>JAHLJT010008446.1:19311169-19784560 GCA_031308135.1 Acheta domesticus
TCATTTCATAATTCTGTTCATCCATGGGGGTACAGAGCTGTTTACTCTGTTTTGCTGTCGGCCGTCGGTGTTGTTGGCTGGCCCCAAAATTATCTGAGATACCAGAGATCCAGTTACATACATGATGTGATTGATTTCAGTAATATCTTGATCTCTGCCTGAGGTATGCACCACTTCATTTAATACAGTTCGATGTCTGTCACTCTCTTAGTTTTAGCGTTTTCATATATTCTCTACGGTGCACGAAATTCGGATGGAAGTTGAACTCTCTCTCGCATTGAAGGAGATTTCGTACCATGTCCTTACCGAGAGATTCATTGCCAGATGAATTTTCACCACTGACGTGAGTTTCATTGGAAGGAGATGAGTCTTAGCTTTCAGCTTCTGCATGTTCATGTGGATAGTTCGATTGAAGAACATAGTGCGCGTTTCTCTGAATGTCTGCAAGTTGTTCTGCTGTGAATTTTCCCCTGCTGAGTATGCATCGCCGTTGACTGGCAAGCCTTTTTGAATCTAGGGTAGGTCTCATCTGGGTCTCGCTTTCTCCATACCTTGAAAACATCAATTTCTGAGTCCTTTTTAATTTTTGCATATTAAAAGCATCACAAAATCTCCTTCAGTTAATCTCGTGTCCATCTCTGAAGATGGCTTCGAGCTACTGCCGATTGTAGGTCTCTGGGACTAATATCCGTGGAGTGACCAGACGTCGACAAGATGACATTAGCTCGGTTTCTGCGCAGGTATGAGACATTGGTAGAAAAAGGCACGTTAAGATTCATTACATTTCTTGTTCTACCCATTTTGCTCATTGGTTTTAAGGACAGTTTCGCAGGAAGCAAATTGGAGTTCACAGATCACACTTAATCCAAAGGTTACTTCCAGTCAACCGTTATTGCGACCCACAAGGGCCTCGGGACATCTCCCCCCGCAGGGCCCAGCAAGGGGTCCCTCCGATCGCTAGTCGGCATTACTAAACCCTACGGGATTTTCACTGACTGTGAAGGAAGCCTGCTTCGCTCGCTAATGCAAGGTTCGGGCCTCCACTCTAATTAGTACCCTGGGGTGCCAACCCAGTTTCTTTCCAGTACCCTCCGTGGGACTGTAACAGGGAGTCCAAAGGTTCATGACCCTTCCATCTCTACTTAATAATAATAATAATAATAATAATTTATTGAGTCACATATACAATTACAATCGTGTATGACGAGTCAATGTATATTGGGTGGAGAGAGGGAAGTTACATTTACTGTCCAGAAGCAAAGCAAGGGGCCATCTCAGCATTTGCTCAAAGGACCAGGGAAACTGGACAGAAAAACCTGATCGAGATGGAGTCATTGCCCTAAGAATTATACTACAATACTTTTTACAGGTAGATTAAGATATTATACAGTATACAATTATTTTTAGTAGCAAAATATTTAACATTTTAGAATTGTAGTTTTATGTTTAATGTAAAATTAAAATTTACTTGTTACTGTCATTCTACTGCTACTATAATACAATAACTATAATATAATAATAGTAATAGTAATAATAGTAAAAATAACACATAAAATAGTACATAATATTAATTATCATAACAGCTACATATAAGTAATAATGTTAGCATATAATTGTCCAATCTTGAAATGGTAAGGAGCAGGAGGCAGGTTTTGGCCAGGTTTTTTCTATTCCTACACCTAGTCCTACTGCAGCACCTGAAATCAGTTTGTACATATTAGTTACTGATGTATTCCTGAACATTATAAAAAAGTTTTTGGCCAAGGAAGTGTTTAAGTTTATTCTTGAAGTTGTGTATTCCTGTTATGTTTCTCAGATATATAGGTAATTTATTGAAGAATTGTATTCCTGTAGAGAATGTACCCTTTTGGCATAGTGTACTTGTGCACAATGGTTGATGAAGGTTATATGCTTGTCTCGTGTTGTATGAGTGTAAGTTTGAGTTAAATTTGTAAGGTGTGTTGTTGTTTATTAGATTTTTCTTTACAAACATGAGAACTTCGTAAATGTATATACAAGGCAGTGGAAGTATGTTAAGTTTCTTGAATTGAGGTCTACAGGACTCTGTTCTTTTTGTATTTGTTATTGTTCGGATGATTCTCTTTTGTAATTTGAATGTCTGCTTAGCCTCTGGTGCTTGGCCCCACATTATTATTCCATATTTGAGAACAGAGTGCACATTCGCAAAGTACACTGTTCGGGCTGTTTCGATGGTGCTGTTTCTAGTTATTATTCTAAGAGCATAATTAAGTTTGCTCAATTTTAAATTAATATCTTGTAGGTGTGAATTCCATTTGAGGTTGGATTGTATGGTGATTCCAAGAAATTTTGTATTCTGTGCTTGTGTTATACTGTTGCCCTCTAACATTAAATTTGGTGAGTATTGTTGGGAGTGAGTGTTGCGGAAATGCATTGTGATTGTTTTGTCTTTGTTTAGTACTAGTTTGTTTTGGTGGATCCATTGAGTTAGTTTGTCAATGGCAGAATTGGCTTTGTCTTGTAGGGATATTGTTGTTCTTTCTTTGAATATTATATTCGTGTCATCAGCGAAAAGTACTGTTTTGTTGTTTTCCATTATTAATGGCAGGTCATTTACAAATATGAGAAATAAAATTGGGCCTAGTGTAGATCCTTGCGGGACCCCATAGGTCACATCTCTTGGTTCTGAGTGATGATTGTTTATTTTGTTATCTTTTAGGTAAGGTAACACTACTATTTGTTTTCTGTCTGTTAAATACGATTTTATCCAGTTATAAGCAATTCCCCGGATTCCATAAGATTCTAATTTGACAATAGAATTTTATGGTCTATTGTGTCAAAAGCTTTTGACAAGTCAAGGAAAAGACCAACAGGAATTTCTTTTTTTTTCTAGTGCCATAAGGATTTCATTAATAAAGGCGAATATAGCAGTTTCAGTTGATCGATTTTCCCTGAATCCATGTTGTGAGTCAGTGATAATGTTACAGTGTATCAGGTAGCTTTTTAATCTTTCATAGAAGAGTTTTTCTAATATTTTTGAAAATCCTGACAAGAGTGAAATTGGTCTATAATTCATTACATCTTGTTTGTTACCTTTCTTGTGAATAGGTTTAATTACTGCAGTTTTGAATATGTTTGGGAAGGAGCCCTGAGTTAGTGATTGGTTGTATAAATATGTTAGTGGTTTGATGATGTATGGAGCAATCTTTTTTATTAAGGAATCTGGAATGTTGTCTATCCCAGCAGATTGTTTATTTTGCATTTTATTAATAATTTGAAGTATTTCCTTTTCTGTTGTTTCTGTGATATACATACTAGAAATCGAGTTTTTAAAGAAAGGTGGTGATTGTTGAGATGTAGTTTTTGGTTTGCTTGTTTGCAGAAGTTTGCCAGCTATTTCAGAGAAATGTTTATTGAATATATTCGCTGTTTCATTAGGGTTTGTTATTCTTTTGTGTTCATGAACTAGTTCAATATTTGTGTTGTTTTGTCATTTGCTGTTAAGGTTTTTTTTACAATGTTCCACATGGCTTTTGTTTTATTTTTAGATTTTTTTATGTACTCATCATTTGACAGTTGTTTGGCCTTTATTATAACTTTTTTAAGTATGGCTGAGTATCGCTTATAGTAGCTGACTATTTGTTGATTGCAAGAGTGTTGTTTTGTGAGTGTATGAAGCTCTCTTTTTCTTCACAAGAAATTTTTATACCTTTGGTTATCCATGCTTTACTGTTTTGTGTATTGTTTGTTTTGTGATACTGTAGTGGATGTGAGATGTTGAAATGATGTTTGATTGTATTAAAGAAGGTGTTGAACTTTAGATTGATGTCAGATATTTCATATATCCCTGACCATGATTCATTAGTTAACATCGTGATGAGTTTGTTCAAGTTTTTTGCATTAAATTTCCTAGTTTCCTTTATTGGGTTTACTTTTATTGAGGTGGAATTTATTTGAAGAGTGAGTATTTGTGCATTATGGTCACTGAGCCCTGTATCATTAGTGGTGATTGTATATGTGTGTTTTGTTTTGTCTAAGAAGATTTGGTCTATTGCTGTTTGCGTGTTCTTGGATTGCCTGGTTGGTGTGTCAATTATTGCATCAAGATTATAGGAGCGTACTAAGTTTATTAGTTTGTTTCTGTCCTTTTCATGAATGTTGTAAGCTGTAGATAGGAAGTTTATGTTTATATCACCACAGATTATGATAGAGTAATGTGTCCGCTTTGATAATTTATCCAAGATTATTTCTAAGTTTTTTAAGAATATATGCAGATCTCCATTAGGAGCTCGGTAGATGCTTATGAGGAAGATGTTTAGATTTGGAATTTCTACAATTGAACATTCCATGTCAGAGTCGCATGTTACCTGTTTGAATTCAGTTACTTCTTTAGAATTTATGTTATTGGCCAGGTATATGCATGTGCCTCCATACGTATGACTACTGTTGGTGTGTTTGACCTTACGACAGAAGTAACCAGCTAAATAGAACCCTGGAATTTGTGTCATTTTATTTGATCCTCCGTAAGCCAGTGTTCAGTTATACAGAGTGCACTTGTATATGCACTTCCCACTTACCTCTGTGTACTTCCCACTTACCTCTGGAGTACGTCTGACCCCTCACCTTCAATCTATTCAGCATGAGAGGCCCTACCAGTTGCGAGGCTACCACCAACATAGCTCTCAGGCTAATGGGGGTACTCAAGCTCCACCACCAACTAGGTTGTGTACTGCCTAGATAGAGTTATTATTTCCACTATTGCTGCACAGTATTGTTGAAGGCTTGAAACTTGGATATTAAACAAATAATCTTAATACAAATATTTATGAAATATTGATTAGTATAAAATTAATATTTATTCAAAATAATTAATGGAATATTATTGTTCCTTAAAATGACAATTTTGGCAATTCTTTCGTATACACGAGTCACTAAGAAGAATGAAAAGAGAAAGTATGACTGCCCAAGGACAAATGCTTTCTCTTTCTTCCAATTAAAATAACTCCACATTCCCCGACTCCGGAACCCGAGGGCACATGACTGCCAGTCTTTAAAAGTGAACGGGGTGCTGAAAGGGATACTGAAGTTATTTCACGTAGTTGGAAAATTGCCAAAACAAGCAGGTACTGCAAGACACGGGTTGTAAGATAAAATATTTCGTATAAGCACAATGCTTGGACCTCACCAGCAGTTTCCTATTATTACTACGATTGTACTTCTCTGGCCACAGGGGGCAGAGGGATAATAATTTGAAATTGGGCATATGTGGGAGTCTGTTTAAGGCCAAAGCTTGAAATTGCTTAATTCAGGAATTAGGCCATTATCCACCATGGCTTACAGTTATGTGGATGACAATGAACATCAGGACATCATCTGGGTAAGGTTGCCGTTAGCCACAAGGTGCTGGCACAGTAGCACGATGGTCCAAGTGAGGCGTCTTGTGTGTTCGCAAGAAATATTTTGGCATAAAAATTATTTGCACAGACTAAAAGTTGTTTTAAGTAAATTGTAACAGCTCAAGGTGCCTCGTCTTTGATCTCAACTCTGCAACTGCAGATTGAGATTACTTCATCTTGTCACTCGCCTTAGAAACATTTCACCAGCTGATTCCTCTACATCACATAAAATCTGCTATAATTAGTTATTGTAACGAACTTCAACACCCCTACTCGCATCGTGTTGGCTAATGTGCACTTCATCCGATTTAAGTCCAAGTATGCTTCTACTGTTCCTACTTTGGCCTTTTTTGGGCCAGTTTCACAAACATCAACCAGTCTAATTCACAAAATACACAGATTTGGATATTAGCTGTAACATGTACACTATTTTCACTTCACCCTCCTCAGTTCACTTACTTGCTTGCTTGCCAATTTGCATCATAGTATTAAGAAAATAGTATTAGCCACCTAGTAATGGAAGTGGAACACAGGATAGAAAATACCTAGATAAATTTTGCCCATTACATGATGAAAATAGATTTATTTTACAGAGATGTAAAAATTCACATACTGAGCCGTTTCTACAAATACCGTTAGTAATTATCACAATGGTGAATAACTTCCACCAATTCAAACAAGAAATCAACCTGATTTACTACAGTGATAACAGCTTGCAAATATTGACCTATCACTCACAAGAAGACCTGTATTGATACTCTAAGAAAGGTGGGCAATAACACACCCTTCGGAAACATGATCTTCCATAAACATACAAAAATTACTTAATATACATAAACATAAAAACTCATTCATAAACAATTTAAGCATACATAAATAAACCATGCAGTACAAAAAAACAGGTACATTTCAAAATATGAAGTAATCTGTATGATTTTAGCATTTTTTCACAAGTGTACAGAAGAATATACATTTATTTAACTGGAATGCGAAAGTCCGGTACGATTGTTTACAAACATTCGTTTTATAAACGTCATGAAACTGCTACACAAACCAATGTATTTGAAACAGAATACTGCACTGAAAGCATGCCACTGCCTACAGTGTATGTCCGCAGAAGATTGGATGGTGAATTTTCACTGAAAAAATAAATAAATAAATGTTAGTGTGATAAGTTAATTAAGCACAATACACATTTTCATTATAACTTTCATGCAAAAAGACACAAACAAAAAATTTGTTTCAATTACTCTTAAATATGGTTACATTTCCTTTCTACTTCAATTTGTTAAAATAAGTAGCACTGGAAACTTGGAAAGAAATAAACGAACATTCCTGAAGCCAAGTCACTCCAACTTTTCTTTTCTGCTGACTGGATGCAGAGCTTCTTAGCCACATTCAGCAAGATGTTTCACAAGCTCCAAGTGATGTTTCAAGTTCGATGTCCTTCAGAAATGAGCACCATATTCACAAGCGACGATTCAAGTAAGAATTAGTGAATCATCCCATGGTTTGCTTAAGAGCAGTCAGCAGTTCTGGGTGCAAAGAGAAATTGAAGACAAGTATTTTCCTACTCTGTTGAGATCAGGGAAGGAGTGAACAGTGAAGGAATGTTTGCATTGTTGCGTTTGTGGGCTTAGTTTGTAGTGTCATACGGTGATAAAATGACCAATATAAGTATTCCAGATGGCACTTTACTTGACTTTTCCTTCGACATCAGTTAGTGAGAGTTATAAGAAGAATATGCTTCAGTGAATGGCAAATGTCCCACTCCACATTTGGAAAGTCCTTGAGAAAAAAATTTTGAAAATTTTAGTTTTTTTGCTACAAGCTATTTTCCGGGCTTAGTGAATGTTCTCAAAGGAACAAATGTATTTTTACATGTGCAGAACAATTTCAGCGACTTCCACGTCAAGCACGCAAGACTCTCTCAGGCAAGCACACCTCACTCTCCCTCTTCTGTTTCCTACTGAGGCGTCGTCATCAAAGACAAGAGACTGGAGATATGCAGACATGGAGGAGTTGCATGCAGTGTTTTGTGATGGTTTCTGCTGCCTTGATGGAGATGAGCACACTGACACGAGTTTTTTCCCTTGAGCATCACACCCCGAAATTCTTCAATTTTGGATCCCTTCTTGTGAGCTGACAGCAGCAGGCCCTATGATGCAGCGCAGCCAATAGGGCCGCCCCCTAAAACTAAATTTAATCACTTTTTAGTTCTTTTGGTAAACATACGTTTACTCTATCCACTTTTTGCTAAGCATCTCTCTTGCGTGCTCATCGTGCACACACTACCAGCAGGTCCAAACAACTGCTTCTGCTTGTCAGGGTCATGAGAGCAATGGGTCACTCACAGCTGGTGGAGTTCCAGGGAAAGAGTGAGGTCAGAAGGAGGGGTATTATACTAGCAGTTCTTCACATAACCAAGGGATCCAGGAAGAAAGCGCTCCTTTGTCGGAACCTTCCATACTGTACAAGCAGGGGCAGTGCCCTTGGTGGCTGGCAAGGGTGTAGTTGCCACTCCCCCACTCC
Organism: Acheta domesticus; assembly: GCA_031308135.1. Lineage (NCBI taxonomy): Eukaryota > Metazoa > Arthropoda > Insecta > Orthoptera > Gryllidae > Acheta > Acheta domesticus. The sequence continues at coordinate 19,319,077 of JAHLJT010008446.1, forward strand.
TTCCCAACCAACTTGATACCTCCAGAGCCACTTTCTCACTTCCACTCCTTCTTCAAAAAGAAGACAAAATTCTTCCTGGCGCCAAATGCTGCTGCAGAGTAACCTGCTTATGCAGGTTACTCCAAAAAATAATGAGGAATAATATACCACATATCTTACATTGCCTGCTTCAAACTGAAAGCAATTTAAAAGCCATTCCAGCACCACTAAAACAATCACATCAGACTTCATTCAAAGGTTTACCATGCCACTGCATTTTCTCACACCAGATCATCCACATTGTTCCACATAATTCAGCACTTTGGCTGGATGACTCTTGGTCAAATAACAAATTCCAATTTTTATTCTGACAATACTTTATTTACAATTTTCTTCACAGCTCTTTGCACCATCACATACTTGCCTTGTGTTTTTATATTCATGGTGACACCCACATTCTGCTACATCACCAATTCAAAAGTTGTACTTAAGATTGCAGCACAGAGCTGCCATAAGAAACCTTCTTTTTTCTTTACTGGAGATACTCAATACTTCAAATCTGTACAATTCAACCTTCAAATCTCCTCATTAATTTTTCTTCTTTTTTCTCCCCCCCTTTTTATTTTTTATTTTTTTTTTTTCTAATACCAAAACAAACATCTTTTAAATCTTCAGAATGTTAAAAAAATGGCAAGCAAAATTAAAATTACATAAATACACTTATGTACAAAAGATAAATAATATTCTATCCACACCTTGAATCTCCTTGGTCCTGCATAGTCCACAAACGAACAGATCCATCACTACTACAGGAAGAGAGATATTCATTAGTTTTATCCCATGCAAGGGATAGAATAGAACCAGTATGTCCTTCAAATTCTTTATAAAGCTTCCCAGCTGCAAGATCCCAAATTTTAATTCTGTCCTCATCTGAAAATGAAATTGATGGGAATTTCAATCAGGTTCAGTTCACACATTCCACCATTTAAATCCCTCATACACACAATACAATACAGAAAAAATCTGGGCTCTCTGATTTTGCACAAAACTACTTCACTGCTGTGTAACTAAACATCTGACATGACAGGTGCAGAGATTAAGGTAGTGTAACTTATGATGTACATTATATAAATATTTATTTTGTAGTATTAAGGCCAGGTCAATAAAAGACTTGACTTTCTGATGCATTATACATTATCCAAACAGCATAAGAGAATTATGAATCACTCCACATATTACAGAAATTCAAGAGCGATCAAATTATAATTGAGGCGGTCAACATAAAAAGGGCCCATATGCAAAGAAACTGTTTTGAGAAAAACCGGTGTTCAAAGTTTTGTTAGTAACTTTTGATAACGAGATAATAATAACTGAAATATAAAAAGTAGTTATTCAACTCATGTTATACGCATAAAAAGAAAGACAACTCGTTTCTTGTTTGAAAACAATAATTTTCAAGCAACGGGTTTTGTGCCCATTTTACGCAGAACAAATTTTAGGCAATAAAATGGAATAAAAGCATCAAATACATGGAATAATATCTTAATACAGAGTAAATAATAACTTTTACAAATACATTAGACCATTCTGCGCAACAAGCTTAAATGTTTTGTTTGCAACAAAGGCAATTTGCATGACAACAATAAGTATGAGAACATGAAAGAGAAAGGCTCATTCTTTAAATCTTCTTTTAAAAACTTAACAATTTTTTTAAGGTAACATCCTCTTCAACTAGAAATGAGATAAACATTTTGCATCAGCAACTTTCACATGATTTACATCTGGACGTAGAGATTTTACAGTAGTATGTTAAATCCTTATACACAAGGTATACGCTACAAAATTTGGAGTATGTGCAAGAACACAGAACAGATACATTGATAAGGAATTTTATGAGCACATAATTAATTATCCCAAACGGAGTTTACTTTTACAGATGGGCTTTCCACAGAAAAATTATGTCATTCTTGAAGCAAAATCCTTCTCCATTACAACATGAAATGGATCTTTTTGATGTAGGATCGTAACCAATTTGTACATCACTTACGTCACTATAATCACTCATTTCGTTCTAAACAAAAAAGCAATAATACCTTCACATTTGCAGCTACCTGCTTCTCCTGTACTCTGCACAGCTGCTTTTCAAGATACACAAATGAAACTTTAACTACATCCACTGAAGAACACAAATAGCCATTCTGCGTAAAAAGGGCCTACAGGCTTATGTGCCCTTTTAACATTGACCGCCTCAATCATACTATTATTAAATTATACTACATTAAAAATATAATATACCTATTATGAGTACTAATGCCCTCCCCCTGCCTTTGCATTTCATATTTTGTAATTTCTTTTTTGGTTTGGCAATTGGTTTGTAAATATTATAATTTTAAATGTATCTATTATTTATATCAATCCCTCCTTTGTACTTACTGCCTTCTTATTTTGTATGTTTATATTTGTAGACTGATGATGACAGCAAAGCTGTTCCAAACCAGCTCTCTAAATAAATATATTAAGTTGATTGGGACTTCCATTATTTCTTTATGTAATTACGTGAATAATATCACATCAGGATTCCTACAACTTTACAGTTGCCATGAGTAATAAAAGTAACGGATATTATTTTATTCAAAATTGATAAAATCTCCAAAAACTTGTGTATTAGTATGTTAATTTTTTTGAGTCATAATTTAACACTAAGTGAATCTTTATATTTGTGATTAATAGAGTAAACTTTTTTCATTAATAATAATAATAATAATAATAATAATAATAATAATAATAAATAAAAAATAAAAAGGGGGGGGGGGTAAAAATAATGCAGATGTAAAAAATCCCTAAATTTTTGTCACTCTTATCCAGTGCATCACTCACACAAGGATTGGCATGGCCCTAAAGCCACGAGCCCATTTTATTTTCATACGATGCAATGAACAATTACCATGATTTGGGGATATAACATTATATCAACAGATCAAATAGATTAAAAATAACCATGTAGAACTACGTGCTATAAACAGGGTTGGAAGAAAACTCACTGTCAATAAAAGACCCAGTGGGTAGTTTTGAGTTTATTTAGATTTTATCAGGCAATATTACTTTTTAAATTTACTTCATATAAAATATTTATTTTCACCATTTTATTATAATCAAGATCTTGTTGTGGAATAAAATCTCAATGGGCATTCAAAAGACTTTATTTAGCTCTAGTTAGCCCTTTACTAATGGTTTCATCCCATGCACAATCACCCTGTTTTGATGTTCATATAAACCACTTTGAAACCAATACAAATTTTTCAGAATCATTACACTGCATTTCGGCTGACCTGATCCTCTCATTAATCATATTCAGAGTTCAATCACATTGTTTTGGAATATTCCTTCCTTACATTCTCTATGCATTTTAATGATCTAAAATTTTTATGATGGCCTTTTTTTGATAAAGTATATAAAATTCAAAATTCCTAATGGGATTACAAGGGCAAACTATACTTTTGTTATTGATAATTTTGGTTCTACCTATACACATATATAATAATCCATTAAATATAATGTCTAATTATGTTAACAGATTTAATGTTGAAATTTTAGAAGCTGATGTAATATTGAAAGCTTATTGCATTTTTTGAGTTCTGAATAATCTTGTAATCATTTAAAAGTATTCCTATTTGTTACTTTGTATATTTGTTATATTTTCCTTGATCTATCATATCTTCTGCAGCCCATTATGTGTGAAACCATTTTTGTAATGGACATGTCTGTTAATTAAAACAAATTTTAATAAATAAATAAATGACCACTAAAAGAAATCATTAATGTTTGGGTTATAAAGTAACAAATATGCAACATGTAGCAAACTTGCAAAACAATTTAGCATTTTAATATAATTTTGTTCTTGTGTGGTCTTTGTATTTGTTTGTGTGATTGATTAAACATTTCTGGCCTTTCTAAAGAGCTAAATTCGTACAACAGATTTCTGGGGCACAAATCTCTATCTACAATAGAGATTTACGAAACCCAAAAATAGGATTAGCACTGTATTTTTTACCGTCCCTTATTACAAAAGTGAAGATAATTTAAGGAAAAAATTTGGAGCGGTTTTTGAGAAACATTTTCGTAAATTTCAAGTGCAAATTACACAAAAATGTTTTCAAAAATTTCATATGACAATATTTAAAGTGCTAAATTTTGTACAACCGACTTTGTCTGAAGCATAAATCTCTATCTTCAATTTTATAGTTTTGAAATAGTTTTTTGCAATTTTCAAAAAATCTGTGATATCAACAACAATGATACTTATCATTCTCCTAAAGTCCTTCACACTATTCAACAACAAAATTTAATCAAAAAATTTTGAGCCTTTTTTTTTATTTTTTAACATCTGAGGAGCTTCATGTAAAGTATCCTCAAAATTAAAACATCGGTTTCAAATTCCAGGAGTTAAGATTTCAGCCAGAACAGTTGGGGAATATTGATTTTGAAGAAAATCGGCTGAATGGTTTAGGCGCCAGCGGTGACCACAGATGGACGGACGGACGGACGGACGGACGGACGGACAGACGGACGTTTTGCTGTCAATCGATTTTTTGGTATCAAGAACCATTAAACATGGATTCTAGTTACACCATGAGTTAGAGGATTTTTTTCCAAAATTTAGCAATAGAATGTATCTACTTTTTTGTTAATGGAGCCCGAAAATGAGTTTTTCTGGTGAAACTTTGTCGATTTCTGGCGCACAATAACATAACTTTCTCTTCTTACGAAGTATTCACAAGGCGAAAATGTAAAAAGGAGAAGAAGAAAATAGCAACTTAAGGCTTTTTGAAGGTTCTGAAAGTTTCAAGTTTTAGCAAACCACCCTGAATATTTATTTAGAATATTACAGTAATTCCTATATTAAAGGCTGAAAAGCCTGAATGTTGAGCACCTCATTTCCCACAAGAAATTAATATAGAGATGGCCAATATGTAGCATAACAACTAATCCAATGTGTCCAATTTGGGATATCAATAATCACTTATAAATGAAGATCATCTTGTTCAGAACATTAACATTGACAAGTTATATGAAGCGCTATCTTCAGCATCCTTTAGTACCGTCAAAGAGGATAACTTGGGACAGTTGTGTAACTTGGGACGTTTTGCGACTTTTCTTTGAACGTTGGCTATATCACATGTATTCAGGTATTTAAGTCAGATGCAGCACCGAAGTGTTCACAAGGGTTTAAAGAAATATATAATCCTCTTCTGGAAGTTTTATTCAGAGTAACACAGGTAAGCGTTATTCAGAAACAAAATTGTTAACATAAGCTTTAACCTAAAAAACAAACTTTGCACAACTTTCCTTGTACAGTTCTTAATAAGCTTTTTGCTATTTTGTGCGTAATTGCATTCCACGACATGAACTATTGTCCACCATCGTTTCGTCAATGCTGTCCACCTAATTTTTTATGGATGGAAAGTTCCTACATCTGACTACATGCGGGTAAGTTGGGAAACTGTCCCAAGTTACCCAACATTGCTATTTTATAGGAGTGAAAGAATAAAAATATTATATTCAGTTTCAGATCAATGAATATGAATGCAAAGGGAAATGAAAGCAAAGGAAAGGAGAAAAATTATCAAGAATTTGACCAAGAGCAGACAGACAAAGCTCTGAAGGAAGTGAGTGTTGCCCCAGGAAAAAGTGTGACCCCTAGATGAGATAAATCAGGAGTTAAAAGAACAAGTAGGCCAGAAATATAAGAAACCCCCATGTCCTTCGAAGAAGCAAAAGCAATCTTAAGAAGAATCTACTGATGAACTGTCAGATGCTTACACAGTCCAAGACATTTCTTTATTCTTATTAGTTTATGTATTGTCTTAGTATGATATAATTGAATCAATTTATATTATTTCTTAATGATTGATTTCTTGATTTGCAAACATTCCTTTCTTTAAATTTACTTTGCCCGCAAAACAAGTAATTTACCCGTAATTTTTTATAAAGACATTTGCCATTTAATTGTGAAAATCAGTTATACTTATAATTCAGTTATTATATATATATATATATATATATATATATATATATATATATATATATATATATATATAATATTTCAGAATATCTCTAGTGCATAAATATATGCCCCAAATTAGCTTGTCGAATCGTAAATATTTTAAACACAATTCAAATGTGTGTCCCAGGTTAGCCCGCATTGGAGGGTAACTTGAGACACCAAGTTTTGATTTTATTTTACCCAAAATATTCCACATTCAAACAAATAAAGCTCATATTCCTTTAGTACTGACTAACACCTAAGTTTTACAGTAAAAAAAGATTTCTTTATCCAACTCATAGAGACAGGGTTAACCTACAAACATTGATAACATCCCGAGTTAGCCTCTTTGATGGTATTCATCGTATCAGCACATTGAAACCAATTTGCAGAGAAGTACATCACAGAATGAGGCAAATCAAAAACACCAAACTTGATTCAATTTAGATATATAGTTCAAGAGAATCTGTTGTACACAAAGGTGACGCCATTTGAAGTCAACATTCATTATGCAATGTTTTCATTTAATTTCTTCCTCAGAGCCCACAAGGAAGCCATAGCCTTTCTGAGAACTTGAAAATGGAAGATTTATAATGGAACTGCATAAAAATGTCAGAAATATAACATCACATTACATAGTAATCAATATACACACAGAACTATTTAAAAAGAGAACATTAATTATTTGTTCTCAAATTTGAAATCTTTATACTTGAAATTGTGATGCAAAAACTTCAAGTTGCTGCATCACAATTTTATTTACAATGTTGATAGTTCTATTCAAAAACATTAAGAAAGTATTAAGTTTGTAATGGTACACCTTTAAACAAATTTTTGTAAGAGTAAGCTACAATGAAAATATTAACAACTTATGACTCATGAATGTCCCAAAGAGTTTTTTTTAGAGAACAATAGAAACAAAACAAGAAATTTAAAAAATGTATATTACCAGCAGAAGCCAGAAACTTTCCATTTGGGCTGAATCCTAAAGCTTGAATAGCACCTGTGTGTCCAAAAAATAATCTTAACAACCTTGCATCATTCACAGACCACATTTTCACTGTTTTGTCGGCTGAACCCGTAGCAAAGTACAGATTATTGGGATGAAATTTAATACACTGAAAAAAGAAAGCAAACAAATACAATTCCTATTGATTAACACACAAAAAGACAACAGTGTCATGAAGCAACGTTTATGCTAGAAATTTATTTTCTGCAAGATTTTGCTCTAGTTCTCCTGTAGAAATATCAAAAAAGTTCCAGAAGAAATCTACCCTGACCATAAAAATATTTACACTTCAAATTAAAACAATATCATAATATTTCTTTGGACAAGTTTTTAGAAATAACCATTTCTTAAAAAAAATCTCGGACTGTAAAATAGTAGGAATTACCCAAAATTAAAATTTCAGAAGTACTTCAAACTGAATTACAATTAAAAAACTATGCAGAGATGAAAAGGGCAGCAGAGGACACAATGTTATGGCACCAGCGACAAGGCACTTTTTGGCCTTTAGGATGATGATGATAATATAACATATTACTCACGATGGCAGAGTATAGCACTTTAAACTTTAAAATATAGCATTTGTTGAGAAAATTATTAAGGGAGGACTCTTTTAGATAAAATTATTTTGATACTTTTTACATTTCCCCATTAAAATCAGGAAATAAGGGAAACTAATTTAATATTTCAGTATTTATGAACTTCAACAAATATAAAAGAGTACAAAGTGTAGGAAGTAACACATGCTGAAGATGTAGTGGTTTCTTCTGCTTCCTGTGACCTCCATACAGCAAACTGAGGATGCTCAGACTGCTTGAAATGATCCTGAGTGCTCAGGTTTTCAGGATCAGTTTTTTTATTGTTCTTGTTACTTTTTTACTGTTTTGTAAGTTGAATCTTAATTATAAATTAATAAACATCACCACTCAAATTATGTTTTCAAACATCAATGTGTTGTTGATGTTGCATCCCTAATTAGAGAGCAAACATGAAGGAAACCATAAAATGCAATTTAGCAATTATATTGCAGATTCAGAACCATTTCGCACTTGGTTTATGATTTCGCAGATTGAAAATCTTCAGAAATATACTGCACTGACTGTCAAACATAAACTTTCTAATCTTTTCAGTGTTTGGTAACATTTCCCTTTTTTAACAATTGCAAAAATCTACCATGTCTCCACATTGCCCTATTACTTAAATACTCATAATTTCCAAATCAAGATAAATTAAGAGCTACATTGTACCTAGCAAATGTTCATAATTTCTTTAATAATAGTTTGAGATAGACAGACTGAAAAGCCTGGGTAAAAATGTATACAAAAATATTATCAATTGAAATGTGATTATTTAAAGTTGTCAATATTTATAAATAAAATGCTAAATATTCCTTTGCTTTTTCCTCCAAGGTAAAATTAGTTCTATCTACAAATTGTCTCCAACAAAGGATTTAAATACACTTGGCTGGTACCAAAAATTTGGAATAAAAGACTTTCTTTCATGACTTTTAACACAACAAATCACACTAATTTTGACTTCACCTTATCCTCCTCTTTTCACTTATCCTCCTCACCTCTTCCTCCTTATTTTGCTCTATAATGTACAGCATCAATCATCATGACACAGAGTTTTACATAAATACCTTAAAGATAACAATTTTATACATCGGAGGTGTTGATGGTACGAATAAATATATTTTGACCATATAGGATCAATCAATATTGATTTCAGGAATTCAAACTTTAAAAAACATTTATTAATGGCTCCACGTTTCACACGTTTAGTATGTGCCTTGTCAAGAGCAATTATGGCAACGGTTGACAATGTTTTACAAATTAACAATAGAATTTACAATTACTGAGATAAATATTTACATTGCTTTTACATCAAAGCATTACATTTCACAAAAACCTTGAAGGCTTGTCAAATCAAATAGTTACATTAGGCAATTAAGGAGATTTGTTAAGGAATTATATAAATTATCAATATTTCGAATAATAGAATGAACATGTGGAATTGGCAAAAAAAATAATAGAATTATGGAAGTTGGTGCAGTATTAACATTTTATAAATTTGGTTCAGTTTTTGTACGTCACTTTTTGTATTCATCGTATCATTCATTATAATATACAACATTTCGGCAATTAGCCTTTTTGATGTTTGTTTCTCATTATGCAAAATTTTGACTTTATCAAATTATACCAGGATCAACAGGAAGAATTTACATCAATTTCAATTTTATACATCAATATTCTCATACACATCTCGATTTTTCATTAATCAAGATGCTTCCTCTTTTGAGTAGATGAATTTCATATCTTCATTGAAATGCGATGGTAACAAAATGTTTTTTTTTAAAAACTGAGGCATTAGCGAAGCAGCCAGTGTTTCTCTTGCAAAGCAGTCCTTCATTTGTACATGATTGTTAAGATTCATACTATTTTTAGAATGTATCTTTGAAATAATTTTATGTAGTAATAAAGTTGCATATTACAGTGAAACCCCTATAGTACGCTATTCTAGGGACTGGTCAAAAAAAGTGTAAAATCGAGAAAAACGTAAAATAGAGGAAATTATTTTTTTGCACAGATTTTGTTCTACAACACGTAATTCTAAAAATAATAAATCATACATTTAAACTTCAACTGAAAAGAAATGAATAGAAACTAGTGGGGCTAAAATAGCACGTACTTTCTCACTCGAACTTTCACGCAAAAAACACTTAAATACTGAAAAATACTAAAATTGTGCTCGACATTCTATTTATTCTATCTTTTTGGAACAGATTTCATTAAGGGAAAAAAATCTGTATGTTCATAATTTTAGTTATAGGAAAACGCCTAAAAAAGTTTGAACTTTTGCAATTTTCGAAAAATCAAGTTTTCAACGAACGTGAGGGATGGCGCCATTTTTTTGAAAATTTTGAAAATGTCCCAAGGGCGTCATAGTAAAGTACCCCCAAAATTTACAATATGGGTTTCAAATTCGAGGGTCCGCAACATCAGCCGGATCGATAGGGGAAAATAAATATTGGAGAAAATTGGCCGCGTTTGGCGTCAATCTATTTTTCGATATCAAGTATCTACAAAATGTGGATTCTGACTATACCCCACCTGAATATACACCACCTGTTAGAGGATTTTTTCCCTAAATTTAGCTACTGGATTATCCACTTTTTCGGTCCCGGCAAGTTTTTCTGCTGAAAATTCGCAGCTTTTCCCCCCGCAGCATTACATAACTTTCTACTGCGTAAGCAGTAGCGAGAAAGTAAAAACCAGCAACTGACTTTCACTGGCGACAAACTTAACAAATACTCAAAACGAAACACGCGGGCTTAGTCCTGGAAATTATTCAACTAACCAATTCAGAACATTCACCAAAATATACCCGATTTTTAAATAGCAAAACACGTCATATTTGTATGTATCCTCACCACCCTTCCCGAAACTGACATCAACACTGCCGCCTTTTCTTTCAGAACGTCTGACTTTATTCGAAACATGATGTGCAAAAATCTTAAAATCGGGGTTTTAATACACAGTAGGACTTCACAAGTCGGGTGCAAGATTGAGGAAAACGTAAAATCGCGAAAACGTAAATTCGAGGAAAATTGTACATTACTTATATGGATCTTTTGCCGGGACCATTCATTTATGATGTAAATTCCGGGAAAACGTAAGATCAGGGAATGTAGAATAGGGGTTTCACTGAATTGATTTGAAATATTGAAACTTTTTTTTTTGTATGAAACTTTGCTAACTTTATCAAAACTTTTGAGGGTAGTTTGTTGTTGCTTGTTTTAAATAAATATTTCTTGATTAGCGCTAATCAAACAGAATGTCTGCTATTAAGTGAATACATCTAAGGTTTTTATCCATAGTATCTCACATTTTTTGTGTGGTTTAAATGTAATTAAAAGGCTATTCTTTTGTAACTTTATTTCCTCCAGTGGAAAGTTTCTGAAATTTTTGCATGCCTGCTTTCAGAATTTTTAGTAGCTCTCACTGAATAACTTGTTCCTTAGTAATTTTCACAATTAATTCTACTTTTTTAACAGAAATGGATTATAGCTTTCCCAGCAAGAGAGAGAAACTGCAGTTTTCCATGGTGTGGTATAAAAAAAAGCATCCTGTTTAACAGGATCATTGATCTAGGACAGGGATTCTCAAATTTTCTTTCATGGACTCCTTTTAAACAAATTACTTGCTTCATTGACCTCCTTATTTTGCTCTATAATGTACAGCATCAATCATGACACAAAGTTTTACATAAATACCTTAAAGATAACAATTTTATACATCAATATTCTCATAAATATCTCGATTTTTCATTAATCCAGATGCTTCCTCTTTTGAGTAGATGAGTTTCATATCTTCATTGAAATGCAACAGTTACAAAATGTTTTTTTAAAAACTGACGCATTAGCGAAGCAGCCAGTGTTTCTCTTGCAAAGCAGAATGAACAGTAGGCAAAAGCAACATTTTTTGGCCAGGTTAATTGACAACGTCTCTATTTAAATGACACCACTAATTTGCTGCATGTTCATTTAAAGCAAGAGTATTTATCATTGACCTCTTTCCTCCTCTTAAGAAACTCAAACCAGCCGCCATTGATATAACCCCAGTATTACATGTTGTTAAGGAACCTTTAGTTTTGCTAAGTTACAGGACAATTGCAACGTATAGAAGCTCAGGGATTTGTAATGTTTAGAAGCAAAAGGAACAGAAAAATAATTCTAATGGCTTCTGCAAGCATTCAATTCTTTTATGTTTTATAGTATTCACAATTTGAGTTCAACACTTACTTCTACATCCAGATGATGGCCAGCACATGTCCTAAGTGGGAAGTTTCTGTCCAAAGACCATATTCTAGCAGTTCTATCCCGAGATCCTGTTGCTACAAAGAGTCCAAGTGAACTGACATCCAAACACCAAATCTCATGATTGTGGCCTCTTGAGAAAAAATAAATAATTTTCTTTTACTAAGTTTTCCAAGAATTATAATGAAAATTGTCACTGATTAAAAAACTACATAATTGAAATACTCAGCTACAAGTGCAGACAACTGCTGAAACCTACCTGTATGATGCCAGCACATTCATAGCTATCAAGCCTCCAACTTCTCATTGTGGCATCTTGAGACACAGACACAAGGACCCGTGGAGATGTGGCCCGGGGTATAAAAGCTATGTCCTGGACCGGTCCTGCATGTCCATACAAAGTAATAGCATGCTTTTCTGGGCTAGAACAATTTCACAGCTGTATTATGTATTCACTTTTCTGCATTGATGCACAGATTTCTGGGTAGCAGGTAACTTAAACAAAAATATGTCAGCATGATGAATGTATGTGAATAGAGATCTAAACAGATATAAACTATAAAATATTATGATATTGTAATATCTATACACAATGTGGAACAAAAAATTAATTAATCATAATTTACTAACAAAAGAACTTAAGCAGTCTGCACGGGCACATATAACAGTGAAATGGTAATCTAAGGAACATGGCTCAGTAGCTATTACTATCAAGATGATCAATGTCAGTTCTACATACAAGCTTAGTTGAGCTATGGCTAAACAAGGCATATCTTGAGGGGAAAAAAACACACACCCAACAACAATTTTCGTTGATTATTAAACTAGAATTTGCACAATATTGCATGTACCATTGCCTAGATTAATTCAGGACTACGAAATTATAGCAAAGATGTTGGATATCAGTTCCCTAGTCTTGTAGAAATTAAAATGATGTATTGTTTTCGCATAAATTACTAGACAACAAAGTTGATTGTTCCATTTGATTTTCGCAACTATTAGCACAAATCAAATGGGAAAAGTACCTACACAAAATCTTTGACTTGAAAATCAAGAAATTTTTATATTCCTACAGCAAAACAAATTTGTATTGTAATGTACAATTATGGAGAATGTTGAGAACCTATAATAGTATGAATATTGATCTAGATAAATCTCATTCTTGTTTCCAGCATCTGGTGAAATTATGGTTTGAATGACTATAATTAATGATTCATTTACTTAATTTTATATTATATGTAAATTGTAATTGGGGCGATGGCCTGTTGTAAATAAATACATACAAAAATAAAGTAATAAATAAAAAAGATACAATTCAGTTAACGTTTCAAACAAGGAAATTGCAATTTTCCTAATCCTTACAACTCCTGCTAGCTCAGCATACATTTTCTTGATTGAAAAAAATAAAGATCCCAATAAGGGCTAAATGCTTCAAGAGAGATTTTTTTTTGTGGATTGAACTGGATGCATTGATTCAATGACATTATCATGACCTAATGGAAGAATCTGCTGAACTAAGATGTAGATGAAAATTATTTTTAAAAAATTACAGCACATTCTTAGAAATAATATTACATTACTCTTGACATACTTTTATTACTTAATTTACTTTGATACTTAATTTGTCACTTTAATCTTAAATTTTAAAATTGTTATTTTATGTCTATTTTGCTTACATGTTTAATACTTCAGTGTTATTAGGGGGCCTCTTAAATAACAAATCCATCCTCAGGGGTGATAGAAATATCATTTCTTACGCAACAAGACTGAATATTTCCCACCTCTTGAATTCCAGGAGTGAAAGCAAAATAACTCTGGTGGTGATACAGCAATGTTAGTCTTTGGAATAACTGTCATAAGCCCCAATAACATACCACAGTATTTCACTTTCAGCTGCCGGTGGAGCCACTGGTGTCCGCAGACTGATGGATGAATACTTTGAGTGGCAGCCCATTTTCCGAGAAAGGCCCCAAAGTTTGATGCTGTTGTTCACACCAGCACCCAGCAGCGTTACTTGCTCATCAATTGTTGTACAGGAAACTCTAGAACTATGAGTGGAACATTCAGCAGGTTAAGAATTAGAAAAAGTCAAATAACAAATGAAATTACAGAAAGGAATATAAGATAAATTAAACATTGATGAGATCAATCCATTTTATACATATTTTTTGCAGAACAAGATAAAATGATAAATTCTGATACAATTATGAAATCATACAAGATTACTGAAATGGGTCATGTGTGGCAGCACCTATTTTCAAGGAATATGGATATCTATAATTATAACACAAGTAAAGTAACAGAAAAAGAACTGCAGTGGGAAGCTGATGAACATGGTCCACGAGTGTTTTATCCACAGATATAAAGATAGAACTATAAATCTGTGGTCTTATAGATATGATCCTTTCAAAATATACTATATGGAGTTTGTTAAAAGTTTTAGTGTCAAAGGACATGTCCCATGTCGTTATTGATATGCTACACCACATTTAAAACAGGTAATGAGGATCAGTGTTATCAGTGTCAAAGCGCGTTTTGTTTAATTAAAATTTTTACGGAACCAGTTATCAAAATCCCTGCCAAAATTTGTTTACGGAAGCATTACAGTCCATTGCTTCTAGTCCATATGCTATTCTTCAATCCATAATGTTATTGAACCTGTAAACTACATCGAAATATTTAGTTCTTACGTCCATTTCCCCCAAAATTTGCAGGAACTAAATGCAGCAAGACGTTTCTTTAAATACAATTTTGTGTGGGCTGTATATATAGCAATATGGCCTCTAAAAATCATGCATGAAGGTAACCCTGAACATATATGAGGCGTGACTAATCAAAATGCATTTTGTCAACTAATGGAGAAAATTGAGTTTGATATGAAATCAAGTAGTTTTTAGTACGTTCTACATTGCTTTCAGATTTTTTCAAAACGCATTTAATTTAATGTGTTAAAATGAGTTTTTTAAGATATCTGAAAGCAGAAGCATGATGGACATATTAGAAACCATATGATTTCATATCAAACTCAATTTTCTCCCCCAGTCAACAATGTGCGTTTTGATTACTTACTCCTCATATATGTTAACTGGAAGAATTAGTACCATTATCTCAGTCATATCTTCACAATTAAACTGTAAATGCCAAGTTTCCATGAAGTACTCATGATTCATTTATTTGGAAAAATAGTAATGTTTAAAATTAAATGTTTATGGCAGTGTCACAGTCCATTGCTTCTAGTGCAATTCATAATATTAGTGAAGCTGTAAACCCCCAGAATATTTAGTTCTTGGGTCCGTTTCCCTCGAAATTTACAGGAACTAAATGCAGCAAGGCATTTTTTTAAATATGATTTTGTGTGGACTGCACACACATATAGCAATATGGCCTCTAAAATGCATGCATGAAGGTAATCCTGAACATATATGAGGAGCAACTAATCAAAACGTATTTTGTCAACAAGTGGGGAAAATGGAGTCTGATATGAAGTCATGTAGTATTAAATACATTCTACATGCCCGGCTTTCAGATTTCATCAAAATGCATTTAATTTAATGTGTTAAAAGGAGTTTTCAAGATACCAGAAAGCAGGAGCAAGAAGAACATATTAAAAACTACACGATTTCATATCAAACTCAATTTTCTCCACCAGTTGACATGTGCTTTGATTAGTTACTCCTCACACATGTTAACTGGAAGAATTAGTACCATTATCTCAGTCATATCTTCACAATTTAACTGTAAATGCCAAGTTTCCATGAAATACCCATGATTCATTTATCTGGAGAAATAGCAAAGCTCAAAATTAAATGAAGAACTTGCTACTGAATGCCACCATTCATCTTAGCTGATTTGGAGCAATCAGGCTGAGACATTCGGATCAGAGCAGGAGACTGAAGCTTTCTTTTTTTTCGCATACAAGACCCCGGGATCATTTGTGTTTCCAACTTGCGCTTGCAATAACTTGTATTTCTAATTTGCACTTGCACAAACTTACATTTTAACTTAGGCTCCAACTTGGCATTTCGACTTTCGAAATCACTTAAATTTTAGCTTAAACTTCAACAAGGAAACTTCAATTGATATTTCGGCACTAGACTTGTGATGAGAACTCCATCTCTGAGTTCATTTTAACTTGTGCTCCGACCGGCATTTACGACTGCAGTCTCGCCTGATTCACGTAATCCATTGCCACGACAACGAGACCTCGCCGACGGCACAGTGGGCTATGGTTGTGTGTCGTCGCGAGTCCCGCCTAGGTATTCGAGGAAGCGACGACCGAGGCAGGTAGTTGGCAGTCGTCATCGCGCAACACCGCCGCGGGCGGCCGTGCTCGAGCCGAACACCGTGTGGGGCGAGCTTGCCTCCCCCGCTGCCCGCTGCGCCGCACGCTCTGCCACCGCCCAGCCACTCAGCAAGGAAGTCATCACACCACAGAGCAGCAAGAACTTTGTGGACGACTCTTAATCGGGGCCCCGTCAGCTCCTTTTCCCCCGCTGAGATTTGCGGTAACGCTTTTGAACGAAAGAAGCTGGCTAAGAGAATAATACCACTAATACGGCGTGTTATTTGTAGCGGCAAAAAATTAATTGTTTCATTCTGTTATCACTTGAATCAGTCTAGTAATCCTCAAGAACTAAGATTTAAATTGTACGAATTTTTGTAAAAAGATCATCATTCATTTGCATGCTCATCATCTTAATATCCCCAGGGCCTCAAACGGCCGCCGCCGGCCATTGCGACATCGGGTAGCGTCGCCAGAGCGTCACTTGCACGTACACTACATCTAGGTGACGCACTCGACAGCCGGTTGTCCAGTTAGACGCGTTTGAGAGGGGCCGCATCGTGGGTCTGCGGGAGGCTGATTGGTCCTGTCACCATGTTGCGCGCCACACCGGTCGTATGGACACCATCGCCCACTGTTGGTGGCAATGGATTGAGGAAGGCACGCACACACAACATGCAGGATCTAAACGTTCGCAACGCACCACGAGGAGAGAGGACCAACGGATTGTACGCCACGCGCAAACAGATCCAACGGCAACGATAGGTGCTATTCAGTGGGTTGTGCAGCCTGCACTGTCACATCCTGTAAGTGCCAGTACCATTGACAGGCACATTGGCACAACGCAAAACTCGCCGCACGCCGACCATTACAACGCCTGCCACTCACACCCCAACAACGTCGCTACAGACCCACCTGATGTCGGGAACGACGGACCTGAGGCCATGCAGACTGGCAGCGGGTCATCTTCAGCGACGAGTCCCGCTTCTGCCTTGATGGCGACGACCACCGGGTCCGTGTCTGGAGGCGCAGTGGGGAGCGCCACGACGAGCGGTTTGTGGTATCCCATCACACGTCCCACCAGCCTGGTGTGGGGTGCGATATCCTATGGTGCCTGTTCACCGTTAGTGTTCCTCGGGGGCACAGTGACAGCCGAACGGTACATTTAGGAGATCCTGCAACGGGTGGCTCATTCGTTCGTGAACGCCCACGTCTTATTTCAATTGGGCAACGCGCATCTGCATATCGCAGCCATCTCCCGAGCATGCTTTGCAGCCGTGAATACCCTGCCATGGCCAGCCGCATCGCCAGATCCCTCCGATCGAGGTTTGGGGTGCTATGGAGAGTGCGATCAGGACCCTTCCCCTACCCACCAATCTGCAAGAACTGCACGCACAGGTGCAAGCTGCATGGGACGGACTAGCATAGACCTCCATTCGAGGCCTACACAACTTCATACCGCGACGTTCCGGACGCGTGTGTGCGCCAACATGGCGGGCCCACGCCATACTAATATATACAGTCTGTGCCCGTGTAGCGCAATGAATGTTGGTCCTACAAATGTGAAAGTGTAATAATTTCGTATGCGTGGTACCCTCTACCTGCCTGCCAACAATGATTGCAATCCGCCTCATCCTCTGGGTGCAGCTTTTTTATGACAATGAGCGTATTTCTCGCTAAGACAAGACGCTTCGTGCTCATGACAAGCACTAGGCTTCGCCCTGTGGTTAACTCGCGAATTAGCCGGATAAACAAAGAGATTATTCAATCGGCATTCATACAACTTTATTAACAGTCTGGCTGGTCCTATAATTAACCATATTTCGGAACATCAGCCGAAACATGTTTATATACACATTGTTAGTTCGATTGGTTATTTACTGGTATTATACGCGGCGCAAGTGCTTCATCTGATGAAATGTTACCGTCCTAATAAATATATGATTTCATAAGTCGTTTTGCCAACCATACGGTAATTGCTGTGCAGTACAACTGCGGCAATGCATTGTGTGAACATAGTATATATTGTAAGAGATGTTTAGAGAGATGTCAGCAAAGCCTTAAACCCAAATAAAAGTTCAATGTCAAATGTAGTGGACAGGCCCAAGGGCGATGAGCGTCTGAAATTGGACGGGCGTAACGAAGCGTCTAATCGCCTACAAATTTGCGGTTATAAATTCGGCGCCACTCTGATGGTGGGTATTCGTTGTACAGTGTACAAAAATACACTATTACTGTTATGTCTAAATCAATCCACTCTTCACTTCCAAGAGATTGTTGTAGCACAGGACGAGCAAAAATGGCCTTAATTCCCAGTAAGTAAACAATACCGTTGATTCTATTGTGAAAATGTTTAATTTTAAAATGTTATAAACCTTAACTTTGTAGATATATTTTGTTTCACACTCTCCTGTGGATAGAGCCCTCGCTGTATCTTTACATAACTACACTTAAGATTCACATTCACTTTACGCATTTTTTGGTGCTGATTTCAAAAAAAATCACCTACAATTGAAAACGGATGGAATCACCTACGATGGAAACGAAATGAATGGATGAATGAATGGGGACTATTTATAAATTCATCGAAAAGGAGCCGCGTCCAACATAGAAGCCAATATGCATCTGCAGCAGTTGAACACTAGGCGCATTTAAAAGAAAGGTATGAAAGCCTGGCTCTCGCCCTCAACAAAATCAAATACGCCCACCATGGCTGGACCATTTGCGGTTATGTTGAAAGTTATCTCCGTGGCTCTTGGTCAACAAGGCGGATATACAGAGTTTCCGTGTTTCATTTGCGAGTGGGATAGCCATGATAAGACTCAACACTGGGTCAAAAAAGAATGGCCGAAAATATGGGCACCAAGAATGTAATTAGGTACAGCTTAGATGAGCTAAAAAAAGTAGTTACCCTCATCTGCACATAAAATTAGATATAATGAAGCAGTTTTCTAAGGCTATTCCAAAAGATGACGATTGTTTCAAATATATATATGCAAAAAGCTTCCAAGTTAATCCGAAGCCAAGTTAAAAGATGGAATCTTGGCGGTGCAGATATCCGCAAGCCTATGAAGGATAAAAAATTAGAAAGTAGCATAATAACAACGGAAAGAGAAGCTTGGGCTGCCCTTGAAGATATGAGTAAATTTCTGGGTAATTATTACTCGTTCACTTTATATTTGCAGACGGCAGAATTAGGAACTAAAGTTGTTTATAAAGTGAAAGCCCGAACACACAACCGAGAATACACGAATGGTCCCGATGTCAATCAGCATTTGACCAATCAGCGCTCTCCGAAGGCAGCACAAGTGCTACGGACACAACTGACGATTTATGCCTTTTTGACAGTGAGCTGGAGCCGCGCCCTTAAATGATTAAAGTTATATACATTAAAATAGATCACATCACACGCTATTCACAACATTCACGCACAATATTTTTATTTCTTCTTTGCACTTATCTACTGATTAATGGTTATGTTCTTGCCCCGCCGGGGTTCTCTGTGCTGCTCACCGCCATCTATATCACATTAAACGGTCAGTATCTACTGCAGACGCGTGTTTTTCATTCAGTCGGCGGTGACCTCATGTAAACAGATCGCAGCGCTCCGTCTGCAAATGTAAAGTGAACGAGTAATACAAGGATCCTGACTATAAAGCAAAACGAATATGCACGACCCATTTCAAGATTTGGGTTGCTCCACGAGTTTTCCCACAAGTCCATTTCCTTTGTGGCCTTTTCCTTCGAAAATTTTGGATCAGTCAGCGAAGAACTGGTGAAATGTTCCACCAAGACTTGAAATATATCATATGGAGTGCAAATATCAAAGAACACGAACAGGCGCGCCAACTTACTGTGAGATGTTAACAAGACATTTGCCTGAGATTGAATGCAAAAGAACGTCAAAAAGAAGACTCAATGGGAAAAGTTTCGAACTTAAATACTATTTCTTCCTGTTTTATTCTCAGTTTAAAATTGGTTTCAGTGTTTTATGTACTCATGGTCTATCATCTATTTTATGTAATTTACCTTAATAAAAACAAAATAAAATAATATGTTGGAGATTTCAAGAAACCACACCATAATTTAATTTAAAAAGTTTAACGTCGAGAACCTTTTGTTTTTCTCTCAATCAGAGGCGGTTCGTGCAATCTGGCAACTGTGGTTTTCATCCATTTAAACCTAAAAAAATAAAACTGTTGAAAAATCAATTTGCCTCAACAAGAACCAATTATTCTTTACATGGATATTACTTGCAAAATTATTCGAGAGAATTCATTTTCAAATAGGAATTTAGCAAAAATACTGATTTTACAAAAATTTCCGACGTGGAAAAAAATTGAGGTCATTTTCGAAATCACACCAAATAACATAAAAATCGGCGAAAACCTAAAAAAAAATTAATATTCGTAGGCCTGTGTTACAGGTCCAACCCCAAATTCCTTTATTTTATCTGCATATAACATGAAATAGTACCACAATACAAGAATGGAAGGACTAAATAGAAAAAGGATCAAGCCAGCTCAAGTGACTCATTTTCTGTTATCAATAATTCTCAACACTTCCTAAGGCTTTTTTATTGTAATAATTATTTACATGTATATCTGCAATGCAGCTATTGTTGTGAGACACTTTTTGATTGGACGGATTTTCTAAAACATTTTTACACCAAATTGTATCATGCACTGAGTTACTAATTTGATGTTGTGCCAGAGAGACCTTTAGAGACTTGTTTAGAAGAATGTTGAGACTATTTCGATGGGAGTACAAGTCGATTAAAAATGGTGAAGGCACTAAATGTATCATGTGTGCTTTACAATGTTTTACCAAGCGCATGGCTTTAGAATTAGAGGAATTTTTACTCGACCTGCCTTTTAGATCGGGTCTTAGTTTGGCGTAAAATTTTGCGACATTTATAGGACAGATGTCACGTTAACTCTGATGGAAGTGATTTATCAAAAAATTGAGATAATTTACTAGCTCAGCCACATCTCGATAACAATGGGTAATTACAATAGATACCTTTTACCTTCTCGCAGGGGCGTAAGTCCAACAGGACTTCCCTTGGACCGACAAAATGTGTCCCCCCCTCAATTAAGAACATGCCGTTAATTTAATATCGTTATTAAATAAATTTAGGAGTAAAAACATTTAATATAACAATAAAGAATTAAAGGAAATAAATAATCATTTTTGCAATTTCATGATTAATTTAAAGTTTAAATTTTGGCCTTTTCTTCGCATTTACAAATTTATTAATAACAGTACGAATATTATTTTTCAGTGCTCAATTGATAAAATACTTAAATTATACAGTCTTGTACCATTGTACTTGGTAAATAATTTTTAATCAGCTTTAACTTTAAAAACGTTCTTTCGGCGCTGGCGACCGGGACACGAAGTGTCAAAAATAATGTCCGTACACCCACCGCGAAAACTTGTTAATAATGGTCATGTGCCATTATTCATAAGTTTGCTAGTTCTTTAACAGATCTTAGTTCTGAAATTTCATTCGTTAAACGAATGCGCAAATACAATAACTGAGACAAGTTTTCCATAACATCTACAGGGTATTTTTTAATTAAGCGTTTCTGCTTCTTCGTAATTTCCATGCCAGAAAAAGCTATCAAAACTTGTGGCTGAATCACTGTCCAAATTGCCACTGTATGTGGCAATCCAACAGGTTGTCGCTTCAACTGGTTAATGGCAATATCTACGCATCCATAGTGTAACTTTGTTCGCCAACAGTGAGTCGTTGATTCTCGCAAAGTTCGCCAAAACGTAGTTATATTTTCTCCACTCGTTTATCGCTAAATTTCACTTCTCTTCTTTCCAGACTTTGAATAATTCTACTGTATTATTTTTACTTTCTCGCTACTGCTTACGCAGTATAAAATGTTGTAATGCCATGGAAAAAAACGGTGAATTTTTGTCAGAAAAACTCATTGCCGGGCTCTATACACGAAAATCCGGATAAATCTTATTCCTATATATAGTAAATTACTTCATCTCACATTTTGTGTAGTCAGAATCCATGTTTTGTGAGTCCTTGATACAGCAAAATCGATTAACGGCAAAACGCCTATCTGTCCCGTCCGTTGTCAACGCTAGCGCCTAAAACGTTTATTCCGATTTTCTCCATAATTAATTTTCCCCAATCGATCTGACTGATGTCGCGTACCCTTAAATTTGAAATAGATATTTTAAGTCTGGGGGTACTTAATATGAAGCCTCTAAGACATTTTCGAAATTTTGAAAAAGAGTCCAAATTTTTTGAAAAAATTATGTTGCCGGATGGCGTAAAGGACACGTAAGAGATTTTGCCTGATATTCCGGATAGGAAAATCCCTATGGAACTTACGCTGCTGCTTTCTCTCTATTGCTTGGGCAGTATAGAAAATGTTGCGGGAAAAAAACTGAGAATTTTCGACAGACAAACCTCTTCTTGCGGGACCTTGGTAACGAAAAAGCGGATAAATAATCCTCTAAAAACGTTGTCTCGTCAGAAAACCATGTTTTGTGGGTCCTTGATACCGAAAAATCCATTGATGGCAAAACGTCTGTTCGTTGGTGTGTGTGAACAACACTAACGGCTAAACCGTTCAGTCGATTTTCTCCAAACTGATATTCCCCCATCGATCTGGCTGATGACGCAGCCCCTTGAATTTGAAACGGATATTTAAATTTTGAGGGGCATTTTACGTGAAGCTCCTGCGACGTTTTCAAAATAAAACGTCTATATTTTTGGATTAAATTTTGGTGTCGGATAGCTGATATACCGCGTAAGAGAATGGTGCAGGTTTCATTTTCGTTGAAATCTCCGATTTTTCCTTCAAGAAATGCAAATGTTCAATATTTTTTCGGCGTCTTCCTACTACTAAAATATTGAAGATATAGTTTCTTTCCCTTAATGAAATGTGATCATCTGAAACAGATCTTCAAATTAGATCAAATTAGATTAGAAATTAGCGCACTTAAAACCATTTAAAACGATTATTTTCGCAAAAACAACTGTAATTTTGTTTCGTATATAGCAAAGTAGGATAAGGGAAATAATGCTTGCCCCACTTTCGAGTATCGTAGCAGTATGCAGTATCGAAAATTGCAAACAAAAAATTAACACTGCAGGAGGACAATATTGATAAGGAATTTGTTTTACAGGAAATCTGTTATATAAAATCAGTTCTTTAAAAATGGTCATGTATAATTGTTTAAAAATATGAGTACTTTACCGTATTCTTTTGGAATTGCATATTTGAATTTCCCGCGCTTTGACGAGCTGTCAACTTCAAATTCTTTTGAATGTCGGAAATGGACATGAAACCTTTACGAACACAGAAAAACGAATATTGACTTAATAGTCTGCATCTTGCGCAGGTCAGGTCTCTTGAGTCCCTCTTGACACTCGCCCAAAATGGACCACTCGCCCAGTCCCTCTTGACACACCAAAAATGACGATGCACTGATAATAAAGAATTAAAAAAAGACCTAAAAGATGTGATGATGTTTTTGGTATGATATTATTTCCACCATGGCAAGCCTGATGGTCTGCTTATCGCCACGTAAAATATTAAATTGATCCAATGATTATTGAGGCAATTGAATGATTTTTAAAACCCTTTTACTACTTTAGAAAACTATACTTCTGTCTTTGAATATTTAAAAAAAATTTTTTTTTCTAATAAATTGAAAAGTAGATTTTCAGTAAAACTGTAGAAAAATAAATTCCAAATGAAACCATATAATTACAGAAATGGTTGTCGACAAAAAAAGTCTATGTCAGACTATTGCAGAATGAATGTTGAAGTAACTAGCAATGAAACCTACTACCCACTTAGTAGGAATTTCCCTAATTATTAACAATTAAAATAATTAAAGGATTTGGTAAAAAGGTGATTTCTACTTTTATTCCATCAATTAAAACAATACAATAAACAGTGAAGTTTGTTTATTGAACGCAATGTAGCTCTCACAATAAAATCATCAATTGCAAGTGTACATTAAACACTATTAACGACGAATAATGAACAGAACAATATTTTGGATTGAAACAAAATTCATCAGGTAATAAAACCTTTTTCATAATTTCTCATTCATGACTTAGTCCACAAATCTTCAAATATATCCTCTATTCACATGTATAATGAAATTCATTAGTATTCAATTTTTGTTTTATCTTTATTTTGATTAGGAACCATTCCATGTCAAATCGCACAAAAAACGACCAAAATTTAACTTTCATGTTTTTAATTATTTTCTAATTTTTTTCTATTTATTATATGGATCAAATAAGTTAACACAAGTATTTTTATTTTTTATATATATATATATAAAACGCAGTAGAGTATTGTTGACAACTCCAGAAGAAAATCAAAGTGGGATCTCACTAACTTTGAAAAATATTAATGTTTTACAAACTAGTGTGTAGTAGATTGCTGCAGTAGATGTGTTTCTTGTGTACTGGCAGTTGGTTTCTTTGGGTGAGGCAGTAATTTAAGTACTTATACTTGTTTAGGTGGTTCAACTTCACAACTGTATTTGCTATTAAATGACGGATTCTTGACTGATGTTTTGACTGACATTTTGAAATTTTCTGGCCCCTCACAACTCACTTCAAATATAAGTACTCGCTTACCTTAGAATTCCTTTCGTCACAATGCACAGTTCTAATGCCTTGCCGAATTTACTTTCAGGTATGACAAAATTTCATTTTCTTCAGCCAACTTTTTAGCCACTTTTATCATGCATTCTGTTACTGCAAAATGTCATTTAATTTTATTGTATGTCCAAATTTAAAAAATTGTCAAAATTTCAATTTTCAATGTTTTATCATCTGTTGAGTGAAAGAAATAGCTGTTTCTTAATAATATCTTTATTGTCTGATTTTTCCGTGGACGTCGAAGGATCTTCAGTGTGAAAAAATGCATCTGTGATAGCACTTTGAACTTTCTGAAATTTCTCATGGGATACAGTTTTTGTTGCAATTTTCTTTTCTTGATTGGGATTTCTCCTATTGCAATTCAAATTTTGTTGAACTTCTCTACATGTATTTTGCAGACACTGGATCCATCTGAAGAGCTTAAATTGTCATTTCCTTGTTTTCCACTCTTTTCACTACAGTCACTGTAAAGTTTCCCTAGTAAATCATGGTTTACCGCGTCTTGGAGATTTTCTTTTCTTAAAATCGTGATCAGAAAGATTAAATGGATTGAAACATGTCTTCTCTCATATAGTGATTGCCACTCAATTCACAAAACAAACTCTAGAACTCTTCTCTTTATAAGATGCGTAGTGACAGATCAGAAATTTTTACTCAAGTCCCACGAGGTTACACGAGTTTCACGAGGAAGGTCAGAAGGGCACCTCATCCCTAGAATGCAAAGGCACTCAATAGTAAAATTTATTTCATTGACATGAGGAAAAGCAGTAGAAGAATTCATTTTGCTGTCACCCATCCCTTCTGGGGACAGAGTGAACATATGAGTTACTAATACTTCTTGAAATCCTAATCAGGCAGTCATTCCTTTTGTTATTATTTGGCACTTGTGTCAAAGACTGATCGAACACAATCCGTTAGTGCAGGGGCAGGAACCACACGCCTGCATACTAACAATAGATTTTTTGCTCTGTACGTGTTCAGTGCCTACTTCTTTCTTGTTGTGTTTTGTAGAAAACTGAACAAGAAATATGCCTATATTTCTTCCAAATATTTATCTGAACGAGTTCATATAAAAATTTTCATTTTTTAAAAATAATTACATTTTTTAAATGAAATATTTATTTTTTGCGAAAATAATTTACAGAGCAATAAAATACACATATCAAAATATTAAATGAAACAAATCAGGAAGTAGTTAAGTAGTTAGTAGCAGTTAAGTACATTCGGAACATCAATCAACCATATTTTTTAAGTAAGCATACATTCCAAAATTGAATATAAGCACAACTACACAAATAATCAATTTTCAGGTAAATAAAGAAACACGTGCCACTTTTTTTGATGTCCACAATGAATGCCATACCCTCATACCATTCATTTAGAAAAAGTCGTGTCTATTCTTGTATGATTTGACGTGGAATGGCTTGTATTTCAATTCGTTTCACTCTCTCCCACAAGAACATACATAACCGACATGTCACCCACAAGAACATGTATGACACAATGACATAATGCCATACATTCTGGGGGCAGAGTGAACATCTGAAATACTAATAACTCTTGAAACCCTAATCAGGCAGACTGTCATTCTTTTTATAGTTCTTTAGCACTTGGACTGACTGAACAATAGTTGTTAGTGCATGGGTACGCATAGCGTGCCCTCAAACTTACAATTAATTTTTTAGAACTGTATGTGAGGAGTGCCCATTTTTTTTCATGTTGTATTTTATGGAAAATTGAACAAGGAATTTTTTTTCAAGTTTTTATCTCATCGAGTTTATGTATAAATTTTAACTTTCTTTTAAAAAAATACATTTTTAAATGAAAAAAATATTGTTTGAAAAATTTATTTACAGAGGAATAAAATACATAATTCAAAGTATTAATGAAACAAACCAGGAATTTTTATATTAAATACATTTGCACTAACAATTGAAATAAATTAACATGTGTCTTTTTTTGATGTCCAGATTTACAGGGGAAAAAAAAGGAAGAAGAAGAAGAACATTTTTTAAAAAAGTCATATCAACTTTTGTATGATTTGATGTGGAATGGCTCATAATTCCGTTTCTAACAAGTGCAGCATGTTTTAGGTTTTCCGGTAATGGCAGGTTTTGCTACAAATAATGTGAACTTTTTTTCTTCCTTCACAAAATTATGAACCGAAAAAGAAAGTGTAATTAAGATTGTTATGATTTGTACATTATTAATTGGTAGTGTCCAATTACTTGAAATTGCAATAACACATTAGTATTGTACATAAATACATCATATAAATATTATTTGCATTATTGTATCTTTTTTTCCTTTCCTCAATTACAAACCTATGCTGTAAACAATGTTCTATGATTTAGTACTTGACAAAACTGCAACAGGCACCGACGTTTGATGCAATGAGCCCAAAACTTGAATGTATTATCACTACATTACCTAATGTACTATTATCTTGGTAGAAAAATTGGCAATTTAACTTACTCTTGATGAATATTTGAAATGACATAGAGAAGAAGAGGATTAACAACCGGTTTCTCTTTCACAGTACGTATCACATCCTCTACTTGCTTCAATGTGTCCTCTTCTTTAGTTATAAAGCAATTCTTCTCATCACCCTATCACAAAATAATACCAATTAAAAAAATATATATAATAATAATAATAATAATAATAATAATAATAATAAAGTTCATCTATAAATACTGCATCACTAATACTTTTACTGGAAAATGAAATATATTCTAAAATTGTGTATGGTCACTTAGAACTTACTCGTTTGAGTATTATATATCCATTTGCCACCTGCCACAGACAGTCATCTTCTTTCTCTCGTTTGATGCTCTGCATTATTTCAACATCAAACCACTTTTGCATTGTCTGAAAAATACAAAAGCCAAATCCTATAGCTGGGCAATTTACAAAAAAGTCTACACTAATATACAAAAGGGAGTATACCCAAGGAAAAACTAGTTCAATTTTTGCCTACATTACTCTTAAAAGTAACTTTATAAGAACCTTCTGGTACCCAGAAAATCTAGTTGTTTCATTGTGTTATAAGTGACCTTGAAGCTTGTGAACAACTGACCACGATTTTTACATGGGATACCACTTATCAAACAAGATTACATTCCTTCTGAAAAGTATTACGAAGAGTGGTTGGAATTTTTAATCAGCAAAAGAAAATTAAATTAATTAAAACAACTTGCTGACCAGTAAACAGTGGAAAGGTAATTTCTTAATAGTGAATTTCATGTACAGGTTACACAGTATGAATCTAATTTTTAATTACCAAAGTTAGGCGTATTTGAAAGAAAATTTACAACTTGGCCCTTATATTTGGGAAGGAAGGTCGAGGCATGTCAGCTGGTGCATAGTAACTCTGGTTTGGATGGCAGTTTATAATGCAACGAATACATGTTCAATCAACAGGGTCTCCTCAGTGGCAAGGTCTGAATACGAGCATCGGACTAACCTTGGGAAAGCAGAGAGATTCCGATCACATAGGTGCTGATCAGTTGGCAGCCACTTGGGCAAGCTACCCTTGAGGAGCTATTACAAATCTGTTCAGATTGCTAACCAGGGTTGCCAGATGTGTCGTGAGCTCTTTCCCCATCTCTACTAAGAAATTTCCCCAAATAATCTCTCCAATCAAACAAAATTCCCCAACTTTGAAACGAAAAAATATTATCCAAATTACGGATCAACATGAGCGGTCCCTGCTGATTCCTTTGGCTCTCACCTTAATTCAAACAAACCAATCAACGTCCTCTGAGCTGCTCAAAGCCACAAACTATCTTCGATTTTCTCATATTTTTCTTTCTCTATACCAGTTGCTTATTTTTCCTTTTTGATACATAAAAATTAGAGAGAATAACGCCTATTCTTTCTTTTTTATTCATAATAATTGGGACTAATTAATTGAGAATTAATCTTGACTCCCGATGCAAATAATTTCCCCAAAATATACCCAAACATTTCCCATCCATTTATGATGCCCATTTTTTCCCCACAATGAAAAAGATTCCCAATTTTGGGAACAAAATTCTCCAATCTGGCAACCTTGCTGGTAAATTTGATGGGGGTGGGGAGGCAGACAAGTTCTAAAGCAGTTGAGCATAGCTCTGTGGAACGCGTTCTTCTCCCGCCGGAAGTCTGTTCCGTCAGCAGAAGTGGCAGTTCGAGTTCGTCTTCAGGAGTGATTTAGTTTGTTTCCCTAAAAAGAATATTGCAGGAAATGTTGCAATTCATGTTGCAAACCATGTCAAAGTTACCTATGCTTTGAACAAATTAAAATATGAACACATATAAAGGGTTCGGAGTGTTAATTAGAAATTGACAAAGAATGTAGGCTCGGGCGAATTTTACAATTAACATTGAAACGTTTTGGTTGTCATGAAAGTATGAATTTTCACATATTAGTTTTATGTGCGACCGACGATATAACAACCTATAAAGCGGTACTTTTGTAACATATATATATACACAAACAGAGCAATTGATAATTTCAGGAATGCACAGACTTATTGCACAACCAGCACGCGCGTTTCAAACGCCGAAAATACACCGACCGTCGTACATCGGCGTACACCGACCACCGTCTACAGATAGCTCCTGCGCTCCTCGCTCTCAATACTAAGAATGGGAGTATCCTACCGGTTTATTAATTTATTTTCCGTAAGAAAAGCTAAAAACTGTGTGAGCTACGGGGAGAAGTGTATAATGTGCACGTTTTCGTAATTCTGGGATCTCTACCCTAAGCCATACAAAATTCTAAATACAGTAAGAAATGAGCGTTTTTGGCAAGAACTGTTAACAAAATATTCGCTTCGATGTATAAAATGTTGAAAATTCAAGGGCAATCTAGCTATAGATTTTGGCTCCTATCCCTCATCATGTCCTTCGTAAAGGAATAATACTTCCGGCCGCGACATGTAGAACGATAATTTGAAGACGTGCACATAATATAACAAAGTTGCATTTATATCCATAGGCAAAGAGGGGATTTTGGATATTTTACTGTGGGGGCAAAGAGTCCCTCCGCATTAGATGGTAAAAAGGTCCCCTAAGCCAAATGACAAATGAGTACTACTACTTTAACATTAAAATAAGATTTTTGAAAGGTTTCTTAGCCTCCATCCCATCACTTACACCCTTCTACAAACAGAAAAGTATTTTTATTTTAATTTTTTCGTCAACTTTACACTATTTTATCTGATCGAAAAAAATTGCAAATTAAGAAAATAAATTATACTATCAGAAAAATATTTTTATTTTTTCTCACCGTCAAATTCAAACGCAAAAAATTGAAAAAATAACAAAAAATATTTTTTACTGTTTTAGAACCTTGCAACAGGCTTGAAAAAATCTCAAAAGTTCCTCTCAAAACACAAATCGTTGTGAATTTTTTTAAAGATTTTTTCGACTGCTGACCTCTAGTTAAAAAAATATAAAAAATTTTACGTCTTCCTCGTCTTCAAAACACACTGACTTTACGTTGAAAATGTCTGCATCAGTTCTGGGCATTTTAGTGTTTATTATAAATTTGTAACGAAAATAGTTGTCCAAAAAAAACAAACAATGAAACTTTTGTTAGAATAATGGAATAGACATTATGATTGAAACAACAGATTCGCATTTATAATAACAGAAAAGTGAAATTATTATAACATTGAATATAACACAAAATATGCAGTTTAGATAACAGGTTCGCTTTTTTCTCAGTGTACACTTAGCATCAGACAAATATCATGCAACAGTTACATTATATCTTGCATTATAATGGAAAAACATACTTACAATATATGTTTTACTGAACGTTGTTCGTATTTTTTCACTTTCTCACTTTTTCAAAAATTGTAAAAGCGTAGTTTTTGGCTTCTAACACACTGTTTACACTGTTCACTCTAGAACTGCCGGATCACAAATGTTAGTCAGTCGGTGCCTTTTTTGAATCCGTACGTTTCGCAGCGTTGACAAATTTCTTCTTTTATTTTTTTTAAAGATCCGTTAAAAAAAAATCATTTTACTACATGAATAACGGCCTAACGTTTTCCGTTTGTCGACTACGCTTCCATAGATTACAAGGAATACATTTTCATCGCACGGCGGACCCAAGAAACATTTCTACAGAAGCACCTATATTTCGGCTTTCGAAATATTTAAAAACGCTAAACAATTTGTAATGTAAAGAATTTATTTCATCATCATACATGTAATATGTTCCTTGCAATTCTAAACAATATGGTACATTACAATAAAATATGCTTTCAGACTACTACACTCGATTTTATTTCAATTATGATGAATTTTTAAATTTATTAGATGGGCACTTATTGAAATAAGATACTCTATTGAAAGTTATTTTAAATATTTAAAAATATTTAGAATATTTTAGTATCGCTTAGAGATATACGTATTCTAATTTTTTACTTTCTAGCTACGAAGTAGGGAGAAAGTTATGTAAGCAAAAAAACAACGAATTTTCGACAGAATAACTCTTATTACAGGGCCCTGGTATAAAAAAAGTGGATAAATCCATTTGCTAAATTTAGAAACAAATCTAACATGTGGTGAAGCCAGAATCCATGTTTTGTGAGTATTTGAAATCAAAAAATCGAATGAGCAATCCGCAATCGATCTGGCTAATGTCGCGGCCCCTTGAATTTGAAACCGATAATTAAATTTTGGAGGTACTTTACATGAAGCCTCTGGGATATTTTCGAAAAACCTGATCGACATGGTGGTCATTGATCCAGAACTGAGGTACAATACTTGTTACAGATTCTTTAGAATTATACAGTCCAAATGGTAAACAATGCATTACATGTCATCGTCAAAATTAATATTACTTTCCTTTTTGATGCTCGGTATACACGGTCTCTATAGTGCGTTTTTTTACAGCTCAGCCCCTCAAGCCCCTGTGGCAAGGATGGAATATCATGCCTTTCTCAGTCCTGCCGCTAGATTTCGCATGATCGCAAGTACTACTTGATACGGCCGCGATCATGCGATATCTAGTGGCGCGACTGAGAAAGACGCGAAATACCGTGACATATTCCATCGTGAAGACGGGTCTTGAGGGGCAAAATTACAAAAACCGCACTATAATTGTATAGAAACAATTATGCAGCAGAAAATATTTTACTTGGGACAAACTTTTGTATAATCTTAACCGTTTAACATCTTGCGAAGTGTTGTAAAATAATGTACGTATATTGTATTTGTATTTTTTGTGGTGAGCTGATTGATGAGCGGTTAGAACATTTTTATCAAAGAATTTTAAAAAATGGGAAAAACTTGCTTAGGAAAATAGAGAAATAAAAGAAATTAATATGAGAAGGTGGCGTATTTTTACTTAAATCGCGAACGCTAAAGTAAGAATGACAACTCCACGGTTTGATTTCGGGCTTCGTTGCACTCCGCCAAGTGGATCTCGGAAGTTACACTGCGATTTTCTTGACTCTGTCCCTGACAGAACTCTGCTGTTTCACTGCCATCCAATCGGGAGGTTATATGTCGCTAGTGACGTCACTATGGTGATGTTCAAGTTCCCGATTGGATGAAACGTCAACAGCTGATTTCTGTCAGGGGCAGATTTGCGAAAATCGCAGTAAAAGCGCATTTCGCCCTCGACGGACAGACGGCACGGAGCGGATTTCACTGAGATTCACGGATGGCAATGCCTGTGCTGGACGCTAGGGTAGCACTGAAGCCAAGAAACTGTGCGTGACGCCAACTTACACCCCGATCTGAGGCGTTGTACATAAGTGCAAAGCAGATGATTTGTATGCTCATACTTGTTTTAGAGTAACGAGTAATAATCTTAACAAAGAGAACCACTGTCTGATACTAGAGTTTAATTATAAATATTTTAATAGTTCTGTCGCGGATGACATTCGAAATATTTCTCTGTATTCGCAGGCTTTGCATCTCTATAACCTCAATTACTTACTATATAATATCTAAAAATTTACTCATTATTGAGAAACGACTTCATTGGAGCTAGCTTAATTAGTTCTAGCATTAAATACTTGAATAATCAAATTAGGTGAACTCTTACATTTGACAATTTCTAAGCATGACCAGTAAGGAGAATGACTTAGGAGGAGCAAGTTTGACAAAACAGTGGCATTTAAAATTTTACTTTCTCATCTTAGTGTGGTGAATGAAAAATATAGTTAATACTAAAGGTCGGTTGTTATGCGTTTAAACTAGATTATTTCCTAGCTGATAGAGAGTAATTTACAGCAATAAATTATCATTTATTGATATTTTCAGTATGCAGAATAAAAGCATTGCGGTTGGCAAACAAATTAAGATCAAGGAAAAGATGTACTTTAAGACTATATTGGCATTGCTGCCCGAATAAACCAAGTCCAGAGTTGCGCGCGCCGCTTACCTTCTCCCGCTTGGCTAAAACGTGTAGGGGCAGCACTGCCAATCTGTTTATGTTTATATATCCTCTGGCTTCTGCCCCCCCCCAAGCTGATGACACATTCACAAGTAAACTTTTCACATTTTTAATAACAATAAAATAATTTAATATCTTTATTGAATACTGCGTCACAATTAAACATTTCAAATTCAGCGTAAATGAAAACTTCATTAGAAGAAAACATCAGTCGGCTGGTCACTACACCTAAGCCCCTCTCCCATTCGAAAAAAATCCCTGCTCTGCCACTGATTAATATTTAAGGGACAATTATGGAAGCTTCGCTAGCTTTTTTATTGTACACGTTTTCATCTCTTCCTTTTGATCATAGTGTCTTGTACAAAAGGAATGGAGAATTTGGAGGGGGGGGGGCAACAGAGCACATCTATACTAACAAAAGTAAATACATGTAACCGACATGGATACCAGAAAAAGTAGTATATAAATACATATGAAACTTTGACATGCTGCGGAATACAGATTTCGAGATTTCAACGGAAATACAAGTTTTGGGGAAGCCTGGAACCGAAAAGTGTTTTTTTAACGTACGACCGTCCGTAAACACGACTACCGCCTAAACCACACATACGATTTTTTGCAAAATTGATATTCCCTAGTCGATCTGGTTCGACTCGAGGCGTAGAGACTTTTTCTTCAAACTTTGGGGGTACTCTACACGAAGCTCCCCGGACATTTTCAAAATAGTCTTCGTACAACTACAAAATTACGAGTACATGTGCTTTAAATGTCATATATAGTTTCTCGAAAACTCAACCGATTTCCGTGAAAACGAGCTCAAAATTCTGCATTTTTAGAAACTTTCACATGCCGTTTCCTCATAAATGACTCCAAATTTTCTTCTTTAAACCTTTCGAACGAATAGTGATAATTGTACTCTTGATACGACGTAAGTTCATTTTGGGGTATGGTTTTTGTTTTTTCAAAAGTTACACAAATGTTATTTTTTATTTTTGGAAGATATATCTCACACCGTTAATATGTACAGGGTCCTTAGTTTATCTTGCAACTCATGTCTGAGAGCACTCGTTCTTGTTTTGGTAATTTGGCAACCGCGTCTCTTTTGCACCTTTCAAGACAGCCGTGCCTGGCACGTCGGGACAGCAGAGGAGGCAACCGTCAGGTCATAAGCTGCAGCAAGTTTCCTGTTTCTTTGTTGATCCCATTCAAGAGTGTCGGCGGGCAGGTACACGACTCTCATGCCAAAATCTTTTCACGCTGCACAGAGTGGGTGGGGTGGGGTGGGCTGAGGCATGAGCGTGGAAACAAAACGTCTCTTTAAGCAATTCTGCCCAGTATGCTGAAGAAACAAAACTGTAATATTAATGTGGAGGGGAGTTATCGATTTATTTACAGCAACGTAACAATAATTATTTAAGTAAAGCCAGCTGATAGAGATATCGAAAAGATATATCGTGAAATATTACCGCCTAGCTCTTCATTTTATAACAATAATAATAATGTATTATTATTATGGAATCTGCATATTAAGCAAATAAGAAAACTTTATTAACAGACAATAAATATACCTATAAATGTTATGAGAGTAATTACCGCAGAGGCCAAAAGTTAAAAATCGAGGTGGAGCGTAGCGGCGCCGAGATTTTTTATTTGGACAAAGCAGTAATAACACTAACATTTTGTGGTATGTTCAGCATTTTATCGGTCAATCTCACGATTTATGCGAAAATTTATATTAGTGCGATAGTAAACATATGAATTCTGTTGTTGCGGCATGTTACTATGATATTGTGGGGTATTGCTTGCGATATATCTATTTAAACAATATTCGTATACCGTGGTTTGAAAAAAGATGGATACAAATAATTCTCCTGAAGTTAAAGATAACTAAAGAAATGACGTTCGGTGAGGAAGTTGGCGCGTCGATTTCCAGTGGCGACACCTCAGATCGTCAGTAAATATGATTACCG
Organism: Acheta domesticus; assembly: GCA_031308135.1. Lineage (NCBI taxonomy): Eukaryota > Metazoa > Arthropoda > Insecta > Orthoptera > Gryllidae > Acheta > Acheta domesticus. The sequence goes on from JAHLJT010008446.1 coordinate 19,354,239, forward strand.
AAGAAGAGTTTCATTTGATGGAATGCGAGGAAAATGAAATTAATTTACCTAAAACACCTTTTAACTGCACTATTAAAACCTATTACAATGAACAATAATTATCTCAAAAATTAATATGAGTTACTTTTATTCTGAATCATTTGAATCTGATTTGTTTTCTACACAGACTTGTTACTTTCTTAATAAACATTTGACTTGCGATGAATCAATGGTTGTTTATTCACGTTGCCAAAGATGTTAAAACTCGATGCTAAGGATGTTAAATTGCTTAACATACAGATAGGTACACGCCTGTAGGGTTGCATGTTAAAATGGGCTAAAGACGCATGTTACCGATAAAATTATTGAAAATACTAATAAAATGTAACTTAGTAGTACATTAATAACTACTGAAAATAATGAATAAAAAATAATAAAATATAATTATCTTAAAATGACCAAAAAACTGACAGTCGAGTAAATGCTCAAAGTGACCACCTTTTATGAAGAGACAGGCGTTTACTCTTTTCAGTGTAGTGGCTGCAGTACGTTGAAGAGTAACAAGGAAAGAATACGGGCTTTCTCTTTCTTCCAACTAAAATTAGACACATTCTCTCAGCCCGAAATCTGAGGGCACGCTACCGGGCTTCGCTAAAAGTGAAAGGGCGTCGAAGGTATTTCACGCGTTGCCAAATTGGCAAAACAAGAGTTGGTGTTCCCAGACCTGGGTTGCAAGATACGATAAAGACCCGGTACTTTTTCAGCAATTTGTGAACACTATTGTATTTGTGAGTTACAGTGCTTCAAATGACTTCTAATGAAGATTTCGAAAAGTCAAAATTTTTCTGTGAAAAAGCGCTTCAAATTTCGAAACTACAGTAGCGCCTAAACGCCATTTTCTTAAGCGGCTCCAAGTTTTTAAAAGAAAATTGCCATTTAGGACGATGTTTAACTCTTCTTTAATATTCTTAAAATAATATTTCTGTTCTACTATTAGGAAACGGAAAAATTAAGAAATTGGCAAAAAAATGCATTTTGGTCGGCGATAGATGGCAGCAGGCAAGAGTATGCGGAAAGTCCGAATAGCTAGCCGAGACCAAGGATATGTTGGTAACTCGGTGGCAACGACCGCTCCTTTCCTTCCTTTAGGGCTGGGATAACTATGGCTTCTCGCCGTAGAGTAGGGATTGTGTGCTCTTCCCAGATGCGATTATAAAGGTGGAGGAGAAATTCCATTGCCATATTAGGAAGATACTGTAGCATTTGGTTGTGTATTCCATTACGACCGGGTAAAGTTCTTTTCGACAACGGGAGAGCAGAGCGCAATTCCGTCATGAACAAAGGGGTGTTGTAATCGGCAACGTTCTGCAAGAAAATTCCAACGGACGACGGACGACTCATCCTCACTTTAACCAAAAGAAAGTAAGGAGCGTAGCGTAATTTGCCGAACTTCGTATATCGTTTGATTGATTGATTGATTGATTGATTAATTAAGGTTTAGAGGGCGCTTCAACTGCCAAGGTCATTGGCGCCCATGTCGAAGTATTTTAAAAAAGGGAATAGGTTCAGTATGTGTTACAGATGGAGCCTACCCCCTAATTAAAATCATATACATAAAGAGAGGCTTGAAATCTACATCGAGTATTCAAGTAGTATGACAGAAAGAATATATAACAAACACGTAAAATTCATAGTAGAACTAAAAGTTGGCTGTAAAGGGGCCAAAAATAAAACAACAAAAAAGTAAAACACTATTCTATTCTCTCAAATAAGATTATATATTCCGCTTTCCCTCAAGAAGCAAAAAACTTTTGAGAGCGCGGAATCGTCATCCCCGAGCACCTCCCTTAGCGAATTGCCCAGGCCATGTCTTCGTCGGTTGCCAACATATTTCCTGCAGTTCAGGAGGACGTGTTCCACAGACAGAACCGTCCCGCATGAGTCACATACGGGAGGAGTTTCTCCTCGAAGGAGGAAACCGTGGGAAAAATGGCAGTGTCCAATTCGAAGACGGGTTAAAATGACTTCCTCACGCCTAGAGGAGCGAGATGAGGAACGCCAGGGAATTACAGAACTCTTTATCCCACTTAGTTTAAAAGTGGTATTGTGCCACTCTGTTTGCCACGCTCTAAACAAAGATCGTTTCAAGCCTTAACATCGGACAATGGCACAGCAGGAACGTCGATACGAGTATTACGAGTAGCTGATTTCGCCGCCAGGTCGGCCAGCTCATTCCCTGTGATTCCCACATGGCCTGGAACCCAACTAAGAACCAGGTCATAGTTGCGGGACATGAGACTATGAATCAGGTTTTGAACTGATTTTGTCAGGTAGTCTGACGAGGGCTGGGAGACAGCCTGAAGAGAACTGAGAGAATCAGAACAGAGAACTACTCGCTGCAACGTCGTTGACTCGATGTACATTAGGGCTTTGAGTATTGCATACATTTCAGCAGTGAATGTACTGCACTGTGAATGAAGACGATATGATTTGGTGGCCCAGATGCAATGAAAACTACACGCCACTGCGTCATTGTGCGATGACCCGTCCGTGTACAAGAATAGATGATCCGGATAGGCTTCCCTCATACCCTGAAACTGCTTCTGGTAAACCAGAGGACTAGTATTTTGTTTGGGAAGATTGGAGAGTCTGAGGTCAATATTGGGGAGAAGGAGTTTCCAAGGGGGAATCAGGTCATTTGGGGGTTTCACAGGAGTGGGAAGATCGACATTAAGTCCCCGCAAAAGATTTCGCAATCGAATGCCTGGGGGCTGGGGTAGCGAAGTTCGAAGAATATAAGAAGATTCATATTTTGGGCGAGTGATTATTCGGCGTCAAGGATGATTAAAGGGTCCTGACACTTTAGCACCATAAGACGCTAATAGAATATCTCGCCTTATTTTTAAGGACGGCTCCCCAGCGTCAGCTAGAATGCATTCGATACGGCTGGTGCGATACGCACCTGTTGAGAGGCGAATTCCAGCGTGGTGTATGCTGTTGATGGGTCTAAGGGTGAAAGGAGCTGCAGAACCATACACTTCACTACCGTAATCAAATGCTGAGCGAATGAGTGCTCTGTATAACCGCAGTAGGGTAATGCGGTCGGCTCCCCATGAAGTGCCACTAAGCATTCGAAGAAGATTGAGGGGGGAGACGCATCTGGTTTGCAATGTGCGGATATGAGAGCGCCACGTGAGGGACTTGTCAAAAGTCAGCCCCAGAAACCTGGCAGAGTCAGTGAATGGAAGCTGATTTCCTTCCAAGTACAGGATTGGATCGCTATGCAAATGGTATATTCTGCAGAAGTGCACTCCAGTGCATTTAGTAGGTGAGAACTTGAAACCTGTCGACATGCTCCATTCATGTAGCTTGTTGAGCACCAGTTGGAGCTGCCTCTGGATCACACTTATGCTGCTGGATGAACAAAAAATGGCAAAATCATCTACAAACAGCGATGCCTTCACAGGTTCCCTCACGACCGACGCTATACTATTTCCCCACGAGAGCAAGGTTCGCAGAATGCCATACCTCCAAGTGGTGTCATACGCCTTTTCTATGTCGAATAGTACGGCGACAAGGTGTTGTCTCAGAACGAACGAGGTTGAAATTTCCGTTGCCAAAGCGACGAGATGGTCAAGGGTTGACCGGTGTTTCCTGAAACCGCAATGAATTGGTGCCAGTAGGTTTCTGCACTCCAAGGTCCAGACCAAGCGCTGGTTTACCATCCGTTCCAGCACTTTGCAAACGCAGCTGGTGAGAGCGAGAGGTCGGTAGCTCGATGCCAGCGACCGATCCTTTCCCTCCTTCAGAGCTGGGATAACTATGGCTTCTCGCCATACAGCAGGGATGGTGTGCTCTTCCCAGATGCGATTATAAAGGCGGAGGAGAAATTGCATCGCCACATCAGGAAGATGTTGCAACATTAAGTTGTGTATTTCATCAGGAACTGGGGCAGTTCGTCTGGCCAATGCAAGAGCAGAGCGCAATTCCGATATGGAGAAAAGTGTGTTGTAATCTTCACACGCTCTGCAGAAGAAATCCAACGGACGGCTCTCCATCCTTTCTTTGATCAAAAGAAAGTCAGGAGCGTAGTTCGCCGAACTTGACATGGCTTCATAGTGCGCGGCGAGTTCTTCTACAATCATATCTAGAGATGTAATCATTTCTCCGTTTTTCAGGAGACCTGGCACCGTATTTGGTAAAGAGTGTCCTCTCATCTGTCGAATTTTTCTCCATACCAGGCGTGGTGGCGTGTGACAATTTAGAGACGAAACGTACGCTCTCCACGATGCATTTTTGCTCTCTACGATAGTTCTTCTAGCCTTCGCCCTGCATCTTTCATACTCGATTAAGTTATCCACTGTTGGATAGTGTCTGAGACGTGCCAGGGCGTTTTTTCGAGCACTGACCGCTCTCGAGCAGTTCTCATTCCACCACGGAACGAAAGGGTGTCGCGGTTTACCACTTGCCTTCGGAATTGCGGTGGAAGCGGCAGCGAGTACAGCGCTATTAAAATGTTCTGTCATTTCGTCCACATTTCCGAAGGGACCGTCTGACAGGTTAACATTATTCTGGAATGTCGACCAGTCAGCTCGTCGCACGATCCATTGAGGGGGCCGTGCACAGCTACGGCGAAGATGATCAATGTGGACAATCGTGGGGTAATGGTCGCTTCCATAAAGATCTTCTAATATGGTCCACCGCATAGCAGTAGCAAGTGAAGAGCTCTAAAGGGCTATATCAATAGCCGTGCTAGAATTCGTAGCTACGGCAAAATGAGTTGGTTCCCCAGTGTTGAGAATAGCCAAATTCATGGTGTCGATGACAGATTCCAAAATAGCACCTCTTTGACACGTACGAGAGGAACCCCAAAGAGGGCTGTGGGCGTTTACATCACCCACAACCAAGAAAGGTGTGGGCAATTGGTTTATTAGACTTAGAACGTCATCAGCCGACACCGTTTGTCTTGGGGGAATATAGACATTACATACGGTGAGTGAGAGGGACGGCAGATACACCCGCACACAAACTGTTTGAAGGTCTGTGTGAACAGGGATTTCTGCAGAATACAGCGAATCCTGGACCAAAGTAGTAACTCCGCCGTGAGCGCGGAGGCCGTCATCGACATCAACCCTATAAGGGGTGAAACCGCGAAAGTGTATGGACCGTGGTGGAGAAAGATGCGTTTCCTGTAAGTAGAAAATTGATGGTGTATAACGGGACAATAAGAATTTTAATTCGTCCCGTCGGAGAGAAAATCCGTTCAGATTCCAGGATAGGAGAGCCGTTGTTTAAGAAGTTAAGAGGATTTCTTCTTTTCCTTTTTTCGCCTCTGCCGCCCGAAGGAGCGAGTGTCCATCCCGGCTGAAGTTTGCTCCGAGGCGGGCTCGTCCTGACCACTGCTCGACAGGCTGAGAGATCGCTCAGAGCGAGTTTCAGGAGTCGGGGTAGGTGGTCGGAGTTTCGAGGATCTATCATTTTTCTTGTCCAGGCCAATAGGCCGTGTGACATCAGCCTTCTTGCGCGGCTGAGAAGTGGATTCTTGTTCTGTCTTTGTCTTTGTTGTCTTCTTGGGTGGTGTCTTGAATTTTGTGGGGATTATTATTTTCCCACCTTGCAAAGGCGATGTCTCCTCAGGGAAGTCCACTGGGGATACCTGGCAACAAAAGTTCGCTACTGGAGGAGTAGCAGGAGAGGACTGAATGCTCGTCGCTTTGACTGTGTTCGCCAGAGTGCTAGAAAAGAACGCCTGAGATCCACAGGGTTCTTCACCAGGTATCGGCGTTTCGCTTCCGGAAAAGATACCTTCTCCGTCACCCTAATCCTTTGGATCTCCCGCTCTCTGAGATATGTGGGGCACTTGTTAGAGTTGGCCGCATGGTCTCCTTCACAATTTACACAGCGGGCTGGTGATGAACAAGGGTTGGGATCGTGAGCGGAATTACCGCACTTTGCGCAAGCAGGGCTTACGGCCATGCACCTTTGTTGTGTATGACCGAACCTCTGGCACTTAAAGCAGCACAGGGGGTTCGGCACATACTGCCGCACGCGAAGGTTATAGTACCCACAGCTAATGTTCTCTGGGAGAGAAGGGAGATTAAAAGTCAGGATCAAGGTGGGAGTGGGGATCTCTTTCCCATTCTCCTTCCTCCTGATCCTATACACCTCCGTAACGCCGTGGTTCTTAAAAAAGGAGAGAAGTTCGTCCTCACTTTCAAGCGCAAAGTCTTCGTGATTGACCACTCCCTTACATAAGTTAAGGGTAGGGTGAGTGGTCACTTCCACTTGGAGGCCGGCAATCTGCTTGGTTTTTTGGATCTTGTCAATCTGCTCGTCGGTGCGCGCTTCGAAAAGAATGGTACCATTCCTTTGTCGCACGACCGCTTGCAGCTTTCCAAAACAGTCTTCAATGGCTCGCGCTAGGCGGACCGCACTAACACTTTTGAAGGATTTTTCAACTTCAACACACGACATGACAAGAAACCGAGGTTTCTTTGGTTTGTTCTCTTCCCGAATGAAGAAGCTATTCAAATCTACCGTCTCACATCGCCTCTTCCTTGCGGAAGAGGGCAAGGGGTTTGTTTTGGGCTCCATACGATTGAAGCAGATTCGTCTCCGTGCTCCCCACCCACCATGGAGCCCAACAAGGGGACACACCCCACTGGGGTGCCAGGGCTGACACGGAGATATAGTAGGGGAATGTAACAGCGCTGCACCGCCGTGGATCCCCCCGCTCACCCTGGAGTTCAGTGCAAGACCTAGTCCGAGCCGATTGATCGGGAGTGGGTTAGCTCCCGACCGCCCGTCTAGAAGAGTCCGAGGCCAAAGCGAGTGTATTGACACCTACAAGGAATGTTCCCCAAAAATACGTAGACGTACCCCTTAGTGCAAGCCAAAAAACATAGCACCAGGACTAGTTGGGAAACAAACAGGTCTCTCAACTGCCAGGACACAGCCTGAAGAGAACTGAGAGAATCAGAACAGAGAACTACTCGCTGCAACGTCGTTGACTCGATGTACTTTAGGGCTTTGAGTATTGCATACATTTCAGAAGTGAATGTACTGCACTGTGAATGAAGACGGTATGATTTGGTGGCCCAGATGCAATGAAAACTACACGCCACTGCGTCATTGTGCGATGACCCGTCCGTGTACAAGAATAGATGATCCGGATAGGCTTCCCTCATACCCTGAAACTGCTTCTGGTAAACCAGAGGACTAGTATTTTGTTTGGAAAGATTGGAGAGTCTGAGGTCAATATTGGGGAGAAGGAGTTTCCAAGGGGGAATCAGGTCATTTGGGGGTTTCACAGGAGTGGGAAGATCGACATTAAGTCCCCGCAAAAGATTTCGCAATCGAATGCCTGGGGGCTGGGGTAGCGAAGTTCGAAGAATATAAGAAGATTCATATTTTGGGCGAGTGATTATTCGGCGACAAGGATGATTAAAGAGTCCTGACACTTTAGCACCATAAGACGCTAATAGAATATCTCGCCTTATTTTTAAGGATGGCTCCCCCAGCGTCAGCTAGAATGCACTCGATTCGGCTGGTGCGATATGCGCCTGTTGAGAGGCGAATACCTGCGTGGTGTATGCTGTTGATGGGTCTAAGGGTGGAAGGAGCTGCAGAACCATACACTTCACTACCGTAATCCAATGCTGAGCGAATGAGTGCTCTGTATAACCGAGTAGGGTACTGCGGTCGGCTCCCCATGAAGTGCTACTAAGCATTCGAAGAAGATTGAGGGGGGAGACGCATCTGGTTTGCAATGTGCGGATATGAGAGCGCCACGTGAGGGACTTGTCAAACGTCAGCCCCAGAAACCTGGCAGAGACAGGGAATGGAAGCTGATTTCCTCCCAAGTACAGGATTGGATCGCTATGCAAGTGGTATATTCTGCAGAAGTGCACTCCAGTGCATTTAGTAGGTGAGAACTTGAAACCTGTCGACATGCTCCATTCATGTAGCTTGTTGAGCACCAGTTGGAGTTGCCTCTGGATCACACTTATGCTGCTGGATGAACAAAAAATGGCAAAATCATCTACAAACAGCGATGCCTTCACAGGTTCCCTCACGACCGACGCTATACTATTTATGGCTATGGCAAACAGAGTGACACTTAGCACCGAGCCTTGGGGGATGCCGTTTTCAAGGGGGTGACTGTTAGACAGTTTGTCACCAATGCGAACTCTGAAAGATCTGTCCGATAAGAAATTTTGGAGGAATAAGTGGAGCTTCCCCCTGAATCCCCACGAGAGCAAGGTTCGCAGAATGCTATACCTCCAAGTGGTGTCATACGCCTTTTCTATATCGAATAGTACGGCGACAAGGTGTTGTCTCAGAACGAACGAGGTTGAAATTTCCGTTGCCAAAGCGACGAGATGGTCAAGAGTTGACCGGTGTTTCCTGAAACCGCACTGTATTGGTGCGAGTAGGTTTCTGCACTCCAAGGTCCAAACCAAGCGCTGGTTTACCATCCGTTCCAGCACTTTGCAAACGGAGCTGGTGAGAGCGAGAGGTCGGTAGCTCGATGCCAGCGACCGATCCTTTCCCTCCTTCAGAGCTGGGATAACTATGGCTTCTCGCCATACAGCAGGGATGGTGTGCTCTTCCCAGATGCGATTATAAAGGCGGAGGAGAAATTGCATCGCCACATCAGGAAGATGTTGCAACATTAAGTTGTGTATTTCATCAGGACCTGGGGCAGTTCGTCTGGCCAATGCAAGAGCAGAGCGCAATTCCGATATGGAGAAAAGTGTGTTGTAATCTTCACACGCTCTGCAGAAGAAATCCAACGGACGGCTCTCCATCCTTTCTTTGATCAAAAGAAAGTCAGGAGCGTAGTTCGCCGAACTTGACATGGCTTCATAGTGCGCGGCGAGTTCCTCTACAATCATATCTGGAGATGTGATCATTTCTCCGTTTTTCAGGAGTCCTGGCACCGTATTTGGTAAAGAGTGTCCTCTTATCTGTCGAATTTTTCTCCATACCAGGCGTGGTGGCGTGTGACAATTGAGAGACGAAACGTAATCTCTCCACGATGCATTTTTGCTCTCTACGATAGTTCTTCTAGCCTTCGCCCTGCATCTTTCATACTGGATTAAGTTATCCACTGTTGGATAGTGTCTGAGACGTGCCAGTGCCTTTTTTCGAGCACTGACCGCTCTCGAGCAGTTCTCATTCCACCACGGAACGAAAGGGTGTCTCGGTTTACCACTTGCCTTCGGAATTGCGATGGAAGCAGCAGCGAGTACAGCGCTATTAAAATGTTGTCATTTCATCCACATTTCCGAAGGGACCGTCTGACAGGTTAACATTATTTTGGAATGTCGACCAGTCAGCTCGTCGCACGATCCATTGAGGGGGCCGTGCACAACTACGGCGAAGATGATCAATGTGGACAATCGTGGGGTAATGGTCGCTTCCGTAAAGATCTTCTAATATGGTCCACCGCATAGCAGTAGCAAGTGAAGAGCTGCAAAGGGCTACATCAATAGCCATGCTAGAATTCGTAGCTACGGCAAAATGAGTTGGTTCCCCAGTGTTGAGAATAGCCAAATTCATGGTGTCGATGACAGATTCCAAAATAGCACCTCTTTGACACGTACGAGAGGAACCCCAAAGAGGGCTGTGGGCGTTTACATCACCCACAACCAAGAAAGGTGTGGGCAATTGGTTTATTAGACTTAGAACGTCATCAACCGACACCGTTTGTCTTGGGGGAATATAGATATTACATACGGTGAGTGAGAGGGACGGCAGATACACCCGCACACAAACTGTTTGAAGGTCGGTGTGAACAGGGATTTCTGCAGAATGCAGCGAATCCTGGAAAAAGTAGTAACTCCGCCGTGAGCGCGGAGGCCGTCATCGACATCAACCCTATAAGGAGTGAAACCGCGAAAGTGTATGGACCGTGGTGGATTGATTGATTGAATAGGGTTTAGAGAGCTCTTCGACTGCTGTGGTCATTTGCGCCCATGCCAGAGTATTTGGATAAAAGAATATTCAGTGTTGCATATGTAATTTACTGTTTAAAAGCATGTACATTGGCTAAAAAGAAGGCTCGAATTCTGCTTCATGCATACATGTAGAAATGGCAGAAGGAAAATAGAAAAAGGGCGCGTAAAATTTATCTTAAAAACGTAAAATTGGCTTAAAGGGGCCAAAAACAACATAAAACATTGTTATCTTTCAAATAAAATGATATATTCTGCTTTCTCTCAAAAAACAAAAAAGTTTTGAGACCGCAGAATCGTCATCCCCGAGCACCACTTGTAGCGAGTTGCCCAGGTCATGTCTTCGTCGACTGGCAACAAATTTCCTACAGTAAAGCAGGACGTGTTCCACGGAAAGAACAGTCTTGCACGAGTCACAGATGGGGGGAGTTTCATTTCGAAGAATGAAACCGTGAGAAAAAAGGCAGTGTCCGATACGAAGACGGGTTAAAATAACTTCCTCGCGCCTACAGGACTGTGATGAGGAGCGCCAGCGATACACAGAATTCTTTATCGCACTTAGTTTGAAAGTGCTATTGTGCCACTCTGTTTGCCTCGCTCTAAGCACGGATCGTTTCAAGAAAGCTCATCTGTCAATGGCACAGAAGGGATGTCGATACGAGTTTTACGAGTCGCTGATTTCGCCGCCTGGTCGGCCAGTTCGTTCCCTCTGATACTCACGTGGCCCGGGACCCAACTAAGTACAAGGTCATAGCGGCGGGACAGAAGACGATGAATCAGGCTTTGAACGGATAACGTCAGGTAGTCTGACGAAGGACGGGAGACAGCTTGAAGAGAGCTGAGAGAATCAGAACAGATAACTACTCGCCGCAACGTCGCTGATTCAATGTATTTTAGGGCCTCAAAAATTGCATACATTTCGGCAGTGAATATACTGCACTTGGAGTGAAGCCGAAATGATTTGGTGGCCCTGATACAGTAAAAACCACATGCCACCGCGTCGCTGCACGATGAACCATCCGTGTATAAGAATAAATGATCCGGATAGGATTCTCTCATATCCAGAAATTGCTTCTGGTAAACCAGAGGACTAGTAGTTTGTTTGGGCATATTGGAGAGTCTGAAGTCAATACTGGGACGGAGGAGTTTCCAAGGGGGGATCCGGTCACTTGTGGGTTTCACAGGGGTGGGAAGTTCGACATTTAATTCCCGGAGAAGATTTCGTAATCTAATACCTGGGGGATGGGGTAACGATGTTCGAAGAATGTACGAGGACTCATACTTTGGGTGGATGATTATACAACGACAAGGGTGGTCAACCAGACCCGACACTTTAGCCCCATAAGAGGCTAATAAAATATCTCGCCTTCGGCTCAGAGATGGTTTTCCAGCTCCGGCCAAGAGGCATTCGATGCGACTCGTGCGGTAGGCGCCTGTACTAATTCTTATACCGGCGTTGTGAATGGTATTTAATACATCCATAATCCAAAATAGAGCGGATGAGGGTTCTATACAAACGCAAGAGAGACACACGGTCAGCTCCCCAAGAGCTGCCTGTAAGGGTGCGGAGGAGGTTCAGAGGTGAGACACATCGGCTTCTCAGTTTACGTATGATTTCGCCAAGTTAAGCTCTTATCGAAAGTAAGCCCAAGGAAAGTTGCGAAGTCCACAAAAGGTAGAAGATGGCTTCCAAGAAAAAGATCGGGGTGGTTATGAAGATGATCAATCCTGCAGAAGTGCATACAGTTAGTTTTTGATGCGGAGAATTTGAAACCTGTCGCATCACTCCATTCCTGCAATTTGTTGAGGACAAGTTGTAATTGTCTCTCTATCACTTGAATACTCTTGAAGAGCAGAAAATCGCAAAGTCGTCAACGAAGAGCGATGCTTTCACCGGCTCTCGGATTATCGACGCTATACTATTGATAGCGATGGCAAACACAGTGACACTCAGAATTGAGCCCTGGGGGACTCAGTTTTCTAAATGGTGGCTGGCGGATACCCTGTCACCAAGGCGAACGCGGAAGTATCTTGACGAAAGAAAGGCTACTAAAAAAAGGGGGAGCCGGCCCCTAAGACCCCAAGAATGGATGGTGCGAAGAATGCCGTACCTCCAGGTAGTATTATAAGCTTTCTCTATATCGAAGAAAATTGCTACCAGGTGTTGACGTAGCACGAAAGCAGTGGAGATCTGTGTGGTAAGGGTGACAAGGTGGTCCATGGTTGACCTGTTCTTCCTGAAACCACATTGGATGGGGGTAAGTAGGTTTCTCTGTTCCAGGTACCAGACCAAACGCGTATTCACCATTTGCTCCAGAAGTTTGCATATACAGCTTGTGAGCGAGATTGGACGGTAGGTTGACGGCTTTGTCCTGTCCTTTCCTTCTTTAGGAATAGGAATAATAATAGCTTCGCGCCAGGTCCTAGGAAAGGTATGTTCCATCCAAATCTTGTTGAATGATTGATTAGGTTTAAAGGGCGCTTCAACTGCTAATGTCATTGGCGCTCATGTCAAAGTTTTCTAAAAACAAATATATTAAACTTCGAATAAAAGTGTAATTGGTGTACTTGCCTACTAATTTAAAAGAACATGTATACCTTAAACAAGAACACTACAATTATACATAAAATAATTAAGCAGACAGAATAAAACAGAATTTGGGGCCAGTAAAACATGTCCCTATGTCATATAAAATTGTATATTCCGCATTCTCTCAAAAAACAAAAGAGCTTTGAGAGCGCGGAATCGTCATCTCCGAGCATCTCTCGTAGAGATTTGCCCAGAGCATGTCTACGTCGGCTGCCATCAAATCTCAAACAATGCAGGAGGACATGTTCCACAGAGAGAGCCGCCCTGCATGAGTCACAGGTAGAGGAGATTCTCCTCGAATAAGGAAACTGTGGGAGAAGTGACAGTGTCCGATACGCAGACGGGTTAAAATAACTTCCTCGCGCCTAGAAGGTCGGGATGAGGAGCGCCAGGGATTAACAGTATCCTTTATTACGCTTAGTTTAAAGGTGGTATTGTGCCACTGTTTGCGACGCTCTAAAGATCAGTTGTTTTAAAGAAGCTTTAACATCGGACGATGGTACGAAAGGAATGTCAACATGAGTATTCTCCGTTGCCGATTTTGCCGCCTGGTCAGCCAACTCGTTTCCTATGATTCCCACATGGCCTGGGACCCAACTCAGTATTAGATCATAGTGGCGAGACAGAAGGCGATGAATGATGTTTTGAATAGATTCCGTCAGGTAGTCTGAGGAAGAACGGGAGACAGCTTGTAACGAGCTAAGAGAATCGGAACAAAGAACTACTTGACGTAAGGTCGTTGACTCGATGTATTTTAGGGCTTCAAGAATTGCAAACATTTCAGCAGTGAAGGTACTGCACTGAGAATGTAGCCGATATGATATTGTGACCCTGATACAATAAAAACTACAAGCCACCGCATCATTGCACGATGAGCCGTCTGTATATAAGAATACATGATCTGGGTAGGCTGCCCTCATTTCCTGAAAATGTATCGGGTAAGCAAGACGACTAGTCGTTTGTTTAGGCAAGTTGGATAGTCTGAAATCAATATTCGGGCGGAGGAGTTTCCATGGAGGAATGGAGTGACTTGGGGGTTTCATGGGTGTCGGAAGATCAACATTAAGGTCCTGCAGAAGATTTTGCAATCGAATACCTGGAGGCTGAGGCAGCGATGTTCGAAGAATATATGATGTTTCATATTCAGGATGGATAATTATTTGGCGGCAAGGATGATTAGGGAGTCCTGATACTTTAGCTCCGTAAGATGCTAATAAAATATCCCGCCTCCGTTTTAAGGAAGGCTCGCCAGCCTCGGATAGAAGGCACTCAATTCGGCTGGTGCGGTATGCGCCTGTTGCTAGACGGATACCCGCGTGGTGTATACTATTGATGGGTCGCAGAGTGGAGGGAGCGGCTGAGCCATACACTTCACAACCATAGTCCAAAACTGAGCGGATGAGTGATCTATACAGACGCAAAAAGGTAGTGCGGTCGGCACCCCATGATGTACCATTCAGCATTCGGAGCAGATTAAGGGGAGAGACACATCTGGTTTGTAGTCCACGGATGTGAGCGCGCCAGGTGAGAGGCTTGTCAAATGTAAGCCCCATGAACCTGCCAGATTCTGCAAATGGAAGCGGGTTTCCTGCCAAGTGAAGGACTGGATTATTATGCAAATGGTATATCCTACAGAAATGCAAACCGATACATTTAGTAGAAGAGAATTTAAAGCCCGTTGACGTACTCCATTCGTGGAGCTTGTTGAGCACCATTTGGAGTTGCCTCTGGATCACGCTGATGCTGCTGGAGGAACAGAAAAATGGCAAAGTCATCCACAAATAACGATGCCTTAACAGGTTCTCGTACAATCGACGCTATACCATTGATGGCGATGGCAAACAGAGTGACACTCAGCACTGATCCTTGAGGGATACCATTTTCAAGGGGGTGACTACGAGAAAGTCCTATCACCCACACGAACACGGAAGGATCTATTCAATAAGGACGTTTTGGAGGAATAGCGGAAGCTTCCCCTTAAATACCCAAGAGTGCAGGGTTTGAAGAATGCCGTACCTCCAGGTGGTGTCGTAGGCCTTTTCTATATCAAATAATATAGCCACTAGATGTTGTTTCAAGACGAACGATGTAGAGATAGCTGTTGCCAGCGAAACGAGGTGGTCCAAGGTAGATCGGTTTCGTCTAAACCCGCTTTGGATTGGCGTCAACAGATTTTTATGCTCCAAGGTCCAGGCTAGACGCTGATTCACCATGCGTTCCAGCACTTTGCTTACGCAGCTTGTGAGGGAAAATAGGTCGATAACTTGATGGCAGTGATCGATCTTTCCCCACTTTGGGAACTGGGACGATGATAGCTTCTCGCCACATGGTAAGGATAGTATGCTCTTCCCAGATACGGTTAAAGAGCCGGAGAAGAAATTCCATGGCAGTTTCGGGAAGATGCTGCAACATTAAGTTGTGGATTTCGTCTGGACCTGGAGTGGTTCTTTTGGCAAGCTTCAGAGCAGAACGCATTTCATACACAGAGAAAGGGGTATTATAATCCTCATGTGCTGTGCTCGAAAATCCAAAGCGCGATTTTCCATTCTTTCTTTAAACGAAAGGAAGTTTGGAGAGTAGTTTGCCGAACTCGACATCTTTTCATAGTGAGTGGCAAGTTCCTCAACGGCGTCTCGATCTGTGATTATCTGACCATTTTTTCTAAGGCCTGGTACTGAGTATGAGGAAGGGTACCCTTTAATTAGACGCACCTTCCTCCATACTAGACGTGGTGGCGTGTGGCAATTCAAGGAGGACACGTATGCCTTCCATGATGCATTCTTGCTTTCTAATATGGTTCTCCTCGCCTTAGCTCTGCACCTCTTGTAATCAATAAGGTTATCCGCGGTTGGATAATGTTTAAGTCGAGCCAACGCTTTCTTCCGAGCACCGACAGCCCTTGAGCAATCCAAGTTCCACCACGGGACAAAGGTGTCGCGAATTACCGGTCGACTTGGGGATTGCAGTGCCCGCAGCTTGCAATATTGCAGTGTTAAAATGAGCTGCCATATCCTCCACACTAACAAATTCACCCTCTGATAGATTCACATTCGCTTGGAATGTCGGCCAGTCACCACGAAGGACGCACCATTGAGGGGGGCGCGCCAAACCACGCGCAAGTCTATCAATGTGGACGATAATGGGATAGTGGTCGCTACCATATAGGTCGTCTAGGATGGACCATTGCAAGTCGGTTGAAAGAGAAGGGCTGCAAAGAACTAAATCAATACACGTGCTTGAGTTTGTGGCGACGGCAAAATGAGTTGCTTCACCAGAGTTCAGAATAACCAAGTCCGCTGTGTCTATTACTGATTCAAAGATACTGCCTCTCGGACACGTGCGGGAAGAGCCCCAGAGAGGACTGTGGGCATTCACATCGCCGACTATCATAAATGGAGAAGGCAGTTGATTTATCAACCCTAAGAGTTCGTCTGCTGATATAGTCAGACCTGGAGGGATATAGATGTTGCACACAGTAAGTGTGAGGGATGGGAGGTGCATCTGAACACATACTGTTTGAAAGTCAGTCTGAAGAGGTACCTCTGTAGATAGCAGCGAATCATGCACCAGTGAAGCAACTCCGCCATGAGCGCGGAGATCATCCACATCGAACGTGTACGAAGAAAATCCGCGAAAAGATAGAGGACGAGGTGGGGTAAGGTGTGTCTCTTGAAGACAAATCACCATAGGATTGTGACGGGACACGAACAGTTTAAGGTCGTCCCGTCGCGAGGAGAAACCATTTGCGTTCCATGACATTAGAGCCATGGTAGAATTAACTTTCTTTTTTCATCCGACGTTGGGAGCCGGATGCACGAGACTCCTCCCCAACGGGAGCCTCCCCCAAAACAGAAACCTCCTGGGTGTTGCCAGGCGGGCTGGATGCTCGCTCAGAGCTAGTTTCAAAAGTTGTAGTCGGTCGCGACTTCGAAGGTCCTTTTATGTTGGGGTTTGGTGTCCGTCTGACGTCAACTTCCGTCGATACAGTTTTTGTTGTCGATTTCGTGGACTGTGCTGGTTGGACTTTTTGTGTACCTTATATTTTGTGGGGATTATTATTCTCCCACCCTCAAGGGGAGATGTATCCCCAGGGAGGTCTACTGGTGACACTTGGCAACCAAAACTCACTACTTGCGGGGCAGCGCGTTCTGTTTGGCAGCCCGCTGCTACCCTCGGAGATTTCGCTTTCACAGTGGCAGAAAACGAGCGCGAGAGGCCGACTGGGTTCCTCGCATGGAACCGACGTTTGGCTTCAGGGAAAGACACTTTTTCCACGACTCTTATCTTTTGGATATCACGCTCTTTCAAAAAGGTGGGGCATTGATTATAATTTGCCAGGTGGTCACCTTCGCAGTTTACGCAATGCGGTGTAGTGGTGCAAGGTCCAGGTTCGTGAGATGGTTTACCACACTTACCGCACACTTGGGTATCTGCCATGCACCGCTGTTGTGTATGGCCGAATCGTTGGCACTTGAAGCACCGCAAAGGATTGGGCACATACTGTCGCACGCGGAGGTTATAAAAACCGCACGAGATATTCCGGGGCAAAGTAGGGAGGTTGAATGTTAGGATAAGAGTGGAAGTGGGGATTTCTCGCCCATGCTCCCTCCTCTTAATTCTATAAACATCTGTCGCAACCTGACTCTTGAAGAAGCAACCAGATCTTCCTCGCTCTCTGTTGAGAAGTCGACATGATTGACCACTCCTTTACAAAGATTGAGTGTTGTGTGAGTGGTCACCTCCACCTGGAGGCCGGCAATCTGCTTCGTCTTCATAATTCTATCGATCTGTTCATCCATTAGCGCTTCAAAAAGAATGGTGCCATTCCTTTGACGCACTACGGCTTGCAATTTTCCATATTTTTCCTCCATTGCTCGCACAGCACTAACCATTTTAAATGATTTACCTTCCTCAGCGCATGCCATGAGGAGGAATCTAGGTTTCTTTGGTCTATCTTCTTCATTGAAAAAGAAACTATTCAAATCAAGGTTTCTTTCCGGACATCTCCTCTTCCTTGCGGAAGAGGGCGGGGGAGAAGGTTTAGTTTCCATAAAGATGGATCAGGTTCATCCTCGTGGTCCCCACCCACCACGGAGCCCAACAAGGGGACACTCCATCGGAGTGCCTGGGTTGCCACGAGGATATAGTGGGGGAATAACACAGCGCTGCACCACCGTGTATCCCCCTGCTCACCCTGGAGTTCAGTACAAGACCTAGTCCAAGCCGATTGATCGGGAGTGGGTTAGCTCCCGACCGCCCGTCTAGATGAGTCCGAGACCAAAGCAAGCGTATTGAGGCCTACAGGGAATGTTCCCAAAAATACGTACACAACGTATCCCTCAGTGTAAGCCGAACGTAGCACAAGGTGAGTGTTTGGGAAACAAACAGACCCCTCAACCGCCAGGACACACATTCCCTCCGACACGGGTCGCCATGCACGGCAAACACATGGGTGGGCGTTCAGCATACAGAGAAGGCAAGTGAGGAAGAAAAAGGGTTGAAAAGAATGTACGTGACATGAAATTGAAAGCAAGACGATGAAAAAATGGAGAAAGGAACACTTGAGAGCCTTCTCTGCATCCCCCGTCAGGACGTGGACCAACCCACCTCGACGGGTGGAGTTCAGTGCAAGACCTAGTCCGAGCCGATAGATCGGGAGTGGGTTAGCTCCCGACCGCCCGTCTAGAAGAGTCCGAGGCCAAAGCGAGTGTATTGACACCTACAAGGAATGTTCCCCAAAAAAACGTAGACGTACCCCTTAGTGCAAACCAAAAAAACGTAGCACCAGGACTAGTGGGAAACAAACAGGTCTCTCAACTGCCAGGACACACATTCCCTCCGACACGGGTCGCCATGCACGGCAAACATGGGTGGGCGTTCAGCATACAGAGAAGGCCAGTGAGGAAGAAAAATGAGTGAAAAGAATATACGTGACATAAAATGAAAAGCAAGACGATGAAAAAAATGGAGAAAGGAACCCTTGAGAGCCTTCTCTGCATCCCCCCGTCAGGACGTGGACCAACCCACCTCGACGGGTATATCGTTTGAGGGGGGCGAGCAAAATACACGACGTGTTTGATATATGTGGGCAAATGTTTGCTCCCATGGCTATCTTCTAATATGGTCTACTGCACAGCAATAGCGAGGAAGGACAGCAAATGGTCTTGTAAATAGCAATGCTCAAATTCGTAGCTTTGGTGAAATGTGTTGGTTGACCAATGCTGAGAATAACCAGATCAATGGTGTCGATCGATTCCAAAACGGCGCCCCTTTGAGAAGTTTGGGAAAAAAAACATAAGAGCTGTGAGCAGTTTGTTTACTAGACTTAGAAAGTCATCGACTGACACTGTTTGTCCAGGGGAGGTATGAGCCCAGTCACTTTTGTCTAAAAATGGCCTTCAGTATTAAAAAAATAGAACAAAGATTTTCAACAAGATTTTCTTTTTGTAATCGCTTTATATCGTTATTTTAAACAACATATTAAAAATAGGCAACGATGGTGACCCGGTCAAAAATTATTCGAGGTCAAAGGTCACAAAAACAGTTTTTGGCAAAACTCGTTTTTTAGGGCTCGGAGGTTGATTGAAGTGATTACAAAAAAGAAACTTTATGTAATTATCAACAAAAATAGTTCTATTCATTTTTCACCCAAGACAAACCGTTTTAAGCGGCGAAGTTTCCGTGTAAGACGTACACTCCCCGTTCCACATAGCAGCTTATATATAGAATATGAGAATGGTCATATTTAGTATGTATCATAGTATATTACATATACTAGGCTCTATTCTGTACGGTCTATACATGGATCATGTGAATATTTTATGTTTAGTAAATTTATATCATATAGTATATTTAAATATTAATATTCGATGTACGTTAAGAATTAAACTTGCATAAAACAAAACGCCGTTCCTAGTTATGAAACTAATGACCTTGATAACTGGAATTATCGGTAATAGAAAAAACTGCTATAATGCTCGTAATATTGACCTGCAATCATTAAATAAGATAATTGAACAGAAATTTGTTAATATATAAATTGAAACGATCTAACAAGATTCTTCCACTTTTATCTGTGAATAGTTCGGTAAAAGTTCATGACTGCAAAGTTGCCATAGATCCATTATTACTCTTTCAGAGAATTGTTAATAAAAATTCAATGAACATTTTAGTGATTATTTACATTATTAATTGAGTTCGTATTCTACCACACTCTTTAACAATTCTGGTATGCACAAAACCAGAAAATCTGTACTATACCAATGCCTTCAATGTGTGGATGTTGAAATAGTTCCTGACATTACATATTATGTTACTGATGGTGGATTTCTCCTTCATCGAATTATATGGCAGGAACACAATACACTTCTCTATGTTATGAACAAATATGTTACCTACATTCAACAATATTTCGGAGCTAATGTGATAGTTGTGATCGATCGGTATAACGGCAATAATGCCAAGGCAATGGAGCAGTCCAGATGAACCGCCGCAATATCTGGATCTCTCGAAATTATTTTCGATGAAAATATGGAAGTACCAGTTTCTCAAGTTAAGTTCTTACCAAACAGCTCTAATGGGAAAACTTCATTGCAATGTTCACGTACACATTTAAAAATTTCGACATTGATAATGATCTTTTGGTTCTCATAAGACGTAGTCATTTTCGGCAATAATTATTTCTCTTGGCACCAGGCAAAGGACAGGTCAAGACAATTTTATAATTCTTCAAGCTTTTACAAATATCCTCATTGTAAACAACACATTTTTTGCTATATGCACTAAACCGGATGTGATACCACATATGCTCTATTAAACAGAGGAAAACAATACAATAAAAATGTTTGAAAATCGCCCTGATTTGTATAAAGCTGCTGGAGTTTTTGAAGAAGAAAGTTGTTCTCAACAACTTGTATTTGAGAATGGAGTGAAGATCATTTTGACGATATATGGAGCTCATACGTCGGAAATCTCTCTTGATAATTACCACTATTTAAGTTTTGCGAAGTTGACAAGATTCAATACTGCTGTAAATTACTATCGCTTCCACCTACAACTGTATCAACTCAACAACACTTGTACCGCTTACATTATCAGATTCTGGGAAGAGACTTAGATCCACAACACAGGGTTGGATCGTCAATAACACTTTTTGGAGCTCATTAAAACATTGTTATCACCTGCGCCAGATAGTATTCTTAATACTATTATTTGTAATTGTACAAAAGGATGCAGTGCAAATTGTGGATGAAGAAAAATGGGCTTATCTTGCTTCATTGTATGCGGGCACTGTCATGGACAATCATGTTTTAAGGCAATGCCAGACGCATCTGGTGTTGAGTCTTTCTAGAACCTAACGTTCTAGAACTTCCTAGAACCTGACAATGAAACACAATATATGAAATTCATGACGACGAGAACGAAATATCATTTTTTATAATATACGACATTTTTATTAAATAACTCTATATGAACTAGGCCTATTGGTGCCATCACGTAAAATATCTCTTGTATGGGGGTGCGGAAACTGATACAGCTAGACGGAATGGAGCATACACACGCCTTTCACGGAAACTTCGTCACTTATTTACGTTACGTCACGTCTGTCGTAGGTGAAAAATGAATACAACAATTTTTGTAGATAGTTATATAAACTTTCATTTTTGTAATCATTCAATCAACCTCCGAGCCCTAGAAAACGAGATTTTTTGAAAAAAAAAAGTGACTTTTGACCTTCAATAATTTTTTGGGTCGAGTCACTATCGTTGCCTCTTTTTGATATGTTGTTTAAAACAAAACAAAGCGATTAAAATAATAAAATATTTAATACCATTTTTTATAACTAAAAACCTATGACTGGGCTATATATGTTCCATATAGTAAGCGTGAGGGATGGGAGGTACAATTGCATACACATACATACACACACACTCACCTTCAATTGAGATTCCGAGCGCGTCAACTACGGAGCTCATTAGTCCCGTAAGTAGTGCATGTTTTTCGTCGGGAGGTGGCGGTGATCTTCCCCACTGGTGATCAGGCGCCGACCTACCAACGACTAGCGGGGTTTTCCCCTAACCAGGTACCTCCCACAAGTGAGGCACCGCCCCTAGCCGGGACAAGCTCTAAGCCCCTACCGGTCTCCCCGGCATGTGTGGTAGTGTAGTACATGACCGGAGGCTCGACGGAGACGCCGAACCATAAACAATACACTCATAATCCAAGATAGGACGGATGATGGACCTCTATATATGCGTAAGAGACATTCGATGTGCGCCCCATGACCTACCAATAAGGGTGCGAAGGAGGTTCAATGGTGATACACATCGGCTCGTCAATTTATGAATGTGCTTTCGCCATGATGAACTCTTGTCCAACGTCAGGCCAAGGAAACTTGCAGATTCGACGAAGGGAAGTTGATGACCCCCAACAAAAAGGTCAGGATGAATATGGAGGTGATGAATTCTGCAGAAGTGCATGCAACTGGATTTTGATGTGTATAATTTGAATCCAGTTTCATCGCCCCTTTCTTGCTTTTTGTTGAGGGCAAGCAGTAACTGTTTCTCAATAACGTGCTAGCTCTTGGAAGAGCAAAAAATGGCTAAGTCGTGAACAAAGCGATGCTCTCACAGGCTCTCGAATTATTGGAATCGGGATAGACAGCAACTGCAAAAAGAGGGACACTCCGAATTGATCCCTGGGAAATACAGTTTTCTAACGGGTGACTTGATAACCTGTCACCAAGGCGGGCGCAGAAAGATCTTGATGAAAGAAGTACTAGAAACAAGTGATGCCGTCTCCTAAGGTCCCAAGAATGGAAGGCGAAAAGAATGCCATACCTCTAGGTGGTGTCATACGCTTTCTCTACGTAAAAAATTACTACCAGCTATTGTAGCACGGAAGAAGTGATCTGTGTGGCTAGGGACTCTGAAGTAGTCCACGGTTGACTTGTGCTTCCTGAAATCGCATTGAAATGTAAATAGATTCCTTTGTTCCAGCAGCCAGACCAGACGTTTTTACCATTCGCCCTAAAAATTGCACACCTAGCTTGTGAGCGAGATTGGGAGGTAACTTGAGAAATTCTGTCCTTTACTTCTTTAGGGATTGAAATAGTAACAGCTTCACGTCAAATCCTTGGTACGATATTGACAATCCAATCCAGTTGAAAATACGGAGAAAAGAACGAGCGTTTTCCGACAGGTGTTTCAGCATTTGATTATGTAACTATGGTCCGATTAAAATAAGTTGGTGATTAACAGTTTTGCTTCTGAAGCTGTAGCTTCATACAAAAGTGTATGATTTGGTTACTTTAATAAGTATTTATTTCAAGTGTTTATTTTCGTGCCCCGCCAGCACGTGCTCAGTAGTACGCAAACTCAACGTCGCCCCTTCCATTCGCAACTGTCAATCACCAACTTATTTTAATCGGACCATAGTCTGGTCCTGGTGCACAACTTTTCGCGTAAGCGTGGGCAGAGGAAAATTCATCCATGGAGAAAGCATTGTACTCTTCCTCCACGCGACTCTAGGAATCGAATCTGCGGTTCTCCATTCTTCCTTTGGTGTTGAGACTCGCAAAGGGGCAGTGTACGGAGCTGGAGATTTACTTGTAGTGAGAGGCCTATTATTCAACTAGGTCTTCTGGTGAGCTGAGAACATTTCAATTTACCAGAAGCCATGAGACAGACTGCGAAGGAGTCTTCCGATCTGTCGAAATTTTCGCCACACTTTAGAGGGCGTATGGCAAGAGCGAAGAAATAGGCTTTCCAGGATGCGAACGTTTTCTCTCGTAAGGCCAACCTAAATCTGGCTCGGGATCTTTTATAATTGATCAGATTGTCCATGATTGGAAACCTACTAAGCTTTGTCAGTGTCTGCTTCCGATCACGCACCGGGGTGGCACAATCGGCATTCCACCATGGCACGGGAGGACGTCGTTGGCGACCCGACGGTTTTGGAATGGTAATTGTGGCCGCAGAAGAACAGCATCAGTAAAAGGGACAACCATAGCATCGATACCGTTTGGCCAGTTTTCCGATATTCGTATTTCTTTCTCGAATGTTTCGAAGACGGGAAATGTTCAGGTCGGGAATATCCAATTCACCAGAATGAGGAAGTGGTCACTGCAATGCAGTCACCAAGAACAATACACTCAAAAATGGTAGAGAGAGATGGATTGCAGAAACTCATACGGACGAGTAAGTGTTGAAAGACAGAGAAATGTGCTTTCAACAGTATTCAGAAGAATTAGGTTCTGGTTGTCAATATTTCACGTATATTACATTTCGGGCAGGTCCTTGTCGGCCAGGCGGGATTGTGGACATTAAAGTGCCACACAATACGAAAAGGGGCGGGCAACTGTGAAAACAAATCGAACTTCTTTTGACATGGCTTGATCACGAGGAATGTATATACTGTCTACCGTTAGCGAAAAGGATGGAAGGTTTGAAGGTCAGTTCGAACGTTAAATTCTCCCTGAGAGCCGGGAGTCACGGATAGGTACTGCGACACCACCGTGAGCACGAAGTCCGATATCTCCATCAAACCGATAGGTGCTAAAGCTGCGAAGACAGAGGGGATGATGGGGAATTAGATGAATTTCCTGAAGGCTGACTATAGATGGAATCTGGCGAGAAAGTATTGATCTCAATTCTTCTGAATGTGCACGAAAGCAGTTTAAATTCCATGAGGGAGCCATTGTAGGGAATTATTTCTTTACTATCTTCTTCTTTCTTGCAAAGGAACTCTCGTGGTGCTCCTCGTCAACAGAGTCATCCTGGCTGCTGCTGGAGATGGTCGCCTGTGTCGGGGGGGTCCCGGTGTTTTGCCACAGGTGACCAAATCTACTGGGACTGGAGGATCGTCTGATGCGTCTTGAAATAAAAAAAAAGTGACCGGGACTTCGACGATTTTTGTTCGGACGCAATATCTGACTGGCACTGACTGGCAACTGACATGACATATTTCCATAAGGGGCTCAGTAGAAGTCATCGGTGACTGGTGGAGTGTTTTGCTAGTTTTTTTTATACTTTATAGATATAATTTTTCGATCTTGAATGCACAACGTATCTGCAGGGAAGTCTACAGGCGACACCTGGCAACTGAAGTGCGCTACTAGAGCGGCAACAAGTTGTGTTTGGCAACTTGCTGTCACTAGTCTTTAGGGCACTGGAGAAGGATCGTGACAGGTCGTTTCTAGCTTGGTACCAATGTTAGACCTCAGGAAAGGAAACTGATGTCCCTCCTGCGCGAGTGCTAGTTTCAAGTGTAATTCACGCAGGAGATCTTTCACGTTAATTAATCCGAGTGGTCGGGAAATGAGTGAAGGGAAAATGATTACAATTAATGCATATTACTGCGTAGATTTAATTGTACTCGAACCGTCACCATACATTATCTAGAGGGGGATGAGTGAAGATGAGAGAGAGGGAAGATTGAGGAGGAAGGGAAATCGAGAAGCGCTCGTGATGTCAGCCGCTTACCGGTGCACCAATCTCTCCCAGCAGCGGTGTTGCGGCCCCCTGGTTCCTCCTGTAGCGATGCGGCGTAGCGAATGTCGGTGTAGCGAAGCTCGTGGCGACACAGATGTGTCGTGGCGGCGAAGATGTCTCGGGAACTGCCCCCGTCGTTCCGTGCGTCTTGTGTGTGTATATATATATATATATATATATATATATATATATATATATATATATACATACATATATATCCGTGGTTTTCGTCTTTTCATAGTACTCTAGGGAAAGTCGTGTAAGTAGTTGTAAACTCGATTTCCCTAGAGCTATTTTCATCTAAATGCGGATGTGTTTCCCGCTAGGTATGATGGGCTGCGGCCATGTGGTGAAAGCTAAGAATGGACTTTTGTGCTTTCTTCATTTATTTTAATATTCCTCACCACAAAACCTTTTCGGTGACTGATCTTCTGAATCTCTTTCCCAGAGAAAGGTAGGGCAGAGGTTGTAGTTGGCTGGATGGTCGCCCTCACAATTGACACAGTGCGGTGCTGTAGCGCAGAGTTGTGGGTCGTGCACTGATGTACCGCACTTCACGCACTCTGGTCTCTCCGAATACATCGTGGTTGGTTATGCCGAAACCTGATCCTTGAAACGGCGGGCGCTAAGGGTTTGGTACATATTGTCGCAATTGAGGTTGTAGAAATATATAACTGATCCTTTCCGGGAGGGACGGACGGTTAAACGTATGGATCAGGCTCGAAGTATGGATCACTTTTCCCTGCTCCTTCCTTTTGAACCTACACAATTCAGTGACGCTCTGACTTGTGAAGGAAATTAGATATTTGTCATTCTCCGAAGCAAGGTCTTCGTGGTCAACCACCCCCTTCAGGGTTGGGTGGTGCGTAACTGCCACCTGGAGGCCGACAATCTGCTTTTTTATTATTATTATTATTATTATTATTATTTCAATTTGCTCTTCGGTACGTGCTTCCAATAGGATCATTCCATTCCTGTCGGACAGCATTTGCCTGTTTAAACGTTTTCCCTTCCTGAGCGCTTGCCATTAGGAAACGAGGCTTTTGCGGTCTGTCTTTTGCAAAGAAACTATTTAAATCGATAGTTCGTTCCGCATCTCTTACCTGCGGAAGAGGGCAAGGGGGTGGTATCCATACGATGGGTAGTAATTCATCTCCGTGCTCCCCACCGACTATATTGGAGTCCAACAAGGGAACAACCCACTGGAGTGCCACCGATTGATTGGAAAAGGTTAGCTCCGGACTGCCCGTCTAGAAGAGTCCGAGGTCAAAGCAAGTGCACTGAAGCCTACCAGGAATGTTCCAGAAAATATGTAAACAACGTATTCCTAGAGGCAAATCAGAACGTAGCAAGAGGGGAGTAGTTACGAAACAGACTTCTCAACCGCCAGGACACATTCCCTCCGACACGGGATACAGATGGGTGGGTGTTCAGCATACAGGGAGAGGGACATTATTTACACAACAGACCTCCAAAAACTACGAGAAATTCATTTCAAAGAGAGTTATTAATTTTTTCCTCCTAGATCGTCAAAATTACACACAGTGCGGCGCTAAGGGTTTGGTACATATTGTCGCAATGGAGGTTGTAGAAACCTCAACTGATCCTTTCCGGGAGGGACGGACGGGAATCCTTTCCGGGACACTTTCCCTGCATCCCCCGTGAGGACGAGGACCGACTCACCTCGAGAAGACATAAAAGTAGTTATCATCCCTTTTTACATGTTATATCAAAAAAGTACACGAACAGATCAAAAAGGAAGAAACTGCAGTAACACGTTCTCTTATAAATTCATATAAAGTGAATTCTACTACACTAGTAATATGTGAAATTAGACCAACAATACTGGTTGAATGATATCCAAACAAAATATGGCCTGGTCAAATTTCTGTTGAAACAATCAAAATTATCTTCAGTACACTGAAGGTAAAATTTGAAGGAATCAGGAAGCACGAATTGACACTGCAAAAATTAATGTACATTTTACATAAAAAGTAAACAACTACTACTTCAAAACTGAAAACATTGGTATGAGCACTGTAACCAGGATTTTAACAGAGGTACCAAAAATCGTAAGGAGGCAACTATAAAGAGCAACAAAATAATATACAACTCTCATTCAGATTTAATTCTGGTAAATAATTATGTTGAAAAATTATTTTATTATCATCAAAAATAAAGCAAAGGTACATTTCTTGGAATCACAAATAAGATTTCCTACATGTCGGCGATTAAGTGTGAATGAGTGAATTTAAACTTGTGCAATAAAGAGTTAATATGAAATACAAATAAAAATTAGAAGATAAATTGTGATAATGAAAAGCAGCAAATTATGCTACTGGATCATCCACTATAAAACACACGAGACTTACAGAAAATTCATTCAAAACATTAATTGAATTAATTCATGTACAATGCTAAAAACCATGGAATAACCAATAACAAAACAATTCTGATATGGGTGACTTCCATATTAGCCAGCCCACAAAGGTGCCCATTGTGGTAGGAGGAACAACTAATACTACATGACCACCAATTAGAAGCATAGATGATCACAGAAACTTAAAGCAATAAAAGCATTCATTTTTCTCACAACATAGCATCAATAGAAAGAACTGGGACAATATTTCCAAGCTTACCTGTAATATTAAAAGATGTCCATGCTCTGAAAGGTACCTTTGCAACACTGTCACAGCCTCTAAAGAGAGCTGCAAATGATATTTTGCAGACCTGCAGATACACAGAACTTTTGAATGTTTTTTGTTGATTAAAATAAAGTCAAAACTTCTCGAAATATTCACATGTCATAAAAGTAAGAACTGATAGAAAACAATGATGCTTCTTTACCTGAACGATTTAATGTACGTATTCACTTTGACATCGGGACTATTGGATACATATGCCGCCAACTCTTCCAATAATTTACGACTATTTTCCCGAGAAGCAAATAAAGCCTGATGCCGCTCGAAGAATTTTGATGCAGATTGACGATGACTTCCACAGAGCATTTCTAAGTAGAGATGGCAAAACAGTGGACACAGTAATGCTTCAAGCTCATAGCGGTAACTATCAGCCTTCAGATCAGCAATCCAGTTCTTCAACCTGTCAATTGAACAGATAATTCCATCAAGAAGACTCAAAGGCAAGATATTCTCCAAGGACACAATATAAATCTCAATCCCAATGCTAGGCAGAAGGCTTGCAGAGCAATGAACAGCAAAACAAGTGCTACGGACAGGAATCAGTCTCCAATTCACTTCTGGTGAATGTCAAATTGTTTTACAGTTCTGCATGCATGAAAACGAAAAGTATGCCAAATATTTTGGCATTAGTTATATGAGATCTACGCAAAAAGTTTACCTCTTTTCTTCATCAAGCATTTGATACAAAGAATTAGGATCTCGCTTGTATGCACTTAACGTATTTAAAACGCAACATAGACATTATTAGTATACAGAAGAGATTCACCTGATAAGATTTCAGAAATTAATTGAAAATCATGGTTTTTACCAAAAAAAAACTACATTATCATAAATTTTTTATCCTTTCCAAGATGGAATTTCTCACCAAAATGAAAACAAAAACAGAAATCTGAAGCACTTCAAACCCAGAAAAGTATTTATAAAGAATAAGGAGTAGCTTTGTATGTTAAACACCACAGTAACTCAAACTAAGGAATTAAGCAGCAAGAGGGAAAGAGTGAGCATTTAATTTTCTTAATGCATAGATTAGAAAGAAGTTAATTTTGAAATGTGATACTTTGAAGATAGGAAGGGAAGAGAGGAGGATTGAAAAAGAAAAAAAAAATGAAATCGAGAATCTATTTCAAGTTTTAACTTACTAGCACAAAATATACACTTTCAAACTCAGACAAAAACCCTTTCAAACACACACAAAATGCCTTTAGCAATTACAATGATTAGCAAACAACCAATATGATCCTATTCTCAAGTGACTTTTCAAGATTTCCTTGATAGCCAGAATCAATAATAATCAAAATCATCACTGGTCAACAACCAAGTGTCAAGATCAAGTGTACAATTTTCTACCACAACGAAGTCAATGACGTTGATGAATGGAAAAATACCTAGAAATATACCACAAAACAGTAACTACCAATATCAATTGCTTAACTCCACCTGATCGAAACTAGAAATGTATTTGGCAATACACAATGAAAATTATCTATATTCTCAAACATTCACTTTTGGTGCCTGGTATGTCACAAGAAATGGCTTATTACTAGGGCCTGGATAATTATGTACTAAAAATTAGGAAAATATGTACATATATGTGTTATAATGAATAAAAATATGTACTAAAAAGTAAGAAATAAGTAACACTTTAAAATATTATATAAATTCGTTTTAATAAAATGATTTTGCATAAATATTGTTCTGTAGAGTTAATATACTCGTATAGAGCAAAATTAAAACATAATACTACTCATAATTCTGTTATTTACAACGATCTCCGTGACAATGAGAAACAAATATTTGTTTCAAATACTTAGAAATGAAACTTTTCCTATTATCTATCCGAGGACGTTGCACCGACTAACGCACGAAGTTACTGGTGTATATTTATACTTTGTCCCGTGTCACTGTTCAATGCTATTCACGGATTAGGGAGTAAAAACAATGCTGGTTGATATTTAATCAACTGACTCTTAGACAGGACAAATAATAACGCTTTCTTTAATAATGTTCTTACCCAAAACGCTATTGCTAACTTCTCTGAAAAGACACACCAAACTTGCCTGTGGCAAATTCTCCTAACCACCAGGAAACAGTCTGCATTAGCTCAAGGTTTAAGCCAATCGGCGTGAATTATGTTCTATCCTTTTCATTTTCAAAAGCTGCAGTGCCACATCATGACATCTCTTTAGATTTTCACATCACAGAGACTCTTTACAATCAAGGGTTTAGGCTCGCGTGTAACAAACGGGGAAAGAATACTGTCAATGGCGCTTTCTGAGTTGCGTTGGTGCGTGTAATTTTTGCCGAAGAGTATTAAGGTGAAGGGAGACCTGTGGAAAATGCATTGTGGGCGTGAGTTATCGCTTGCTAGACATTTTCATATACCAATTTCCTTTCCGAGCAGTGTCTGTTTTCTGTTATACCCGCGCTGAAATCTAGACACTGGAAGCTTTGGAGTGCAACAACGCCTTGCCCTTTTGTAGGATACTGCGTGCTGCAATATCGACATTTTTACGCGATGCAATAGCGCCAATTTCAAGAGGAGGCTGCAGAAAAATTGAGTTTGACAATGCTGGTTTGTTTGTTTGGGTAATTCCTTATCAAAAACATATAGGATTAATGAAGAATTATACAAAAAGAATGCAGAAAAACGGAAATATTAAGAAATATTTAAAAATATGTACTTTTGAGTAAAATATGTAAATATATGTACTTTCGGGTAAAATATCGTGGTTTTGACTTGATAGAGTTAATATGCGGAAATATGTAATACATAATTATCCGGGCCCTACTTATTACTAGTGAAATATATGTATATTTCAAGTAAATTATAAGAAAAAATCGAAGTGTTGTAGCAAAGAAAATGAAGTCATTTTTTAAAAAGGGCTATAAACACATGCTTCCTCACATTACTAACACTTCCAAACTTTGAAAATTCTGAAAGTTCAACGAAAATGAGACCTGCGCTCTTTCGAAGCAAACTTTTCTTTCTAGGAGGGAAACGGATATTTTGCTTTTCGGGGGTATTTTACAAGAAGGCACATCACATTGAAAATTATCACAAAATTATCAATGAATGGCAAGTTGGAGTAAGGGAAGAAATTTGCACAGGCGTATTTATAGTATTTTTTCGAAAGGAAGGGAAATAACAGGACGGGGTTTTATAAATAAGTTTGTAGAAGGAAAAAAAATAAGATATTTCAGATTTCCTGATAAGGTAAAACGGACGATCGGACAAAAGCTAATAAATTTCAGCATTCAAAATTATCATTGCAGTTAGATTTTTAAAAATACGGGGGTCATTTCATTCTAAATGCACAGGTTGGCAACACTGCAGAGTGAAGGACACAGCGATTGTGAACGTTACGATAATGATAGTTCTTTAAGACTAAGGAAAGAACCACGAGTCTTTGTTTCCTGATTTGTTAAGAAACGTAATTTAGAAGCTAAGCCTTGAGCGGCCTCGGAAAATGTGAGTGTCGATTATCAAAAATTAGTAAATTATTATGAAAATTATTGGGGTTTAGAGGGCCATTCAACTGCCATGTTCATGGCGACCACGTCAAATGCGATTAAATTTATATATATTTAATTTAATAAAACTTTGCACACGCAACAAATCCTACTGCTTAAAAAATGTATACCATTTAAAATAAAGACTTGAAGCCCGCCTTGGACACAGATAAAACCAATCAAGGCGAAAAATAAGATATCCAATGTTTACAATAAACATAAAACTGATTATATAAGGGCCAAGAAGCATGTAATTGTAAAACGATTCTCAGGCGGTATTATAAATTCCAATTAGGCAGTAAGTAAAGAGCCTTCGAGTGGAATGATCATTGGTAAGCACCTCCCAAAGAGTTGTCCACGCGAAGTCTTCGTCGTCTGCCAGCGAAATTCGCGCAATGCAGGAGGACATATTCGCTGAAAGAGCTACCCAGCATGTGTCGGAAATAGGGGGAGGTACACCTCAAAGTAGGAAATCGTGTAAGAATGACAGTGGCCGATACGAAGGAGAGTTAAAATTATTTCCTCGCGCCATTCAAGGTGAGGGAACTGCCGGGCTTTACAGGTTCTTTAGTAGTCCTTAAAAACGTGAAAACTCGCTCCCTGTAAAGCACCCTCAAAAATAAAAATATCAGTTTTAAACACCCAAAGCCTCGAGTTCGTAGAGAACGATTGTAGAATATCAATTTTGAAGAAAATTGCCTGAACGTCTTAGGCTTTATCGTTGACTGACGAACTGACGGTTTTTCTCGTAACCAGGACCCTGCAATGAGTTTTTTCTGCCGAAATGAGAAGTTTTTCCGCGCGCCATTACGATTACTTTTTCTTCTTACGAAGATACTTCGTAAGAGCCAGAAAAAAATACAACTACAGGCACGAACAATATGCTGCGTTGCGGTTGATGAAAAATTATATTTTTGATCATTAAATGAGTGCAGTAATTGTTATTATCAATTAAAGTAGGGCATTTGAATGATTAACAAAAAATTGTAAATAAATGCCACTCAAGTTTTGGTGATGAATTGCGCTTTACTTGTAATGCCCATGATTCGAATATTTTGGCATTGGATCGATTGATTGAATAGGGTTTAGAGGGCGCTACAACTACTGTGGTCATTTGCGCCCATGCCAGAGTATTGAGAGAAAAATTATCAGTGTTGCAGATGCAACTTACCCGCTGTTTAAAATCATGTACATTGGCTAAAAGAGGGCTTGCATTCCTGCATCAAGTATACATGTAGAAATGGCACAAGGAAAAAAGAAAAAGGGCGCGTAAAATTTATCGTAGACCTGGCTGTAGAGGGGTCAAAAAACAACATGAAACATTGTTATTATCTTTCAAATAAAATTATAATTACGCTTTCTCTCAAAAAAGAAAAAAGTTTTGAGAGTGCAGAATCGTCATCTCCGAGCACCACTTGTAGCGAGTTGCCCAGGTCATGTCTTCGTCGGTTGCCAACAAATTTCCTGCAGCGCAAGAGGACGTGTTCCACGGAAAGAACGGTCCTGCACGAGTCACAGATGGGAGGAGTTTCACTTCGAAGAAGGAAACCGTGAGAAAAGTGGCAGTGTCCGATACGAAGACTGGTTAAAATAACTTCCTGACGCCTAGTGGAGCGTGATGAAAAACGCCAGAGATAAACAGAATTCTTTATCGCACTTAGTTTGAAAGTGCTATTGTGCCACTCTGTTTGCCACGCTCTAAACACGAATCGTTTCAAGAAAGCCTGAACATCGGACAATGGTACGGAAGGAATGTCTTAGCATTGGACATATTTAGCTCGATAAACGGCATTTTGCCAGAAAAAGTGAGGCATTGTCATTTTTAAAAGAAGTAAATATTCTGAATGCCCACAGAAGGTCTGCTAAATATTCTGCAGAATTCCTAGTTGTCTGTAGTTTGCTGAAATCCATTTCAAGCATAACATTTTGTGAGATCTTCTAATTACATCACATTGCGCAGCGAAACAACTGAAATCACTCAACAGTAGCCAGCACTATGGTTTCGGCCAGCATTATGGTTTCGGCCAGCACTATGGTTTCGACCAGCACTACGGTTTCGGCCAGCACTACGGTTTCGGCAGCACTACGGTTTCGGCCAGCACTACGGTTTCGGCCAGCACTACGGTTTCGGCCAGCACTACGGTTTCGGCCAGCACTACGGTTTCGGCCAGCACTACGGTTTCGGCCAGCACTACGGTTTCGGCCAGCACTACGGTTTTCGGCCAGCACTACGGTTTCGGCCACCACTATGGTTTCAAGAGCCGATTCTGTGACCAATGCATTTTTCCACTATCATAAATCAACTCTCGGTGCACCATCATGTGAAGTCAACATTTCAAAGTTAACCGATTTGCACTACTTTGTTGATTATTGGCTCCCCTGTCATGAGGCACGATTGTGAAGTCGGTACTTCCCGGTTCGATCTCCGCGTCGAAATGCGAGCTGTTGACCCACGACGAAATTGAAAAAGAAAGCTGCGTTTACATTTTTTCCTTGAAATCGATCAATGTACAAGAGGGTTCAAATATGACCGGGAGTGATTCTTTTTTCAAATACCCCGCCATGCGCAGTAGCTGCGCCGCCTGGCGAGAATCTAGCCACAACCCTCCACCTCCCTCTTTTGCAGGTTAGAACCTGTTCCGTCGAGTCTGGGTCTTGCTAGAACGATGAGTGAACAAAAGGTGCCGCGGAGCGTGGAACAAAGCGTTCCTTGCCTGTTACCGACGTTTGGCCTCTGGGAAGGGCACCTTCTCAGCGACTCTGATCTTCTGGATCTCTCTTTCCCTCATAAAGGTATGGCACTGCTTGAAGTTGGACAGATGGTCACCTTCGCAATTTATACAATGCGGTGGTGTAGCGCAGGGTTCAGCTTCGTGCACAGATTTTCCGCACTTTCCGCACACCGGCCTATTTGCCATAAATAGCTATTGTGTATGACCAAACCTTTGGCACTTGAAACACCTCAAGGGGTTAGGCACGTATTGCCGTACGTGGAGATTATAAAACACGCAGGAGATCCTTTCAGGGAGAGAGATGGAAGATCGGAAGTCAGAATAAGAGTAAAAGTGGGGATTTCTAGCCCATGCTCCCTCCTCATGCTCCTGTAAACTTCAGTCATTCTTAAAAACACACGACTAGTTCTTCCTCATCCTCAGCAATAAAGTCCTCATGGTTGACGATTCCCTTGTAGAGGTTAAGAGTTGGGTGTTACTTCCACCTGAAGGCCGGCAATCTGCTTAGTTTTCCTAATCTTTTCAATTTGTTCATCCGTGCGTGCTTCGAAAACAATGGTACCATTCCTTTGTCGCACCACGGCTTGTAGTTTTCCGTAGTTTCCCTCAATAGCACGCGCCAAACGAACAGCACTAACCAATTTAAAAGATTTACCTTTCTCGGGACATGCCATGAGGAGGAAACGAGGTTTCTTCGGTCTATCTTCAGCTTTAGAAAAGAAACTATTCAAGCCAATAGTTCGTTTGGACATCTCTTCAGGCGGAAGAGAGCAGGGGGGGGGTTTAGTATCCGTAGAGATGGATATCAGATTCATCCCAGTGGTCCCCACCCACCACGGAGCCCAAGAGGACACTCCAGAAGAGTGCCAGGGTTGCCACGGAGATATAGTGGGGGTGTCACAGCGCTGCCCCGCCGTGGATCCCCTATTCACCCTCAAGTTCACTCCTAGTCCGAGCCGACTGATCGGGAGTGGGTTAGCTCCCGATCTCCCTTCTAGAAGAGTCCGCGGCAAAAAAAAAAAATGTATTGGCGCCTACAAGGCGCAGAGACCTCACCTCAGTCACCAGGGCTCACCGGTGTTCGCACAGCAAACCTGGCTAGAACGGGTCTACCCACAAAAACAACAAAAAACAGCGTCAAGGCATCAGTCAGGAACGTATACACAGATCCCTCAACTCCCAGGTCACCCACTCCCTTCGACACGGGTCGCCATGCACGACAAACACATGGGTGGGCGTTCAGCATACAGAGAAGGCCAGAGAGGAAGAAAGAAGAGTGAAAAAGAATACGTGACATGACAACCAAGAAAGAAAAAAATGGAGACAGGAACACTTGAGAACCTTCTCATCTCCCCGTCACGACGTGGACCAACCCACCTCGACGGGGCGAGTTTCGTAATAACGTTTACGTATGTATGTCGGGTATGTGTTTTATATGGAGAGGCAGGATTCAGGGGGTGTCAACTGCCCCCCCCCATTCTGGGGCACATTTTTAAAAATTATAGACATTTCATTTCGCGGATCTTCAAATTTATACATAAATGATTCACTTGTTTCTCTATTTTGAGAAGAAATATAATAATAATTAAGCGAACATTAATTTTACTAAGCTGAGCTAATAACCTAAATACATTGGTGAACTTTACTTCAGTATTATAAAACGCGCGTGATAATGTTCAGCGATATTACGAATATCCTTTAATAAATCCTCTTTCAATGATATTTTGCGTTTAAACGTTATTTACTTAGAAATTAAACAGTTTCAAGTCGAAAATCATGAGTCAACACTCAAATGTTAACTCTTCAATTTTTTTCCGTAATAACTCTCCCGTAACTTCCCGTTTATTACATAGAGTTGAAGGTGGTGATATAAGTCATTTATACAATATGAGCCCCTTGGTATCTTTTCATACATCGCAAACATTCTAGTAGGGACGACTTGAACAATACAGTATCGGCAGCGTATAAGAAGCGACTATGACAGTTCGATGCACATTACTACGCAAACGGCACCATCTATATGATATAAATGAAATCTCAAAACACTACCTCTTTCCGTTCATAACCTTCTTCACAGACGAACCTTACGGTCTTTGCGACTGTGTGCAAGTTAGGTGAACGGCAACGCGGAACGATGGCTGTGAGAGAGTAAACAAATCCTCTGATTGCTTCAAAGCATGTCACATGACGTACCACAGCACGTGGCGAGATAACTGTCAGAGTCGCTTATACACTTGCCGGTACTGTAGTTAAATGTCTCCTTTTTATTTTTTATTTATTTAGTCAAAAAAACAGTAAAACTGTATATGACGTGTGGGGAAAGAAATTTATCTGCGCACATTTTCTTGAGGGCCAGAATTTTATTTAAAAAAAAAAACGAAAACGAAAAAATTAATTTAGAAAATAATTATTTTAGAAAAATAAAGATATTTGAAAAATGTTTTTTCCCGAGTTATAGAAAATCAATTTCTTTTGCCATCATAGCTCTGTGATTCAGTTGTAAATGACAGCCGATGTGAAACAGAGGTGTTCCTGTTTTTGGGTTCTAAAGCTTTGGAAGGTACGTCTTTGGCTTTAAATTTTAGTTTGAGTTCGCTTAGACCGATTCTAATTCTTAACGAATGAAATACAATGTTTTAAAGATTGTTTTTATGAAAGCAATCATATCAAAGACCGGTTTTAGTTAGCAGAATTATAATATGGCGTTGGTTGTAAAATGAGCTCCGAACTATGGCGCGTATATGAGCACCAAATTTTAACAGGCCAATATTACAAACACCACAACTTGTGTTCGTACTATTTTTGTTTTATATGCCATGAAAAGTTCTAGGCCCAAACCCAAAAGGAACTAGTGGTGCTACAGAATGGCACAGTTAGTTGCCTAATTTCTTTGGAAGGGGCTAGCTTTTCAGTCGTGCTCAATCCTCTTGCCAGCTGCCATCGATCGCCGCCCAAACAATTTTTACACATTTGCTCAATTTCTCGGTTTCCTAATGGGTAATCGAAAAATTACTTTAAGAATATTATTGAAGAGTAAAACCTCGTCCTATATGGAAATTTTCGTTGAAAAATTTAGTGCGTTACTGTAGATGCTAAATTTGTAGCTCTTTTTCACTTCTGTGAAAAAGCTTCAAATTGAGAACTACTGAGATTTCGAATTTCTTTTCTGGAAGTCGTTTCAAGCACGGCCACTCACAAATGCAATGATTTATACAAATCGTTGGAAATATGCTTATTAACGGCGTGAGATATATTTTAAAAAATGTGTAATTTTTAAAAGAAAATAGCAAAATTAATTTTATAACATCTTAAACAGTGCAATTAGCATTATCCGTACACAAAGTTTGAAGAAAAAATTTGGAGCTGTTTCGGAGAAAATAGGTTTGAGTGTTCCTGAAGATGAGGGAATTTGAGCTCATTTTCACAGAAAACTGTTTAGTTTTCGAGAAACTTTATAGGACATTAGTCAAAGCACATGTTCTCACAAATGCAATAACATGAACAAATCGCCTCCAACGTAAATATAACAACGTTAGAGACACGTCAAAAACATACATTAATTTTCGAAAGAAAAGAAAAAAAAGAATAGACCAAATAGCGCTTATGTCATCTTCTAGAATACATGTAACACTATCCCTACCAAAAGTTTAGAGAAAAAGTTGAAGCCGTCTTCCAGAAAATCTTTTAAATATTTTTAAAATTTCACAAATTAGACGCAACACTACCTGAAAACTAATAAAATGTTCAAAAAAATGACCATGACCTAAACAATTATGGAAAAAAATTTACTTGAAAGAAAAGCTCTGTCTTCAATTTTGTAGTTGTAGGAAGACGCCGAAAAAATCAATCTCTTGCAATTTTCAACATTCAGTTATCAGTGAAAATCGGACCTATGTAATCTTTATACATGCATTTCACGGTCATTTTACAAGAAATTTAAAGAAAACTAGTGATGATACAGAATAGCACAGATTTTTCCCATATTCGTTTTCTATTTCCTTTGGTGTTGGCTAGATATTCAGACTTGCCACATATTCCTGCCAGCTGCCATTTATCGCCGCCCAAAGGACATTTTTTTGAAATTTCTTAATTTGCCGGTTGCGTAATAGGAAAACGGAAACATTTTAATTTAATAAAATAAAATAATTACATTAAAATTACATAAAGTAATTACATTAAAATAATCGTCCTAAATGCCAATTTTCTTTGAAAAGATTGAAGCAGTTTTTAAGTAAATGGCGTTTAAGCGCTACTGTAAATTCGAAATTTGAAGCTCTCTCACAGAAACCATTTGAGTTTTCGAAAAAAATCCGTTAGAAGTCATTTTTAGCACTTTAACTCAAAAAGCTTTGTTTTTCGATGTTAAATACATGAATAAAAGGAACTATAAAGATTAGCATGGTGAAAAATGTTAATTTTTACTTTCCCGTGTACGTAAGTATATACAGAGTAATATCCGTAGTGTAGGAAAAATTATGTAATGCTCCTCGAAAAAACGGAGGATTTTCGGCAGGGATAAAAAATCATTGCCGGACCCTGACAACGAAAAAGTTGATAAATCTAGTTACTAAATTAAGGAAAAACTCCTCTAACACGTGGTGTAGCCAGAATCCCTGTTTTCTGGGTCCTTGATACCGACAAACCAATTGAGAGCAAACCATCCGTCCGGTGTCTGTGAATAACACTAGCGCCTAACTCACACTCAGGATTTTTTCCAAAGTCAAGAAACAACAGCTGTCCATCTGGCCTGAGTCGAAGATCTGCGACTTTGAAAAACTTGCATACATTTTTGAGGGTACTTTACACGAAGGCCCCCGGACATTTTCAAAATTTTCTCAAAAACTGTCACCAAGTTTTTTCTTTAAATTTCTTGTAAGAATAGAGTAAAACACCCTTATAAAGGTGCCGTAAGTCCTATTTAACTCTGAACTTTCGATTAACTCACGGTTAACTCTGAATTTTCGATCACTGCAAAAGTTTGGATTGTTTTCGGCGTCTTTCCACAACTACAAAATTAAAGATTCCCTCAAGTAAAATTTGTTCTTTCATTATGGCCATGCACATTTATTTGAAAATTTTATTTTTCGAGCAATATTTCTTGGAATATGTGCAATTTTAAAAAATAACAAAAAGATTTTCTCAAAACGTCTCCAAATTTTTTCTTTGAACTTTCGGTAGGGATAGTGCCTAATGTACTTTATGAGATGGCATAAACGCCATATAGCTGTGTTTTGTTTTTTCAATAATTAAAAAATATAATTTATTTGACTTATCTCTCACGTCGTTAATATTTATATTAGCGGCGATTTGTTTGCATTATGATATTTATAAATGCATGTGCTTTAAATAATGTCAAATATAGTTTCTGGAAAACAACTGTTCTCTGTGAAAACTAGCTGAAAATTCAGCATTTTCAGGAACACTCAAACGCCATTTTCTCATAAATCGTTACAAATTTTTTCTTCAAACCTTTCAAACGGATACTGCTAATTGCACTCTTTAATATACCGTAAAGTTCATTTTGAGGTAATTGTTTTTTCAAAAATTACACAAAAGCAATTTTTTTGAAAGATAAGCACTGTCAATACGTACATTTCCAGCAATTTCTAAGCACAATTGTATTTGTGAGTTCAAGTGCTTCAAATGACTTCTAATGAAGTTTTTCGAAAACTCAAAACTATTCTTAGAAAAAGAGCTTCAAATTTCGAATTTACAGTAGCACCTAAACGCCATTTTCTTAAAAAACGGCTCCAAATTTTTCAAAGAAAATTGCCACTTAGCTCGAGGTTTTCCTCTTCTTTAATATTCTTAAAATAATATTTCCGCTCTACTATTAGGAAACCGAAAAATTAAGAAAATGTCAAAAAATGTATTTGGGAGGCGATAGATGGCAGCTGACAAGAGTATGTGGCAAGTCGGAATAGCTAGCCGAGAGCAAAGGAAATAAAAAACTAATACGGGAATGTGTGTGCCATTCTATAGCACCACTAGTTTCAAAGAAAACGTATGCCAGCTTAAAGTAGTATATTGCTTACAAGACTTCTAGACACATTTATTAGCAATTCAACTAGGTTTATTTAAATGATTTTAATAAAATGAATCCAACATTTACCTAGTCAACATATATTGCAATGATTTCGTTGCACAATCTTTTATTTGAGCTACCTAAATGTAAGATGCAATTTCCTAACATTTAATTAAACAGTCATTTACATTCATTCAGTTCCATGGTGTATGGATACGAATTAAGACATAAAAGTAAGTTTGAAAACATTTAAAATACTAAAATGTAAAAACATTTACAATTGTAAAATATACTCTTTAACGTTCTAAAGCCGACAAACAGCCACGTGTTTATTGTGTAAGAATATAAAATAAATCTTTAAGTTTTGGAAATTCTAGTTTATTTTTCAACTCTCAAAATGTGTACCCAAAAGGCGAACCTCATTATAAAGGTAATCGACGTTCTACAGAATTGTTTTATACTCTTTGAAATTTTGAAAGACTATAATATGGAACGTATTACTGATGAAATGCTAACATATACATAGATAAGTGTCCTTTGTTCAGTGAATATATGTAAAGGTCTACACCTCGCAACACGGACAAAAATAATGATTATCGATCAACATTTCGAATAATTTCTAAAAGTATATTTTGTAAACACAAGGTCTACTAAATAAAACATCTTTATCTAACACTGCCGACATATCGTAGTTCACCAACAATGTACTTTTCAAATATCCATTGCCGCGTTGTTGCGCAAATTTCAATAAAGCTTTGCGGATTGCATGTAAATTGTTAATTTAACAAATATTTTTTATAAATTATTATAAAATACTATTTTTGATCGATATATTAATCTCGTCGAATCCTACTTGCTTTATAATCCTAAATACAAAGAATAATATTCTTTATATTTAAGCTAAGACCCTTATCTTACACTTTCTAAAATTTTATTTAAAATAATGCATTTTCGTTATTTATTCTCCATACTTCAGGATCCTAAAAGAGGTTACCCAACATTTTTTAGCATTATTCTAAAATTCTATTAGGTTTAAATTTCTCTTAGGTAAAAAAAATTTCTTAAGGAAGCAGGCAACCAATTTTGACGCGCAATTATTCCACAAATACCCATATTTTAGAAAAATTCAACATGACCTTATTTGAAGATCTGATTTTGATTAGCATACTTCATTAAGGAAAACAATTGTATTTTCACAATTGTAGTTGTAGGAAGAGGGCGAAATTTTTTTTCCTACATTTTTGAAAAATCAGGCATTTCAACGAACATGGAACCTACACCATTCTCTTAAGCTTCCTTTACGCTAAGGTCCCAATTAAATAAAAAAATATTATGCGGTTTTTTAGAAAAAATGTTTTAAAGAAAATAAAAATTGCCAGACACAACATTTCGAAAAAAATACTTGTTTTTGAATAATTGAACATGACCTTATTTGAAGACCTGTTTCTTATGAACACATATCATTGAGAAAAAATGTATCTTCATAATTGTAGTTGTAGGAAGATGCCGAAAAAAAAAATTGAATTTTTTCAATATTCGAAAAAATCAGAGGTTTTCACCAAACTGAGACCTGCGCCATTCCCTTGAATGACCCTCAGACTATCCAACAAAAAAATTTAGTCAACATTTTTGGCGCCCTTTTTTTATTCAAGGGGCCACGAGATCAGTCAGATCGATCGGAGAACATCAATTTTGGAGAAAATCGGCCGAACGGTTTAGTAGCTAGCGTTGTTCACAGAAGACAGACGTTTTGATTTCAATTGGCTTTCCGATATTAAGGACCAACAGGGATTCTGGCTGTACCACGAGTTAGGGGATATTTTCTTAATTAAGCAACTGGATGTATCCACGTTTTTGTTATCAGGGCCTTAAATTTTCTACCGAAAATCCTCCACACAGCAACTGAATTCGACCTAGCTGATAAGCTAATGTCGAAAATCCGGAGCCATTTTTGAGAACATTTTGAAAATGTCCCGAGAGGTTCATGTAAAGTACCCCCAAAAATTAATGGATGTTTTTCAAAATCGCAGAGCTTCGACTCAGGCCAGATCGACAGGAATTTATTCAGTTTGGAAAGTATCGTACGCATTGTTTAGGCGCTAGGGTTTGTTCACACACCAGACAGACGAATGGACGTTTTGAAAGGGAAAAAAAGCTTTTTTCGGTATCAACGGTAATTCCAAAACGTGAATTATCGTTGAAAACTCGAAATCTATTCTCCGCAGCATTACATAACATCCTCTATGTTACGTACATTACTACATATATTACTCCGTATATAAGTATGTATGCGAGGAAATAACTATTCCTCGTCCAACGTGAGAATGAATTAGATGTCAACAAATGCACGTGGGTTTGCAATCGCTGATTGGCTGCAAGTCCACGATACACACTCTTCATCTTTAAGCCTACATGTAAGAAAATAGTTTCAGTGCAATCAAGTAACTGAATGTTATATCCAATATAACAAGCGTAATCATACGTAGAAAGCAGATACATAAGAGCTAATTTACTTTAAACTATATGAATTGTTTCGTGAAATGTGAGAGACAAGCGAATATGATCAGATGGCACTACCACACGAGGTTTCCTTCTGAAGGCGGACCGCGCAACACGTGTGTATTTGTATATCGCATAGTGAGATATTAGTTTTGAGCTCAATGCTAATGACAGTGTGAATGAATGTGACTTGTGGAATGCAACACCATCAAGATTGATTGTTAAAGAGTTGTGTGTACAATTTTGTGACGATTGAAAAGTGTCATGGCTGAACACTCGCCTCCATCACCGACAGTCTACATTATTAATCATCCACGGGAAAAGCCGATTAAAAGTGGTGAGAAAACTAATATTTTAAAAGTGTTTAATTCCTTACGCAAGAAGCACCCGAAACTGGCCGTTTATGACACGTGAAATTAACGGCAG
This sequence comes from Acheta domesticus, assembly GCA_031308135.1. Taxonomy (NCBI): domain Eukaryota; kingdom Metazoa; phylum Arthropoda; class Insecta; order Orthoptera; family Gryllidae; genus Acheta; species Acheta domesticus. The sequence goes on from JAHLJT010008446.1 coordinate 19,397,152, forward strand.
AATTTACAGGGTTCGGCGCCACAAGCGCCGAACAGCATAGCAGCATATATGCTTTCTTATAAAAAAGAAAAAAACTGTCAACAGGTAAGGTAACCACTCCCAAAAGAAAGAAACACCTTAGACCTGTGTTAGAAAGTTACGTGCGATGAATTTGTTAGTCAGATTCGCCGAAAAGTGCCCTATTTTTTCTTCAGGAATGAGCCTCCAACCATCATTAAAGTGTTGACAGTTGCAAACAATAACCCTGATCTGCCTAATTCTAAGAGATCCTCATTCCATTCTGTACTCCTGGACAGGGTATGAATTTATTAATAGAAAGAGGAAAAGTGTGGTAGAAGATTGAGATGATGCTCTGTGACGAACGAAGTACCTTAGAAAAATGAGAGAATTCAGGACGCAAGGTCGAAAAAAAAATTTTTTTAGATGAGACTTGCGTTAACAAGGGGCATGACACCAAAAGCACAGATACACAAATCTGTAAAATCTAAAATACAGCCTTTATCAGGCTTAAGCACAGGTTTGAAAAATCCATCTGGGGAGGGTAAAAGACTTATCCTGCATATTAGCAGCGATGACAGTGTTTAATTTCCCCGTATGAAAGTTATGTAATACTACGCGAAAGAAACAGCCCATTTTCGGCAGAAAAACTTTTATTACAGGGCCCTCGTAAAGAAAACGTGGATAAATCCAGTTGCGAAATTAAGAAAAAAAATCTCCTTACACGTGGTGCAGCCGGAATACGTTTTGTGGGTCCTTGATACCGAAAACCCAATTGAAAGCAAAACGTCTGTCCGTCTGTGTACAACGCCAGCGACTAAACCGTTCAGCCGATTTTCTCCAAAATTGATAATCCCTGATCGATCTGACTAATCTCGCGGCCCCTTGAATTTGAAAATGATATTTTAATTTTGGAGTATACTTTACATGACGCCCCTGGGATATTTTCAAAAATTAAAAAAAAAATGGCACCAACAATTTTGACTAAATTTGTTGTCGGAAAGTCTGAAGGTCATTTAAGAAAATGGCGTAGGTCTCACGTTGGTTGAAAACTCGAAACTGATTTTTCGAAAATTGAAAAAATTCAAAGAAGTTTCGGCATCTTCCTACAATTATGAAGATACAATGTTTTTCTTAATGAAATGTGTTCATAAAAAACAAGTCTTCAAATAAGGTCATGTTCAATTTTTTTTAAACTAGTATTTTTTGCGAAAATTTGTGTCACTATTTTTTATTTTCTTTAATTTTTTTAACCGCATAACACGTTTTGATTAAAGAGGGACCTGACATAGTATAAAAGAAGCTTAAGAGAATGGTGCAGGTTTCCATTGTCGTTGAAATGACAGTGTGTCTGATTTTGCAAAAATGTTTAAAAATTCAAATATTTTCGGCGTCACTCTAAAACAATTGGGGAGATATAATTGTTTTTCTTGATGAAATGTGCTTATCAAAAACATCTTCAAATAAGGTCATGTTGAATTTTTGAAAATATGACTAGTTTATCTATAATTTCCTGACAAACATAATAGCCCGCTCGGAATTCACTGCACTTCATTTTCGACGTCTTCATACAACTACAATTGTGAAAATACAATTTTTTTTCTCAATGAAATGTATTTATCAAAACTACATCTTCAAATAAGGACATGCTTATTTTTTTTAAACTACGAGTAGTTTTTCTATAATTTCGTGACAAACAATTGCCCGCTGCAAATTTACTGCGGTTCAGACAGCTGGATTGTAAATTTATTTGCAATTTTGTATATTATTTCTTTGTTCGTTTCTTACATTCAGCGTTTTGTTATACATTTGCATTTATCTATTAGAAATGATTCATTTTCAAATATTTAAAATAAAAATTACTAGCTCTCAGAGAATATCGACAATGCGGGGAATGCAACAATGAAATTTCGTTTAGCACTCGCGAATTTCTGTGAACTACGTTTCATTGTTGTGACTTGATGTAGCTGTATAAAAAAAGTTATAACTGTCAAATTTATGTGATATTTGCATGAAAATATTTAGTTTTTGCACCAAATGCTGACCCACTTGTAGTGAGTAGAGTATTTATTGCGTGGTTTTGGAATACTCTACTCTAATCATGGCCCTATGAAATGCATTTCTATACTGTCCGGGGTATCAGGCTTCTTTTTCGAATATATGTTTCCAAAACTTTTGTATTCTATTTTTATGCAGTTGTAGAATTCACATAGTTCTGACAACACTGCGATGGAAACAGTGAGTTGTTCGCTTCTTTGTTGAAGTGGACATTTTCAAATAATAACTAAGATGTTAGTAGCACAGAAACTGCAATATTTCAATACTATGTAGCCGTTTCCAATAACGCGAGAAAGCATGTGCTGTTGTAGCACCACTAGTTTAATTTTTAGAAACATCTAAAAATGATTTCACCATTGAAGTAAAAAATGGTGTGGCCCACAGAGATCATATTCTTCTTTAGCATATGACCCTTAGATGTTATCTTTCATTGTGCCTTTGGCAGTCAATGGGTTAAACTAGAACTAACAAATACATTTCTTTTACCTAAGAAGTTTTGATCACTGATTATGATATTCACCAATTGTTAGCTCACTTTGATGTAATCATGGCGAGCTTGTGTGAAAGTGTTAATCTTTTATTTATTTTAGATCACTGTGCCACTAACATATATTATTAATGTTTCTTTTCTGTATGTGCTGAAAATACTGTAATAGTCACAGGGTACCCCTGGATAAGATGGTGAAACATTCCCATAAAAACCAAATGACATATGGGTAGTTACACTATAACATAAACATAAAAATAATATTTTTGAAAGGTTTCTTAGCCCCTGTCCCATCATCCACACCCATCTACAGCCGAAACTGTGTTTTTTGTTTAAATTTTTTTCGTCAACTAAATACTCTTATCTGATTGAAAAAAATATGAAAAATAAAATAATTAATACTACCACAAAAATATTTTTTTTATATTTGCTTAGCATCAAATTCAAAAGAGAAGGGAAAAAAAGAAAAGAAAAAAGAAGAAAAGTAAGAAAAAAATTTTTTACTGTGTCTTAGAACGGCACAAGATCAAAAAATATCTTACAAGTTTCTCTCAAGACAAATTGTTGTGAATTTTTTTCAGTTTTTTTTTGTCTGCTGGGCTGTAGTTAAAAAATAAAAACTATTTTTAGCATTTTCCCACCTTGACTTTAAAAATACTTCAAAATTGACTGCAACAGTTCTGTGGATTTATTTTATTGTTTATTATACATTTGTATACATTATTGTAACAATAAGTATATCATTTGTCTTATGGGAATATTTTATCTTGGTAATAACTTTGTTCATGCTTGTTTCATTTGTAAAAGTTAATATGACTACTATTCATGGCACAGGCACTTCGTTTGAATTGGACTTCAAGTTATAATTGAGATTTTAGTATGGTAAAAATTACAAAATTTCAATATGCCATAACTATTTCCAATAAAGCCAGAAAGTGCTGTTGCAGTTTTCTTAATTGTATATTTTATATTGTACATAGATATTACTTAGTATTAATAAATAAATCGATAACATCACTTCAATAAACACTATTTTAAACAGACTTTTCTACTATTAAAAGTATGTAATTACAGTATTCCTTTTGAACGCAGCAAAATGTATTTGCACCAGCACGGCAAACCAGTGTGCGACGGCCCTGCTTGCTTGCCTGTATGATGTGCTGGAAATAATGCGAGCAGTTACAAAGAATGTGAGAAAGTATGTGTTGTTGCAACACCGCTACTGTTACTATGTAATAGCGTTTTCAATATAAGAAATGAGGCTGCAGTAAGGTAAATGCATCAATCGTCTGTCCCTTTTCATTTAATCAAGGTTTATTCGACTGTGTCGTCTAACTCAAGTGATATGTCAGTTGATGCTAGTTTCTTGAACATTAATTACATTTTGCACTAAAATGATGATTAATTTTTTTAAAAATAAATTACATGCAAAAAGTTTGTAACAGTGGTTGGCAGATGCATCTCATTTTGAACACTAATCTTCTCGCATCTTTACCTGTTCCTATAGAATGTTATATATAAATTTGAGCATTTAAAGTGTTCATTGCAGTGCATCATACCTTCCATTGCCATCAAAAGATTTTAAAAATTAGTTAAAATGATTTACAAAGTATTATTTTATTTATTTTAAACGTTAAAATACATAACTTAATATAATCACAGGGATGCCCTCTGATCACCTGTTTTTCTTGCATTTTTCACCTGACACCTAATCACCTGAAACTTTCCTTGCGGTTTTCAGATTTCTCTGCCATATGGCGAAAAAAATCAACAGTTACAACCTTAAATCATATTTTATGAACTAAAATGGAGAGTTTATCTATCTGAAATATTTTACAATTAAGAATATTTATTTTCTTCTGATAACTGAATTGAGGTGACAAAATTGAAAAGTGTTTCAATGGCAATATTGAGAAAATGAAGTTGCTAATGCAAGAGCTTTTAGGGCCCATAGCTGAGATCAGCTTTCAGGAAAACCAACACTTATGAGGCACTTTATACTGCCCTCCAAATGATTCCAAGTTAATATTACTTGCCTGAAGTGCTTGTGAATAATCCTGATTTCAATACCCAAATAATATTGAAATAACAACAACAACAACAACAACAACAACAATAATAATAATAATAATAATAATAATAATTAAATACAAGAGTTTGGAAATCGAGATCATTAAATACAAGAGTTTGGAAATCGAGATCAGCCGAATGTGGGGCGTAAAAGCACAGGTCGTCCCGATAGTTATCGGAGCTCTGGGATTTGTTCCGCAAAATTTGAGTAAGAACTTGTCTAAACTCCCAGGTAATTCAAAAGACTGGGAAGTGCAAGAAATTGCTTTATTTGGAACAGCCCACATTTTGCGTAAAGTATTGTAGAGGCACTGATAGTCACCGAATCTGCTCCTTAGGTAGCTGGTTGCAACCTGGAGTAGATTTTATATTCAGCCGACTAATAAGATCTTTAGTCGTGATGTATTGGAATAATAATAATAATAATAATAATAATAATAATAATAATAATAATAATACTACTAACAATAACAATATTGGAGCCTATTTATTGGAAGTTTGTTTTGCTTGCACACATCATCTATTACATTTTAACTTTCTGGATTTATTTTGGGTATTCCTACAAATAACTAACTGACTGTGTTTCTGTGCACTGGTTGCACTTTTGTTAATGTGTTTTCGGCGAATTGAGCCGCCTATCAATCTGTGACGTCATTGGATACCGTCTGACTTGAGGTTTTGCTAACCATGCGCTAGCAGTACTGCCAACCTTCAGTGTCCATTTATTCTCAAAGACATTATAAGAATGAACGCCTCTGCATCAATAGAAAGTACTGGAGTACTCTCAGCGACTGAGGTTGCGCCCAGCCACCTAGGAAATTTTGCAAGCAAGATCTCTCTGCTGGATCTCAAATTTCATACTGTCGTATGTGCAAGGCCCCTTACCATCCCAGATGTTTCAATCGACCGAAGAGCTTACCCGGTGGTGGTCTTTCCAGTTGCTGCTATCTGATTACCAACAAAAATCATGGAACAGCCCTCAATAAACCATTTTACCCTTAATAAACATATTTCTTCTTTCAAATATGAGCTTCTTGAATTTTTTAACATCAAATCTGAAGAAATTAATAATAAGCTAATGAACCAACAGGCAGCCATTGATGATCTTTATACGCTAGTTTCTACATTGGAAAATATAAATTCTACTCAAGCCAACTCTTATCATGACAGACTTCATTATCAATGAGATTGACGAAAGCAGATGCCGTTCTGCAAACATTACTTTTTATGACAACAATCCTGATCCCAACGTTCCCGATTTACTCGAAAACTTCAACAAAATACTGGCTAACCTGCACTTGTCTACTACTATATCTGCCATTAAGATTGGTAAGCCTAGTAACAATAAGCCTCAACCCATAAAGGCCACTTTTTCTAATCGAGATGATGCACTATTTATACTACGCAACAAAACCAAAATAAGCAACCTTGGAATGTCCATGAAAAATGACTTGACCTGGCAACAACAATCTCAACTTAAAAATCTGAGAGCGGAACTCGAACGTAGAACCTCTAATGGTGAACGGCACTTAACAATCATTTATGCTCATGGCACTCCTAAAATAGTATCTCTTCAAAAAAAACTGAATTCGGGACATTCTCAGCAACAACTACACATCCACTTCCAAAATGTAAGAGGCCTACGCACAAAGATCACTGATCTTCAACAAGCAACTGCTATAACTGCTATCGATTACATTATTTTTTTGGTTCAGACTTTGCTAAATGAGGACTATACGGATGTTGAATTCTTCTTGAACAACTACAGGATTAATAGAGGAGATCGTAACTGCCGCTCCAGTTCGTATACAAGAGGTGGAGGAGTTCTGATTGCTGTCAAGGACTCAATCCAGTGCTCCGTTATTCCTAACATCCACCAACATATCAATCAACTTTATGTTCAACTCTCTTTACTTAACAATGTACTTATCCTAAGCACAGTTTACTTTCCACCAAACTCCGACGTGTTGCTTTACCAACATTACGTACACGATCTATCCATCATCCATGACAAAAATCCTACCTCCAGTTTCCTTCTTACTGGAGACTACAACCTTCCAAACATACGCTAGAATGACTTACTATATGGAGCCTGTTCCCCACACCTTTCCCCTCAAGGCTATCAATTAAATTATCTGCATCAGTTCTGTCTAATACTAAGGAGTCTCTAAATTTTTACCAACACAATGTTATATACAATGATCACAATTTGCTACTTGATCTCATTTTCTCTGATCTTGATTACATCGAGATTTTTAAAACTATCAATCCATCATTACCCTGTGATAGATACCATCCTGCTCTTTATTTTAAACACCCATTTTCTTCCAATCATTTTGACAACAATGATGATGAACCAAGTATGTTCTACAACTTTAAACATTGCAACTATGATTCTATCATTTATCACATTAATAGCATTGATTGGAAAGTTTACTTTGACAAACACGACATTCATTTTAATGTATCATGTCTTTTACGACTGCTTATACACTTCAATCGATCACTTGTTCTGAAGAAACAGGTTTTTGTCAGTCCTTATCTGCATTGGTACTCTTTGTAGCTTATTGGCTACATCAGAGAAAAAAAGAAGTTTCACAAACTGTATAAACAAACTAATAGATCTGAGTACGTAAAACTTTCTGCCCTACGATCCAGAGTGTCTCATTTACAGCGTGTCCTTACCACTCTATGTCCATAAAATTGAACTATCTGCTTCTATAGACTCTAAAATTTTTGGGAGTTTATCAACACGTGTACTAGGCACACCCAATTACCTGGTGTTATGCATTTGGGTATCGAATAGCTGTAGTGCTTACTCAGAAAATTGCCACCTTATTTTCTTCTCATTTTTTAATCAATACACCAAACAGATTTAAATAATATTCCAACTACCACCACTCACCTCCAACATCATTCTATGATCAGCAATATCAATTTCACATTATCTGAAGTTCTTCTTGTTCTAAGTCGTTTGAACTATTCTAAAAATGCCAGTCCAGATGAGATCCCCAATAGTTTTTTGAACAAATGCAAATTTACCCTGGTACCACAACCATGTTATAGCTTTAACCAATCATTGGATCTGGGGATTTTCCCCACAGCTTAGAAATACAGTAAAGTGGTCCCCATATTCAAGAAAGGTGACCAAAGTGACATTCAACTTATCGTCCTATTTCCATTCTCAGTGCTGTCTCAAAACTTTTCAAGAAACTTTTAGTTAATGCTTTGGCACCACACTTTTCCAACAATTATCGCAGACTACCAACATGGTTTTACTAACAACAGATCTACTACAACTAATCTAGCTATATTTAATAAGTTTCAGCAACAACTCCAAGGCAATAGTATCATCAAAACCGCAGTCTTGCTGTTTGGGAAGAGGATATACTATATTACATAGTATATTACGCACACAACACAAGCACTGAAGGCAACGGGAAACCACAGTGCTCTTTCACTCTCCAAGATACATACAAGTAAACCTGTTTTCCTGCAAAGATCTTCGACACGTGATGGAAAAATGGAAATGGAAAACTACCCCAGGTCACCCACAAGGGAAATCCTCAAGCACCAGTGGTGCAACTAGGCTAGAGGATTCTGGGGAGCCTAAACTGACATGTGGAAGACAAAACAAGAAAATCAATGAATACTTTTTAGTGTGCTACTTAGAACATACGAAGTATCATAAAAGAAAGAAAAATGCAGAATCTAAGGAAATGGCACATTTAAAGATGGATATACTCGGTATCAGTGAACACAGATGGCCAGGAAGTGAATGTATCAATCAAGAAGATATGAGAATGTTCTATTCAAGACTTCCTATAAGTGGGAAAAGTGGAGTGGCAATTATGGTGGGGAAAAAGTTCATAAACTGTAAATTAGAACAGCTGGAATATCTGACTGAGTGATTGCTGTCCCCATCAGAGGTCTGCAGCAGAATGTGAAGTACGTGCCCCAACAGCAGGCAACAATCATGTTATTGGTACTATAATATTTAAATTTGAATAAATAAAGCCAAAAAAAACATCATGGGTGTAAGATTTGATACCGAAAAACTGAAGAACCTAAAATTCAGCGAAGTTGTGAAAGAAATGGAGAACAATATGCCACCCACAGAAGAGATCCAGGAAAGAAATACTAATGAATCCGGGGAAAAGGTACTCAATACAGCCATTCACTTTGCTACAGCCAAAATTTGTACATGTTAAAAGCAGAAGTCTAAGCCTTGGATAACCGAATATATCCTACTTGAAATGAAAGAATACAGAATACAGAAGGTGCATCATAAAAATATGGAATACCAACACACACAAAGCAATAAAGAAGATGGTTTTGATCATGGTGGAAATTTCCACCACCGTTTTGAGAAGCAAAAGCAAAATGAATTGAAGAACAATGCACCAAAGCACAGGAAATGTTGAAGTTACATGACTTATAATTTTCATAAGAAGATCAAAGTTATAACTGGAAACTTCAGAAAACAGAATCCAATGGCTTTAAGAGATCAGTATAATCAGATAATTCTTGAATTGGGAAAAATTGCAAAACACTCTGAGAATTACATAGCATCTCTGTTCTACAACAAAGGAGACATGTCAATAAACCAAAATGAAGGATCTAGCCCCGGTACCCTGAAATCAGAGGTGGAATACGAGCTCAGAGTAGCACAGAATTTGAAAGCGCCTGGTTAACCCGTTGAAATCCTGAACTGCATAGACCCAAAAATGTTGAGAGCCATATTTAATGAAATTTACAGCTCAGGCCAGATACTGGATAAATGGCTGAAATCAATTTTATCCCATTAATGAAGAAAGCAAATGCAAATTGTCGTATATTTGGCATAAAGATACTCGTGCAAAGATGCTATTAGAAAAATATTATCAGCAGGATATCCATATATGCTTTATCAACAATGAGAAAGCATTCGACACCATTAAACATAATCCCCTTATCACAATCTTATGAGAAATAGGATTGGATGGTAAAGATATTAGAATCATTCAGCAGTTATAAAAAGATAAAAGAATTTAATTCAATTACATTATTAACGGCGTTATCACTGAATCTGTCTACAATGAAAGATTTTGGTGTAATTTTTGACAGTCAACTATCTTTTAAATTCCACAATGAGGAGTTAATTATTAGTGTCAATAAATCTATTGGTTTTCTTGTGAGACTACACAGGAGGACCAGGTCTATTGTGGTATTACGAGTTTTATTCTTTGCTCATTAGATCTAAATTACAATACGCTGCTGTAATCTGATACCCTGCAGTGTCTGCAGATGGCACTTGAAAGGTGAAATACCCAAAGATTCAGCGATGAACGTACCAAGATGCATTGATAGCGAGTACCTGAGAACAAAGTTTAATTTTGCTAGTTAGAGTAAGAAGGAATTTTGCTATGATTATGCTATTTCTTAAAGATTAGAGGAATTTTATTGATTGTCCTTACTTCACGAAACTATCTCACTTGCACTCATCACGTGCCATGTACTTATCAACCGTTTAATCAGATCCATTGATAGGTTCTTATGCAACTCTAGGGTGAATAATATTACTCCACTAGGCAACGATTTTACTTTGAAATATAGCAGTGAAATTGATATTTTTGCTGACTATTTTTACTTTGTCAATTAAAGCCAAATTATCAACACAACATTCTACCAGGATTGCTGAAAAACTACAAACCAGAGGATGTATTTAATGCTGCTGTTTTTCAAGTGCTTTCCAGAGAAAGTAGTTTTTAAAGATGAAAAATGTTGTGAAAGAGGAAGGAAAAAAGGTGATGGTTTTGGTGAATATGTCAAGAACTGGAAAATAAACTCTGTAATTGGCTAACCAGGGAACTTTAGTTGTTTTGCATGGAGGGTAAAAACATTACCTATTGCCAACGAACACACACACACAAAAAAAAGCATGAATGACAAGTGTCCCTCTTTTAATCTTTGCTACAGTAAATAAACAAAAAGGTACAAGAGGAACGTAGGAACATCATACTTTCTGTGGATAATTTCCCTGCCCAAACAAAAATGCGAAACAATTAAAGGCTGTTCATGCAAGACATTTCCCAACTAACATGACTTCAAAATTGAAACAGCAATGGATCAGGATGTAAAAGGAAGCACTTTTACGGGATGTCTGCAGAGAGTACCGAGAAAGTGTGAATCAAGGAATGAAATCAGTGATACAAATTTACTTGATTCTATTGTGTTGGAGAGCAACGGAAGGACATCAAGCTAAAAACAATCACAATCTGCTTCTGAAAGGGCAAATTCAGTCAAATGGAACTTTCAGCCTATTGGGCTGCACAGCTGTCCAACATAAACAATCCTGTTCCTGAAGCATAGTCAGAACTTCACAATTTGTTATCGTGTGAAGGAGACTGCAAGGCCTTTCTTAATGTTGAAGTGGATCTCATTGTAGCTGCTCATCACATAGACACAGAGATTGTGATGCATAAAGGCAGTGTACCAAGAAGACATGCTGGGACAAGAAGAAGGTAACGAAGAGGCCCAGGAAATAAACTCACCTTCTCCAACACAGACTCTGGAAAACTTTAATGTTTTTTGATAGGGACAGTTATCAGTTGGTGACAAGATTTCCAGTGCGGTGAAGGTGCTACAGAATTTTGTTGAATAAAGATTTCGATGAATAAAGACTATTGGAATACAAACAAAAGTAACTTATTGTTTGTGTTTTAACTAGTCGTTTTAAATATCCATTACCATGTAGTAATACATGAAGCACTTCATCACATGAAATGTTGATTATACACTCCTAAAATAAACACTGATGATTTTAATATTTGTATATTTGAATATTTTTAGGAGTATGATGATAGATGAATTACATTGTTGCACATTATTAAGAGCATAGTGCCCTTTGCATTTTAATAATGATTCTAAAATTTTTTTATTTTTGAAAACTCAAAGAATTATTTATTTCTGAAATCATTTTGACACACAGAGGTTTGACTGATTTATTTTTTGACAATCTTATCCTTCAATATTTTTCAGATTTCTTCATTTCAGTTTCTGTCTAGTTTTGTTACTCCAGTTAGTCTTAGAATCCTCATTTGCACTGCTTCTAATTTCCATAGGTACATATATAGTTCTCATTATTCAGGTTTCTGACCCATACATTAATGCTGGTGTTGCTGCTATTGCAATAATAACGATAACAAAACTAATAATAATAAAATATTGCCACCAACAAGTTAAAACTGTGCCATTGAGAATAAAAACATGTGCACAATCTTCTCAGAATCCGATCTCATCCAGAGTATCAACAAATTGGCAATATTGGTGATCAGGAGAACACAACTACTGGAATAACAGACTGGATGCAAGCAGAACTTAATAATCCAGAAAGACAAACCAGAAGTTTACTGATGGCTCATCATGCTCTCCACTTGCACAGTGATGTTAATTGACTCTCCCTCTCTTGCAAATCTGGAAGATGGGGACTTCAGCAGATAAAAGAAACCGTTAAAATAGAGAAGCATGCTCTGGCAGAGTAAATCAAATATTCAAGGGAGATGTGGGTTGTTCAAGTATGTGAGAGTATCATCAAGGTGAGGGATGTGCCTGCTTTATCAACAGAAAAAGAAAAAGCAGCAACAGTTTACATGGGATGGCTGGTGTTAATGTTCAAGGGGGAGGGCAGAGCGTCAGAAATGGACCCATGTGGAGTTATATGATCAATTTTTGTTTATGTACAAAGTTACTGTTTCATCATTTGAGGTTTTTATTATTATTACCCTATGTGATAGTTCCATCTTTCAACTCTTTATTGTATCTCTACAAAACAATTTGAAACCAGCGTTGTCACAAACACTGTGGAAACTCATTTTCTCTTGCAGCTACAACTGCCCATAAACTTGTTACTACTTCATTTTCGTACCTGTGAACAGTTTTCAATTCAGAGCCACATAGTAAACGTTGAACTATTTCTGCAAAAAAAGAACAAATCCCTGCGAAAAGGACCGTAAGTGCAGTACGTGATCAACATACATAAACTCAAAAACTTAAAATATGTTTGTACAAGAATAATTTACATATACATTTTTTTCTTTTGCAATTCATTCTGGGATCTGTCATTGCTCCTCAATTGGTGTTCTCCGAGCACGAGAATGGCATTGGTTTAAATCTGTTGAAGAGAGACTCAATGTGTTGAAGGTCTGGTCTGAGCCTCACAAGAACAGGCAAGAATCCAGGCAATTCACAATAGATACCACAGACAAAGATGGTAAGTGCAGAGTGCAAACAACGGGAAGAAACAGTCAATTTTAATTAGTACCTGCAGCAAGATTCCACTGACCAATTTCAAACATCACAAGTTACAAAGTGTCCCCCATGCTGCATCTGTGCAGAAAGAATGCAGGCAATTGAGCAATGATGGAAACACAAGGCAGACAAGGCAATTGAAAACTCCAATACAAAAATTCTCCACAATTTCAAGATCCAGGCCGTCCATTGATTGAATCACCACGTGCCAAATCTCACCACTGTTAGAAGGAAGTTTGGACAGGGAGTGTGGCTACCTCAGCAAATTCCTGAATGGACCAGAAGATTGAAAAATAAAATATTGTGATCTCCAGATAGGGCTGAAAAAACTCACATTTGACGGTCATGGTTGTCCTAGTTGTAACTGTTATTTAATGGGGTTTTGTGATCTGAAATATAGCAGATGCAAAAAAACGTGACAGAGGACAGTGCAAGAAGACTTAATCTTGAAATTAAGATAAAGCCTGAACAGGTCCATGCAGTCTTACCATCATAATGAAATACCTCTTCCTTTTTGCCTTTGTTTATAAAATAAAATTTAAGAATTAAAGTTCGGTTTTATTTGTTCATAGAGAGTTCAGAAATGAAGATCTAATGAAGAACAAGCACCAACTTTTGTTTTTTGAGTAGTATTTTTTCCCGTCACAGTGCGGCTCTTTTAGGTTTTGCCTTGGCCTACCTCCAATATTAGACTTCTCTACAAAGGGGAATGGTTACAGGATAGGGAAGAAAAGAAGTGGTCTGTGCTCCATATTCTTGGGTAATGCTCCAACATTCACCAGGAAGTGATCAAGGGAACCACTGATAGGAACATTTAGCCCAAAAATTCAATTCCTCCAGACTCCACAAACCATCACTAAATGCATCTCATGCTAATTTCTGGCAGCTGGAGGAATCAAAACTGACTTCCCAATCACCAGAACACTTAAGCCTTACGGCATTGCTTTAACAATCATCGCCATTGATGATTAAGCTGCTATTGGACAACATAAATAGGCAAATATATCAGAGAAAAGCTCCCACACACATTAATTTTTCTCCAGATTTGACCAAGTTGCAATGTTACAGATGATTTTTATGACAAATAGTAAGCATAAAATTGGCATAATATCACACTTGGAGAAAGTGTGAAGCATCAAAAACAAAAATTAATTTTGCTTCTTGCCACTGGAATAGTAATGCACTTTGACTAATCAACCAACAAGTGGTAGGTAATAAAGTTTTTACTTTAATTACTTCAACTTCCTTTACAATTAAGCCCATAAACAATTTAATTTTTTTTCAAAATTTAATTATTCCCTTAATAATATAAATAGAAACGTGTAATTGCAAACTGTATGGAAAGTTTCCTCTCAAGAAACAGTCTTTCTAATCATCTACATTTCTTTCATCAAATAAACATGATTTTTTTCAGTACAAATATAGTAAGAAATGTAAGAACATTGCGGTAAAAATGAAAGAGAATAAAACTAGTAATTTTCAGTGTCAAGTTCACATTATAATTTGCTTCAATGTCTTGAAATGTTGCAGATGACAGAAGAGAAATTAGGTGAAAAACAAACATGACATCATAGAACAACCTGCAACTTCACTTCATTAACATGAATATGCTCCAGTTCTTTTTTATCCCTAGATTCTTAGGACACGGAAGAGGGTAACTCCAAAATGTGTATATATATACTGAATTTGAAACAAACAAAAATTAAATAGGCATGAACCAGAAAAACTAAGATAAAAATTTGCAGCCAAACAGAAATCAAGAGGAGTTTATGAACCAAACAACAGATCACTGAAATAAAAGAAATTAAAAATTTTTTGTTACTGAAATGTTGATTAGATGATCAATAGCAAACAACAGACATATGCAGTAACATTTTGATAAGATATATTTTGCATTTTTTGTGTAGTACATGAAATCAAGTCTTAACAAAAGAATTTAACAAGCTTATGTACTTTTCATTGAATTAGTCGAAAGTGTAACACACACTGGTACCAAAATCTTTAATACAATTATACCCGACTAGGAGTGTGAGGAAATCCAAAAGATTGTAAACAAGGAATGCATACAAAGGGATGCACAACTGGCATAAATTATTAATAAATAATACAGCCTAATGGGACATTAGAAAAACACAAAATAAGCACAAAATAGACCACCGGAGGAAAAGAAATAAGTATAAAGCTTAACATGAAAACACACCAAAGCACTCCACACAGCACACAAGTAGAGCATGCAAACTTGACGATGACTACAGTACAATAACTTTGTAAATATACAAGAAAAATGGGAGGGAAACGTACAAATGATGTCAAACTAGCACACAATTATAGTATATTTTGTGTCCATACCTATTGAACTGATGTTCCACCTGCCTTGTGTCATTTGCAATATGACTAAATGTATTTTTTGGTGTTAGCTCCTTATCAACTATGCCCATAATAGCCATCTGCTGAGATGAATGGGCTGAGAAGACGTGCTCTTGCTTGAAGTTCTGCTCAGAATCCTGCAGGCAAAACACGCAATTTTAATCATATGCGGCAAACACTAAACATTAATACAGCAATATCGTTATCAGAAATTAATTGCTACTGTTCGCAGCTCATATTATTTTATGATAGTTTGAATGCAATTTCAATGCTACGTACAGAATACCGACGGCGCTTCAAGTACGAGTGAATAGCAGATTTCATAAGGTTCGCTTTGGCTCGACGCATATTCGTATTTGTCGGCATTTTCGAATTTCACTTAACATATAAAAACGTATTAAGAAGTCGTGTACTTCACATCACCACTTTTTATATTTCTTCACACCACAACAGTTTTTCATAATTTTATGTTTTTGTGTTTAACTTTCCACTAATGAGACACATTCCTAACAAAGAGAACATTTACATCTTAAACCGATCGGTTTTGGCAAAATTAAAGTACGCGTTTCGGGTGTTCATTTCGATTAGTGTTTTGATCTCCTCCCTCGAAAAAAACTTGAATTCCCACGCGACAACCGGCCAAATAAACAGATAGTAACTATCTTTAATTTCAAACTACAAATGAAAGTAGAAATAGCCACATTAAAAATACCGTTTCCACAACACTACAGTGACATATCAAGGTGCCGGAAGGAAATACATTTATTCAGTCCCTCCCGCAAAAGCAATTTAAGCCGGCAGCAGAACGATCCGAGCCACCCTTCGCCGATCTGCATGCGAGCAGCACTGGGACTTCACTCACTTATAACCCCCAAGCATCGCGCGCATCTCCAGTCACCCAAAATCGTACTCCTTTACGGGCTACAAACGCGTAAAAACCAACACAACAAAAATGACACCTTTGTTATAACCCAAATGGAACGCAAATAATGTAATTTATCAAATATATATAAACGTTTCAATTTTAGAAAATTAACATCCACGAAATAGTTTAAAAATTAGTAAATTTTTTTGAAATAATTTCTGTTATATTGGCACCTTTCATTCATACGTACCTATATAACGCGGAAAATTTAAAATATTAACCTCATCCGCAACTCTTATATGTAGCAGAGGATGCATTTGTGCAGTAATGTACACTTCATCGTTTTTATTCAGAGGATCGCAAGTATACAAGTCAAAACCACCACTTAAACATTGAAAAATATACAATGCCTTCTCAAATATAATTTTCCTTTCAGATTTTTGTTGCGATAGGCGAAAATTGATATCTTGGCTCAGTGCCGCAAATTATTTCTGTGAATTGACCTATCCTCTGAGTAGCACAAAAATTAAGTATTCCAAACCGCATTAACAGTTGGCTCATTTTATTTCTTAAAAAAAACCCATATTTTTCTTTACAAATTCTGTGACTTTTAGACCATTTTCATTGTCTTGTAATGTTTTTTTTTCCCTAAAATATCTCGAATTCTTAGCCATTTTCATGTGTTCAGGACTCTTGAGCGTTTTTTGAAACCCAGTCCAAGTAGTTTGAACCCTAAAATAAACAAATAGTAAAAAATTCTGAAATATTACAATTTTTAGCTATTTTTAAGTTATTTGTGTACAATTTTTTAAAAAATGATAATTTATTTTACTTGATTTTAAGCATTGTGGTCTGTTGAAGCCCCTAGATCACATTGTAGATGAAGCATGTATAAAATAATCTGGGCATTGTTTATTTTTCCAACCATTGTTTATTTTCTTTGTGATTTTTATGCAATATACATATATTTTCATGGAATACACAAGATATTGGACAAAATGTTGATGATTTATACCCATTTAAAGCATTGAGTTTTTTTGGATTCATCAGAACTAACTTTTTAAACATATTGAAACCAAATATTCTCACAGATCTTGTCTTCAAGATTCAACAGGTGTATGCAATAGATAAAGCAGTACAAAAATGTTGCAAGGCATAAGGAAACAGAGACATGAAAATGACACAGGAAATATGATAGATATGAAAATAATACAATATTTTGCAAGAGGTAACCCAGATGTGTAAAAATGATGCAGTAGGTGATGCAGATGCATGAAAATGATGTAATACAATGGAATGTTATCTACATCCAATGCCTGTATAAATTTGATTTTACCATCATTTTTTCTTTTATTGAGCATTTCAAGTGGTCTTCTTCAGAATACATTGGTGGAGATTTCATGAGATAAGTTGAAAGAACTATTGTTACATGTTAAAAAAAATGTAATCATCATCATCATCATCATGAACCTTTAAAGTTTAGGTCTGTTGGCCTGTTCCTTTGGTTGATCAATTTTTTCTCAGTCACTTCCAAGATGTTCTTGATCTTCCCAGTGCATTCTTGGTCAACCACGGTCTCTTGTTCCCCTTGGTTTGTACTTGAGAACTTTTCTTGGGTGACATTTTATCTTCCTTCTTTTGATATGTTATTCCATTTCTTTTTGTAATTTCCAATTTTGAAAATATTAAAAATATATGTTACATAATGGAATTATGTATGTAAATAAAATATTTCGTTTATTTTCTTTTAAATTATTCTAATAATTTTTCTATAACCATTAAACAAAATTCTATAAATTGATTCCATTGACTCATTTAAATATTATTTTTAATGTTATAAAATTTGCTTGAATTATACAATGTTGAAAGCAGGGACATTTATTCCACGGAAACTAGGGAACCATTGCTTCCTCCATCATTTCTAAGTATATCTTACATTTAAATATCATTTGACTAGTAATTTAGAATCATTTACTTGTATTCCAAGTAAAAACAGTTTAAATTGGGTGCGACAATCTTATCTTTCCAAAATGAGCACGTAATTAGTATTGTCACCAACAGATTGGGTGGCTCAAGGGGACAATGGGACAAATAGGACAAGAGGATAAAATGGAACATGGGGAGAAAATGAGACAATGGGCAAAGTGGGACAAGATGGGAAAACGGGGCAAGGGGACAGGTAGACAAAATGGGACAAGGGGCAAAATGGAGCAAGGGAACAAAATAGGACAAAGTGGGACAAGGGGGCAAACGGGACAAAGTGAGACAAGGGACAACTGGGACAAAGTGAGGCAATGGGGACAAAGTGGGAAAAGGGACAAAATACATACTTATATTTCCAATTCTTTGCCAATTGAGCATTGGGTCCCGCATGGTTCGATCTTAGGGCCTATCGTCTTTCTTAAATTTAAACGACATGCCCTCGTCTATTAAAAATGGAAGAACGGTTCTGTTTGCCGACGACATGAATGTTCTTTGCAAAAAACAAGCAGTAAATAGTACGATTTCAGAAGTTTCAAATTGGTTTAAAAATAACAAATTAATTGTTAACGAAAGAAAAACTGTTTCAATGCATTTTTGCATTTCAAATCGGAAATCGCATGTTCCATTGCAAATGAACAATATGCAATTAGCTGATGTTGAGGTAACAAAATTTTTAGGTCTTTAAATTCAATCAAACCTCAAATGGAATGTACATATAACAGAATTAAACACTAAATTAAGTTCATTATGTTACGCATTCAGAATTCTTTCAAATTCTGTCAGCCTTCATGCATCTCGTTGCGTTTATTTTGCAAATGTACATTCCCGCCAGAGATACGGCATAATATTCTTTTTATTTATTTATTTGTTTGTTTGTTTGTTTACTTACTTACTTATTACGTCAAAAACAGTTTCAAACTGTGTGACGAGCTATGGGGAGAAGTGAAATTTGTGCACGTTTTCATAATTCTGTGATCTCTATCCTAAACCATATTCTAGTCGAATTTTGAAAACAGAAAAAAGAGTGGTTTTATTCGAGTTCTGTTGACAAAAATATTCGCTCCTATATAATAAAATATATTTTCAAAGGTAAATTAGCTATGAATTTGTGCCCTTAACCCTCATCATGTTTTTCATGAAAGAATAATACTTTGTGCCGCGACAATATGGAAAACAATAATTTCAATAACTATATTTCCCATTGAAATTCAGAAGACGTGCACAAAGAATGAAGTTACATTTATGTCCAGAAACAAAACAAGGAACCATCTGAGCATTTGCTCAAAGGATCAGGGAACCTGAACGAAAAACCTGATCGAGATGGGGCACATCAACCCAGAAGCTGTGGTACAGAACTTGTTACAGGTTCTTTAGAATTATACAGTCCAAATGATAAATAATTATATTAACTATCATTGTTAAAATTAATGTTAATTTCCTTTTTGATGCTCGGTATGGTCTCGAATTGTATAGAAACAGTTATGCAGCAGAAAATATTTATTTGGGACTTAAAACTTTTCTATCGAATTTAATCGTATAATGTCATCTGGCAAAGTGTTGTAGAGTAATGTACATGAAATGTATGTGAATTTTTTTGTAATGTCTGGGAGCTATAAGATGTGTTTCCCCAGAATATTATGCCATATCTCAAGCGGGAATGAACATTCGCAAAATATACACGAGTAGGATGAAGGCTGACGGAATTTGACAGAATTCTGAACGCGTAGCACAATGAACTTAATTTTGTGTTCAATTCATTTAAGTGGGAATTCCATTTGAGGTTTGAATGAATTGATAAACCTAAACATTTTGTTACTTTAACATCAGTCAGTAGCACACCGTTCATTTTCAATGGAGTACTGAATTGTTTATTTGAACTGGAAAACTGCATTGAAACATTTTTCTTTTCATTTACTATTAATATGTTATTACGGAACCAATTTGAAACATCTGATAATGTACTATTTACGGTTTCTTTATTGCAAAGAATATTTGTATCATCCGCAAAGAGAACTGTTCTTCCGCTTCGAATCGCTAAAGGCATGTCGTTTACGTATAATAGGAAGAGAATAGGACCTAAAATTGATCCTTGCGGAACTCCACGTGCACTTGGCAAAGAAGCGGAAAGGTGTGTACATAAAGTTCCATCATTCCAGTAAGGTATTTCTACTCTCTGAGATCGTTGTTTAAGGCACGAACACAGCCAATCTAGAGCAATACCACGGATTCCATGTGAAGGTAATTATTAACTTGTTGTATAAACGTTACTTATTACTAATCTTAAATATACAAGTAAGAGAACTCACAAATGTTTGCATCAAACAAGTCCGATCAAGCACAAGCATTGCATTGCCTCTACAGACGACTCGCGCTCCTCTCAGTTCAAAGAGTTCACTGAAACATACACAGATGCTGTCTGCATTTTTCTTTTCATACTAACACTTCCTCCAAAAGAAAAAATCAAATGAACACAAACTACACAAAATAAACTATATTTAACAGTCTGTGGACGCAATCTTCTGTATCCCAATCCTCTCAAGTACTATCTCAAATCTAACCCTCTCCAGAGGTTTAGTCAGTAGATCAGCGAGCTGATTGGTTCCGTCTATTTGCTCCAATTCCAGATCTCCATCCAAGAATATCTCCCTTACATAGAAATGGCGAACTTCGATGTGCTTTGATCTGCGATGATATTCTGGATTTTTAGCTAATTTTAGAGCACCAACATTCTCGATGTAGGGCGTAGGAGATTTTTCTACAGTTTCCAGCAGTTCACATAGTAATCTTTTCAGCCAGATTAAATCTTTAGCTCCTTCACATGCTATTATTATTTCAGCTTCTGTAGTCGACGTTGCCACTGACGTCTGCAACTGACTGGTCCACGAAACTGCTCCATCATTGAAGGTTGCAATGACACCTGTCGTTGAACGTCTTGTCTTATTGTCACCGACGTAGTCAGCATTACTGCAGACCTTCAAACCTTGACCGTTCCTGAAGACGATTCCATAGTTTACAGTGCTCTTCAAATATCGAAATATTCTTTTCACTTGATCCCAATCATGATTTGTAGGATTTTCCATGGCCCGAGCTGCTTTATTAACTGCGAAAGCAACATCAGGACGTGTAGCTGTAGGCAGGTACATTAAAGAACCTACTGCCTCACGATAAGGTACCTTGGCTGTGACCTTTTCTCCTTCATCGTTGTCCACGCGTCCTATTGGAGTAGACACTCCGACTCGGCCATTCCAAATCTTTCCAAAACCTTTCGTGTGTAGTCTTCTTGATCAATTGTTGTTGATCCTTCTTCATTTTGCGGTATTCTCATGCCCAAGAAGTTTCTAAGAGATCCTCTTGTTGTATGAAATTCCTGTTGTAACATTTCCACGAATTCCTCAAGTTCTTCTATATCAGTTGCAACAACCACACCGTCATCAACGAAAATTGCAACATACACGTTTCCCATCTCTCTTGCGGTAAAACAGACATGGATCAGCATTACTGTTTTTAAAATCTAGCATTCTTCATAAACTTCTCAAATCGTTTGTTCCAGCAGCGCGGCGCTTGTTTTAAGCCATACAAACTTTTCTTCACGTAACACACTCGTTCACTATTGTCCTCAAGACCTTCCAGTTGTTCCATATACACGTCTTCTTCAAGCACGCCGTTGAAAAAAGCGGTTTTGACATCAAATTTAGGAAGCTTCATTCCAAATGCAGCAGCCACCGCCAACAAGATCCGAATGGTTTCATATCGTGCAACAGGGCTCAATGTCTCTTCATAATCAATTCCCTGTCTTTGTACGAAACCTTTTGCGACCAATCGAGCCTTGAAGCGGATTTTTCCGCTGTCCAATAGTTTCTGGCAGAAGACCCAGCGATTCTTCAGGATTTGCACATCTTTTGGACGTTCGACCAAAACTTAGGTGTCATTTTTCTCTAAAGATTCCAATTCTTCTTTAAGAGCCTTCAACCACTCTTCTCTGTCAGGAGACATCAGCACTTCAATGTAGGAATTTGGATTCTTGTTTTCAGTGATCGATGATCCGGCCATGTAGACAAAATCTCCGCTGGTCATCCACCATGGTTTCTTTGATTCACGTTTGTTTTTCCTTGTTGTCTCTTCTTTGACATGTTCTTCAACTGAACATCAATTCCTCCGGAGCTGGACTCTGGTACAAATTCTTCAGCTTTACTCCATTCTTCCTTTTCATCGTCGTTGACTTCTGGCTTTTGTACTTCGGATGATGCATGTTTTTCACATGAATTTTCAAGCTGTAGGTATTGACGCGCACATTGCAGACAACTTCAGGCTTTAATCTCACATCGTGGCTCAGGACTATCTTCCTTTGTGTCGGAATCCAGACTTTGAATCCATCCCTGTCGTTCACGTATCCAAACAGATGTCCATGAACAGCTTTATCGTAAAACTTAGAGCGGAAGTTCTTGTTGTTGTGCACGTAGCACTCTGTTCCGATCTTCAAATGATTGAGACTTCCTACTGGTTGTCCATGCCACAATTCATAAGGAGACTTAGTTTCAATGAAAGACTTCCCTGTGCGATTCAGGAGGTATGTGGCAGTATTGCATGCTTCTGCCCACAGTTCTTTTGGCAACTTGCTTGGATTCAACATGGAACGCGCGCGCTCGACAATAGTTCGATTTTCACGCTCCGCAACACCATTTTGCTGTGGTGTATACGGCGCAGTAATGCAGTGTTCTATGCCCCTGCTTGCTAGCAGTTCATAGACCTTGTTGTCAAATTCTTTTCCTCTATCACACCTCAGTTGCTTGATAACATGTCCATTTGTCTTGGCTTCATTCAAAAACGTCTCCAAAACGGTGCGTACTTCACTTTTCTGTTTCAAAAAGAAAATTCTACGATATTTGCTATATTCATCTTTAAAACACACATAGTAGCCGGCCTTTCCGAGAGATTCAGTCGACATGGGCCCGTTTACATCGGCGTGGATTTGTTCACCAGTTACCATTGGTCGATTCATTCGTTTCTTGAATGGCAACCTATGCATTTTTTCCAGTGCACATCCATTGCAGAATTCTTCCTTGCCTTCGTCCACTTTCATCTGCTTCAGGACGCTCTTTACATGTTGTTTATGTTGATGACCTTTCATGATAAACTTGCAAATGTCTCCGATGATGTCATCATATTCACTTGAACTTGTGTCGGCTTCACAACGCGCATGTTCAATACATACAGACCATGACTAACATATCCAGTCATCATCTTTTTTCCAGTGACACTATCTTCAATGCTGACACTTCGATCATCAAGTCTCGTAGAAAAACCTTTTCTCGCAGCTGCTTTCACGGAAAATAAATGGGCACTTGCTTCAGGAACATACAAAACGTTTTTCATTGCGGCATTCGACCAAGCATAATTCAGACGTACTTGAATGTTCACACTTCCTTGTCCATGAGCTAGCATATTTACATCTCGTTTCCTGAGCGAAATCTTTTCAGGAACGGCAAACTTCTCATACGATGTAAATTTTAATTAAACTGTTCATTCGAGGTGATGAGATTTGTGGCGCCACTGTCGCAATACCACTTGTCGGCTGCAATAAAGTTATCGACTGAGGCACCCATGACATGCGTCATAAACGCTACACTTGCATCAGACTGACTTCTGTTTCCATCAGCGCCATCTGTCTTCTTCTCCGGACACTCTACTGCCCAATGACCAACTGCTTACATTTGTGACATGGAAACTTCTGTTTTGCTTGTTGAACATTCTTCTTGATTTTTCCCCGGTGTCATTTTTATGACAAGGCTTCTTGTTAGGACCACCGCCTGCAACAAACGCAGTCGATTCGACATTCCCTTGATCACGCAATTCAATCGCCCACAATTTTTCAATCAACAAATTCACAATTTGATTTTCCGACGAAATCGTGTTCCACAAGTCTTTAAAATTGACATATTCTTTTCCCATCGTAGATAAGATACGGCCATTCAAAATTCTCTCGGACAATGGATTTTCTTTATTCTTCGTCAATTCATCATTCAAATCTTCTAACAACTTATGCAGTTTCGCGACTAGAGAATACGATTCACACGTGACCTGGGCCCATAACCTATTAATTTGTTTTGTATAAACGTTACGTATTACTAATCTTAAATATACAAGTAACAGAATTCACAAATGTTTGCGTCAAACAAGTCTGATCACGCACTGGCATTGCATTGCCTCTACAGACGACTCGCCCTCCACTCAGTTCAAAGAGAAACTCAGTTCACTGAAACACACAGATGGCGTTGCTGTCTGCATTTTTCTTTTCGTACTAACAGGAATTTTGAAAGTAAAATGTTAGCATCAATGTCGTCAAACGCTTTTGAAAGATCTAAAAATATTCCAATAGTTGCTTCGTTTGATCCAATGATGAAACAACATATTTAAGAAAAGAAAAAATGGCTGTTTCCCTAGATTTTGATTTTCGGAATCCATGTTGGCAATCTGAAAACGCATCGTGTTTATTGAAAAAGCTTTCCATTCGCACATAAAAAAGTCTCTCTAGTATTTTTGAAAAAGCTGAAAAAAGAAAAAATTGGCCGATAGTTTTGAATTTCATTTTTGTTGTCTTTTTTGAAGAGTGGCTTAATCTTAGCTGTTTTAAAAATATCTGGAAAAATTCCGGTGCATAAGGATGCATTAAATATGTGAGTTAACGGGTGTATAATTGCAGGCGCACAAGTCAAACAATACGGAAATTCATCTACACCGGTCGAATATTTATTTTTTAATTTACCGATTATTTTGAGAATATCATAGAAAGAGGTTTCGGAAACGAACATCGTGTCTAAATTTTTTAGGCAAATGTCAGATGTTGAATTTTGTAGCTGAACCCTTAGTGAGGTCGGCAGAATTTCTCGAAATGTATTGGTTGAAGGGTCTAGCTACTGTTGCCGGATCGTTCACATCTCTATCGATATCTTTTAAAACAATATTCTCTACAAGGTTTCTAGTTGATTTTGTCGTATTTTTTACTATATTCCACATTGATTTTGTTGCGTTATTTGAGTTCAAAATATCCTGATCGTGTTACATGATTTTAGCCTGCCTTATGACTTTTCTTAACAATGATTTGTATTTTTAAAAGTACAGGAGGAAATCTTGAGATACGTTATGATGCTTAGAAATGAAAGAAAGAATTTGTTTGTTTTTACACGATGTTCTAATCCCTTGTGTTATCCAAGAAATGCTTTTCCGTGGAATATTTTATTTTCTTTTTTTGCAGAGGAAAGCAAGTGTTAAAATGAAAAAAAAAACGTTGAAAAAAAGAATGATATTTATCGTTTGTGTCAATAGTTTTATAACCCAATTCCCATGACTCCTGCAGCAAGGAATCAATGAATAAGTTTATTTTACTTTTAGTAAACACTCTACTAATATGTGTATTATTTATTGTGTCATTGATCGCATTTCTTGTAATTGTAAGAATTTGTGCATCACGGTCACTGTATCCTAAATCTTTTGTTTCAATTCCATGTCGAGTAGTGGTTTTGTTAGTTATAATTTGATCGATTGCCTTCTTGAATTTATTGTCATCCGTTCAGGTAATTGTATTGTAATATATAAACTGACGGAATTACAAAACTGCTCTTTCTCGCAAAAGTCGACCAGAAAATCAATGTTAACCTTCCAGCGGGCGTGCGTAAAATGTTCACACCAACAGGCGCGTGTCGTAAATTTTAATAACAGTCGTAAATCAATGACTCTTGAAAAAATCAAAGAAATTGTAGAACAATGGAATTTTATTACATTATCTAAGAATGTTATTTACTACCAAAAAACATATAAAACGTTGATAAACGTTCGTATTTAATATCAAAAAGATCTTGCTACGATCCAGTATCGTTCTGATGCTCGTCTATATTTTCAACATTCGTTTACTGCCACTGTCACTGTATAATTCATTATCTTCCTCCGATCAGACAGCTCTTGAAGAATATTCTGATTTTCGTTTACATGAATTCTTTATCTGGAAATTTTAGAAAATTTCGATTAGGTCAAATTATTATACAATATTTTAGAACAACAGCCGGCGCGCAGTGTAAAGTTCACATCACAACTATGCACTTATCCCGAATAGAGCATTACAAAAACTGAATATAGCGTACAAACTGAACAGTGACTGCAGAAATGCATCACTAAAGATACCTGCAAGGAATACCAAGAACACAGAAGTCTTTGACAACAATGAGTTGACAGCAAAACAAAACTAGTGGTGCTTCCAACGCACATACTTTCTCGCTCTGCTTCTATACGGTCCTTATTGCTATTCCACTACTTCATAAATCAGCAAAAGTGTATTATAACAGCAAACGTTTTCCGTACCGAGACCCGACATCCGATACTCAAAGTCAACGAACCGGCACTTATACCACAACGCCACACCAACACCGCCTGTGTGGAACAGAGCCATGAAAGAATAGAACCGACCTATAAAATAGTAAATGTATGATTAAGAAACAATTGATACGATTGTACATACGCTTTACAAATCCAAGAAGAGAAGTAAAAAATTGTTAAAAGTTAAAAATTTGAACAAATATATACAGACATTTCCAGTACATTTTCGCAATTATTAATATTTTAGTCAAAACGTAATTGTATCGGTTTTATCATTAGGAGCCGGTAATTGTCAACATGCGAAAAACATGTCTTTCAAACATCACCAAGAAAGGCAGCGGTGAACCGCTTTACGAAGTATTCGTAAGGCTAGAAAGTAATAATAATTTCGGAACGGTTAGGGATATGTAAGTTCATCGCATGCGTTCTGGTTATAATGTATTACAATTTAACGTTAAAATACTCATATTTTACTTAAATTGGTTCATACAGATATACTCTAGACAACGGTTGATTTGACATGTCATACGCTTCAGAAATCGAATAACAGAGTTGAAAAATTGTTTAAATGCAGTTAGGGAAAAAAACAGACAAATCCTGTCTATTTATCTGCATTGATTCTATTCGTGAGTAGAAGTACTTCAAATGATTTTCAATAAAGTATCTACACTCTTCAATGTTTTTTCCTGCAACATTACATTCATCAAATTAAAATTCCCCTCTGGGGATCGTACTCGGCATCTTCCTTATTAAAGATCTCAGCCCAAAGGTGTTTTAACCAGCCGCGCCACGGGATGACATGCGGTCCATCTACTTATATTTTAGTCAAAAGCGTAATGGTATCAGTTCTATCATTAGGCAGCCGGTAATTGCCAACATGCGAAAAACATGTCTTTCAAACATGAGCAAGAAAGGCAGCGGTGAACGGCTTTTCCAAATAATTTATCCGCTGATCGGCATTTGAAAAATAACGACTGCGAGAAAGTATGTGCCATTCTAAAGCCACCGCTAGTTTATTTATATATTTAGCGTCCCTTATTACACAGGTGCAGAAAATTTAAAGAAAAAATTTGGAGCGGTTTTTGAGAAAATTTTGTTTGTCAATTTGAATCGCAATTTACGCACAAACAACTCGTTTTTCCAAAAAAGGGCTCATGACCTTAATTGAAGTGCTAATTTTGTACAACCGACTTTGTCTGAGGCAAAAATCTCTATCTTCAATTTTGCAGTTTTAAACAGTTTTTTGCAATTTTCGAAAAATTGGGCCTATCAACGAAAATGATTCCTACGTCATTCCCTTCAACTTTCTTCGTACTATTCAACATCAAAATATTATCAAAAAATTTGGAGCCATTTTCCTTTAACATAGAAAATCTCAAAATGGGCTTCATGTAAAGTACCCTCAAATACTAAAATATCGGTTTCAAATTCAAGAGGCCTTGAGACGAGTAAAAACGATCGGGAAATATCAATTTTATGGTTTAGGCGCTAGCGTTGACCACAGACGGGGAGACGGACAGACGGACAGACGGACGTTTTGCCGTCAATCGATTTTGCAGTATGAAGAAGCAACAAATCATGGATTTTGACTACACCACGAGATAGAGCATTTTTTTCTAAATTTAGCAACAGGTTTTATCCAATTTTTTGTTACCAGACCCCTGCTATAAGAGTTTTTCTGGCGAAAATTCCCCGCTTTCCGGCGCACGATTACATAACTTTCTTTTGTTACGAAGTATTCGTAAGGCGAGAAAGTAAAAATTTGCTATTGTAAAATTTACTAGAGCGCGCCCGCTGGAAGGTTGAAATCGCATACAACAATGGACAGCTGGTTGAGCACCAGTTGGAGTTGCCTCTGGATCAGACTTATGCCTCTGGATCACACAGCAGCAGCTGGATGAACAAAAAATGGCAAAATCATCTACAAACATGCTTTTACAGGTTTTCACACGACCGACGCTATACTATTTATGGCAATGGCAAACAGAGTGACAATTAGCACGGAGCCTTGGCGGATGCCGTTTTCAACCAATGTGAAATCTGAAAGATCTATTCGATAAGAAATTTTGGAGGAATAAGGGGAGATTCTCCCTCAATCCCCACGAGTGCAAGGGTCGCAGACCTCGAAGTGATGACGTAGGTCTTTTTTATATCAAATAGTACGGCCGCAAGGTGTTGTCGCAGAACGAACGAGGTTGAAATTTCCGTTGCCAAAGCGAGATGGTCCAGGGTTGACCGGTGTTTCCTGAATCCGCACTGGATTGGTGTGAGTAAGTTTCTGCACTCCAAGGTGCAGACCAAGCGCTGGTTTACCATCCGTTCCAGCACTTTGCAAACGCACCTGGTGAGGGCGAGAAGTCGGTAACTCGATGACATCGACCGATCCTTTCCGACCTTCAGAGCTGGGATAACTATGGCTTCTCGCCATAGAGCAGAGATGGTTGGCTCTTCTCGGATGCGATTGTAAAGGCGGAGGAGAAATTGCATCGCCTCATCAGGAAGATGTTTTAGCATAAGTTTATGTATTTCATCTGGACGTGGGGCAGTTCTTTTTGCCAATGCGAGAGCAGAGCGCAATTCCGACATAGAGAAAGGGTGTTGTAATCGGCAGACGCTCTGCAGGAATAATCCAACGGATGGCTCTCCATCCACTCTTTTATCAAAAGAAAGTCAGGAGTGTAGTTCGCCGAACGTGACACATGTTCATATTGCGTGGTGAGTTCCTCTACAATCATATCTGGAGATGTGATCATTTCTCCATTTTTAAAGAGACATGGCACCGTATATGATGAAGAGTGTCTTTTTACCTGTCGAATTCTTCTCCATACCAGGCGTGGTGACGTTTGACAATTGAGAGAGGAGACGTACGCCCTCCATGATGCGTTTTTGATTTCTGAAATTGTTCTCCTTGACTTCTCCCTGCATCTTTTACACTGAATGAGGTTATCCTCAGTTGAATAATGTCTGAGACGTGCCAGTGCCTCTTTTCGTGCCAGTGCACTGACTGCTCTAGAGCAGTTCGCATTCCACCACGGGACGAAAGGGTGTCGCAGTTTACCAGTTGAATTCGGAATTGTGATAGAAGCAGCGGAGAGTATAGCGCTATTAAAATGTTCAATCATTTCTTCTACATTTCCGAAGGGACCATCTGACAGGTTAACGTTATTTTGGAATGTCGACCAGTGAGCCCGTCTCACGACCCATTGAGGGGGCGTGCAAGATTGAGATGAAAATTGCAATTTTGGAATATTCACGTTAATTTGTAATTGCCACCGGTCACTGAAATTTCGCTGTTACGTATCACTTTTTTATTCCCAGAGACAGGTATGCTTCTGAAATTGACGCAAATAACCGAAAAGTACTGTTTCATCAGCGTAATTCACACGGTTATTTTCAATATAACTCTCAACATCCTATTATTTTCATATATTTCTCGAGATTTTACTGGAAACCACCTTCCGTAGCTTTGTTAGTTTTTGTGAGAATTTCCGCAGGAACTTCACAATATTCTTTCATTTTGTACGAACTATTTAGTCCTCAGATACACACTCTGTTTTGTTTTTCTGACAAATGAATAAATGAGGCAATGAATTCGTGAATGAAATGAATGAATAAATGAGGCAAATTCGTCTTTCATTTACCCCCCCCCCAATATAAAATGTTTCGAATTCTAGTTGGATTCAGCAACGAGCTAGTAAGCCGTAAGGTTTTGTATGCACCACGGGCGGTATCCGACCCCTCGGGCCGGAGGCTCTTGGGTTAGGGGGTCGCCCTCGGGGCGAGGGCGTCTACTTGGCGCCTTAGATACATGAATAACTATTGTACTACTTGTAAGGTACTGTTTACTTTCAAAATTCTTAATTGTGTAAGAACTGGGAGTACTGTATTATTAATTATTGTATTATTAATATTATTGTTAATTATTATAATAATCTTGTTTTCCTATTGTATTACATTTTGAATATTGTCTAAGATTATTGTATTTGTAACTTGCCACCGGACAACAGTCCATTTGCAAGATAATAAACTTATTATTATATTAAGACCACGGCGAAGATGATCAATGTGGACAATAGCGGGGAAATGGTCGCTTCCATAGAGATATTCTAATATGGTCCACCGCATAGCAGTAGCAAGTGAAGAGCTGCAAAGGACTACATTAATAGCCGTGCTCGAATTCGTAGCTACGGCAAAACGTGTTGGTTCCCCAGTGTTGAGAATCACCAAATTTATGGTATGATTTATGACAGATTCCAAAACAGCACCTCTTTGAGAAGTACGGGAAGAACCCTAAAGAGAGCTGTGGGCGTTTACATCACCAACAACCAAGAAAGGTGTGGGCAATTGGTTTATTTGATTGGACTTAGGAGGTCATCAATCGATACCGTTTGTCTTGGGGAGATATAGATGTTACATACAGTGTGTGAGGGACGAGAGATACACCTGCACTCAGGACTGTTTGAAGGTCGGTCTGAACGGGGATTTCTGTAGAAAGCATCGAATCCTTGACCAAAGTAATAACTCCGCCATGAGCACGGAGGCTGTCATCGACATCAACCCTATAACAAGTAAAATTGCTAAAGTGTAGGGAGCGTGGAGAAGAAAGATGCGTTTCCTGTAAACAAAAAATTGAGGGTGTATAAGGGGACAACAAGGGTTTTAATTCGTTCCGTAGGAGAGAAAATCCATTGAGATTCCAGGATAGGAGAGCCGTTGTTTAGGGAGTTGTTAAGGGGATTTCTTCTAATTTTCTTTTTTCCGCCTCTGCCCGATCGGGCGAGTGCCCACCCTGGCTGAAGTTTCCTTCGAGGCAGACTTCTCCTGACCACTGCTCGACAGGCTGAGAGATCGCTCAGAGCAAGTCTCAGGAGTCGGGGTAGGTGGTTGGAGTTTGGAGGATCTATCAGTTTTTTGCTTGTCCAGGCCAGAAGGCCGAGTGACATCAACTTTCTTGCGCGGCTGAGAAGTGGATTCTTGGTCGGACTTCATTTGTGTTGCTTTCTTGATGTGTTTTGTATTTTGAGGGAATTATTATTTTCTCACCTTGCAGAGGTGATGTCTCCTCAGCGAAGTCCACTGGGGATACCTGGCAACAGAAGTGAGCTACTGGGGGAGTAGCTGGTGAAGTCTGAGTACTCGTCTTCGTTTACATCGTGTCCGCCAGAGAAAGAACGCCTGAGTTCCACAGGATTCTTCACCAGGTATCGGCGTTCGCTTCCGGGAAAGATACTTTCACTGTCACTCTAATCTTTTGGATATCCCTCTCTCTCTCTCTCTCTCTCTCTCTCAGATATGTGGGGTACTTGTTTGAGTGGGCCGCATGGTCTCCTTCACAGTTTACACAGCGGAGTCGCGATGCACAGAGGTCCGGATCGTGTGCGGATTTACCGCACTTCGCGCAAGCAGGGCTTACGACCATGCACCTTTGATGGGTATGGCCGAACCTCTGACACTTGAAGCAGCGCAGGGGGTTCGGTACATACTGCTGCACGTGAGGGTTACAATACCCACAACTAATTCTCTCTGGGAGAGAAGGGAGATTAAACGACAGGATCAAGGTGGGAGTGGGGACCTCTTTCCTATTCTCCTTCCTCCTGAACCTATACACCTCCGAAATATCGTGACTCTTGAAGAA
Organism: Acheta domesticus; assembly: GCA_031308135.1. Taxonomy (NCBI): domain Eukaryota; kingdom Metazoa; phylum Arthropoda; class Insecta; order Orthoptera; family Gryllidae; genus Acheta; species Acheta domesticus. The sequence goes on from JAHLJT010008446.1 coordinate 19,429,270, forward strand.
GAAAAGAAGTTCGTCCTCATTTTCAGATGCAAAGTCTTCGTGATAGACCACTCCCTTACATAGGTTAAGGGTAGGGTGAGTGGTCACTTTCACTTGGAGGCCGGCAATCTGCTTAGTTTTAAGGATCTTTTCTATCTGCTCGTTGGTACGCGCTTCAAAAAGAATGGTTCCATTTCTCTGTCGCACGACCGCTTGGAGCTTTCCAAAGAAACTGTCCCCAATGGCTCGCGCGAGGAGGACCGCACTAACGCTTTTAAAGATTTTCTCCATTTCGGTGCAAGACATCAAGACAAACCGAGTCTTCCTTGGTCTATCTTCCTCCCGGGGGAAGAAGCTATGCAGATCGACTGTCCTATCACATCACCTCTTCCTTGCGGAAGAGGGCAGGGAGTTTGTTTTGTGCTCCATAGAACAGAAGTGGATTCGTCTCCGTGTTCCCCACCCACCTTGGAGTCCAACAAGGAAACACGGACACCCCACTGGGATGCCAGGGCTGACACGGAGATATAGTTGGGGAATGTCACAGCGCTGCCCCGCCGTGGATCCCTCCGTTCACCTTGAAGTTCAGTACAAGACTTAGTCCGAGCCAATTGATCGGGAGTGGGTTAGCTCCCGACTGCCCGTCAAGAAGAGTCCGAGGTCAAAGCAAGTGTGTTGAAACCTACAAGGAATGTTCCCCAAAAATATGTACACAACGTATCCCTTAGTGCAAGGCAGAAAGTAGCACCAGGACAAGTTGGAAAACAAACAGGTCCCTCAATTGCCAGGACACACACTCCCTCCGACACGGGTCGCCATGCACGGCAAACACAAGAATGGACGTTCAGCATACAGAGAAAGCCAGTAAGGAAGAAAAAGGAGTGAAAAGAATATACGTGACATGAAATGAGAAGCAAGAAAATGAAGAAATGGAGAAACGAACACTTGAGAGCCTTCTCTGCATCCTCCCGTCAGGACGTGGACCGACCAACCTCGACGGGGGAACTATACGATCAGCACAAATTTACACCAGATCGAATTTACGATTGTGATGAAAGTGGGATTGTTGCTGTTTCAAAGAACACTGCCAAGATATAGGCATCAAAAGGAAAAAAACAAGTAGGCTCATTATCATCTGACGAAAGAGGGAAAACTATATCTGTTAAATTTTGCATGAATGCAGCTGGAAGTTTTGTGCCGCCTACGTAGTATCCGTGTCAGCGAATGAAGCCGGAACTACTCAACAATTGTTCACCTGGAATGTGGGCAGAATGTCATGTCTCTGGTTGGATGCAAAAAAATTGAGAAATGGTTCGACAAATTTATTGAATTTTCTAAAGCAATCAAAGAGAAAACAGTTATATACGTAAGCTTCTACGGCTCGAGTCTATGACTTCTTGGCTGTCCGGGAGACGCCGCGTCGTTGGCCGAGAGGCCGACGTTTCGCTTGTCATGTCGGCCTCTCAGCTAACGACACGGCGTCTTCCGGACAGCCAAGAAGACAGAAAACAGTTCTGTTACTGTTGGATGGACATTCAACGCATGTACAGAGCCTGACTATAGTTGACAAAGAAAGGACTAATGTAGTCATCCTCTGGTTTCCACCCCATTGTACCCACTGGCTTCAGCCTGGACGTTTCATTCATGAAGTGTCTCAGCACGTACTATGATCATGAGTTAACAAATTGGCTAAGATCGAATCCTGGGAAAGTTGTTACCATGTTTCAGATTGCTGAGATTTTGGGCACAGCCTTTCTCAGAGCTGCACCATGTTGACTGCCATAAACGATTTCCAAAAAACAAGAATTTGCCATTTCGAACCAAACATCTTCCCAGATTCAGTATTTGAATGTCTGTCACTACAGACATTCCTTTAGCTGCAAGTGAGGCCGCTAACGTTACTGCCGGTAGTGACCACGGAAAAGCTTCAGATAGCTCGCGTAAGCACGTTATGCCCGAGACAAGCGATGGACCTGTCAAGCAAGCCTGTTCTAAAGATCAAGATGAGCTTGCTGTAGGCCTACCTGGGTGCCCTAACCCTAATCACCGCACCACAAACAAATAAGCTCCCGGGAACAACACCAATCTAGTAAGATCCTTTGGTGTTTCGCCCGAAAAAATTGTTCCTGTTCGTCATGTCGGAAAGAAAAACATCCGAAAATCAGACCATAAAAAAGGAAAAACTGTTGTTGTTAGTAGTTCACTATACGAAAGAAAACTTCTCGCGAGTACAAATAAAGTTAAGCCTGGCAAAAATAAGGAAGAAGAAGGCAAGAGTGCACCTAAAATGAATGTTAAAATTCCCTCTTTGTTTGTAAAAGAAAAAGTGGGAAAAATAAAAATCAATGGCAAACTTGACGAAGAAGATAAAAAAAACGCAAAAAATGAAGAACAGAGCACATCAGAAGAAGGTACTTTCTACTCTCAGGTTTCTACTCTCAGTCTGCAGAAGGATGGGGTGTCATGCATCTCTTGTTAAAAGTGGGCACACAGTTCCTATGCGGGAAAAGAGGATAAGGATGCTGAGGTACACCATATCTGTGAATTTTGCTTACAAAAGTACGCTGATAACTGAATAATATATCAGTAAGTTTTTCAGTAGTAACTAAGTGTTACTAGGAATTAAAGTAATGATTATTGAACATTTTTATCATACAATGTTAAGATATTTCTTTTAGTTATTGAAGTTGATCTTTTGAGTTTAATAGGCCTAACTATATATTGCCCCACCTTCCCCTATGTGGCATCCAACTTATTCAAAACACCTCTGAAATTACGATCAGGAAGCAAAGGATTTTCAGAGCTGGCGACCCTCCACAAATAATCATATTTTCGAAAAATTCAACAGGACCTTATTTGAATATCTGTTTTTGATGAACACATTTCATTAAGAAAAAAATTGTATCTTCACAATTGTAGCTGTAGGAAAAAGTTGATTTTTTTTAAACTTTTTAAAAGTTTGCAAAATCAGGCATCGAACGAACATGAGACCTGCACCATTCTCTTAAGCTTTCTTTATGGTATCTATGGTCCCAATTTAATTTAAAAAATGTATGGTTTTTAAGAAAAAATGGTTTAAAGAAAATAAAAATTGCCTATGTGTAACACAAAATTTGCAAAAAATATACATGTTTTTGAAAAATCGGACATAACCTTAATTGAAGATCCGTTTTTTATTAACACATTCCATTAAGAAAAAATGTATCTTCATAATTGTAGTTGTAGGAAGACACCGAAAAAATTTTGATTTTTTTTCAATTTTTGAAAAATAAGAGTTTTAGCCAACATAAGACCTACGCCATTCTCTTAAACGTCCTTTAGACTATCCAACAACAAAATTTAATTAAAATTGTTGGCACCATTTGTTTTAAAATGTCCCAGGGGCTTCATGTAAAATATACTCCGAAATTAAAATATCGGTTTCAAATTCAAGAGGTCACGACATCAGCCAGAATATCGATTTTGGAGAAAATCGGCTGAACGGTTTAGCGGGTAGCGTTGTTCAGACAGGCACACGGACTCACGGTCAGACAGACGTTTTGCCGTCAATCGGTTTTTCGGTATCAAGGAGCCATAAAACATGGATTCTAGCTGCACCACGTGTTAGAGGACCCTCCCCCTAAATTTAACAACTGGATTTATCCACTTTTTCGTTACCAGGGCCCTGTAATAGGAGTTTTTGTGCCAAAAATTCGTCGTTTTTTCGCGCAACATTACACAACTTTCCCTTCTTAAGAAGTTCCTTCATAAGCACGAGAAAGTAAAGTAATGTCAATACTGTACAAACATCGGGAAAACTTCCTGATATATTTTGAAACTTGCCTTTTTTTATACATTCATAATAGTTTGTAAAGTACACCTCTGTTGTTTTGACAGACTGAAAAATAGAGGCGTACTTTATAAAAAGCGTGTTAATAATTAGCCATGTTCATAATGTTTAAAGATCTTCAACATATCTTAGTTTTGAAATTGGACCAGGTAAATAAATCCACAAAGACAATAACTGAGACAAGTCTTCCACAATATCAGCAGAGTATTTGGATTGAAGTTTTTGTGCTTCTTCCTAAATTTCAATGTCCGAAAGAGTTATTAAAACTTGTGGCTGAATCACTGAAAAAAATGCCACTATATTTTTCAATTCAACAAATCGTCTCTCCAAATGGTTAGTGGCAATTTCTAGGCACCTATAATAAACACTTAAGTTTGTATCTTTGTTTGCCATCAGTTAGTCGTTGATCCTTGCAAATTTCATCAAAATGTCGTTTCATTTCCTTCACTCGTATATCGCTAAAGCTTAAAAACATGACAATTTATAACTACATTTCAATATCATAATATTAGGTGCTACAACAATTTATACAAATGTATAACAAACACTAAACTAGTGGTGGTTTCAAAGCACGTACTTTCTCGCATTGTTCCTAAGTGCTCCGCAATATTGTACTACTCCATAAACCAGCAATTTTTTTCCATTCCGAGACGCGATCCCAAATCCACAGATTTAACTTGCTCGCACTCATGCCCCTACGCCACAAAAGCGCGCATGGACCCAACTCGTGCAAAGGTATAAACAGGTAAATGTCCATGTAAAAAAACAACAATAAAAATGTAGGACAAAGGATAAAAACATTTTACCGTAGATACACTTTTTCCTCTCTCATTCATATACAAAATGTCAAATTCAACAAGGAGTGCTACCAAACCACATATATTTTTGAACTATTTAAAGTGCTCGGCAATAACATGCACCTACACAGAACAGCAAAAGTGTTTTTAACCAGCAAGTATTTTTCCATTCTGACACCCGAACACAGTTCCTCAGAGTTAAACAAGCGCAATGCGCTGGAAAGATCGTTTTTCCGGCGTACAATTACGTAACTTTTTCTTACGAAGTATTCATAAGGCGAGATAGTAATAATAATTTCAGAACCATTAGGGATGCGTAAGATGATCCCATGGGTTCTGGTTATATTGTATTTCAATTTAATGTTCAAATATTCATAATTTCACTTAACTCAATTCATACCGATGCACACAAGACAAACGATTGATTTGACATGACATACGTTTCAGAAATCGAATAACAGAGTTGAAAAAATGTTTAAAAGATGCAGTTTAGAAAAACACAGACAAGTCCTATATATTTATCTACATTGATTCTATTAGTGAGTAGAAGTACTTCAAATGATTTTCAATAAAGTTTTCACACTCTTCAATAATTTTTTCAGCAACAACACATTCATCAAATTAAATTCCCTGTCTGGAATTCGAACCCAACATTTTCCGAAGTGAAGCGCTCAACCTCATCGCCTTATCACCTTGGTCATTGGAACGAGTTGCGGACTCAGAACTTATGTATTAGTCAAAACGTAATGGAAGCGGGTAATTTTCAACATGTGAAAACAAAAGACTTTTGGGCGACAAAGAAAGGCAGCGATGAAGGGCTTACTCCAAATCTTATATCCGACGAACGAGATTAGAAAATAACCACTGCGAGAAAGTATGTGCCATTCTAAAAATATTCTATAGCGGCTGCACCACTAGTTTATTTATTTTCCGTCCCTTACTTCACACATGGAGCAAATTTAAAGAAAAAAATTGGAGCGGTTTTTGAGAATGTTTTTTTTGTAAATTTGAAGCGAAAATTACGCAAAAACGACTCATTTTTCAGAAAATTCTACATAACTTTTTTTGCATCCGGAAGACCAGCCGTCGCCTCCTGAAGACAGTGCAAAGTATGTGTGCCGCCGGCATCCTCGAGCAGTGCGAAATCCCGAACTTGAAAAACGCCTTTCCTTTAGGCGTAATCCCGAAATCTGGGGGAAAATTCCGCATTATTTATAATATGCATGAATGGACTAACCATGACTGTCCTCCCCCCTCTCCATACCGTCCCCCTTTCAGGGCTGAGGGCGGTCAACGAAAATCTCTGGGCGGTGAAGTTGGACTTGGTAGATGGTTTTTACCATGGGCCGGTCGCCTCGCAATTCAGGGATTTTCTGGGTGTTGTGATAGGCAGTCGGGCGTGGCGTTTTGCGTGCCTGTCGATGGGGTGGTCCTTGTCACCGTTGTTCGTGCAAACGGCGACGAGGGCCGCCACACGGCAGGCGTGCACTTCCGCCGCGTTCGTCTACTACGACGACATACTGCTCCTCAGCACCCACCCTGAATTCCTAAGGGCGGACGTATGTCACCTCCGCGAATGCGGATTTCAGATTAATGAGGTGAAAAGTGTACTGCAACCAACACAATTGTTAAAATTCCTAGGTGTTGGGTTCAATTTAAAGCACGCACATATCTATGCCGATCCTCAATATGTGGCGCAGCGTGGCAAACGTTCCTGCGGCGTGGCTCCGCACAGCAAGTTTCCCGTTGGCACGAATGACTCGCTATGCATACCACCCCGCGCGCCGCCATCCCGTGTCTGCGCCGGCTACATCCGCCAACTCCGGCCGAAGCTACCAACGTGCTCCACTCGGACGCGAGCGCAACATCCTGCGCTTTCACGGACCTCACTACGGGCCGTACTAAGATTTGGCAATGGTTATAAACACAAAGTATATACGAGGCAGAATATGAAGCTGCACTGTTCGCCATTTGGCAAACAGCGACAGACAGTGCTGTGCATGTACATTTATTTGTGGACAATCCCGTAGTATATTTTAATTTGTTAAAAAGGGTTTCTCATTGTCATTCATATATGCTACTCATGTTAGCTCATAATGTATATAATCTGTGTAATTTTGATGTATTTGGGACCCTTCTGATTCAAATAAAGCTAACCATTGGTCTCGACTCGCCTCGCCTCCGGCGGATCTCCCTAGCCCCGGCCAATCAGGGCTCGCCGTTGCGTCACCCGGCAGCGGCGAGCACCTGCTTGGCTTGGGCCGTGGGAGCCAGTCGGAGTCTAGCCGCGGAGCCAAGCGGTCGAAGAAGATTTGCAAGAGCTAATTTTGTATAACAGACTGTGTGAGATAAAAGTCTATTTACAATTTTGTAGTTTTAAAAATATTTTTTGTAAATTTCAAAAACCCAAGTATTACCCCGAAGTAGGACTAAGACCATATTTTTATCGCCCCTCATTACATAAGTGAAGAAAATTTAAAGAAAAAATTTGAAGCGATTTTTTGAGAATTTTTTTTATTTTGAAGCTCAATTTACGTAAATACTACTCTTTTTTTAAAAAAAAAATGGTACATGACCATATTTAAAGTGATAATTTTGTACAACCTACTTTGTCTGAGACAAAAATGTTTACCGTCAATTTTGCGGTTTTTAAATAGTTTTTTTTTGCAATTTTCGAAAAATTGGGGATAGCAACGAAATACCTACATCGTTCCCTTAAACTATTCAATAACAAAATTTAATCAAAAAATTTGGAGCCATTTTCTTTTAACTTTGAAAATCTCCGCCGGGCTTCATGTAAAGAACCCCCAAAAATTAAAATATCGGTTTCAAAATCCAGTAGCCTTGGCATTAGGGAAAACGATTGGGGAATATCATTTTTTAAGAAAATTGGCTAAACAGTTTAGGCGCTAGCGTAGATCACAGACGGACAGACGGACGTTTTGCCGTCAATCGATTTTGCAATAAAAAGAAGGAACAAAACATGGATACACCACGATATAGAGGATTTTTTCTGTAAATTTAGCAACAGGTTTTATCCACATTTTCGTTACCACACTCCAGCTATAAGAGGTTTTCTGGCGAAAATTCCCCATTTTCCGGCGCACGATTACATAACATTCTCTTCTTACGAAGTATTCGTAAAGCGAGAAAGTAATAATAATTTCGGAAGCGATAGGGATATGTAAGTTAATTCCATGGGTTCTGATTATATTCTATTTCAATTTAATGCTGAAATACTCATAATTTTACTTAAATTGCTTCATACAGATGTATACAAGACAACAATTGATTTGACATGACATGCGTTTCAGAAATCGAATAATAGAGTTGAAAACTAGTGATGCTTCCAAAACGCATACTTTCGCGCACTGCTTCTACATGGTCCTAAATACTATTCCACTACTACATGAACCAGCAAAAATGTTTCTACCAGCAAAATTTTATCGGTCCGACACCCGAAATCTGATCCTAGAAGTTAACGAGCCGGAAGTTATACCACTACGCCACACTAGCACCTTATGGGACCAATAGAGCCATGAAATAAATCGAACCGAGCCATAAAATAATCAATGCATGATTGGAAAAACAATTAATATGATGGTACCAAGAAGAGATGAGAAAGATTGTTAAAAATTTAAAAATTGGAAAATTACATACAGACATTTCCAGTCCACTTATCGTAATTATCAATATTTGTGATTCGGATGACTTCACATGTTTTTCAATCATGTTTCTAGAATTCTCAATTATTTGCTGTGACTGCAGATAATTTTGACAAACCGACGAGGACTCGAACCAGCGATGTTTCCCTCGGAAGACCTGTGCCAAAACCCGCTATTAAACCACTGCAGCCATCTTCGTTATGCATTGCAGCTACACTTCTATAATAATAATAAGGGTATGGTGGTTTCATTTCTAGCATTAGAAAGCCGAAAAATCCAGAGAATGTGAAACAAAATGTCCTTTGGGCGTCCAAAGAAGGTGTCTGTGACGATCATCATTCATAACAGAAAAACTAGTTCAAACTATAGAGATTAGAAAAGTAAGTTCTGCGAGAAAGTCTGTGCCATTCTATAGCACCACCAGTTTATTTGTTTATTCATTTATTTATTTATTTGTCGTCCCTTATTATACATGTGGAGAAAATTTAACAAAAAATTTGGAGCGGTTTTTGAGGAAACATTTTTTCGCAAATTTCAAGCGCCAATTACGCAAAAACTACTCTTTTTTCAGAAAATTGTACATGACATTTTAAAGAACTAATTTTGTACAACAGACTTTGTCTGGACCAAAATCTCTATCTACAATTTTGTAGTTTTAAAAATGTTTTTGAAATTTTTCAAAAACAAAGCATCACCCGGAAATAGGATTAGCGCCATATTTTTTTACCGTCCCTTATTACGTAAGTGAAGAAAATTTACAGAAAAATTTGGAGTGGTTTTTGAGAAACAAAATTTTGGTAAATTTCAAACGCAATTTACACAAAAACTACTCTTTCTTTAAAAGTGTACATGACCTTATTTAAAGTGCTAATTTTGTACAACCGACTTTGTCTGACGCAAAAATCTCTATCTTCAATTTTGCAGTTTTGAAATTGTTTTTTTCAATTTTAGAAAAGTTGGAGATATCAACGAAAACGATACCTGCATCATGCTCTTAAACGTTTTTTAAACAAAATTTAATTAAAAATTTGGAGCCACTTTATTTAAAACTTTGAAAATGTCCAACGGCTTCAAAAGTTAAAATATCGGTTTCAAATTTCAGGAGCCTTGAGATCAACCAAATTGATTGGGAAATATCAATTTTGAAGAAAATCGGGTGAACGGTTTAGGCGCTAGCGTTGACTACAGACAGACGGACGTTTTGCCGTTAATCGCTTTTTCAGAATCCTGGATTTTGGCTACACCACGACTTAGAGGATTTTTTTCCTAAATTTAGCAATAGAACATATTCACGTTTTCATTACCAGATCCCAGCTATAAGCATTTTTCTGGCGGAAATTCGCCGTTTTCCGCAGCACGATTACATAACTTTCTCTCCTTACGAAGTATTACTAAGGCAAGAAAGTAAAAACGCACAGAACTGTTGCCGTAATTTTCAAAGTGTATTTAAGGTCAAGGTGATTTAAGTTCAACTATAAGTAAATTAAAGTCAAGGGCCGATCTGTATGGCTGAGGTGGCTAGAGAATGTGCCGACTCAGCGCCTCGGTCGGAAGGGTCGCAGGTTCGAGTCCCGCCGCGGGCAAGTTTGTTTGTCCCGTGACTTTCATGTATGTGCGTTGTCGCGGAAGGCTTTGTGAGTCTGCTGATCAAAGACCGAGTATTTAGATAAAAAGCGAAGTTACCTTACATGAGCCTTCCAGCGGGCGCGCGTAAAATGTTCACATCAGCAGGCGCGTGTCGTAAATTTTTTTACGACATTCAATGACTTGAAAAAATGAAATAAATAGTAGAACAATGGAATTTTATGTCACTTTATAATATCTAAGAACGATATTTACTACCAAAAAACATATCCGTTGATAAACGTTCGTATTTAGTATAATTGAAATTTTTGTTTACTGTCAATGTCACTATCCCATTCATGATCTTCCTCCTATCAGACAGCTCTTGAAAAATATTCTGATTTTCGTTCACGTGAATTCTTTATCTGGACATTTTACAGAAAATTTCGATTAGACCAAATTATTATACAATATTTTAGCACAACAGCCAGCGCGCAGCGTAAAGTTTACGTCACTATACACTTATCCCGAATAGAGCGTTACAAAAACTGAATATAGCGTGCAAACTAAACAGTGGCTGCAGGAATGCATCACTAAAGATACCTGCAAGAAATTCCAAGAACGCAGAAGTCTTTGACAACAATAAGTTGACAGCAAAACAAAAAAATCTGCTATTGTCATAAAATTTACGACAGCGCGCCCGCTGGAAGGTTAAAACGACTTTGTCACAAAGGACAAACAGCCATGCCCACGGCGGAACTCGAACCCGCGACCCTTCCTACCGAGGCGCTGAGTTGGCACATGCTCTAGACACTTCGGCCCTTAATAGCTATAAGATTGGGATCTTTTAATAGTTTTGCAAGATTTAACAAAAAGAAACTTTTTCTAACAAAAAATCAGAAGCGATGAAGACTATAACTTGAGAAAGAAATGAAAAATTTTGAATTTGTTTTCCATGTTGCACCACATTCCCAAATACTAACATCAACAATCACTATTTAGAAATATCTACAGAGCCCTGATTTGCATTTGCAAATGGCGGAGAATTTACTCAATGGAGCTTACGAAGAATAATTCTTAGTAATTCAATCACTATGACGATTTGAAAAATGATACAATAGAATTATCCAAAGTTTGGAAAATTGTACCTGATTGACAAAATTTGAAAGAAAATAATTTATACTATCAGAAAAACATTTTTTGATATTTTTCAGAGACAAATTCAAAGAAAAATAATAATAATGATAACAATAATAATAATAATAATAATAATAATAATAATAATAATAATAACTCCACCTAGGGAGTACACGACCTTGCAGTTGGTGGTGGAGCTTGAGTACCCCCATGAGCATGAGAGCTATGTCAGTGGTAGCCTAGCTACAGGTAGGGCCTCCCTTGCTGAATAGGTTGAAGGTGAGGGGTCCGACGAAGAAATACTCCATTTTGAGGAGAGTGGGTAGTAAGTAGAGAGGGAAGGGTCATGAACCTTTGGACTTCCTGTTGTCGGCCCATAGAGGGTACAGGAGAGAAACTGGGTTGGCACACCAGGCCACTGATTAGAGTGGAGGCCCGAACCTTGCATTAGCCAGCGGAGGAGGCTGCCTTCAGCAGTCAGTGGAAAGCCTGTAGGGTTTAGTAATACCGACTGGTGATCGGAGGGACCCCTTGCAGGGCCCTGCGGGGGGATGCCCCGAGGCCACTGTGGGTCGCAGTAACGGATGGCAGGAAACAACCCGAGGATTAAGTGTGATCTGTGAACTCGAACTTGCGTCCTGCGAATCTTCAATTCAAACCAATGAGCAAAATGGATAGAACAAGCAATGTAATGAATCTTAACGTGCCTTGTTCTATCTATGTCCCATACCTGCTCAGAAACCGAGCTAATGTCATCTTGTCGACGTCTGGCCATCCCACGGATGTTAGTCCCAGGGACCCAGAGCCGGCAGTAGCTCGAAGCCATCGTCAGAGATGGACCCGGGATGAACTAAAGGAGGTGATGTGGTGCTTTTACTATGCAAAAGCGAAAAATGGTGGCTCAGAAATAGAAGTTTTCAAGGTATGGAGAGAGCGGAACCCAGATATGAGACCAACCCTAGACTCAAAGAAGCTTGCCAGTCAACGTCGATACATACTCAGCAGTGGAAAATTCACAGCAGAACAACTTGCTGACATTGAGAGAAATGCGGAGTATGTACTTCGCTCGAACTATCCACATGATGAACATGTAGAACTTGAAAATGATGATCCCGTGGAAGGTTCATCTCTTTCCAGTGAAACACATGTCAGTGGTGAAAATTCATCTGGTAATGAATTACACGATAAGGACATGATGCGAAATCTCTTCGGCGCGAGATAGAAAGAGTTAGTCAACTTCCGTTTGAATCTCGCGAACCGTTGAGGAGAATATACGAAAATGCCAAAGCTAAAAGAGTGATAGAAACAGTGAATTCTGTCTTAAATAAGGTGGTAGAGACCCCAGGCAGAGATCTAGATATTACTGAAATCAATCATCATATATGCAACTGGATATCTAGTATCTCAGATAATTTTGGGGCCAGCCAAGAACACCGACGGCCGACAGCAAAACAGAGTAAACAGCTCTGTACCCCCATGGATGAACAGAATTATGAAACGGATAGCCGACATAAGCCGGCCCCGGCGCGAAATATCACTCTTAGCTGAGGCATCTTCTAAATCAACGCACACCTCTAAAGTTCAACGACAAATATTCAATGTTGAACAAAAATACCAAATTGAAAATGACAGCAGCAGGCAATGGTACTTGAGAAGCTAAAAGAGAAAATTCAAGCATGGGCTCAACGAATTAGACGTTACAAACGCAGAATAGATTTCCGTGTACAGAATCGGTTGTTTGAAACAGATGCGAAGAAATTCTATCGCAATCTGACTCGGAAACCGAATGACAATGCTGTCACTCCTTAAAGGATGATGTCGAGGCATTTTGGGCAGCAATCTAGGAAGAGAGCAGATTCTACAACAAAGATGCATCTTGGCTTCAATCTGAAGTTGATGCTGCAAATGAACTTGTGGAAACAGTGGAAGATGTTCACGAATTCTCGGAAGATGACCTCTTCCAAGCAATTAAGAACATGGGAAACTGGAAATCCTCCGGGATTGATAAGATCCAGATTTATTGGATTAAGAAACTAACAGCATTACATCCGCATCTAGCAAAGGCTATTAATAAAATTTTAGAAAATCCAAAGGAACTCCCGGAATGGCTCACACGCGGCATCACGTATCTGCTACCCAAAGAGGGAGACAGCTCTTTGGCGAAGAACTACAGGCCAATCACTTGTCTGCCAGTACTGTACAAAGTTATAACCTCAGCCATAGCTGACAAAATGTACAGACATCTAGAGAAGAATCATCTAATGCCAGCTGAACAAAAAGGATGTCGGTTCTTATGGCTGTAAGGAAATCTTGCTACTGAATAAAGTCATCTTGAATGATGTAAAGAAACGAAAACGTAACTTGAGCATGGCTTGGATTGACTACCAAAAGGCCTTTGATAGTGTACCACACGATTGGATTTAGAAGACTCTGGAGATCAATCGATTTCATCCTAGACTTATTGAATTTTGCAAGGCTAGTATGAAGTCGTGGTGTACCAGGTTACTAATACAGAGCAGAAAGGAAGTAGTAGAAACCAGAAGTATTCAGATCAACAGGGGTATTTTTCAAGGAGATTCACTATCCCCTCTGCTGTTTTGCATTAGTTTGATCCCACTATCTAGACAGTTGTCGCAAGCTGACTTTGGTTACAAGCTCCATGGTGATGAAAGGCCAGTATCACATTTGTTTTACATGGATGATCTGAAAGTGTTTGCTAAGAATGAAGCGATTCTCTCCCAAATGCTGTCTGTCGTGAATGACTTTAGCAATAACGTCTGCATGAAGTTTGGTCTTGACAAGTGTGCAAAAATCAATTTAAAAAGAGGCAAACTGACAACGTCAGAGAGCATTGAAGTTGATATGCACACTGTGATTCAAGATCTTGAGCCAGGTAAAACTTACAAATATCTGGGCATTGAAGTGAGACAATCTCCAACGACACAATGAAAGAGAGAATTCGCAAGGAGTATTACAGAAGAGTGAGACTTGTCCTGCAGTCTGCTCTGAACTCCAGGAATAAAATATCTGCAATTGGTTGTCTGGCGGTGCCTGTAGAAGAGTACAGTTCCGGACTAGTGGACTGGACTGAGCAAGAAATCCTCATCAAGGATCGAAAAACCAGAAAACTGCTAACAATGCATCATGTCGCCCACCCTCGGGCTGATGTACATAGACTTTATGTATCACGTAAGGAAGGAGGAAGAGGCCTCAGACAAATTGAAGCCTCCTGGCACAATGCAATAATAGGAATGGGAAAGTATGTAGCCAGTCATCAAGATGATCCTCTAATGAGGCAGGTCATGAAATCTGACCGAAGAATGGGAAACAGAGGCATTGTTAGTGTAGCAAAAAGCAAGACACGTCAAATAACACAGATACTGAACTTCTGGTACTACTAAACGTGAAATGTGAGACACAATAAATGTTAAAAAGTCGTGGAGGGACAATCCCCTCCATGGACAATATCTAAAAAGAATGGACAAGGTGCAGATCAATAAAGATCAATCGTTTATGTGGCTTAAAAGGAGAAGAATGAAGCCAGAATCGGAAGCACTTGTAATAGCTGCCCAAGATCAGGCCTTGAGAACACGACATTATGATAAAGAGGTTCTCAAAATTTCTCAAGATGATAAATGCCGCATTTGCCAGGAGCAAGTAGAAACCATCGATCATATTGTCTCAGCTTGTCCAATTCTAGCAAAAACCGAATACCTGAAAAGACACGACAGGGTGTGTAGTTACCTCCACTGGCAGATCTGTACCGCCCTCGAAGTTCCAAACACATGCCTCAAGTGGTACGAACACTCACCAAAACCGGTGACATCGGTTGGATTGTGTACAATATTGTACGACCAACAAATTCAAACGGATCGCACGATAGCAGCAAACAAACCGGATATTGTTATACGGGATTTTGAGAAAAAATCGTGTCTACTTGTGGATGTTGCTGTGCCTTGCGATCAGAATGTCGTAACCAAGGAGCCGAATGTGGGGCGTAAAAGCACAGGTCGTCCCGATAGTTATCGGAGCTCTGGGATTTGTTCCGCAAAATTTGTGTAAGAACGTGGCTAAACTTCCAGGTCATTCAAAGGACTGCGAAGTGCAAGAAATTGCTTTATTTGGCACAGCTCACATTTTGCGCAAGTATTGTAGAGGCACCGACAGTCCCTAATCTGCTCCTTAGGTAGCTGGTTGCAACCTGGGGTAGATTTTATACTCAGCCGACTCATAACATCTGTAGTCGTGATTTAGAGGAATACTAATAATAACAATTTTTACTGTCTTAGAACCCTGGTACAGGATCAAAAAAATCTTCAATGTGCCTCTCAAAACACAAACTAGTGAATCTTTTTTTCAGATTTTTTCGACTGCTGCTGGGCTGTAGTTAAAAAATAAAAAACATTTTTATTATTTTCCCGCCTTTACGTCACCTTGACTTTAAATACACTTGGAAAATTATTGCAACAGTTCTGGGCATATTTTAGTGTTTATGTTACATTTGTAAACATTGTTGTAGCATCTAACATTATGACAATGAAATGTAGTTATAAATCGTCATGTTTTTTTAGCTTTAGCAATAAATGAATGAAGAAAATTAAACAACATTTTGATGAAATTTGCAAGGAACAACGACTCACTGATTGCAAACAAAGACACAAGCTTAAGTGTTTGTTATGGATGCCTAAACATTGCCATTAACCATTTGGAGAGACGATTTGTTGAATTGAAACATACAGTGGCAATTTTCTCAGTGATTCAGACACAAGTTTTAATAGCTCTTTTGAACGATGAAATTTATGAAGAAGCAAAATAACTTCAATCCAAATACTCTGCTGATGTTGTGGAAGACCTGTCTCAGTTATTGTCTTTGCGGATTAGTTGAACAAGTGAAATTTCAAAATTAAGGTCTGTTAAATATCTTGCAAACATTAATAACTGAACATTGTTCATTATTAACAAGTTTTCATGATTTTTTTGATAAAGTACAACTCTTTTTTAGAGTCTCTCTAAAAAATGGAGGTGTACTTTATGAAATAAATTATGTAAACAAATTAAAAATTATGCATAAAAATAGACAACTTTCAAAATATTATTAAAAATATTTACGAAGAACAATGGCACAAAACCATATAAGCAATTTAAGTATTTTATCTATTGAGCAAATTTTAAATTTTGTCACAAAATTGCAAAAATAAAATTTATTTTCTGAAATTCCTAAAATTTAGTTAATAATCACAAAATTAAATTAATCACGTCTTTACTCAGGGGGTCCCCGTATTGTGTTGGTCCACTGGCCTCCTCTGTTAAACTTACACCACTGGTTCCACCAGTTAATGCTATGACTAAAGAAAACAAATTCATTCCAATAGATAGTAAAATGTTGGAACTTCTAATGTCCCATTCACAGTATCATTAAGCATAAGCATATCATTAAGCATTTAAAATATGAGCAGCACAATGCACAAAGAATGCATTGTCAATCTAATTTTTTTTTCTGAACACCATGGTAAATTCCCCTCATAACTGCTGCGTCATCATGTCCTTGACCTCATGCCATTTCGACAAACCAATGCCTTGTTCTTTTATGTTCTTGACAACATCAAAATGCAGACCTTTGCTGATTGATCTTTGACTTTCTTGTACTCTGTGTGAGAGTCATTAATAATATGTTAATTGGTTTACCATATTCTTTTTTCTCTATGGTTACATATAGTAAAATTTAAATTAATTTGTCAACTTGTGATATGTTTTGCGTTGCGTCCATTATAATAGAAAAAAATGGCACTTAATTTATTTCTTTTATGGTGTTATCAGACTCAGTTTCAGGTGAAAGACTTATTATTTCGTTTTGAATTTGGGGATTTAAATAGCACAGGACCCCCCTAGACATGGTCCAGTCAGTCCCTATGTAACTTACTCCACTGATAAAGCTTCAGAATTATTATTTTGGGCCACTATATATACCAGATGTTTTTTCCTATTTCATTGTGCTCAACACATCACTCCAAGGAATAAATATCAATATTTTCAAGAAACAAAGTAACATTAACGCTACTCTCATACAACTGAAATTTTGGAGAGATTGCATTTTGAAAGGAAATATGGAAGCTTTCCTAACTGCACAATATTTTCGTAGACAGTAATGCTTATCTCCATGAAAATTTATGAAAATTAGTTTATTAATTTTCAGTTAATTTCAATTAATATTATTAGAAAATTTATTAAAAAATAGTTTTGTCCAAAACTTATGGGATCTGCAATAAACATTTTTGGAATATTTTCCTCTTCTAAAAGAAAAATTATTTTGGATTCAAAATCCTTATTCAAGACTGTGACACTTACGAACTCCCAATAAAAGAAAGAGAACAACAAATTGATGTATCAGCCAACACTCAAATGAAACTAAAATTTAATTGATAATATGCATCTTTGGATGGACATTAGAAATGAATATTCTCAGAGCCTCAGAGCTATATATAAACTCTCCAGCTATTTTGACAAGTTCAGACATTTAAACATAGCCATAAAAATGTTCTATAATAGACAACACCATAATTTAAGTATCAAATTGTTAAAACCAATTGTTCTTAAAAATTAAATAAATCTCAATTCCAAAATGTCAAAATTTTCAGAATTTTAATAATGATTCCCTTTAATAGCATATCCAAGATACATGTATTGTGTATACGGATCTTTAATACATGTACCTCAATTGCCATATTGCTACGCATTACCGAGTTGGTGGTGAGGAAGCTCCGATCTTTGTGATTTACATAAAGCAACCATGAGTTGGTGCAATGCATCATCTCCAACACATTTTTTTGCCAAAATACTTTTCTCAAACACATGACTCCTTACACTCAGTTATCTCACTGAACCCAGTACCTGTGTCTAACGCCAACATTAGTCCAGTGATATCCAAAATTATCGATTCTTTATTCATTAAGCTTTGTTCCAACTGTCTGGCTAATGCATTAATATCTTACTGAAAAGTAGTCAAAGTTACATCATTTCAATTTCCTTGAATAGGAATCAACACCTTTAAAGAGCTTCCATGTACAATTACATTAATGACAAAGTAATTAGATTTAAAATTAGTGACAATGTGTTGTCTTACCTCAGAGGTACAGTATAATATTACAAGGTTTGGGAAAGAACTATAAACAACACATTGAAAACCTCTGTATTAACTTTCAAATTATTACACAAATAATAGTACTAATAATAATAATAACACACAAAGAAAGAGTAATTATGACAAAAATATTACAATACATAAGCTCTTGTTCATATACACACCGATTATCACATTCTTTGCTCTTTGTGGCATTTCTATTTCAAAAAATGGACCACTAAAAATATTTCTTACGGAATTTGTTTATGACACCAGTCACTCACACACGTGCATCATCCTGCATAGGTCGAGTACAATCAACACTATAACATGCTGATTCAAAACATATCATAAATGCAGTCATATTAATCACTTGGCAAAATGATTATCATAGCATGGCAGGAAGCTTGCAAGTTGAAATCCCCTCCCTCAAATTAGTAATCAAAATGAAAAGTGTAGTTTACTTGGTTCCCGTGTCCAATGTTCATTTATATAAGGCGCTATAGAGAATATGACGTTTTGTAATTTTCAGTAACAAAAACACAATTTAATAAATACTTCTAATGTTTTCTTAATTTCATTCCTATAGCACAAGTTGTTCAGAGCACATTATTTAGTAATAATACTACAAGTAATTTAGAGTAAATATTTACAAAGATTCAGTTCAAAACTACTTGGCTCTCTTTCACCACTTCAAATTGTGTTAATGAGAGTAATTGACCATATGGTCAGAAAATGAAAAAAAGTAGAAAGACATATTCAAATTGCAAGAGGCAAAGAAACAAAAACCATTCTCTATGCAGACAACCAAGTAATTTTGGCAACATCAGATTCACAACTTATGACTTACAAAAAGCAGCCTTCAGAAAAGGTAATAGAAGATAAAATAATAGAACAAGTGACAATCTTCCTTTACCTAGGAAATAGGATAGCATTACGGGAAGAAGACATAGGCATAAAAATTAGCAAGTTACAATAAAACATTAAAATCTTGAAACAACCAAAGAAATAAAAATTAGACTCTATAACATTGCAAACAACCCTATTATATGGAAGTGAAACGAGGATTTAAAAAAACAAAAAGACAGAAGTAGATAAGAAGCAGCCCAGATGAGATAACTAATAAGAGTATCAAGAAATGAAAGAATAAGAAATAAAAACATAACTAAGTGTCCAAAAATTAAAAACAAGGTAAACAAAATAGATATCAAAGGAAAAGGCAAGATCATGTAAGAAAAATGAAACCAGATTCCCAAAACAGATCCTGAAATACAGACCAAGAGGAAAAAGAGAACAAGGCAGCCCAAGGAAAAGATGAGGTCAGGAACACCTCAGCAGAGACTAAGGGAATACTGGATCAGAGGAAAAGGCTTCTAAGCCTAAACCTTAATATTCATGATGATGGCAATAACTGGCTTACAAATACACCAGTAATATACTTAATACTTCTCAAACAATATTTGAGAATCATGTCAGGGAATCACAAATTGTTTTGTGAATATGATTATTGAGAATCATATTTGTAAGTTCCTTTTTACATACATACATACATACATATATTACAAATAATAAGTTTAAATTATTGGAATAATCCTGTTTGTAAATTATTAGTTCTTTCTCCACTTCTGAAGTTTTAACAATTTCAGGATTGATCATGTATTAGAATAAGAACACAAATCTGTTTCCTTAGTTTTTTCACACAGCTTCACACTTACAATTTATTTACATTTCATTAGAAATGTAATAATACAGACCAGGATTCATATTTTTTTAAAATTTTCATTAGGAGATTAAGGATTTAATATTATACAATTTTACTGCACTAATAAATTTTGAGCGAAAACTGTTAGGTTTCTATATTATTTTCTTTCTGAAGTGAATATTTTCAGCAAAATGTGTATGTGTACTGAGAGTTACTTCATATTACAGGTCTCTAGATAGTGGAATATAACAGTGAAAGGGTAATGAAGAAATACCAGATAAGGAAAATATTTCTTCGGTGAGCTAGGGTTCACCGTTCGCTCAAGAGTAAGTATCCATCTTGTGCACAAAATACTCCCTGTATAAATTGTCTTTCAGTAATTATTTAGTCATTTGTTTAAAAGAAATACAAGAGATCAACAGCTTCATAAAATTTCATGCATTTTCTTCTTTCTATTCAAGAGAATAATCTTCCGAAAACTAGCTATATCTAAATTTCTCACATCAAAAAATATAGTGGAAATGTATGATAATTAGATTGATTACATTCAGATAAGACTAGACATTCATTCTATTGCAGTGTGCAACAATCACAATGATGGTATTCCTTCAAACAAAATACTACAATGAGTTCTTTTTATGTTAATAAAAAATACAACAGTAACTTAATGAATCTTTACATAACATTATTATTATTATTATTATTATTATTATACCAAAAAATTCAATTTAATGTGAAAATATAACGAAAGAATTTGTTCTTGTAAAATTTGTTATACCCTGTATAATCTTTAATTTTGTTTCAGTAAATATAATCTATTTACATAAACTAAAAATCTATAAAATGTTTTGAAAATGCCCATACATAAATGGCGCAGGTATCTTAATAACTTAATATTAAATTTAATTTAAAATTATTATTAAAAGATACATTAAAAAAACAAACACAGAACAAAACATAAAATGTAATAAAATCTTGAGACTATTACATCTAAATTACATACATTAATGAAATAACATGACAAACTATACTGACTCAAAGTTCACAACTTGAGTGAACTTTTCGTTATTATATGTATAGTTTCATTACTGATGTATTACGCAATCTTATTATTATAGTATTATCATAGTATTGATGTATAGTTTCATTACATAATACAGCAGAAATGAAACTACTGAGCCAAGCAAATTAAAAATTATTTTCACATCCGAACTTGATAGGTTTTTGAACATTTTGACACAATTTCCACTTACAGATGAAGATATTTCTTGATTTGGATGAGATTGAAGAAAAGATCACAAATTGAAGAAGAGAATCACAGTACAATCATAAAGTTGTGATTGGAATGAACATATAACTGTGGGCATTCAGCAAAACAATTTTTGACTAAAAAGTATGACAAATGAACTTAATTCTCAATTTCCAGAAGAAAAGAAATGTAAAAATACAAGAACTGATATTGATGTCATAACCAAAACATATCCAAAATTATTATAGAATACCAAATAAAATTTCACCGAAACATGAAAACCATTTGGAATACTAACTTCTTATGAAAATGAAAACTGGAAAAAGAAGTGCTTAAGATCAAAGTATTTAAGAATACATAACAATATGGAAGAATGGTATGTGGTAATCATTATATCAATCTTTAAATATGGTCAATAATGCTATACATCAGCTGTCATCAAAAAGGATATGCAAATCTACATAATTACAAAATTAATATTAATAATAACAACAACAACAATAATAATATCTCTAGTCATGAATTAGAGTAATAATAATAATAAAAATAATAATAGTAATAATAATAATAATAATAATAATAATAATAATGACTTTATTTATATGGTGAGTCCCAGGCCATCAGGCCTGCTCTTCTGCCTAACCACAAAATAATAGAAACTTCATAAAAACTAAATATCTTCTTATTTAATAGTAACAGAATAGAGCAACAATTATAGGAATTCAATTCAATTCATTGTTACTTTCTCAATGCAGTTTCTATGGCTCATGAACCAGAGCAAGACACAGGAAAGAAGAAGGAATCAGTCCTCTAATTAGGATACAATTTTACACAAAAGCCAAACTCTTTAATAATAAAATAATTATTTTTTTCAAAAGCTGATAAGTATTGTCCTCCTTCCTCAGAAAAATCTGGAGCTGCTTTATAGGGGTTGTGTGTGTATTCACGTTATTTATATTGCAAATGCTTGTAGTTGCATATACACATTTAAAGGATGATTCTCACACAAGTCTTTGAGAACCATTGATGCAGAGTCAAAATACACCTCTAAGTCAAAACACTCTTGTAAATTGATTAAATCACAATTATTTCTGTGACTGACTTTCCAACAGCATGCAGAAAGTTTATTGAATTATTCAAAGAAGAGATTGAAGAAATATATTTGTCACAAATAATAAATTTAGGTACAATAAATATCAGCATTTCAATTTCCTTTAGAGAAATTGTAATCTCTTAAAGAACCTCATATTCACATTGATTAGTTACAACAGAAACATTTCTGTGTATTTTATTCATGATCAAAACCACAAAGGAAAAGGATAGGTGAAACTAAACTGGCTTAAGAAATAGGAATAATAGAAGAAGAATAGAATGAAATGTAACATCAAAACAATGTCCATTTGTAATATCATAATATTATTGTAACCCCATTGTAGTACCTTGTAGCACCTGCTCAAGCTAGTGCATGTAAAAATGGTCTAATCCTGCATTCTACTTGTGCATTGTGCAACAGTGTCCCATAGATGCTGTACCGCTTTCCCATAGAGGCTGCTTCAGATGGCAAAGGGAGGCCTCAGCTGGCCCAGCTGGCCCCGTACAAGCTCAAGCTCAGAAGCTTGGGACCTGGTGAAGCAAGGAACAGTGTTAATATTATACAAACATGTCAAGCAAAATCCCATTTGTAGATGGGGGACACTTCATTGCTGATAAAATGTCTATTGCGCATGCAACATGAAAAGTCACACAAGGCTGTAGGAACTGTTTAATAATTAATATCTTCCTGACTGTAACTAATGAATCTAACACTGAAAGGAAGTGATTATTTACTTCATAACACACGTCTTATAAGGAAATACACCAGCTGCTAGTTTTCCATACACTAATTATTAAACTCTTCTAAACTCTTATCTTTACTCAAACAAAGTTCAATCCAGAGTTTTGATGTTTCACCATTCCCTAATTTTTGTTTCTCCTTCAACAAGGTAGATACGTTTAGAAGTATGGAAATCCTTAAATCATTAAAAAACCACCAGTATCAACTCTCAAGATATCAGCACTTCCTTTCATAGTAACAGCGTCTATGAGAAAATGTGTGAGAAGATAACTTTTTCCTTTTTCCTCTAAATTATGCAGTATCCCTTAATTCATACCAGCTTGAGGTTTTACAAGGTACTACAATCTGCCAATCAGAGATTTTTATTTCTATATTTTTAATTCATATTATTAAATTTGTATTGAAATACCATTTCCTTCCCTGCCTACTTCAGGGTGTTTAACTTTCTCAGTCAGTGAATAATTTTCACTCATTTATGGGTCAAATTAGAAACATTTATTTATAAAATTTTACAGAGAAATGTTGATGATCGTTTTGATCTTGGGTTGCATTTGAGAAGGCAAGAAAAATTATTGGAATAATTATGAATTTCCTATTCAGCAAATCCTTTGGGATTAAAAATTATGTCAGCATAATCCATTACAAACCCCCAATTCATGATTAATTCCTTTCAAACGGTTAACTTGCACTCAATTTTCCACAATTCTCAATTTATTGCACTATTCTGTCCTCTTTCTTCTATATTTACATTCAAATGAAATTTAAGAAAAAGGTACTTGGTAATGGTAACAGGAACTTAGGAAAATGATTTAGAAAAACTCAAATCTCAGCAGAATATTTAATATCATGTAAGGAATATGAAGCATTAAAAGAAAAGAAAAATTAACAAAATTACAAAAATAATAGTTTTGATATTATTCTTTATTTTCAAATTAAAACTGAAAAGATTTTGCACTTCAAATAGAGGAAACAAAGGAAAGAGGCTTTTAGAAAAAATATTATAAAAGTGGAAAAATTCCAAGCAGAAGAGAAAAGGAAACCAGTTTGAAGTGACCTCAAGTGAGAAACAAAGCAAAAAGATTAAGGAATATTGGAAAAGAAGGATGAGAATAAGGATGAAGAATTGAAATAATCAATCTTAGCCAAACTTAATAAGAAGATACACCAGAACCAGATGAAATTGGACACTCATGGTCATTTTGAACACAATGTACTTGATGAATATTAATCAGTAGCTTTGTTTCATTATTAAAAATGCATATCTTCAAATTGCATTGGCTTACTCTACAGACAATCCTCCGCATTTCTAGGAATAATTAAACCCATTTTCTTCTTTTATTTTTGTAGGATATGACAATAAACAATGAATGTGAATTTCTTACTCTTTCTGTTCTCCGAATACTTTTTTCTCCTCAGTTCTGAGAAGTTGATAATTATAATTGTAACAAGCAACATTCAGTTTCATACTAATCTATTTTCTTATATCGGTAATCACCAAATTATTAAAGCAGTAGAAATAAGTGTTAGTTTTGTGAAAGAACTACAGACTTCAGACAAATCACAAACTTCTCAGACAGCCAGTTAGATGTATAGGTGCAATAGTAATCCTGAGGACCATGAAAAATGTGGGGCTGGTCACTTTCATTGTTTTGAGATTCCAAAATAAATTATCAAAGAGTGAAGAACAACCAATAAATGAAAATTTACAAGAGGAGCCATTTTGAAAAGTGCTTTTCACTAATTAAGTAAATTTTCAGAAAGATTGAAGCAAACAATTGTTTGTTTGTGAATAATTCACAAAACATGATCAATGGTTTTCAAAGAGCAGGATTTGTTCCTGTTGATTCTCAATACATCTTCAATAATCTTCTGGATTTGGAGGATTTACCTGATGCTGCTAAAAAGAATCGGAGTTCTAGCTCAAGGAGATTTTGAGGGATTACCTCTACAGAAAGCCTGCACCTCAAAAGTGTGTTCCCAACTGCACCTCATAACAAACACTAAAGGGAAAGACTGATTTGTTTCTGTACAACACGTTCTTAGGTAAAGACCACACTGAAAATAAGTATGTACTACCTTTTGATTAATACATTCTTTTATAATCTAGATTGTTCTTTTTGTTTTAAAAATCATTTGCTGCTATCTAAATTAAAGCCACAAGTAAATACATTGTAGACTTCTAAATATGTGTTTCAAGACACTCCAAAGGACACAACATATTATTAATATTAATATTATATATATAAACCCAGAAATATTATTTTCTTTCTAATAAAAATAGTGTTTAATGCATGTCCCCAAGAATAATTCAGTGATATTCCTGGAATGCCACAGTTACTGATGATACAAAGTAGCAGTGCAACAACAGCATTCTTGTATTATTTAACAACTTTTGCAATTTTCGAAATTTCTGAGAGTTCAATGACACCTGTGCTATTTTTTAAGTGACTGTTACTCTATTTGTGGGGGAAAAAAAGTTTGTAGCTGGTTTTAAGAATTTTTTTTTATTGCATTAATTTCAAGGAGAAATAACATAAAATTCACTCTCCCCCATGTGTATGGTGGGTATGTTTTTTTTTTTT
Organism: Acheta domesticus; assembly: GCA_031308135.1. Taxonomy (NCBI): domain Eukaryota; kingdom Metazoa; phylum Arthropoda; class Insecta; order Orthoptera; family Gryllidae; genus Acheta; species Acheta domesticus. Next base: position 19,454,724 of record JAHLJT010008446.1, read on the forward strand.
TTACACACTTCATTTAAGACAAAGATCTCTATCAGCAATATTGTACTTTTGCAATCTTAACTTTTTGCAGTTTTTGAATATACAAACAGTTCATCAAAAATGGGACCAGCACCAGTATTTATACTATCCTTTGAGACATAAGAGGAGAAGATTTAAAGAAAAAAATTGGAGCCATTATTAACAAAACAATTGTTTAAAAATTGCCTATATTTCTTGCAAAAATCCACGAAAACTGCACATCTTTTGGGAAAATTGTACATGAAAAAGTGGAGTGAAAGATTGATCTTTGTTAAATGAGATTTCTATAAGGAAAATATTCCATACCTTTAATATTGTAGTTGTAGGAAGACATCGAAAAATTTTGAATGTTTGCAATTTTCAAAAAATTGGGGATTTTAACTAAAATGAGACCTACACCATATTTTAAACCATTCTTTATGCTATCCGAGGACAAATAAAAAAATTTGGAGTAATTATTGAGAAAAGTTTGAAAATGTTGAGGCCTAATCAAAATTTCTGTTTAAAACTTGCAGGGTCTTGAATTCGTTCAAATCGATCAAGGAATATCAATTTTGGAGAGAGCATCTGAACGGTTTAGGCAGTAGCATTGACAGCCAACAGGTAGACAGCCGGACGTTTTGTTATCAATTGATTTTTCTGTAACAAAACCCTACAGAGTAAGGATTCCAACTTCACAATGAGAAAGTAATTTGATACATATAAGAGCAAGATTTGTTCACTTTTTCATTACCAGGGCCTGCCAATAAGAGATCTTCTGTCAAAAACTCATAGATTTGACAGATCTCCAGTAAAAAGGAGTGAAAATGTATGACAATAAAAGTTTTAAAACAGCTGTAAAAAGTGTCTGGTGCCACACCATTTTATGGCAAAACTATTAGTGTTACAACAGCACATATTTTCTTGCATTATTTATAACTTCCAAAATTTAAAAAATTCAGAGAATTCAACGAAAATGAGACTTGCGCTATTCTTTTTAAAAGTTCCTTGTTCTATCCATGAAAAAGTTTTAAACAAAAAATGTGGAGCGGGGTACTAAGAAAACATTGCTTTTTTTATAATTTGCATTCACTTCAAGCAGAAATTATTAGAAAATTCTTCAATTTTTTCAAAATTTTCTACATGACCTTTTTTAAAGATTTGATTTTTTAGGGGAGATTTCATTAAGACTAAACAACAAACTACGATAAAATATATACAAAAAACAATTCACTACTGCTGGTAATAATGTAATTTTTTTTAAATATGCTATTGTATGAATCCTCAAAGTATTCTTCAAAAAAAATAGAGAAATGCAGATACGATTTTTTTTTCCAACTTAGCAATTCACAATTCACATTGAAGAAAATATTGCACAGAATGTGGTCTATGTAGGGAATCAACATTTAAACCCAATTTTCTCTATGAATTTTTTTTTCTTCAGGAAACTGGATCAGGCCTTTCTTCAAGAAATTTAACATAACATCACATGAATATATTCGCGGCAGAATCTGGACAACCTATATATCATTCTAATCTACCTGATTTCCCAACAAAACTCACACTGTTTTCCAAATGCTTCATTCTGGTTTTACTTAATATCATTGCCCAGTTCTGGGGGCTGGGGGTCCTGGCCCCTCCCAAATTTTATTTTGTGTATATGTGTGAGCCTGAGTCCCATAGAGTTGATAATAATGCAGTGATTTGTGAAGAATATCCTTAAGAAGATTTCCCTAGAAAGTTTTATTTCCATGATTTAAACATACAGTTCAATGAAGAGTAAAGCTTTTCAAAAATTACAATGGAGTGAGATACATACCAAATTTTAGACAGCAAAATAATAATAAATTGGAAATTGCTGAATTTTTAGCATTTTAAACGCCCTCTTAGAAAATTAAATTTTTTCTGTCCACTCAACCTTGAAGTACACAAATATCACTCCAAAGGCAAGGAATTCTACGATAAATTAGTATATCTGATGAACTCCTCCAGGGCCAACAAAACAACATCCACTATAAATTCTGGAAGATACTACATAAACAATATAACTAATCTTACTTGCGTGAGAAAGTTGGCTTGTTTAAATCTCTCTTTATTTTCGTGAAGTTAAGAAATGCAACACCCTCCAATGAACTTAGTAATAAATTTTAAAAAATGTACAAAGACAATATATAAATAGTCTTTGTTTCTTGCATTTTTCATAATATATCCTTTGGTAGTGTTGAAGGCTACAATTTATTCTTAATGACACTATGAAAGTTGAAGCTTTACATCACAAAATTAACAATTTTTACTTCCATACATTTCTTTAATCCTTGAATTAATGGATCATGATAGAAGATAACATAAGCAAAGTCAGTGCAAGTTTTCGAAAGAAGTTTAAAATCAGACTACATATCTCTATTCTTTTGAAATAATTACAGGAAATAAAATATTATTTTATATTGCACAGATTGTAATATATAGTTATATATTACAATAATATACAGGCATCTCAGGATAAATGTAGCAAATTTCTTGGGCATGGAAAGGGGTTGAAAATGATCACCTTTTGCGAATGAAGTGGAATGGCAAATTTCAGAGAATGGAGTTAACATGTGACATTTGCCCCTGATTTTTAGGCCCTTTGTTGTGCCCAATGTTTAACAGGTCACATTGCAACGTGGTCAACAAGATTTCATATATCTGCTGAACACTTGTGCATTGAGGTTATAATAATAATATTTATTTGGGTACAATTGATTGATTACCCAGTAGTAGCTTTAAGTCAACAGATTTACATACAATAGACACATCTACATTTACAAAACAAAAACAATTCAAAATACAACACAATAAAGAAACTACAATAACTACTACTACAAAAGATGGTACAATGCAAGAGCTATCTTTAGAGACCTGTGCAAACCAAACTGTTAATATAATTGACTCACTCTCCACAGTAAATGTCACATGTAGAACTCACGTTATGTGGAATTCCCCACTATATGTTCATTGGCAAAGGGAGTATTTTGGATCACTTGTTGCTCTTCAAGTTAGTAACATTTATTTTGGTATATGAATTTTATAAAGATAATATATAATACCTCATCAAAAACTACACATAAATACATTCACATTTATAATAAAAAATTATCGTTTGTTTTTAAGATACCTGAAGAAACTTTCAGTCATACTGTCCCTTACATAGTAAGATTAATTTCATGGAGTTTAATATATTAAAAAATTCTTTGAGCCAGATTTATTTAATATAATACTTCCATTATTTCTTTCTGTTTAAATTACACCTTTGGGTTATTCTTTAACACAACAATATCTTTATATGATCATCCGAAGCAAAACTAATGAAATGTATCGAAACAAAGCAATCCTTTCTTTATTGTTGAAGTACTTTAGATTCTGTGCTGATTCAAACATTTTTTTATCATTGTCAAAACTAAATTCTTTCATACTCAATGTCCCACCCCCATCACTATACACTCTATGCACATATAAAAAACTATCACATATGTCTATGCACATATCAAACTATGCTCTCAACAACACATTTGTCACATTATGTAAAATCACAAATCAATACTGTAATCCTGTTGACTTTTAATCCTTGTACCTGAATTTTTAAAACACAACTTGCTCTTGCTCTTCATGACTCTCGTGATTGACTTTCTGTAATTATATGAGTGCTTCTGTGATGTTATTTTATTGTTTTTTTCTTTTGTGATTATGTCTTTTAAAGGGATCATCACATTTATTGTAATAAATAAATAAGCTATTGATTCTTATAAATTCATTTCGAAGGTTCTGAACAATCATGCTTTATGAAGTATACCATGGCTGACTGCTGACTGCTCAAGAACTGGCTAGCAAGTGAATATTCCATGATCATAGTAAATTTGTTGATGCTCATTAAATACAAGAGTTAGTAGATGTATTGACACGTAAAATCCTGTGAGTAAGTAAATCTTTCAAAATCATAGTCCAATTTGTAGATGTTCATAGTGATGTAGTTGATGTAATAACAGTAAATATCCAAATTACAATGCAAAAACATTTTACAGTATAAAATGTAATACATCTTTTTGTGTACCAGGTGGTAGAAATTGTTTAAAAAATGTCCCTTGTCATGCAAACCGAGTTTCAAGGGAAGTAAGTTTTTCAAGGAAAGTAAGGTAAGTAAGTTTTTCTGTAAAACTCTCGAACAAATACGTGTTATTTATCTAATGTTAAAAAAAATTAAATTAACCTAACACATTTTCTAAAGTCTTTGTCTGCAAATCAACCTCAAACTCATAGTAGTCATAGTATATTGTACATAGGACAATCCAAACTTTCCATATGGGTGAACCAAAATGTTTTTTTCTCAAATGTCAGTAGTGAAAATAATGTCAAATTACTAAATATACAAAATTTGAATTATATACCTCTGAAAACAAAAAAAAATTCAGTTATTTATTCATTTACTCTATTTACTCAAATAAATCCTTTTTTTTTAACATTGGTAAGAGGTGCTAAAAATTTATACAAGTGAATTGATACAAGTCTTGGTGTAGTTCTACTTATTACCTACCACCAGCCTCTTGCGGAAGAACTATTAACATAAGCAAAGAGAAACAGATGCAAGAGACATTACGAGGACCCTATGTAGAACAAAGTTGTACCATAATTTAGAAAGGTCATAACAATTCAGAAAGATTAGTAATAACAACTTGCAGTAACTGCAACTTGCAGCTTATTTCTCTTCTATGCTATTCAATTTTTTCAAACTTAAGAGAAAATTGTAAAATATTAGTAAAATGAAATATTGAAATATATAAAAATTATATTCAAGAATTATTAATGCTGAAATTGAAGAATTTTTGGGAGTGCATAAATTAGAAAAGACTAATAATACTTTACCAAATTTGATACACATTAATATCTCATTAGTGATGTTAAATTTAATTGTAACAAGTTCTGTGGCACAATTTTCTACATTCTATAGATTTTGTACCAGAACCACCAATAATTTAGGATATCAGACTCCATATAACTTAAGTAAAAATGATATATCTATCTTGGATATTTTTAGCTATGTAAATTAGATGTAAATAGAAGTGCTGGCTTGAAGTTTCAACCTGAAACCTTCAATTTTCTTCTTCTACACTGCTTCAAGGATAGGTCCATGACCTGTTCCGGCTTCTAAAAATTCCATTTCTTCAACAGTCTGACTGGGTCTCTTTTATCTTGTTGTCTATACATTAACGCCTGCTTTGGAATGTGTCTCTCTTCCGTTCTTTCAACATGTTGTAGCCATTCCTGTCTGTAAAATAGTCCTTTGTAATTGATTGTTTGAAGACCACCACTCTTCAATTTTCTTACACAAATCTCACATAATTTCCTCTCATCATCATGAACTATGGGGGGCGAGTATACCCTGACCCCTGGGCAGTAGGCCTGTTGGTTATTCCATCAGGTGCTCCTGTTGTCTCCATCTCTTCTACTTATAGGTTGGTATTTCAGTGCTAGCTTTGGTAGTTAGTTATTTTCCTTTCTTTCCACGTTTCAGCAATTTTTCTTTGATACTCCTTTATATCTTCACCCTATCTCTTCATTTCTGAGCCTGTCTAGTTTTGTTACTCCAGTTTTAGAATAATCTTAACTGCTTCCAATCTTTGTAGGTCTCTAGTTCTCATGGTCCAAGTTTCTGATCCAAACATTAATGCTGAATTTGCTGTTTATTCTATATTTTCTCTGCTTTGTCTCTGAATTTTGTTTTCCAAGACCTCTAGTTTAAATGTTTTTCCCATGTAATTACATTTTCTCTCAAATATTGAAAATACTGCTAGATAAATCATTTGCTGAAGGATAATTTCCACTGGAATGGAAATAATCTTTTTAATACCTACCCGTTTTTAAAACAAACATTGTTAACTACTGACTTATTTCAATAGTAAGTACTTCACTAAAACTCGTCTGAGTGTATTATAACTAACAAATTAAAAGTTCCATTAAGCAATTTGGTTTAATAGTTAAGAGTTCAATGTTATATTGTATTCCTTATACCCTAACTCGAGAAGAAATGCCAGATATTTAGACTGACCTCAGTAAAGCTCGCAATTCAGTTAAAACTACTCTTATAGAAATTGCCATCTTTTGTTTCAGGTAATCTTCCTTCTTCTCCTGCATATACTTCTTTTCAGCTTGGAAAAACTGTCTATTCTTTTCCACAAATGAATCACCTTACTCGAAGGATCTCTTACATTCTCCATAGTTACCTTCTCTCTGAATTTTTATTTACTGTATACTTGTACTGTATACTATTATGTATACATTTTCATATTTTATTTTCAATTTATAAATGTTATATAGCTTCACTAACACAATGAAACTCAAAAATTAAACTAACATACATATAAGTGTCACAATGAAACTAAAAAATTGAGCTAAAATACATACACATGTCAGTGACATGTATAGAGGTTACTTTTAAGTTTCACATCATATTCTGTTATATCATATATAATAATTGTTCATAACTTCAAAAGACAATGTTTGGTCGAACAAGGATTAATAAATAAAATGAGGGTAATCAACATTGGTTTTCTGACAACTACTATGTTCAACTTACGGGTACTGTATCCAATAAATTTTTAATATAGTTGATACAACCACAAAGCTTTCATGTAGGACTTTCATTTTAATTTTTACTTTTTGGCCTTATGAATACTTTGTAAGAAGAGAAAGTTTTGTAATCGTGTGCTGGAAAACAGCGAATTTTTTACTTAATAATCTTTAGTTTTAAATTAGGTTCAGAGTTAGTTCTTTGCATGAGACTATATAATGTTTAACTCATTAATGGCTAGTGGTAAATAAACACACAAAAGTTTTTCTTAACAAATTTACATACTAATTTCTCATTTTCTTTGCAAGTATATTCAATTATACAATGAAATTTTAACTGTTTTCTGAGATATTTGTTTAAGTGGTTTATCAAGCGGTTGCAATATTGTTCAATTTTTAATAGAAATTCAAATATTCATCATTTTGAAATGGATATATCTAGAAAGAAGCTCCTTTGCCACCAGACAGACCTTTTGAAGGAAAAAAGTTCTTTTGAGAAACATGCACAACAATCCATTTATATTGTTTATTTGTTCATAAATTTTAGTGTGGATTTACATAGTGTTAATGCAACAGTGGCCGAGAAAGGAGTTAGGGAAGGCTCAATCTAAGTGCATACAGGCAGTAGACAGAAGGAAGACGCACAGCTTAGGGAAGTTGTCAACCAAAAATCAATGCAAAATAAGATAAATGCTACCATGTTGTGACCACCCAAAGCTTGGATCTTTACATGAACGAAATTGCTTACCACTAATTTGAAAAATATTTCCAATCAAGGATGTGAATCTCCTAATTTGGCTCAAGTTCCAACATGTAGCTGCAGTATGTACATCTCAGTGTAGGCAAAAGATTTCTACTTTATATCATTTTTGTGATGATTATTATAAAGTTTTGTTCAGCAGCTTACCTGAGTTCATCATGTCATTCAGGTCTATAGTTCTATCATTTAATTCATTCACTAATACCATTTCAGATATATAGGTTCAACTGTAATAAAAAACTCTGAAAAAATGTTCAACAATCTTGAAATTGTAGGAGGATATTGGAAACTTTCTGAAGATTGAACATTACCCAAGGAAAAGTCAGGTTCAATATATGGAGGTCTGACTGTAAATGCAAAGATATAATCTTCAGGTCAAAAGCAATTTTTTCACTTAACTATAATATTAATTCAGTTTATGTACATCTATTTATGTTGTTTGACTCCAAAACGTTAATCTCTAACCATATTCAGTACTATAAGGGTTTATTAGAACAACTTATAAGGCAATTAAATTTTTGAGTTCCTTGTCCAATCCAATCATCCAGAAGATATATTTCATTTTCATTTCCAACTTAAACGACTAAGAATCCCATAACTAAAATGTATTAATTGATTACAGAGAGTTCCTTTGATGTAACCAAATAAGTTAAATTTTATAATGAAGTGGGAATTAAAACACGAGTGGCCTTGTTAAGACATTTCTTAAGGATAATGTAGAATTGGGTGCAAGTTAGTATTTTTACGTACAACAAGAATTTTTTAATAATTGATGCATTATGATATTTAATCACACTGAAACGCTATAGTTCTGTAATTTGAGCAGTGTAATAAAAGTTACAAGTTGGGTTCAGTTCAGTATTATTAGTATCAATAAAAGTTGTGCATTTAAAAAAAAAAAATTTTACATCAAAAGCTGTGTGCGATGAGTACAGGGAGAAGTGTATTCTATGCATGTTTCTAAATTCTGGGATCCTTATACCTTAAAGGAGTTGAATTCTGAATACAGAAAGAAATTAGCATTTTTGGCAAGAATTGTTAATTAAATATTCGTTCTGAAGTAATAAAATCTATTTTCAAGGGCAAATCAACTATACATTTGGGCTATTATCCCTCATCATGTCCTTCACGAAGGAATATTCTTCTGCCTTGACAACATGGAGAACGATAAAGTGAATAACTGTATTTCCCACTGAACTCTAGAAGATGTGCACACATAATGAAGTTACATTTATTTTGAATTATAATCAGTTGAAGGATTGTTTCTCAATTAGAAATGTGTATCTGAAGTAATGGAAGTTATACAGTACATTATTGCTGTTTGTTCCCTAACGTTAATTTGAGTTATGTATTTGTAATTTGGACTAATTGCCCACACAATAATTTGTCCACAATGATATTTTTCCATATATGATGTGATTTTAATTACTATACTCAGAAATAGAAATAAAAGCAGATTAAGGTAAACAATATCTGACAATTATTGGCTAATTATATCAAGAAAGTTCAATATCTTGCATTTTTAACTTTCCCTGTGTATGCCACCATTCCAAAAGTTCTCAGAACTGCAATTTGAATTTTCCATCAAAACTTAAAACTCACATCCTTGTACTGTGAAATTTAAATATCTGTATCCATTGACGATATAGTAATTCTTTGTTTAAGTCCATTCTAGACTCAGAAAACAAGTTATGCCTCATTTTAATTAATTTTTAGCAGCTCTTCCTAATTTAATAAATGAAATTCCTCACACAAACAGCAAATGTACACAGAGCCAAGTTCTTCATAGGTGGACTGAAGTGAAACCTGCCACGTTTAAATTGTGATTTGAGATAAATCAGTTTAAGATTGTGGTTAATATGTCTACTCAATTCCTTTCGCAAGACAGAAGATAAAACCTTGGTTATTAACACACCCTTTAGTATGAAATGGGGGTGATTTTTTTTTGAGGGGAAAAAATCAGGTCCAAATATGGATTTTCCTGTACATTTCTAGTTAGGGTCATTCCATATTAAATCAACACACTTTTAATTAAAATTTTACCTCACCATTTTAGAATCAGATGGAATTTGACACGTAGGTAGTATGAATGGAGAATAAGAAAATTACAAATTTTGAGTAAAATATTGCCACCCGTTTCTGAAATACAGCCATGTAAAATTTTGCAAAATTGGGTTCCCGAACATATTTAAATTGATGTAGAACCTCACCAAATTAAGATAGAGAACTGGAACAGGTGTCATTTTGCAGCTTTCTTTATGGCCTTTTATATGATATACAACTCAATAGGAGTTGCGTTCAAAAAGTTTTTCAAATTTGAATTTAAAATTTTGATTTTGAGTTTTTTCAAAATGCTCATCTTCAAAAAAATTGAAAAAATTCTAAAATAATCCTTGTATATATCCAAACAGATGGTGCAAGTTTAAAAATGGGACTGCAATGGGTTCATATGGTAATCTTTATTTAAAATGCACAATATTTACTTACTCTAGATTTTACTGATTTAAAATGCATTTTATTTCAAATTATAAGCCCTAATATATACAGATTATTAATTTAGTGTTTTTTTATTGGCGAGTGTGTTATGATTTATTGTTATGAATATTATCGTTATTATTATTATTCCACTACATCACGACTAAAGATGTTATGACTCGGCTGAATATAAAATCTACTGCAAAAATATGCAATTGCATGACGTTCCGCGGTCTAATAATAATAATATTAATTATTATTATCATTATAATGACCAAAGTTATTATAATAGTGACCGAAGAATGGGAAACAAAGGCATTGTTAGTGCATTGCAAAGAACACTAGGCAAGACACGTTGAATAACACAGACACTGAACTTCTGATGCTCTGTGACACAAAAAATGTTAAAGAACTCGTGGAGGGACAAACCACTCCACGAACAATATCTACAAAGAATGGACAAGGTGAAGATTAATAAAGATCAATCAGTTATGTGTCTTAAAAGGGGAAGAATGAAGCGAGAATCGGAAGCAGTTCCAGTAGCTGCTCAAGATCAGGTGTTGAGAACACGACATTATGATAGAGCGATTCTCAAAATTTCCCAAGGTAACAAATGTCGCATTTGCCAGGAGCAAGTAGAAACCATTGATCATACTGTCTCAGCTTGTCCAATCCTAGCAAAGTCCGAATACTTGAAAAGACATAACAGGGTGTGTAGCTACCTCCACTGGCAGATCTGTACCGCTCTTGAAATTCCAAACACATGCCTCAAGTGATACGAACACTCCCTAAAACCGGTGAGGTCTGTTGGATTGTGTACGATATTGTACGACCAACAAATTCAAACTGATCGCACAATAGCGGCAAACAAACCAGATATAGTTATCCGGGATTTGGAGAAAAAATCGCGTTTACTTCTCGGTGACGCTGTACCTTGCGATCGAAATGTCGTTACCAAGGAGGCAGAGAAACGTCTTAAATACAAGAGTTTGGAAATCAAGATCAGCTGAATGTGGGGCATAAAAGCACAGGTCGTCCCGATAGTTATTAGAGGTCTGGGGTTTGTACCTCAAAACTTGAGTAAGAACTCTTCTAAACTCGCAGGTAATTCAAAAGACTGGGAAGTGCAAGAAATCGCTTTATTTGGAACAGAACCTTAGGTTGCAACCTGGAGTAGATTTTATATTCAGCCGAGTCATAACATCTTTAGTCGTGATGTAGTGGAATAATAATAATAATAATAATAATAATAATAATGATATTCATAACAATAAATCATAACACACTCACCAATAAAAAACACTGCATTACTAATTTGTATATATTAGGGCTTATAATTTGAAATAAAATGCATTTTAAATCAGTAAAATCTAGAGTAAGTAAATATTGTGCATTTTAAATATAGATTACCATATGAACCCATTGCAGTCCCATTTTTAAACTTGCACCATCTGTTTGGATATATACAAGGATTATTTTAGAATTTTTTCAATTTTTTTGAAGATGAGCATTTTGAAAAAACTCAAAATCAAAATTTTAAATTCAAATTTGAAAAACTTTTTAAACGCAACTTCTATTGAGTTGTATATCATATAAAAGCCCATAAAGAAAGCTGCAAAATGACACCTGTTCCAGCTCTCTATCTTAATTTGGTGAGGTTCTACATCAATTTAAAAATGTTTGGGAACCCAATTTTGCAAAATTTTACATGGTTGTATTTCAGAAACGGGTGGCAATATTTTACTCAAAATTTGTAGTGTTCTTATTCTCCATTCATACTACCTATGTGTCAAATTTCATCTGAATCTAAAATGGTGAGGTAAAACGACTGTGTTGATTTAATATGGAATGACCCGTTATGTGACTAGTTCAAAAATAAAATAATCTATAATTTAATAAACCTAAACTACAAGTCTTAAAAAATTACAAATGCATGTAACCAAAAGAACTGAAAATATTGTTAGCCTGGAATTAAAGTCGTCTATGGTACTTATGGCACAAAGTGATACAGACCTCTTAAGAATTGACTAACATTAAAACCATCTGCCAATACCAAAGTGGTACTTTTATTATGCTGCACTTACAATGACAAATAAGACTACTTAAGAATGTATAGATGCTCACCTGTTTAGATCAAATTTACCATAACCTGGATTTTAGCCAAAATGTTTCATAGACCACTTTAATTCCAGGCCAGCCATATGTAACTTAGTAATGTAAAAAAAAATCTCAAAAATAAAGTTTCACAAAAAGATAATGATAAAAATATTGAGAATTTTACATCATTACGATTTACTTAATTTATGGGGAAAATTCCATTTTTATATCAACTTATCAGTACAAATGAAAGTTTTAAAAAAGGAAGGTTTGGGGTAGACAGGAACAGGGGGAGGGGGGTTAAACCTGATCTTATGCATTTTCTTTAGTGGTCCCAAACAAGATTGAAGTACTTTGGATCATTACATGCAGGGGAATGTTTTACCATTCTACCCAGCTAGACTTTTAATGTAACCCAGAACATTCACAATGCAACCAAATTTTAAAAAATTGTCCCAAGAGAAACGAAAATAATCTAAACTATATAATGCAAAGCCTACTCCTATCTGAACAACACTATCAGTTATTTATATTAATAACTTTGTATGTATTGAACCTTTCTGCCTAAATTGTGAATTATTTGTTTTAAACAATATAACATTTAATATATTACTTCTTAATTTGCTGGTAAGGTGTTCAAAGAATAATACAAGTAGACAGCTTTCACTCACATTACAAACATAGTATAAATCAGCCATCATTAGACCTGCTATCTGGTAACCTGGTCTCGACTCCCAGGCCGCAAATAAGCTATGGAAAGCTGCTCATCAATCAGTTGGCAAAGACAAGGACTACTTGTATTAACGTAATTACAAACAATTAATCATATAACAAAAAAACTTGACAGGTCTTTAGATTTAGAAGAAATGAGTTTTGGCACTATTCTTTGTTCTATATTTTGATGTAATCTTGCAAGACAAGGTTCTTGAGTGCACACGTTCAATATTGCTAATACCCATTCAAATTTTACCATCACAACACATGCACATTAATGATCAAATTCAATCATGTTCCACAAGAAAGACTTAAAAAATAAGAAACTCACTACACCAATAAAGCAAAATTAAAATGCAAATATCAATAAAAAGGAATACTACTTTTATACTAAAACTATGTCCGCATTCAGTCAGACATGCATGCAGAGCAAGAAAAAGGTAATTTGAATCCATGAAGGTTTGATAAAATACAATAAAACCCACATCCAAGGTCAAGAAAATAATTATACAGAACAAAAAAAAAAATTAGAAATGCTTTATTTGTTGAAGTTTACAACATGCATTTCCTGCAATTAAAACATACTTGCATAAATGAAAGATTTAATCACAACATTTGAACAATCAGCATAGGTATGTATATATAAATATATAGGAACTACAAGCTGGAGAACAATATAGTATGTGATAAGAAGACCGACAAATTTGCAAGTGAGAAGCTGCAGGAAAAAGGGATTTCCTTGTAAGCATAAATCTACAATACAAAAATTCACATTCTCCATTGCAAAGACTAGTATACAAAAACAATATTTAAACTTTTCTTGTCTTACAAAAATCTGTGCCCCAAAATAACTATATCCACTGATTCATAAATTAGGTTAAATATTTGAGCCATTATTTTGTCCACTACTTTCGTTTTCTTCATGCAGGTGGCTACTTATTACTAATTTACGAAGTTTGCGCACAAGCAATCTTTGAAATTTACGAAGCTGTGGGGGCAATGTTGACCTTAGAGTCCACTTTTAAAGGACCAAATAATGCAGTAAGTTAAGAACAATTTTAAACTATAAAAGAATCATAAGTATCTTCCTAGTCTATCTTCCTATGGAAGAATTCTGTCATATTTATCATCACAAGAGACAGAAATTACACTACTTATAGGGAAATGGAGAAAAATTCCTGAACATTAAGTTTCCATACACTGGGACTATTGAATACAAAGAAAAGTAATTATAATGAAAATAAAGTTAAAAAAATATACATACATACTACTTTGCATTATTAAGTAATGTTCCTATATATTTTAGTTACGCACTTAAAACCTGCACAGACAAATGAAGCAAATTTAAGCATAACACATTACTTAATTTTACGTTATGTCACATGAAAATTCTAAATTCCAGCATTGGTAATTAAGGAAATTTGCCTACAATTTGCTTGAGCATTCCTGGTAACAGCACAGTATTATCAGACAGAGGAACAAATTTCATTCTAGAATAGCTGTATACAACAGTAGACAAAACTTCCCCAATGATAATATTTACATGTCAGCCATTTCTAGAGAAAAAAATAATTTATGAACTACGAACATCAATTGCTTTGATTCCATAAAATTTCTTTATAATAAAGCCTTTCTCCCTCATAGTTTAAAGTTTACACCCTTTATTAGACTTGGGTACGAAAATTGCTCCCCAACAGTCACACACATAATTTAGCCAATAATCATAATCCTCTGTATCAAATTGTGAACATACACATTGCTAAAAGTTTTCATTTGAAGATTACATTTTAAAGTTTAATCTATTTAACAATTCTTAACAAAAAAAACATTACCTCCAGACTGTGAATCAGTAGATTCATAACTACTAATAGCTGTCATTGCTTATTCCACCTTTAATCAATAGTGTACAATACTATAAATAAGTATTAAGAAAATATTGCACCTTTTTCTATGGCTGCGGAGTCAGTCAAATGTCAATCTCTAACTCCAACCCAGATGAATCAGTAAACTCATACATAGCTAATCATTCATCCTTTTTGTAAAATGTCATCCAACTGCTAAAACAAATAATTAGACTGTTGATCATTATCACAAAAATAAAATAAAAGGAAGAAAGAAGTTTAAAGCGATTGTGTCCCCGTTCAGAAAACATTAGAAAGGCAAATCCAGTAACTGAATATTAGAAAAAAAAACAGATAAAATATTGTTGGTGTAACCACCACTGAGTCCAAGCTATCCATCAAGAGCATGCAAATGTTTTGGTGAATGTATCAGCTGATTACGATAAAACTAAATTTCTAATCCATCAGATAGAAGAACAAATTTTATTCTGGAATAGTTGCATACAACTGCAGGTGTCTCAGTTGTGGACAAAATGTTGATTCAATACTGAAAACCAAATTTAGGATATGGCACATAATGATCAACTAACCTTTGCCAAAATTTAAGATTAAAATACATTTTCTTCCCATTCTTTATACCAAATAATGAAACATTTCTTTTCATGAATTCTGAAGAAACAATTTTCAATTTAGGATGTTATGCAATTTTTAATTTTTGGAAATAAAGTCTGTTTCCTTCAGTCATTGCTTGATTTAGATAAGTCATAACAGTATAAGTTACAAACACACTTGAGGCTCATGAAGAATGGAAACTTGAATTAATTTTCTACTTTATTGTACCATACGATATAAGTTCATAAAATGTGCATAACTCAGCATGTCATATTCGATAAAATATTTATCAATATCTCACATGATCCAAAAGTAATTCTTGATGAGATTTGGAAAGGACTTGTATTTCCCCAGTTCTGATCTATCGAAGATTTCCCGCTCTCAATAAGGGCACTGAATGAGGATCAATAAGAATCCAACTATACATCCCAGTACAAAGCTTTCATAATACCAGTCACACATTAGTTCCAAGAAATCCCTCACAGTTAATAGCAAAATGTAAACGGGACCATTTGAAGTAAACTTACACTTCAGAATAAAGTGGAACAAGTAAACTCTCCAATTTTAACATTTAGATAATATCATTTCTTTGACTACCAATGTGCAAACAGAGCAGAATGGCAATTTGATAAACTAGGCATTTTAATGTTGAAGGTATGTAATACACTAATATCTGGAAAAATCAGTATCTGCATTCTTTATTTGAGAGTTCCTTATGGGTTTTCCCATTTTCTCCCACTCAATACAATACATGTATAAAACTATGAAGAACAATGACAGAAATTACTTATTCATCCTACAACACTTTATAGAGGTACAGACAATACATCATGTGGAAATTAATTATGGCTTTAAATAAGCAAAATTTAGGTAAATATCTTACCTATAATTTATATTTATAGCTACCATTCTTTAATCAATAAAAATATAAATAAAAATAAATAAATTAACTTTTATTTTCTGCATAGAACATTCTTTTTGAGGTCCTAAAAATATTGATGATTTGTACAACCCTATATAATACAATTTTTTCAACTAAACATTTTAACACTAAGCAATAATGGACAATGCATGGAAGCCACAACTATCTGTTGCACACTGTGCATTACATGCATAAAAATTAAAATTGAATAAAATAAAGAAATGATACAACTTTGAAAATAATTTACATTTTCTAATATTGAAATAACTCAGTCTTCAATATTCTGCTTCTTCTAAGGCAAACTATGAATTGTCAGTTCTTCTTACTTACACGACCACAAAATGTTTTGCATTTACACCTGCAAAATCATTCATTCAATATACAATTGTTACCTTAGAGCAAGTTGTTTGTCATTTAACTCAATGTTAAATAAAAATGGATGTTAATTCAGACCATTTGCTTTTTCTTCACCATTTGTCTTAATGGATCTGATTGTCCTATTATTTGTTTGCCTGCACTGCTACTCTCAGACCCAAATCCCTTCTAACAAGACCTTTGAAAATCTTTACAAACTCAAGATCTCTTAAGGAAGCCAGATGCAGCTGTTCTATTGATCACTTCCACAACATTCCAAGAAATTCTTTAAAACTAAACATGTAAACTGCATTGCTCAGGTATATACATGCAGGATATTCATTAAGCTCTACAGCCACTTAATACAAAAATTACTTCAGGAAAGTACTATTCAACTTAAAAAATTATGCATTCATCACGGACATTCCTCAATGAAAAAATTTTCAAGAATAATGCTTTGATTTAAATGTTCAGATATTATTTTTATTCCCATCATTCCTCATCTAAATGTAATTTAAACCTACGAACTATCATCTGACCTATTTTCTTGCACAGAAACAACATGATTTCCCTCTGTAGAGTCTAGACAATTTTCATTCACATTGTTCTTCTCAGTATCACAGTCATCATCCATTTCATTCTCCTCCTCCTCCACTTCAGACTCCATAAGTTTGCGTGCTAATTTAACAGCATAGTACTCGTTGTAGTGTGCCTTCCTTTTACTTTCAAAAACCTTCCTTTGGGCTGAAACACATGGGAATAACAACATATTAATTACAAGCGACTTAAAATATACCAAGTAAATTGTATGTTTCTACCGAATCTAAAATTGTATTGGCAAATATTTGTAAGATGAACACAATATGAAGTTGAACTCATTCCATTTCTAGTCCCAAGATCATTTACATTTGAACCATTTACATGAAATTTGACATTTAGACCAAAATGCATTTTTATAAATAGTATATTTGTAAGGAAATGCATAATTTCTTTTTATTCCGAGTGCCAAAATTTGCATGTTCTTAAAAGGTACAACATGAGTGTGGGAGGAAAATACTGGCTGAATCATGGAAATTTCTTGTTCTGATATTGGAAAAAATCTTGCACAACATTCCTCATAGGATTTTCGAAGTCTACTCAACTTCACCACAGATGGATTTCCCTCATCTGCTCATCTCTCCTGTTATTGTTAATGTCATTGTCATTGTCCCTTTCCTCCTCCCCATTTCATCTATGTCTTGTATCTTGCACTGGAAGCAGAGCAAATACTGTGTGACAAAGTGCATGGAAGTGAAGTAATTGCTCTTGGGAAACAGAAGAGAGGACAAGGGCAGTGGGGAGACACCTCCATGATTCCCTTCACTGGAAATCTGTTGCCATTAAGAAACATCACCCACTTGTCTCTCCTCTAATCCTTTACTCACTCGTCGGTTTCTTAAATTCTGGCAACATGAATGGAATTATTTTTCTTAAACCTTTGATTATGCAGTTCATAAATAACATACACTTTTATAATCCAATGGGAGTCAACGATAATTGCACAAATAGGAATATTAGTTCATTGTTTTCCTACGTAAATAAAAATTATCACAATGACTTTTGCTCGCCCCAAATACTTATTCGAATTTCCATGTGAATTGTTGGAAATCTTGAAACCATAAACCATTTGACATTCTTATTATTCATTAACACGAAGTATCCCTTGTCTCTGAGACACACCCAAGAAATCACAATTCTATAACTTCATACGCTTGCTCTTTCTGAATAAATCAAGAATTGTGAATTACTTCAGAAAACTGGTTTGGGAAAACATTGGTCAAGCACTTATACAGTAAAACCTCGTTAACCTAGACGTCCAAATAACCAGACAAGTTTTGAAAGGAGAGAGAAAAAAAGTGTTGTTTAGCGTAGTAAACGAATTTTTATTTTACAGGCGATAAATTGCTGTTCTCAGTAAGTAGGTAGGTTACTCGAATTCAACCACCAGCGGTCGAGAGCCTTTCCTTCCCCCGCCTCCAGTGACGGGCTCCCGTACAGGGCAAAGGGCAAGGGGAGGAGGAAGCAGCCCCCATGATGCTCTGAGCTTCTTAAGGCTACTCACTAGTTTGTATCTGTGTACAATGTAAATACTTATTACAATGTGTTTTTAAGTGAAAGTGTGCTGATAATTTTTAAACTCCATTATACATATGTTTCGTAGAACATGACCATTTTTTCTTCTCTTTTCTCCAAGTCTCTGGATAACCTACACTTTTGTTAACTTGGACCAGTTGATCCGGGTTAATGAGGTTTACTGTGTACCTATACAATGCCAGTAACGGGATACAATCGAAAACAATAACAGTTTTAGTCAACTTACATGGAAATTGTGTGAACCCTTTTTCAAATCCCTGGGACCTCTGATGCGCAGAGGTCTTTTAGTTTCATACATTAATCCTACAGCTCAAAATCAAACTCTGTGCACACACACATGTATTGAGTTATTTTACATTTGCAGTAAGTTCTACTTTACTAGATGCTCCTGGTTGCCAAAAAAAACAAGACTTGAGTTGTACACGAGAAAAATAAGTATGCTAGTGATAGTAATTCAGAGGAATGCATTAAGGTAATGAAACAGACAAGAGAACATCCTGAACTTTTTCATTCATGCAATTGTAGGAATTAGCACTCAGACCTAGATTTCTTATGCACTAGTTGCAAAAGGGTACAAATTTACAATTAGATAATTGTGAAATTGCATTATAAAGATGGAACAAAAGGTTTTCGAATATATACTCATAACTCTGTGTTGTTTATATTCTTTAAGACAACATTCAAGTAGTAAGTCACAAGAATATGAAGTTTAATAATTTGCAATTTGCAAGTGTGAAAGCTCAACATCTGTAACGTTCCACATATAGTCAGTCAACTTAAACAATATATCCTTTGAAATCCCATATTTTCTAACAAACATTGGCTTTTGCAAACATTGGCATTTACTTTTAAAAATTTTAAATAACATTTATTTTACGTTACATACATTATTTTAATTACAATTTCAGAGTAACAATAATGAATATTTACACAAATCCTTAAATTTTTAATATTTTATTATTACAAATATTTAAATAATATTAAGAAAAAACATGCTGTCTAGGTATCAACATTTTTTATACAATCTTTTGATCAAGTAGTGATCACTAGAGCTGAAAATAAAAAACAAATTTTTTGTAAGGGCTATCACAGATGTGTAGCAAACTCTTCGCACAGACCTTATAGCTACTGGGAGGAAAATGAAATCCTGTGTCTTCTCAGGAGTGCAATCTGTTTGAGGGCAGGGTGACAGAAAAGAAAGAAGGAAAGGAAAAAGAAGAAAGGAAAGGAAAGAAAAAAAGGAAAGCAAGGAAAAAGAAAAAGGGAAAAAGAAAAAAAAAAGAAGAAAAAAGGAGGAAAAGAAGAAAAAAGGCGGGAACCGCTGGAAGGATTGGGTGTGGCTTAAGGAGGGGGGAGTCTTGGGGTGAAGTTCGAGATGTACTACATACAGGCTAATTTTAGCATGGCAAGCATCAATTTCTGGACTCTCCACTGTCGAAGAATATGGTGGTAGTGTGGCTGAACACTCCCCATGTGCAGAAACTGACCCTCTAAATTAAACCATAGGGATCTTGCTGGGGTGGTGAGACTAACACATCCTTCTGGTTACTGGTTCAAGCTATTTAGTACACAAGTATTTCACAATTGAATACCTCATTAAGAACATCATCCCAAATCCCAAAAAACTCCAGTAAGCCCCAACTCCAACTCCGAGGATATTAATACAATTCACCACCTCAAATCCCAAAATACTCTTGATCACAGAGATTACCAATGCCAAAGAATATGATACAAAAAACACAGAATAAGTGACTGGAAATGAATGCTCCAGTGGAATACCACACACTCCTTAGTTCTGGACAACCCACCAACAGGTTTTGATCTTCATATACTTCGTAGATGTGTCTCAATAGGATCAGGACAAACTGAGGAAGATGCAGTGACATTATTGTTGGTAAATATCACTGTTGTCAAACTGTGGTGCTGAATGGCAGACAATGCATTTTATTATTTTCTGAGTGCAGAAATCAAACTTTCATTGGATGTGTAGAAGGTTTGTGGGTTAGAGTATCAGGTAATCTATTTTTTGCCCTCGTTTTCATTTTGAAAATTTATCAACAGGATTGATTCATTGAGGAATTCAACTATCAAAAAATAATTTCATATGTTGATTCAAGTAAGTAATTTTATGATATAATGGACTTGTATATTATCTAAACACTTATATAAAGTGTGGCAAGACTGAATTTCATAAAGAAAACAATAGAAACACTAACAAAAAACATCCCTGCAACTCCACAAAGATAGATTCATTGATTGACGTTTCCGGGCACACCAACAGTCTTTGGTACCGTTAGTGTGGTGAATGTTCCTCTCCCTTGGATGGTGAGATGTCACCTGTCGGGGAACTCCTCCATCAGTTACCCACCAGTGGAGCATTAGCCCAGCGACAACAAGCTCTACGTTCTTCACTACTCTCCCATCATATAGTAGTGTAGTGGATGGAAGGGGAGAGGATAAGACAAGGATAAGGAAGGAATGATCCACATGTTAATGACACATCCTTGTCTCATTAATGCCAGTCACACAAACGTGTTGACATTTGAGAAGTAACGTGTGTCGTAGAATAATACTGTATCTTATGCAGAACGATAAGGGTGGTAGTATACTGTTTCACATAAGATAGTGTTATTCTACAATGCACTTTACTTAAGCATCGACACAATGCAGTGTACAGGGGTCCTTACTAAAACTGCTCTAGCATTCCCAATAATGACTGGAGAAATCACAGAAAATTACCAATTGGAGCAGCCAGACAGCAGCTGAATTTAACTTAGTTATCTAGCTAGAGTTGAAAATCCACCACTGGGACTCGGACCTGGGGACCACCCTGGGACCTTCTAGACAGAGTTGCTGAAGAGACAGTGGCTCTGAACTGAAGTACAACTCCAAAATCTTTACCTTTCCTTTCCGGGTTTCATCTTCGTCACTTTCTTCCTCGCTCTCTGAAGACTCAACGAGGCCCTTTGGAGGCAGAGCTGCTCCCAAACGAATCCTGCAAATCCAGCACATCCCTCAAATAGGCACAATTCACATACAAAGCTTATAGGCACAATAGGTACTTACAAAGCCAATGCATCCCTAAATACATAACATCATACATGCTTGACATTAATCTATAATACACTTTAATAGGAGCATTAATAGCAATTATAAAAGTTACTTTCTGAATTCATGATTCAAAAGGACTTTTTCCCCCAATCGCGATATAGGAATGTATGTTGTGACAAGCCATTTCCATATGTTCCCAGTAATTAGTCACCCCCACTGGTCTGCATGACGACAGCCAGTTGGCTCCTCAGTGCAAGGGAACTCTTATTTCACAAACCTGGGCTATTTCCAAGATGGATTAATATTTAGCATTATCAGAAAAGAAGGCTATCAAGTTGGAAGGGAAAAACTATTGAAAATACAGAAATTTATATTCTCCATTTAAAAATTCGATCTCTTGGCAGCATAGGTTATTAATTTTAAAATTATTCCAATTTTGCCAAATAACTGTCAATTTATACACATTCCAAGTGGAGAAACTGGTAAATGTTTGTTTTTGGAGCTGAGTTTATTTTGGAGCTTGAGGTGGAATAGTAGGTACTTCCTTAAGTATCTTAATTCGAATGGAACTAGGACAACCAGGTTATTTAATTGGAGATGATCAAACATATAATGTTTATCGTAACCGCACATGCATTTGTCATAATTTTCTTTATGGTTATACCTATTATAATTGGTGGATTCAGAAATTGATTAGTACCCTAATACTAGGTGCACCCGATATAGCCTTTCCTCGAATAAACAATATAAGATTTTGACTTTTACCACCCTCACTAACCCTTTTATTAACCAGAAGAATGGTCGAAAATGGTGCAGGAACAGGATGAACAGTTTATCCACCTTTACGACAGGAATTGCTCACGCCGGAGCGTCTGTTGATTTGGCTATTTTTTTCGTTACACTTAGCTGGAATCTCATCAATTCTGGGAGCCGTTAACTTTATTACAACAATAATTAATATACGAGCACGCTGGTATATCATTAGATCAAACTCCATTATTTGTATGAGCTGTTGGAATTACTGCTCTCCTCCTATTATTATCTTTACCCGTCCTTGCAGGTGCAATTACAATACTATTAACAGATCGAAACCTAAATACATCATTTTTTGATCCTGCAGGAGGGGGTGATCCCATTTTATATCAACACCTATTCTGATTTTTTGGACATCCAGAGGTTTACATTCTAATTCTACCTGGATTTGGTATAATTTCACACATTATTAGCCAAGAAAGAGGAAAAAGGAAGCATTTGGTACCCTTGGCATAATTTATGCAATATTAGCTATTGGCTTATTAGGTTGTGTCGTATGAGCTCATCATATATTTACTGTAGGTATAGATGTAGACACTCGAGCCTACTTCACTTCAGCAACTATAATTATTGCCGTACCCACAGGAATTAAAATCTTCAGATGACTAGCTACCTTACATGGATCTCAACTATCATATAATCCCTCTCTACTTTGATCATTAGGATTTGTATTTTTATTCACAATTGGAGGCCTAACAGGAATTATCTTAGCAAACTCATCAATTGATATTATTCTTCATGATACTTATTACGTAGTAGCCCACTTTCATTACGTTTTATCTATAGGTGCAGTATTTGCTATCATAGCAGGATTTATTCACTGATATCCTTTATTTACAGGATTAACAATAAACCCTAAATGATTAAAAATACAGTTTATAGTAATATTCATCGGAGTAAACTTAACATTTTTTCCTCAATACTTCTTAGGACTAGCCGGAATGCCACGTCGATACTCTGATTATCCAAATGCTTATACTTCATGAAATATTTTATCATCATTAGGTTCAACTATTTCATTAATCGGAATTATCATACTAATTTTCATTATATGAGAAAGAATAATTTCTCACCGAAAATTTTATTTCCCATAAATTTAAATAGATCACTAGAATGATACCAAAATCTACCCCCCGCAGACACTCATATTCAGAACTACCAATTCTTTCTAATTACTAATATGGCAGAAAAGTGCAATGAATTTTAAGCTTCATTAATAAAGGAATCCTTTTTTAGTATATGGCTACATGATCCAATTTAATTTACAAAATAGATCATCTCCTCTAATAGAACAACTCATTTTCTTTCATGACCATACCTTAATAATTTTACTAATGATTACTGTTTTAGTTGCATATATTATATCCATATTATTTTTGAATCTATACACTAATCGATTTTACTTGAAGGACAAACTATTGAAATTATCTGAACTATTTTACCCGCAATCACATTAATTTTCATTGCACTACCCTCATTACGATTATTATACCTACTAGATGAATCTATAGATCCTCTAATCACAATAAAAACAATTGGACATCAATGACTCTAAACTCTACACCTGTATCATATATTGCAAACATTTCGATTACCATTTCACATTCATTTGTTATCTTCCTTTTACTTTTATGCAGTATAATGTAACGCATGAAACAATTATTCTCAAAATGTTAATGGAAATCCATGTTTTAGACATTCCTTATATAAAAAAAGCTCTTGACTCCCTCCCCATACACATCCATCTTTGCAAACAACTAAACTGTACACAAGATTTTCGCAAAGTTAATATTCTATGATGGGTCTTGCTCTGTTTGTCATCATGGCAAATTTGAAACAAATCTTTTGATATTTTGGGGGTACTTCATATGAGGCTCATACTACTTTTCCAAAATATTTTCAAAAGTAATTTCTAATTCCTTCTGTAAATTTCTTGTTCTGCTGCTGTGTAATTGTTGCAGTCAATTACAAAGAAATTATTAAAATTAAAATCTGTTGTAAAATGTATAACAGCAGGAGTAACAGAGGGAAAAAATCTCTATCTTCAATATCTTTATTACTCCATTTAATTACGTCATCAACACTGCATCACAATTCCCACACTTCAATATCTTAGTTGAAGGATGACACCAAAAAGAAATTGACCTTCTGCAATTTTCCTAAAATCGGGATTTCAAAGAAAACGAGACCTGCACCATTCTCTTAAGCATTCTTTTTGCTTAACTGAATGGGGAATATCATTTTTGGAGGAAAATCAGCTGAACAATTGAGAATCTACATTGACTACAAACAGATAGACGGACGTTTGCAATCAATCAATTTTTTGGTATCAATGACCCATAAAACGGATCCTGACTACACAATGTATTGGAGAAAGTAATTTATTACATATACGAATAAGATTACCCACTTTCTCAATTACCAGAGCTTGGCAATAAGAGTTTTATATTGAAAATTCAGTCTTCCAAGCGCACAATTACAATACTTTCTCTTCTCATACAAGTAAGGATGAGAAAGTGAAAGGACAAGTTTTAATGGAATGCAGACAACCAAACCCATGTCCACTTTCATGAGACTTCATTTCTTATTAGTTTATTAATGTAATGCATATTTTTAATTTGTTAATGAGACTTTTGTGTAGTTTAAAATAATGTAAATAATTCTAATGTTTTATGAGAGCACTTGTATGTTTAATTAATCATGAAATTTATCAAGTTAACTATTTGAATTATTACTGTAAGTTATATATTGAATTTAATTCCTGTTATAATTTAAAGTAATTAAATGTTTATTTTAATCAATTACATCTATTTTTCAATTTTAATTTATCAAAATATCGAAAACTTATTAAATTATTACTGTAAGTTAATGTAGTTTGAAGAAAAAGGTCACTCTTACTGTAATTGTATTTAATTTCTAGACAGATTTTGCTTGATACTTCTATAAGTCAATATGCAATAAAATATTATTATTATTGTTATTATTAGTCCTCTTGATTCACTACAAGAGATGTTATGAATCCATACTCTAGAAATTAATTAAAATTCAGTAAGTTAATTACTTTTTGTGTTACAATCATTACAGTAATAATTTAATAATTTTACAATTATCTTGATAAATTTATGTTAAGTATATAACAATTAACTTAAGTTATAACTAGAATTACATTCATATCCCTCTTTATTACTCAAGATATTTCTCAACAGTAATAATACTTTGTAAGAGTAAGGTGCTACAACAGTGAGAAATTCATATTTAATAAAAAAATCGTTACAGAACTATGTCGGATTCAGTTTGAAAACGCTTCTGATACATTTCTTTTGTATAATTGACTTCAATTAAGGGCACCATCAAACTTACTCACATACACTCAGTAAGCACAATTTCTATTCAAAACTTCAAATCAAGAAACCAAAAATCTCAGAAGCTTAGGGTAGTCGTTATTACCTTTCAGAATTAGATAATTTAATCAAACCTAATTCAAGAAACACACCACATGGGAAAATTGTATGCTCATTATGGAGTTCCCAGGCTCAGTATCTTAACTCTCAGGATTCAAATAATGTGGCAATGAAGATAGTAAGCATACTGCTGTGAAGGAATCACAATGCAGAGGCTGTGGTCAAAGACCTTTCACATCATATCCTTAACATTTCTAACCCTACAACTAATATACTTAATGGAAATTTTCTAGTAATATTAATCGATTAGAAGTATATAATTCACTCCTCATTTTTACATAAAAAATTTTATCTCTAAATTAAATTAATAAATTACTGTCCATCTTTTATGATTAGTATGTTCCATCCTTGAGGTACAAGTGACCTAAATCTTAGATGAAATCTTATAATAATGAAAATAGCAATGCTACCAATCATAAGATTTATCATAACTTATTCTCATAAGATTTACCATAACATTTCCAAGTAATTGAAAGTCGACAAGAAAATTTTTTGGGCTTCACAAATCCAACAAACACAATTCATGATACCTTTTAATAACAGTAAACAGAGAAATTCTGTATTTGAAAACAGCACTACATTATTTCCTCAAATTTAGGTCCCACATACATTCACTTTGTTTTTTTATTTATTTTTGTAAATTTTTTATTACTCTATTCCCTACTTCTCAGCCTCACAAAATAACAAATAACTTTAAATACAATGTAATCATCACATCACTATCTGCTGCGTGATACAGTTATAATATCAAAAATCATTAAAGATATAATTAGATATCATTTACAACCTTCTTGTCAATTTACAATTATTTCGTCAAATACAACAAACACAGTTGCAAACAAATGACAATTACTGAAGTTCGACACAATCTACACGTTCTTCCACAAAATAATAGAATTTATCTTTCAACACCAAATAAGGGTTAAATTAATATTTTTGCACTGAACAGACTAATACACATTTTATTCACTCACTTTTCTGCTAGGAGTTTTGCATCCAATCCATCAGGTTCTTCTCCTGAAACATCACCTTCATCCCAATTATAGGGAGTTTTGGGTTCTTCAATCTTCATGTGACCATAATCTTTATCTGGAGGGTGCAATGTAGCAATGATGTTCATTTCGTCCCATTTCGTTTCTTTGTGCTTTCTGGGAGAAGATGAAAAGCAATATTATTTACTATAACGGAAACTTTTATTCCAAAACAAAATACACACATAACAATGTCACTTAGAGCAATTACAGACCATTAATACATGTTTGATGTTGTAGGCAGGCACAAACACCTCTACATTTGTGACCTCCGTATGCCAGTCTTAATTACAGAGATAAATTTTGAAACGCAAATTGTGTAACACTTACTTTTCGGAGCATCAGGTTTTTCGAAACTTGATGATGTTTTCAAAATTCCCTTGGAAGGTCTTTTACCTAAATTCTCCGCCATGACTCAACGTGACTCGTACCTAAACGGCGTCTATACTATTTTCGACGCACAAAGTCTACGATATTTGCAAACATTTGCAAAAACTACATCAATATTATAACATGTCATGGTTCAAACAATATTTTTCACCAAAACAGCCCATAGACAAATTCACATTCTGACGTAACTTATTGTAACCACTAAAGACAGAGTAGGGAATATTACACCTTTAACTATATTCAATTCATTTACAGTGTCCTTTGACAGATAAAAGATGTTATTGTGTCTTCCAATCGGGAGCTTAAACATCACTACAGGGACGTCACTATGGTGACGTTTGAGCTCCTCATTGGATAACTCTGTAACAGCTGCTAAATTGTCAAAGATCACTCAATAAACCGAAGTTTATGTTGGAATACCAAGGAACGTGTAACGTAACCATCAAAACAAATCGGGGGATCGTGCGCCACCCATAATTTTAATTTGCAGCAGGATCGGGAATGTGACGTCAGTCGAACCAGCGACGGGTGCGCTATCTAGTGAGACTTTTGGTTATTCATTCTGATTCACTATCATCACGTAGCCATGGATTAATAGGTATTCATCCATGACGTAGCCATCCAGTCATCGGCTCCGTAACCTAACGAGCTATTCACTGTATGTTATCTTATATGTATAAGATACGGCGCAAGTTAAGTCCTCTTGATCTACAAGAAGCGGTAATAAATTCCCAATATGTAAAGAATGCACTTAATAACAAAAATTCAAGTCACAAAGAACGTTTTTTCTTCAAAAGCAGAATTGGTGAAAATATCATCGGCTTATGTTTGGGCACCTAATCATTAAAAAAGCCAAATAATCAACCAAAACTACTGTATACAAGCCATATAATCATCAACAAAAAATATTAAAGGCAGAAATTTTGTCTATGTATTAAATTTATATATTATCAGTAGTACAATAACTGATGGTGGTGTAGATACCTTTTTACTTTCTCGCCTTACGAATACTTCCTAAGAAGAGAAAGTTATGTAATCGTGCGCCGGAAAACTTTTTTTTTTTCGCCAGAAAAACTCTTAAAGCTGGAATCTGGAAACGAAAAAGTGGATAAAATCTGTTGCTAAATTTAGAAAAAAATCCTCTATCTCGTCAAAATCCACGTTTTCTTGCTTCTTGATACTGAAAAATCGATTGACAGCAAAACGTCCCCCTGTCCGTCTGTGGTCAATGTTACCGCCTAAACCGTTCAGTCGATTTCCTTTAAAATTGATATTCCCCAATCGTTTTTACTGATGTCAAGGCTCCTGGAATTTGAAACTGCTATTTTAATTTTTGAGGGTACTTTACATGAGACCCATCGGAGATTTTCAAAGTTAAAAGAAAGTGGCTCCAAATTTTTTGATTAAATTTTGTTGTTGAATAGTGCAAAGGATGTTTAAGGGAATGATGTAGGTTTCATTTTCGGTGATATCCCCAATATTTCGAAATTGCAAAAAACTATTTAAAACTGCAAAATTGAAGATAGAGATTTTTGCCTCAGACAAAGTCGGTTGTACAAAATTAGCACTTTAAATAAGACCATGTACCATTTTTTTGAAAACGAGTAGTTTTTGCGTAAATTGTGCTTCAAATTTACCAACAAAATGTTTCTCAAAAACCGCTCTAAATTTTTTCTTTAAATTTTCTTCCCTTATGTAACGAGGGACGATATAAATATGGTCTTAGTCCTACTTCTGGAAAATACTTGTTTTTTAGAAAATTGCAGAAAAATATATTTTAAATTACAAAATTGTAGATAGCGATTTTTACTTTAGACAAAGTCTCTTGTAAAAAATTAGCTCTTTAAAAAAGGTTATGTAGAATTTTCTGAAAAAAAACCGAGTCGTTTTACGTAATCTTCGCTTCAAATTTACAAACAAAATCCTCAAAAACCGCTCAAAATTTTTCCTTTAAATTTTCTCCATGTGTGTAATAAGGGACGGTAAACAAATAAATAAATAAATAAATAAATAAACTGGTGATGCTATAGAATGGCACAGACTTTCTCGCAGTAGTTATTTTTCTCATGTGGTTCGTCGGATATAGGATTTGGAGTAAGCCCTTCACCGCTGCCTTTCTTTGTCACCAAATAGACATGTTTTTCGCATGTTGACAATTACTGGCTTCCTAATGATAGAGTTGATACAATTACGTTTTTATTAATATATAAGTACTTAGTCTGCATCTCACGCCAATGGCAAAGGTGGTTAAATCGTATTGGGATGTTGGGGGCTGAGTTCACTTCAAAAGATGGCGGGTTCGAATCCAAATAGTGATTTTAATTTAATGAATGTGTTGATGCAGAAAAAAACTATTGAAGAGTGTAGAAATTTTATTGAAAATCATTTGAAGTACTACTCATGAATAGAATCAATGCAGATAAATATACAGGACTTGTATTTGTTTTCCCAAATTGAATCTTTTAAATAATTTTTCAACTGTTATTCGATTTCTGAAACGTATGTCAAATCAACCGTTGTCTTGTGTATATCTGTATGAACAAATTTAAATAAAATTATGAGTATTTCAACGTCAAATTGAAATACAATATAACCAAAACGCATGCGATCGACTTAAATATCCCTAACGGTTCCGAAATTACTATTACTTTCTCGCCTTGCGAATACTTCGTAAAAAGAGAAAATTATGTAATCGTGCGCCGGAAAACGGGGAATTTGCACCAGAAAAACTCTTATAGCTGGGGGTCTGGTAACGAAAAAGTGGATAAACCAGTTACTGAATTTAGAAAAACTAGTGGTGCTATAGAATGGCACTGATTTTCTCGCAGAACTTAATTTTCTAATTTCTAAATTGAACTAGTTTTTCTGTTATGAATGATCTTTCTAGAGACCTTCTTTGAGCGCCCAAAGGACATTCCTTTTTATATGGATTTTTAGGCTTCCTAATGCGAGAAATGAAACCACCATACACTTATTACTATTATATAAGTGCAAATGTCATTCATAGCCATTGTGGTCGCAACCGTTAGCGAGCATTGGCACAGCTCTTCTGAGGCAAGTTTCGCCGGTTCGAGTCATGGTCAAGGAATATTATTTGTCAAAATTCTCTGTTGTCACAGGAAATAATGGGAATTCTAGGGCCTTTATTGAAAACCATGTGAAGCCATTTGAATCACAAATACTGATAATTAAGATAAATGAACTGGAAGTGTCTGTATATATTTTTCGAATTTTTAACTTTAACAATTTTCACGTCTTTTCTTGGATTTGTAAAGCGTATGTACCATCGTATCAATTGTTTCTTTATCATGCATTTACTATTTTGTAGCTCGGTTCGATTCTTTTTATGGCTCTGTTCGACACATACGGTGCTAGTATGGCGAAGTGGTATAAGTGCCGGTTCGTTAACTTTGAGGATCGGATTTCGTATCTCGGAACGGAAAAAGTTTGCTGGTAGAAAACACTTTTGCTGTATTATGAAGTAGTGGAATAGCATTTAGGACCATACAGCAGCAGTGCGAGCAAGTATGGGCGTTGGAAGCACTAGTTTAATAATGGTATAGATAATTGTGGTGTAGATAACATTTCTTAAGTACAATACATATTTGATATCAGACAACATCCGTCTTTCATTCATTATTCATTATCAATTAAACAAGTAATCACATCTCAGCCCTGAAGAGGATGATGATATAAATTGACAAAATGTTGATTGATGCAAATGACAAATCTATGATCTAGCTGAATATCCAGTTTTAATAAATAATTTGGATCCATACGGTCATTACTGCTAGCATAGCTACTGGGGTGTATCAGCACTCCACATATTTAATATTAAATTAATAAAAACCTCCTCCAGGAGACACCGCCTTAAAGTAGCTCTGTCCGTACGGGCGAGGAGGTTTGCGTACTCCAATGAAGTCGAGAGCATTACGGGGGTAGCGGTGCTGGCTGGTTGGAAAAAAATTGCCAGTACTGCTGCCGGTAGGGTCACACATGCTGTACAGGTCTCGGCGGAGGGATCAGACAAAGAGTTTGTATCACAATGTCCCGTTAATCAGATACCTACCTTGTCCTAATTTCCAGGCTCTGCTGTATCCATTTCCTACCTCTCCCCCACCTGCGGCACTGTCGTTAGGATGGTATCCCTGTCTAATGTACCACTTAATTGTACCACATTACTAGTGTCTTTACTTTAAGGCCTCTCTTGGCCCCTTGTGCTATTTCGACCCCGACGCTATTAGGTTGCGAGGGCTAGGGTGTCTTTCTTTGTCATTTATTCCCCTTTTCTCATGTATTCAGTCCTTTTTCTTCTTCGTCATCTTCTTCTCTCACGTTGTACTTTCTTGATTTTCCCTAACGGGAAGGGCAGTTAAAGCTCTGAAGGCGAGAGGGAAGCCGGCTTGTTCTAGGGAAAAGTAACCTCGAAAATAAATCTCTGGTTCTCCAGGTTGAGGGTAGGGCGTAGGGCCAGCCCCCTACATCTGTAAAAAACGAAAACGCTAAATATCCCAGTAATGAAGCAGAATTGTCCAGGAAACGACCTGGTAACGAAAACGGTATATGAGAATAGGCACATGGAATGTAAAGTTCTCAAAATGAAAAGAATAGAAGTCTTTAAAGAAATTAAAAAGATGAGATATAAATTGGTGTGTTGTCAGAAACAAAGAAAAAGGGGACAGGGAGAAGAAGAAATAAAAGACTAAATCCACATATATAGTGGCGTTAACAAGAATTGCGAGCTAAGAAAGGAGTTTCTATTGCTGTGTTAAAGAAATATAAGCGAAACATTAAAGAGTTGGTCATGTGTGAATGAGAATATTTTAAAAATTGATTTTAAAATTAAAGGTATTGAGATAGTAGTTATAGGTGTATAAGCTCCTAATGACAGTGCTACCGAATTGGAGAAAGATGGGTTTTTAATCAGCTGACGACGGTCTTGGATGGGATTCCAAACCGGAAGGATATATCTTTAGCGGGAGGTTTTAACAGTAGAGCTGGAAGGCTTGCGCAAGACGAAGTTGTAGGAAGATATGGAGAGGAAGTGATAAACGGAAATGGTGAACGACTAATACCGGGTGATTAGTTAAAACGCAACTCTGCTGTTCGAGGCACTGAGAAAAAAGTGAAAGCATTGCAACACTGCTGCTGAGACAGCTCCTTTGATAGAATCTCTGCGACATTCCCTTCACTCACCACCCCCTTCCTTTCCCTCGCTCCCTTCCTGTGGTGGGTCATACCTCCTCTAAGCAAAACAGGAGGCGTCATCATCCACAGTTTTGAAGGGAACTTACGATGGGCCTCAGCATAGAACAACACAGACTTATGGTGGAGGAGTTCCGTACGCAATCTTTCAAAGAGTGCCAGGCAACTTTCAGAGAAAAAATTTCATCTGGTCATCTGCAGTGGTCTGGAAACTGTGGAAAAATCTCCTACGCTCTACATCGATAATGTTGATGCTCTAATACTAGCTAAAAATCCAGAATATCATCGCAAATCAAAGCACATCGAAATTCGCCATTTCTCTGTAAGGGAGAGATTCTTGGATGGAGATCTGGAATTGGAGCACATACATGGAACCAATCAGCTTGCTGATCTACTGACTAAACCTCTGGAGAGGGTTAGATTTGAGATGCTACGTGAGAGGATTGGGATACAGAAGATTGCGTCCACAGACTGTTAAATATAGTTTATTTTGTGTAGTTTGTGTTTATTTGATTTTTCTTTTGGAGGAAGTGTTAGTACATGAAAAGAAAAATGCAGATAGTGACGCCATCTGTGTACGTATCTGAGAACTCTTTGAAATGAGAAGAGGCCGAGTTCGTCTGTCGAGGCAGTGCAGTCAGTGCATGTTCGGGCTTGTTTTGTTAGGGACGTTTGTGAATTCTGTTACCTTGTGTAATTAAGATAAGTAATAAATAACGTTTATACAAAACAAATTAATATGAGCATTGAATGATACTCCGCTGTTTCTATTCCTTGAGAGACTAAATGGCCGCATTAATACTCCACGTGGCCAGAATTCCTCGCATTCGCACATAGCGGACTCACTGAGAAGTATGCCTAATTTATAAGCTTGATTCCTGCCTAAACTGTGGAGTTTTTTGCAGTTAATCTCTCCCTTTACACCATTTTGTCTTAATAATTTATTAGGCCTTTATCTATGGTTTTGTTACATAGTTTGCCTACATATTTCCAAACCATTTTCTCTCCTGCTCTTAACATTGTATTTGTATTGTCTTTTGAACCAATTATTACAGGCCCCTTTCTTTTATTGTCTTCCTTCTTCCTACATCTCCCCCTATCTTTGCATTTACGTCCATTGCAGCCTCCGGAGCATCGACAGTTGACTCCCTATCATCTGTGTCACAGTCTGTCATTTCTTCACTTTCGTTTCTTTCCACCTAGACTTCTTGACTTTTGTCTTCAACCATGTTAATTGTGTGATCGATGTTGAACTATATCTGTTTCGGAGGATTTTCGCCCTCCTTTTTGGTGTTCGTGTTCTCCTTTTCCTCGTTTTTTAGCTTGTTTCTTTCTTGTGGATTTTACTATTATTGATTCTCTATCTCCTGTTGATTTCATTCCCTTTATCATATTTTTCATTTCTTCCAACTCCTGCATTATAATTATTTGATTTTCTTTCAAATCTTTGATATCTTCTTTAACACTCAGTTCCGCCACCCTTGTCTTGCATTTTGCACACATCCATATCACATTACATCTCTAATTATTAAGAACATTGAATTCACTAGCAGATATATCCGCGCATTTGCAGTGGAACCACATCTTACACGGACCGTCACATCCCACCACCTTCTCTTCATTGCTGAAACCTTCCATGCATTCACCGCAAGGATCCGGATTATTGCACTCCATTTGAGTTGGCATTGCTGCTTCTATTCCTAACCTGGTTTTTAAAATTGCACGCTTTCACACTAGCACACGCATACTTTTGCCTTCACGTTCGTGATTTCCTAAAATTACCACAATCACTTCCGCAGTATGTCACACTTAAATAAATGCCATTATTATTAGAATATTCGCTATTAGTACCCCCAGATCGCACGCACATTCAACCGTCACAATAGCCAACTTACACACAGACAGTTTACTGCTTGAAATTGCCAGCCGCTGTCCGACCCGCTCAAACATGGTTGCCAGTGCAGTTCGCCCTCCCTGCTTTGGGTTGCGTTTTAAACTGATCATCCGGTAGAAGTGTGCGCCCAGTAAAGTTAAAAGTATGGAATAGGTTTTTTAGACATAAAAACATTCACAAATTCGCTTGGACGAGAGGAACTAGTAAAACTATAATAGATTACGTTATCGGAAAACGCAACAACAAAATTATGGTGGAAGATATTCGAGTCTATAGAGGAACCGAGTGCAAGTCAGACCATTATTTGTTGAAATGAAGATTGTATGTTACCTATGTAAACAAGACACAGCAATCGGAAATTCATGTCGCGTATTATAGATAAAAAAGAATACAAAATGTGTTTGCTTGAAGACCCATCTATATCCTTCCTATAGGGGAAGGCGCACAACCAAGGGTGTTAGCACATTTTCTCGGCGCGGATAGAGTTGCAGTGACTTTCGCCCAGCTGGGCGTTCTTTGTGGTCTTCCCGCCAATTATGGGAGTTCCATGGTGCACCAGTGTGTTATGGGGGCGCGAACATACATTTCGCGCGTCCCACTTCAAATAATTAATTAATTAGAAATTAATTAATCATTTTTCCCCTGCGCCTCTACGCGTGGAGCCCCCTCGTACATCGGGTGGCGCGCGGCTGATGCCAGGC
Organism: Acheta domesticus; assembly: GCA_031308135.1. NCBI lineage: Eukaryota > Metazoa > Arthropoda > Insecta > Orthoptera > Gryllidae > Acheta > Acheta domesticus. Next base: position 19,489,775 of record JAHLJT010008446.1, read on the forward strand.
CACCTCACGCTGCAGGCACCGCCGCCCCCGCCGCCGCCGCCGCCTCCGCCGCCACCGCCACCCTCGCCGCCTCTCTCTCCTCACTGCCCATCCGCCCTGTTGCCCCCCCCCTTCCACTCGCCCGGAGAGACCTCGGGGTGTGGTCGAGAGAGGCGGGGCCGGCGGGACAGCGTCGGCAACAAGGCGGCAGAGGAGAGAATGTGCAGGGAGTGACACGCTGGACTATACACCGCTGACCACGGAGAGCGAATCCAGCCCGTGGATATCTGCCGTCAGCGAACGACATTTTTGTGTGTGCATTTAGACCCTCTACTAGACAGATGTGTAAAAAGGAGGAGCAGTTTTACTATGAGTGTAGTCTGGTTTGAAAAGTCTAGACATGTATTTATAATAATTTATGCCTCATAGGCTTCAATACATTCTGCAATGTTTAAACTAATTTCATTTTCTTTACTGTATCAGTCATGCAGCCTCGCCTAGTTAGTGTGCTTTTCATTTCGTGTTATCGCAGCATTGCAATAGTTTTGAGAAATTGTTAAAGTTTTTTCTATTATTTGACAAAGGGACAGTACGAACCCAGGGACATTCGCTATAACAACATTATTCAATGAGATGGGAAATTTTGACACCGTCTGTTGTATTGGCTACCCTGCTAGGAAGTGTTGGCGTCTAAAGGCTGATTTACACGTTGCCAGTAAACGTGCCAGTTGAGGTTGCCAGCAACTGGCAAGTGGTGACTGACAACGTGTAAAAGCCTTGTTGCCAGTGACTGGCAAGACCTTCGCGCCAGTCACTGGCGATGCCAGCGGAACAAGAAAGTTTGTTTTACTGGCATGCTAACGCTCTCCCCCGCCACCACGGTGTCCGCCACGGCGATGCCCCGGGGTCCCTACACGTGTTTACACTGCTTTATTCTTGCACGGTGATCAACCTAAGCTTAATATTATTATTTTTAAAAGTGATTGGGGAACAGAAGTTCTCTTGAATAACAGAAGAACGAAATGACAAGTTTGACTGGTTATATACAGCATCGAAACATTTGTGGGATAGTTTTTACCAGAACCGCGAGGCTAGAAACGCCGCATTTCTGGCAGTTGCAAATAAAATGGGGATAGATATCTTCTCAAAGGTAGATTAAGTGAATAGCAGTGGCGTAGCGTCAGGGGACGCTGAGATGCTGAGCATCCCCGTATATAAGAACCTTAAATACTATTTGATAATCTTACAAGTGGTCTGTTGAGCGAAACACGTTTTGTATTAATTTAAATTGATTTCCTATGATTGAATTCGGCGGGCTGTTGAAGCTGGCCTCTGATTGGTTGGAAGCTAAAATACTTCAGCGTCTGCCGCCAGATGCGACGAGCAATGACGCATGCGCAGATGGCGAGGTCCCCCTCTCCCCTCTTCACCCCTGGCCCAGAGAAACCCGACTGCTTTACGCTAGCGTCTACTGCGGAAAGAAACTCGTTTGTGCACGAGAGCGCAGCACACTTCAGGCGTTCAGTAAATTATCTTTCTCTCTCTCACTCGGGAGTCCCCGCTTGGTCATGGGTACAAACTGTAGAAATAGTGCCTGACTACTATTTCTTAATTAATATCCAAGAAATTGTATTATCTCTTAAATAGATTACATATTATTTAAGTCTGCAATGTATAAATTAACAAATGGTCTTATTGCCATTCGCGTATAAGAATTAAAGCTGAGCCATTGTATAATTTGCTTTCAAGACATCGGCAGCCCTGACTGCTGTGTGGATTTTGTGGGAAGCGCCTACACCGTCGTAAGCAATCGAGATCGTGGAAGTATACTGCGATTTTTGTAGGAAGAGCTCTCAAGATAACTCAAATCCCATCTTCGCGATGGAATATGTCACGGCATTTCGTATCATTCACAGTCGTTCCGCTAGATTTCGCACGATCGCGACTGTATGAAGCAGTGCTTGCGATCATGCGACTTCTACCGGCAAGACCGAGAAAAGACGCGAAATGCCGTGACATATTCCATCGCGTAGATAGGATTTGAGTTATCTTGAGAGCTCTTCCTACAAAAATCGCAGTATAGTCCCAGTGTATCTGCCTTGTGTTGCGTTCGCCTGTTAGACGAAGTAGTTGATAGTGACATTTTGTGTGTTATTGTTGAGCATCCCCAAACGTGTGAGTCACGCTACGCCACTGGTGAATAGGATAAAATGTTTACGGAACATTTGCTTTGCACACCGTTGTTTGAGCGCCGAAAACTTATCACGGAGCACGTCGCAAAGAGTATACATAAGCTAACAGCAGCGAGAAAAATATCTCATCTTGCATGCCATTACTAGCACTGTATAAACAACTATTGCCAGTCGCACAGAGCGCTAGCGCTGTCCAGGTGCTGGCAAACTCGTAACTGGCACACCAGTACTGGTAGCGTGTAAATCAGCCTTTATGTTTTTCGAACGAGCGACGCGTTGTTTACGTGAGCCTTTTAATAGAATCATGATCAAAAGTGAGTACATCAATGATACTATGCAACAGTTGTAATTGTATTTTAGTTAATTTATGTAAAAGTTCAATATATTAAATCTGCATGAAATCAACTACTAAAAATGATACTTACCTTACGCTAAGGTCCGATTAAATTAAGAAGGTGATTGACAGTTCTGTGTGACTTCAGGACGCCTCTCCCGTTTCCATGGCAGCTGCCAACCAGAGAGACAAAACGTGACGTGGCAGGTCGCTCAGTTGCCACTGCCGAACACGGGGAACATTTGAGCATCGCACAGCGACTTCCCTGCCGCCGCGCCGCCCGCGTTTCTGCCTGTGCTGCGCGCGCAATGTGTACTGTGTTGTGATGAGTTGCGTTGAGGTTAGGCTTTTGTCGTATTTTTTACACTTTTACACGAATTTTTTGAAGTGTTTGTTTTCGTGTCCCGGTAACACGTGCTCAGTGGTTTGCAACCTGGCAACGTCGCTCCCCTCCACTCACAAATGTCAATTACCTTCTTAATTTAATCGTACCTTACACGTGCCTACGGAAAGCTAGGATACGAATTGAAACTTTTCGTGCAGGGTGATGTACCAAGGGACAATAAGAGGTGATGTCCCTTGGTACATCATAAATTGTAGTTATTTCATTTTTATAATATTTTTCTAATTTAATTGTACAATTAATGTGTCGTTAGTATGAAAAGAAAAATGCAGACAGCAACGCCATCTGTGTGTTTCAGTGAACTCTTTGAACTGAGAAGAGGGCGAGTCGTCTGTAGAGGCAATGCAATGTCAGTGCGTGATCGGACTTGTTTTGATGCAGACGTTTGTGAATTCTTTTACTTGTATATTTAAGATTAGTAATAAATAACGTTTATACAAAACAAATTAATACGGACGTTGATAGTATTTTCGGTACGAATTTAAAAACAAATATTACTTGAAAATAGGTTTTAGTTTTTCTACATACTTTGTAAAACTATAACATAATACAAATTCACAGCACGTAATCCTGTGATATATCTTTCTTGTAGTGTAATCTAAATTGATTTCACAACACTGCATGCCGGAAGGCTCAAGCCCAGCGATTCGACCTGACAATGCTAGTTCCGGTCACGGTGGAACCATGGTTATTTCCACCATGGTTCCGGCACTGCCATTATCGAGAACGAACGATACCGAAACTTTGCCTGCTATCGGGATAAGCCGACCGCTCGAAAGAATGCTGGAGAGTCAACGGATCTCTTATCACCCTTTATTGCTCAAACCCAAGGCGATTAGGCGGCATGTCAGATTAGTACTACCATAGCCCGCTAGTATGCTTTAAAAGCCTCGGCACTCCGGCCCCGTCCTTGTTATATGTAAAAGTTCCGCTACTGACCGCTGGAGCGCTGCTCGCCGACCATTCCTCGATCTGCTGCTACACGAAAATATACGGAGATCCGCATTACAAACAGAACTTTTCGACTGACAGGCTTTGAATTCAAGTATTTAGGCATCTCCATTACTTCTTTAGTAAAAGTAGCAATGTTCTTCAAGACCTCTGATAAAAAAAATGTTTAAAATTATGTCAATGATCGTTATTAAATCTGCGCACTCGTCACATGCAAGGAAACTGTTTCTTTGCAAAGCTGGCTTAATATATTTTTGAAGGTTTCTTTTCACAACAAACCTTGGAAGTGGAGGTACAGCTTTCACAATAAATTGTTCTACCACATATAACCATCAGGGTCTTTTAAAGATGAGACTGATTTATTTATTTATTTAATATCCACCCATGCAAATTATCTTCATATAGTAAATAAATATTAACATACATTCTTAATGTTTCTGAACGTTATAAAAATATGAAACCCATGGTGGAAATAACTTCGGCTACCTAACAATTCAGTTTATTCTCAAAATTCTCAAATTTTGAAAATATACTCACAAATAGCACAAACAATTTCTGTTTATGTTCAATAAAAACATACTGACTCCAAGTACTGGAAATGATCGTTTGAGTCAGCTTTAGATATTTCTCGTATTGTAAACTTTTCAATCAAAAAGTGACACATTTTCTCACAAACGTCATTGGATATCACGAGAAGTCTGATTGTTGATTTTTATTTATGATGTTTGATTTATTGTTCTGTCATTGTTGTGGAATTTGGAAGCGGACTACGCAAAGAATTAGAAATAATGTCTACATTGTACTTTAGTTGCTCTTATTGAAAATATCTAATAGTTTTTTCTGGTATCTCCATGAGAGCGCCAATATGAATTTCGCTAGTCGGAAATAATTTTTTGATTCTATCTCTTGGTGAGAACGTTTTTACCAGGGCAATAGTGATTTGGAGTACTTTTTTTGAGTGAACTTTTGTGAGTATTATTTACAACAACGTCAACATTTATTACAGCGTCCGTAGTCCGTTTTAGAACTAGTTTCTTCCGGTTATTTAGATATTTTTTCACGAACAATTATATCTTGAATTTTTACTTTTTTGAGCGTGTAATATAGATTAAAAAATAAATACAGCTTGAAATATAAAAATAGATAGTATAAAACTGATAAAATAATAGTTTTCTATTCATTTCGTTTTCATCCAATGTCTTTAAAAACCTTAAAGACATTATGTGCATTATAGTTCTCTTTAAACACCTAAATATCAGAAATAATTAAGAATAAATATTGTATTTTATATGTCAAGAAGAATCACTACTGGCTCACTAACCAAGTAGATTTCACGCATGCTATGTTAATTTCAAGCATTCACTCAACAATTTCTTTTAAGCAAACTGCACAGTGAAATATAATTTCAGTATTGTTTAATATTACCACCAACACGAGTTTGCAATGCCTCATATCACAGTCAGTGACCAAAATCGTCCGAAATGCGGGCATTTCCCTATGCATTAAAACGGCCCGAAGGTCTCGCGAATGGTCGGCGACCAGCGCTCCAGCGGCCACAATGTGAACTTCGTCCGTTCGCTGGCTTCCATAAGGATCGGCGAAGTGCCGCGGCTTTTAGGCATACTAGCGGGCTATGGTACTACGTACACCAATGCGTAAACAATCTAGCGGTACATGTAGATACCCTTAGGCTTTTGGCATATATCCAAAAATAATAAAAAATAACAATTCTGACGAATATTATTTATTTTGTCTACTTTCAAGTAAATGTATTTTAAGGCATATTTAACTTTCTAAGCCTTTTTCCTTGAGATTTTTTCTATCCGTCGAAAGTTCTCTTTTCCGCCGGTAGATCGCACATCTCGCGTATTTGATGATAGACTGTTTCTGACATGTTAATAATTTTGCAACAATACACTGTATGGTGTTTAGTTTTCTTGTTTTTGATATAATATAATTTATATAATATATGCGAATATATTTTTTGCATGTCAATCTACAAATATAATTTTCCTATAACTTCAAAATTGTAAGTCCCGTAGATTTTGTGTAGTACTAGTGTGATGGTTGAAATTCTGAACCTCCAATTCTGGAATCATACTTCACAGGATCATTTTTTTTTGTGCGAGTACCATTGTTTCGAAGTTATACTTGTAATTGTGCTATCGATCTGGACTTTCTCTTTGGATTTTGGACAACTCGGCGCCCAGTTTCGTCTCTGATATCTCTTTACGGACATCGGACACCTGGCTTCGCTCCTGGCGTCTCTTCACGGACTTCGGCAACCGGGCTTCGCTTCTCGCATCTCTTCACGGACTTCGGACACCCGGCTTCGCTTTTGACTTCCCCTTCAAGGACTTTGGACACCCGGCTCTGCTTCTGGCTTCTCTTCACGGACTTCGGACACCCCAGGCTTCGCCTCTGGCTCGTCTCCACGGTACCCAGCTTCGCTTCTGGTCTCTCTTCATTTCGTCCCTGGCCTGACTCTGGCCACCTCTGATTACGGGTAAGTGTCACGAACCCGACTGGCCTAAGAGGACACACCTCTGCTTACGGACAACACCGCACGGCTGCAGCAGCAGCAGCCAGCAAAAATGGATCCACCGGACAAAATCCACCTGCCAATAAGGGCCCCCATCACCAGGAAACACGACGACCGGCGAAAGAATGACCTCACAAACACGAGGGAACAAAAGAGAACCAAACTGCTCCACGAAGCCCGCGGAATGTCAGACAGTGACATGGAAGTAGTGGACGAGAACCCCGCGGAGACGCGCGGCAAAGGCAAGGGCAAAAACTCAGCGATTGCTGGACAACCGGGAAGCAAGATTGTAGGAGAAGATGGCGAAATCTATGAATTCCCAACCAAATTTGCGCGCACCCCCTTCCATCACTACCTCCCATCATTTCAATGAATAACCGCTTTGATTTGTTTAACAACCAAGACCAGACAGATGGACCACGACCCTCTGGTTCAACAAACAACCAGGATGACAACGTAGATGACGTACATGACACGAAAAACCCAACCAGACCGACTCCAGGACCAAAACCTCGAATTGGAGCTTATCACCTGGACCTCAACAAGATTATTGACTGTAAGACCCTTGTTAAAGATCTAAATGAATGGACCAAAAATAGTGTCGACGCTCGCTGCAACAGGACTCAATTGGTCATACAACCAAAGACAATGACTGCCCACCGTAAAGTGGGGCAAAGACTCGAGCTCATTAAACAAGACACCAATTTACGGAAACTTTACTTCTTTGACCAGCCAACTTACTTCTATCATCGTGCAATAGCTACTCCTAGAGAAACGTTTGTAATTAAAGGACTACCCCCGAAACTCAACACACAGGATCTACTGACTGACATACGCGACACATACGGCATCCCCATATACCACCTATTCGAAATGCAAAAAATGGAGCAAGACAAAACTATAAGACACTTAGGACTGTACGTATGTGTGACGGACAAGGACTTGATACCGACCATGAAGGCAACCATCAAATACGTGTCGTATTACAGTGTTACAATTGTCTCCTACATCAACAACAACAGGATCCCGCGTTGCAACAGGTGCCAACAATTTGGGCACACAAAGAACCATTGCTCCAGGAAATGGGTCTGCGGCAAATGCGCAGAATCACATGACACCGCCTTCTGCACCAGCAGCCATATAAAGTGTGTCAACTGCTCACAAACCCACGAAGCATCCTGGCCCGGATGTGCTGCTTTTCAACTCGCCAACAACTCCCGACTACAAGCAATTGCCAGACTAAAAGAAAGACAGACAACCCGCAACAACCAGCCTCCACCAGACTTCTCCCATTAGTCCTTCCCCCTCCTTGACGGCAGAACGTTGGCAGATACCACCGCCAACAGAAATAACAGCCAGGACTCTCCGACTACAACCAGTAACATCACTAGCAACACCCTAAAGGACATCATCGACTTCATCAAGAACAACATTATCAGAATCATCCAGATAAAGACATTATCAATATCTTTAAAGGACCTGACGACATTCTCACGAAACTACTGACTGCTGCGACCAAACTATGCGAACTGTGTTAAACAGACAGAACAACAGACAACACTACTTGAGACTAGCATCCTGGAACGCACAAGGCAGACTACACGACAAAAAAGCTTCAATCAGACAGTTTCTTGACGACTACTCCATCGGGGCACTTCTCATCCAGGAAACTTGGTTAAAACCTAACCAACCTTTCTCCATCCCCAAATTCCTCATATACAGAACAGACCGGCCGATAACCATGGGCGGAGGCACAGCCATCTTAATCCGTAATACGATCCCACATACATCTCTTTCGAAACCACCTCCATTCAAATAGGAACCCTCCATTCAAATAGGATTCAAATCATCTCAATGTATAATAGACCTCACAACAGACTGAAAGCAGCAGACTCAGACCAACTAACCGACAGACGCACACCACTATTATAGCCGGAGACTTTAACGCTAAACTGACGAATTGGGGATGCAAGCATGACAATCAACCAGGAAGAGACCTACACAGCTATCTCCTAACAAGACCATCCCTCAACCTTCTCGCACCACATGAACCTACCCACATGATAAACGACGAACCGAACGACATCCTTGACCTCGTAATTCACTCTACATCTATCATCGTAACAAATCCCTTTCCCCAGAACGAGTTAATATCACACCATTTACCAATAATCTTCACCGTACATATCACTCCTTACTCTCTAGCACCGCCAACTTTCCCATCTCGTAACATAGACTGGCGAAACTTTAAACACATCATCTCTAAAAAGATCAAAACACTCCCATGCCTCAGTACCTACCAAGAAATAGACAAAGCCATAGACCATTTTACACATCAGATCAAATCCGCAAATGCACGTTATATTCCACACCACAACACTCCGAAAACCTTCCGAATGAACTCCTAGATCTCATTAGACAAAAAAATGGGCACAAAGACATTACTACAAAACGAGACAAAAAGAAGAGAAGACTATTTATCAACAGTTAAAACGTTCACTTCACGACAAGCTGACGCAACACCATGAAAATACCTGGGACAAAACTGTACAGGACGCGAATCTAAAACACCCTGACCGACTATGGAGACTAATTAAAACCTTGAAGGCAGCCCCACAACCCATCTCCGCCATAATGCTACCAGACAACACCCTAACATATGATCCCAATGTTATCGCTGAAGTCTCCGCCAAGTTCCATTCCTCCAAATTTCCAGTTACAACCCCCCCTCTCCCTTCATCCGCTATCCTCAACTTCCTCAAAACCCCACAACTCCGACCTACTCAGCAAGAACTGTGGACGTGGACTGACAAAGAACTACGAGACGAAATCCGACGACTTCTCGACCCGACCAAAGCCGCAGGTCCCGATGGAGTTCAGACGATGGCACTAAAACACGTGACCCAGAATGCGATTCACCGTCTGACTGCCATATTCAATGCATGCCTACGCCTATCCCACTATCCCTCCATCTGGAAACATACCACCGTCATTATGATACGAAAACCAAAGAAAGACCACAAACAACCTAGCAGCTACAGACCCATCAATCTCCTACCCACTCCCACCAAATTATTTGAACGACTCTTACTTAGACGAATGACACCATTACTGACTAATGTATTACGAAACACACAGTTCGGCTTCAGAGACAACAGGCCAGCGATACTACAGACGCTACGACTTGCTCTAGACGTTTCAACATCATTGCAATACCCACGCGACGTCCCGGCTCTTTTCACAGACTTCAGAAGTGCCTTTGACTCTGTCAACCATGAGAAACTCCTCTTCAAAATAAAACCATACATCCCAGAATTTCTCCACTCCTTTCTGAGAAACTACCTCTCCCTACGTTCCTTCCGCGTAAGACACCTCTCATGTTATTCCTCTTCCTATCCCATCCAAGCCGGCGTCCCCCAGGACGCCGTGCTGTCTCCTACCCCATTTAACATATTCATCAATGACATACCAATACCTCCCGACGTAAATGATTATCTTTACGCTGACGACCTGGCATATACCGTGACCAACCACACGACTAAAAGAGCATTACCGAAACTACGACTAGCCGCTGACCTACTCACAGACTGGGCCAGAGAAAATCAGATCACTATAAATCCAACCAAATGTCAAGCAATAATATTTTCATGGAAAAGAGCAGATCCAGCAATAGCCCCCATTCAAATGAACGACGAGGACATCCCATGGAAACGAGAAGTGACATATCTTGGACTGACCTTCGACCGTAAATTACTGTGGACCCGACACCTCAAGGACAAAACTCAAAAAGCTCATCGGACAATCAACTCATTACTGCCAATCTTGACAAACAAAAATGTGAAACAGAAGATCAAATTTTAAATATACTACACCTATATCAAACCAATGGCTACGTACGGTACTGAAACTTGGGCTTTGACTTTCCAATCTAACTACAACTTACTGACTAGACTGGAAAACAGAATAATCCGACTAATTTACAGACCAGCACCTGACGACTGCTACCTCGACATTAAAAACCAACACAAAATTAAACCTCTTGTGACAGAAACTTAGGAAACTGGACAGAAACGACTCCTAGCAGCACTGCACAATCCTTCTCGTCTTTTGTCGAACCCCACCACCACATCATAAATCGAACAATCCCACACAACAGGAAACGTCAATACCCGCTTGACATCTTCACCCTAACCCGACCTTCTCCTACAATATAACTAAGTAGACCACAGGACCAGGCTCCGGGAGAACAGCACTCACTGACATGACCACTCTGCTAAACGACTTAGGTACCCTAAAATCTAGATAATGTTTTCCGAATTCCAACAATCACTAAATACAGTATTGCCAAAACCTTAATAAAATAACCTTTAGCGACGCAGTACCCTCAAATAAATAACCCATCTAAAACCCTTTAACGAAGTAACCCATCGGACATGTCCCCAGCCCTAAAACACACCCGCATTAAAGTAACCGGTGATCCCCTCCCACACCTTAACAAAGAAACCTATCTCCTCCCACAATGCCTTCCCTTTAACAAAATAACCTGTTTATTTCCTAGACCAAAAAATTAACCCGTCTTCTCAAGTCCAAAGCATCACCCATCCATCCACGCTTCCCATACGCCATTCTCTCCTATCACCAATTCATCTACGGGATGGAGAGATAGTAAAGATTGATTTCTCCACCATGTTTATACAACACACATGCTGAGGAGTGCAGTTTTTGTACATGCAGCACTACTAATCACACACATACGCAGGATGTATTTTCCCCTTCTACGCTCAAAACCTTGAAGTGCGAATACCACAATGAGGATTGAAAGCACTTCTTCGTGCTTCCTGAGCGTGAGGCCTATGACAGTTTGGTGATTCACTGAACTGTCAATAACGATGATCGTTCACCTGAAGTTTTCTGACTGAAAGGATGAAAGAGGGACATGCTGAGGTAATTCTAATTAATATAATCACAGTTTAACAATATTTTTTCTAATCTTCGTAAGAAATTTATGTTTAAATCATTTTACTTATACTAATCCCAGACGTTCGGCGGCGAGTCGTCTGTAGAGGCAATGCAATGCTAGTGCGTGATCGGACTTGTTTTGATGCAGACGTTTGTGAATTATGTTACTTGTATATTTAAGATTAGTAATAAATAACGTTCATACAAAACAAATTAATAGGTTATGAGCCCAGCTCACGTGTGAATCGTATTCTCTAGTGAGTGGAGCCGAAATTGAACGTCCGAAGAAAACATGCTAGAGTTTTTTATATACGTTTGAACTGGAACTTTGTGTGTAAACAGCGAACATGGATACCGGGAGTGACTACAAAATACAAGTGGATAAGCTTGAAGGACCTGAAGACTGGGCAAAGTGGAAGTGGCTTATTTCGATGGTGTTGCGTGCGTATGAACTTGAAGACACTGTTAACGGTTCGCGAGCGTGTCCTGATTTGGGAGTTTGCGACACCAAAAGCAACTTATCAGCAATGGAAAAAGGACGACGTAAAAGCGGCACGTTTGTTAGCAAGTGCGCTAGGAAAAACTATTGCCGAGATCGTGTTGACTTGCGCCAGTGCTGCAGAGATTTGGACGAAACTGAGTGTGCGGTTTGAACGCAGCAGTACGCAACGGCTGAATATGATGATCGAGTCATTTTTCCGCGTAACGCGTGACGAAAAAAAGACATCAGTACGCATGTCGCGAAACTGCAGAAGTTGATCGTGGATTTGAATGATGAATTGACGAAGAATAAAGAAAATACATTGTCCGAGAGCATTTTGAATGTCCGTATCTTATCTACGCTGGGAAAAAAATATGACAATTTTAAAGACTTGTGGGACACGATATCGTTGGAAAATCAAACTGTGAATTTCTTGATTGAAAAATTGTGCGCGATTGAATTGCGTGATCAAGGAAATGTCGAATCGACTGCGTTTGTTGCACGCGGTGATCCTAACAAGTAGCCTTGTCATAAAAATGACGCCGGAGAAAAATCAAAGAAGAATGTTCAACGAGCAAAACAAGTTTCCATGTCACAAATGTAAGCAGTTGGGTCATTGGGCAGCAGTGTCCGGAGAAGAAGACAGATGGCGCTGATGGAAACAGAAGTCAGTCTGATGCAAGTGTAGCGTTTATGACGCATGTCATGGGTGCCTCAGTCGATAACTTTATTGAAGCCGACAAGTGGTACTGCGGCAATTGCGCCACAAATCACATCACCACGAATAAACAGTTTAATTAAAATTTTACATCGTATGAGAAGTTTGCCGTTCCTGAAAAGATTTCGCTCGGGAAAAAGGTGTAAATATGCTAGCTCATGGACAAGGAAGTGTGAACATTCAAGTACGTCTGAATAATGCTTGGTCGAATGCCGTACTGAAAAACGTTTTGTATGTTTTTGAAGAAAGTGCCCATTTATTTTCCGTGAAAGCAGCTGCGAGCAAAGGTTTTTCTACGAGACTTGATTATCGAAGTGTCAGCATTGAAGATAGTGTCACTGGAAAAAAGATGATGACTGGATATGTTAGTCATGGTCTGTATGTATTGAACATGCGCGTTGTGTAGCCGACACAACAAGTTCAAGTGAATATGATGACATCATCGGAGACATTGCAAGTTTATCATGAAAAGTCATCAACATAAACATGTAAAGAGCGCCCTGAAGCAGATGAGCATTAACGTGAACGAAGGCAAGGAAGAATTCTGCGATGGATGTGCATTGGGAAAAATGCATAGGTTGCAATTCAAGACACGAATGAATCGACCAATGGTAACCGGTGAACAAATCCACGCCGATGTAAACGGACCCATGTCGACTGAATCTCTCGGAAAGGCGCGCTACTATGTGTGCTTTAAAGATGACTTTAAGCAAATATCGTAGAATTTTCTTTTTGAAACAGAAAAGTGAAGTACGCACCGTTTTGGAGACGTTTTTGAATGAAGCCAAGACAAATGGACATGTTATCAAGCAACTGAGGTGTGATGGAGGAAGAGAATTTGACAACAAGAAGGTCTCTGAACTGCTAGCAAGCAGGGACATAGAAATAGAACACTGCATTACTGCGCCGTATACACCACAGCAAAAAGGTGTTGCGGAGCGTGAAAATCGAACTATTGTCGAGTGCGCGCGTTCCATGTTGAATCCAAGCAAGTTGCCAAAAGAACTGTGGGCAGAAGCATGCAATACTGCCACATACCTCCTGAATCGCACAGGGAAGTCTTCCATTGAAACTAAGTCTCCTTATGAATTGTGGCATGGACAACCAGTAGGAAGTCTCAATCATTTGAAGATTTTCGGAACAGAATGCTACGTGCACATCAACAAGAACTTCCACTCAAAGTTTGACGATACAGCTGTTCATGGACATCTGTTTGGATACGTCAACGACAGGGATGGATTCAGGGTCTGGATTCCGACACAAAGGAAGATAGTCCTGAGCCACGATGTGAGATTCAAGCCTGACGTTTGTCTGCAATGTGCGCGTCAATACCTACAGCTTGAACATTCATGTGAAAAACATGCATCATCCGAAGTACAATAGCCAGAAGACGTCAACGAGGAAAGGAGACAACAAGGAAAAACAAACCATGGTGAATCAAATAAACCATGGTGGATGACCAGTGGAGATTTTGTCTACATGATCGGATCATCGATCACTGAAAACAAGAATCCAAATTCCTACATTGAAGTGCTGAAGTCTCCTGACAGTGAAGAGTGGTTGAAGGCTCAGAGGAGAAGGAGAATTGGATTCTTTAGAGAAAAAAGACACCTGGGTGTTGGTCGAACGTCCAAAAGATGTGCAAATCCTGAAGAATCGCTGGGTCTTCTGCCAGAAACTATTGGACAGCGGAAAAAATCCGCTTCAAGGCTCGATTGGTCGCAAAAGGTTTCGTACAAAGACAGGGAATTGATTATGAAGAGACATTGAGCCCTGTTGCACGATATGAAACCATTCGGATCTTGTTGGCGGTGGCTGCTGCATTTGGAATGAAGCTTCCTAAATTTGATGTCAAAACCGCTTTTTTCAACGGCGTGCTTGAAGAAGACGTGTATATGGAACAACTGGAAGGTCTTGAGGACAATAGTGAACGAGTGTGTTACGTGAAGAAAAGTTTGTATGGCTTAAAACATGTGCCGCGCTGCTGGAACAAACGATTTGAGAAATTTATGAAAAATGCTGGATTTAAAAACAGTAATGTTGATCCATGTCTGTTCTACCGCAAGAGAGATGGGAAACGTGTATGTTGCAATTTTCGTTGATGACGGTGTGGTTGTTGCAACTGATATAGAAGAACTTGAGGAATTCGTGGAAATGTTACAACAGGAATTTTATACAACAAGAGGATCTCTCAGAAACTTCTTGGGCATGAGAATACAGCAAAATGAAGACGGATCAACAACAATTGATCAAGAAGACTACTCACGAAAGGTTTTGGAAAGATTTGGAATGTCCGAGTCGAACGGAGTGTCTACTCCAATAGGACGCGTGGACAACGATGAAGGAGAAAAGGTCACAGCCAAGATACCTTATCGTGAGGCAGTAGGTTCCTTAATGTACCTGGCTACAGCTACACGTCCTGATGTTGCTTTCGCAGTTAATAAAGCAGCTCGGGCCATGGAAAATCTTACAAATCATGATTGGAATCAAGTGAAAAGAATATTTCGATATTTGAAGAGCACTGTAAACTATGGAATCGTTTTCAGTAACGGTCAATGTTTGAAAGTCTGCAGTAATGCTGACTACGTCGGTGACAAGAAGACAAGACGTTCAACGACACGTGTCATTGCAACCTTCATTGATGGAGCAGTTTCTTGGACCAGTCAGTTACAGAAGTCAGTGGCAACGTCGACTACAGAAACTGAAATAATAGCAGCAAGTGAAGGAGCTAAGGATATAATTTGGCTGAAAAGATTACTATCTGAATTGCTGGAAACTGTGGAAAAATCTCCTACGCCCTACATCGAGAATGTTGGTGCTCTAAAATTAGCTAAAAATCCAGAATATCATCGCAGATCAAAGCACATCGAAGTTCGCCATATCTATGTAAGGGAGATATTCTTGGATGGAGATCTGGATTTGGAGCACATAGACGGAACCAATCAGCTCACTAATCTACTGACTAAACCTCTGGAGAGGGTTAGATTTGAGATGCTACGTGAGAGGATTGGGATACAGAAGATTACGTCCACAGACTGTTAAATATAGTTTTTTTGTGTAGTTTGTGTTCATTTGAACTTTTCTTTTGCAGGAAGTGTTAGTGTGAAAAGAAAAATGTTGACAGGAACGCCATCTGTGTGTTTCAGTGAACTCTTTGAACTGAGAGGAGGGCGAGTCGTCTGTAGAGGCAATGCAATGCTAGTGCGTGATCGGATTTGTTTTGATGCAGACGTTTGTGAATTCTGTTACTTGTATATTTACAATTAGTAATAAGTAACGTTTATAGAAAACAAATTAATATGTCTGCAATGATTATCTAGGTATAGGTCATTCAAAAAGCAGTGGAAGAAGAGCTATTCCTGAGAAGGAGCTTATGGAAGCAGCGGTGTGTGATGTGCTAAATAATTCCTTATCTATTCGGTCTGCAGGAGGAGGAACATGGAGTGTCGAAATCTTCAATAGCTAGATACGTTGCTAGTGCCAAATCAAAAGGTGACGCAACATTTGTATATAGGCCAAGATATGATATTCATCGAATATTTACTGAAGAACAAGAAAATGAATTATTTTCTTTTTTGCTTCAGTCTGCTCGACTAGAATATGGTCTGACAAAAATGTACTTTCGTAGATTGGCATTTCAATTCGCAAAATCGAATAATATTTGAGTACCTGAGTGGGAAAATAATTGTATAGCAGGAGAGGTATGGTTAACGATGTTCCGAAGGAGACATCCCAATCTTTCGTCAAGAAAGCCTGAGCCTACTAGTTTGGCACGCTCTATAGCATTTAATAAAAGTACAATGGAAGAATTTTTTGGGAACTATGAGAGAGTTCTGTACAAATTCGAGCCTCATCAAACTTGGAATGCAGATGAGACAGGGCTCTCAACAGTACATGTTCCACTTAAAGTTCTGTCTAAAAAAAGGTGCTTAACAGATAGGGACCATGGCATCTGCTGAGCGGGGACGTACTGTAAAAATGATTGAAGCGGCTAATCCATATGGCTGGTCCAATGAAGCAGTGCGCATCCATCACGAAATGAATCATCTTGTAATCCTTGACAATCACAAGAGCCATGTATCGGTGGATATCATAGACTTTGCAAAGAAATCAGGAATTGTTCTGTTGACAATTCCCCCACTCACCAGTCACAAAATTGCAGCCGTTAGATGGGACAGTCTATGGGCCGTTCAAATGTTTTTATAATTTGGCTGTTAATCACTAGATGCAATCATCAGAAAGTGCAGGGAAAACAGTCACAATCTACGAAGTTTTGCATCAAAAGCCTATGAAGCAACATTCTCTCAGAAGAATATTATGAGTGGTTTTAAAGTAGCAGGAATTGTTCCTTTGAATTCAAACATTTTTGAAGATATTGAATTCCTTCTATGCCAGGTAATTAATCGTCAGGATACTTCTCCAGATCGAGAGGAAACTGTTGCTTGTAGTGAACACAGTTCACCACATGGCAATACTGAAACCACGCCGACAATTGTAACACCAGAGATTATTCGGCCTTTTCCCAAAGCTGGTGAACGGAAGTCAAACAAAAGGGATCGCAAAGGTAAATCAGTTGTGCTATCTGACACACCAGAGAAACTGAATAGGCCTGTAGCTAGTAGTAGTGTTGCAGCTAAGAAACCAAAAGTGCATAGGGTCACTAAAAAAATAATATTGGAAGAATCGGCAAGTGAAGAAGATGATAGTATTCTCTCATTTGAATCTTCAGGTAAAAATTTAGACCCACAAATTGAAGAATTTACATACGGTGATGGTATCATTAAAATGAGGGATTATGTTTTAGTTGTGTGTAAGGGATAAAAAAATGAAAACATTTTGTTGCATATGTAAAGGCAGTAGAGTCTTTCTGTTATGAAGTAACGTATTTAAGAAATTGCAAAAGGTCGATACCTTTGTTAAAGAGGAAGTGGATGAAATATTCCTTGTGGATAAAAATGATTTTGTGTGCAAACTTCCAACTCCAAGTTGAATCGGTTGCACGAAGACAAGTAGGAATCAACTAAAATTCCAATTTAATTTCTTAATTATAATTTAAGCTAAGACAAAATTTGTAAATGGGTCACCAATAGTATTAATGTATAATAAATACATGATTTGCTATCAGAAAACTTGTGTACATTATTTCATTTCATGGTTTTGTTTCAATGTATCTTGGTTCATCACCCCCTGTCATTTGGTACATCCTGGGTACCAGGGGACAGTTTGCTCATGCCAATATATTTCATATTTTTATAAAAACTACCATTGTTAAAAATTCACAAATTAAGTATGTTGTAGTCATAATAGTGAGTATTATGGGAAATAAAATTTTGAAAATGTTTGCTTTTAAAATGATAATTATAAAAATAAAAATGTACAAAGTGTCCCTTGGTTGAGCACCTTAGCTCAGATTAAGTAAGAAACTTAAGATTAAGTAAGTGAACCAATCAACTACTCAAACACTACGATGGAATTGTAGATGTCGTACTCAAGTAGCTTATGAGAGCCACGGAGAAATAGAATATATAGAATATACTGGCGGGAAAGGAATGTGACTCATGGTGGAATAATTCTTTGGCACAGAAAGTGAGACAATTGCTTGTAATACATTGTTAAGCACCAAAGATATTGAAGATAGAAAACGGTATCATCAAATTAGTAGAGAAGGTAAACAGGAAATAAGGAAAGCAAAAGTGAAGCATGGGAAATGGTATGTGAAGATGTAGAAAAGAGTATGGGCAAAGCCAGATCAAAGAACGCATGGAAAATAATAAAAAATCTGGGACAAAATGAAAAGGAAAGTGTAGTACCTACTACAACCTATCAGTATAGATAAATATAAAATATATTTCGAAGAACTTCTAGAAGAAAATAGACTCGCATTTAGTAACACATAAAATAGAGCTCGAGGAACCGGATAATATGAAATACATTACAGTGAGAGAGACTGAAAAAACAATACAAAGATTTAAAAATGGAAAAGCACCTGGCCCGGGATTGGTAAACATTGAATTGCTGAAGCATGGCCCCAGTTTATTATTGGATCTTCTTACCCGAATATACAAGAGATGTTTAATGGAGAAGAATTACCAAATGACTTCAAAAATATATATCTAACATCTACAAGAAAGCTTATCAGGAAACAGTGAGTAAACTATAGCGGTATAACTGTCCTTAGCAGCATTGGCCGAGTGTAAGAGAAAATATTAAAAACTAGACTGGAAAGAGACCTCATTGATGTCGAGGAACAGAGCGGCTTTCGGGCGGGGCGCTCATGTATTGATAACGTCTTTAGTATTAGACAGGTAACCGAGAAACATCCGGCCCATAACTTGGAAACGCACCTTGTGTTTATAGATTTGCATAAGGCCTATGACACGGTTCCATTATCTAGGCTATCGATGGCAATGGAGAAACAAAATGTAAATACACAATTGATTATAGCTGTTCAAGATTTGTACAGTGATAATACGAGCCAAATAAAAGTAGGGAGAAACGTTTCTGCTCCATTTTCAGTGAATAAAGGTTTACGACAGGGGTGCTGTGTAGCCCTGACTTTGTTTAAAATATACCTGAATGAAGCCCTGAGAAGATGGAGGAAGAAATGTAATATGGGTATTAAAATTGATGACTCCATGTTATTCTCTCTACACTTTGCACATGATCAGGTGGTGTTCGCTGAAGATGAAGACGATGCCAAAATTATATGAAGAGTACTCAAAATGGGAGATAGAAATAAATCTTCACAAGACTGAGTATATAGTTGTCGGAGGAAGTGCTAAAAGTCTGAAACTGGATGATGGTTCCGAAGTAAAACCCTGTCGAAAATTCACATACCTTGGTACAGAGATAAATACAAATAGAGGCAGTATGCAAGATACTAACAATAGAATTACAAAAGGAAGAGTGGCTATAAAACAACCACATCCACTGATATGGAAAGATAAATTAAGCAAAAGTGTAAACAGAAAATTGTATAAGACCGTTGTAGAGAATATTGCACTATATGGGTCTGAGGTATGGGACGTAACAAAAAAGTGCATAAAGAAATTCACAGCAATGGAAATGGACTTCTGGAGCCGAAGTTGTGGACTCACTTTAATGGAAAAAGTTAAGAATGAAGAAATTACACGTAAAGCGGAAGCAAGCTTTAATATAATTGACACCATACAAATGAAAATACTAAAATGGTATGAACACACGCAAAGCATGAACGAGGAACGTTGGGCGAAAATACTGTGAAAATGGCAACCAGCTACCCATCGAAGAAGAGGAAGACCTAGACATACGTGGGGAGAAGGAGTGGAAGAGGCAATGGTCAGAATAGGACTGAGAAATGGAGACTCCACCGACAGAGAGAAATGGAGGATGGGATGCAAGAGACACCCTAGGATGCAGTACAAAAACTCGCCATACTACTACTATAAAATTTGTCCTACATTATTAGGCTCAATTCATCTTGCCATTGCAATTGCAGCTTGCAATTCATCTTGCCATCTGCATATAATGATTTTTGCAATTAGTTTATAATGTTAAGCTTTATTGCGTGAGTGCATATTTTGAAAAAGAGCGACGTCAGGAGCGAGATTTCAAATTTGTACGAATGCAGTAACAGTACATTACGAAACGATGATGTAATGATGGGTATTAATACACAAGTGTGATATTACGATACGAGCGAGCATCATAAACTTCACACGAGTGTGTTAATACCCTTTACATCGAGTTTCATACGATACTTTTTCTACGAATTTTATAAGTTAAACTTTTACATAGAAAAGTTTCGTGGCAGTTGATTCATCCAAGGCCACCTAGCGGACAGGTACCTATACTGCGATTTTTTTAAAACTTTGTCCCTGACAGGAATCATCTGTTTCGCTGCCATCCAATAGCGAGCTCGTATGTCGCTAAAGTGACGTCACTATGGTGACCTTTAAGCTCCCGATTGGTCAAAAGCGTCAACAGATGATTCCTGTCAGGTGCAAAGATAAGAAAATCGCAGTATAAATCTACCCACGCATGCTGCCGCAGGTTGCAGTAGGGTGGGGTTCTGTTCGCACGCTCCGTAGCACCCCCAACATTCTCGATCGGGGAAAGGCCGGGCAATGCGGCTGGCCATGGCAGAGTATCCACGGCTGCAAGGCATGCTCGGGAGGTGGCTGTGGTATGTGGACACGCGTTTCCCTGTTGAAATAGGCCATGGGCGTGGGCGTTCACGAATGGAAGGGGCCCCCGGTTGAAGGATTCCCTGAACGTACCGTGCGGCTGTCACGGATACCTCAAGGGTGTGACGGGTACCTCACGGGTGTTCCTCAAGGGTACTTGAGGAACACTAACGGTGAACGGACACCATAGGATATCGCCCCACACCATCACATCAGGCTGACGGGTCGTGTGATGGGATACCACAAACCGTCTAAAGGCGCTTCCCACTCCGTCTTTAGACATTGATCCAGTGGTCGACGCCATTAAGACGCTGACGAAACGGACGCTGACAAATGACGGTACTCGTCGCTGATGATGACCCACTGCAAATCTACATGGCCCCAGGTCCGTCATTCTCGACACCAGGCGAGTCTGTAGCGACGTTGCTGGGGTTGAGGGGCAGGCGTCATAACGGTCAGCGTACGGCGAGCCCTGCGTTGTGCAACCGCCCTGCCAGTGATTCTGGCACTTACAGGATGTGACAGTGCAGTCTGCACAGCCCCCTGAATCACCGCTGATGCACCTATCGTTGCCGTTGGATCTGGTCGCCCGTGGCGGACCATTCGTCGGTTCTCCCTCCTCGTGGTGAGTGGCGGACGTCCAGGTCCTGCATGTCGTGTGTGCGTGCCTTCCTCAATCCATTGCCGCCAACAGCGAGCGATGGTGATGTCCGTACGACCGGTGTGGCGCGCAATACGGCGACAGGACCAAGCAGCCTCTCGCACACCCACGGTGCGACCCCTCTCGAAAGCTTCTATCTAGACAACCGGCTGTCGAACGCCTCGCCTAGGCATACAGTACATGCAGGTGACGCTCTGGCAACATTACCCGATGTCGCAATGGCCAGCGCGGCCGTTTGAGACCCTCTTTTCTCGGCCGGTGGGCGCGACGTCACGCCCTTACTCCCGACCCCCCAGTGCGCGGCCGACCGTGAAAACGAAATCAATGGCTTAGTGAATGTTGTGCAAAATACCCACCAAGTTGGCAGCGGATCAGCGGGGTCCTTCAGGGTGCACCTTTTTTTATGACGATGAGTGTGTGTGTATATATATTCTGACGCTTCTCCCTTATGCGTAGTCGCGCATAGGCAGACGCGCAGACGAATGCTCGAAAACGAGCTTTTGTAAATCTCAGGGGAGCAGGATCTTGCAAGTGACAAGGGCTGACCAAACACACACACAAATAATAAATCAAAACACATGAATTTAATAAAAATAAAAAATCAAACAAAAAGAAATGATTACAAATTGTAATGTTGATAAACTCAAAATACTTGTCCGTCTTTGGCGGATTAGAAACTGAATTTACTTAAATTGCAAAATAACATTTGCCTGAACCTTATTCTGACTTGTGCACAGTCTGCTATACCATTCAACTACTTTATACAATATTTACTTTAAATCCTTTCTTACAAGAACCTTTTCTTACATGACCCTTTTAAAACATTACAAGACATAATCCCTTATAATTACAAATGTCTTTCTCTTTCTCAGATCTTTGATCATCAGGGCAATTGAATTTTACTAGTGTTTTCTGTTCATAGTCTGGCAAGCCACAAATTCTCTCTATTTATTCGGCTGGCACACAAAGGGCGTTCTGAGCGCGCCGCACGAAATCCGTAACCTACGCCAACCTTGGCGTTCCCTTCCGTTCGGCGGTTACCTGACCCTGGCGGTTGCACCGTTGCGGCAGCGAAGCGATCGGCGGCGGCGGGCGTTCACAGGCGTGGATTACACGCGGCGGGGAGCCGGCTCTCGTCAGTGCGTCGCACGTAATTCGCCGACCTCTTCGTCTCTTTTTCTCGTTCCGGAACACGCAGCTCGTCCCGTCCAGGTCCGTCTTGTCCCGTCTCGTCCAGATCCGTCCTGCCCTCGTTGGTACGCTTCCGTGCGTAGACAATGCACGTCACAATTTATAGTAATGCGAATAAAAAGTTCTTTTGCGTACAGTGCAGCTACGTATAAGCAGTAAAGCGTTTAGTCCTTCTGCTGCACGTATTAGATTGCAGTGATCGCAATCTCACGCCACTCAACTTCACTTCCAAATTCACAGAGTTTTACTATTAATTTCTGCTCGAAACGTTCTAATTATTCAACTTTGGTAACTTTGGTGCCCTATTTCCGACACAGCCTCCCGGAATGCATTAGAACTATTCCGACGTATTCTAGCTAACACAGCATCTACTGTGAAAACTCCTAAGTAACTGTGGATGTCGAGAGAGTAGCTGGATGAATAATAACCAAGTGCGAGGTGGCAAGCGACAAGAGAGGTTTTCTTTGGCTGTCGGCGGTATTTATCAGCACCTCTCCTCAAATGTAGGGGAGAGTTCCTTTGCTCCCCCCCCCTAGCGAGCAGCTGCGCTCATCGCAATCCCTTGCGTGCGGCCGGCCGGAGGTTTTCACGGGCTGCCGCCAGGTCGCGCTCCCGCGACTATCGCCGTGCTTACTTACGGAACATACTGTTCCCTGGCGTTGCGTACGTTGCGTGGGCGTGCATGGGACTTTGAATTTCTATCAAATGTCACATTACCCCCCCTCTCATTTTTCTCCGAAAAATCTTACATAGGCCGCAAATTGTGGAAATTATAGTTTTTTTTTTCTACGTGTTCGTGAAATATTGTTTTTTCCGCCAAAATTCATCATGTCGTTAATTGTTGGCGGCACCTCGCGGTCTGGTACTGTTACTGCATTCAACTTGCGTGCATCAAAGCATAATCTAATAGATCCGTCTTTCTTCTTCACTAGTAATATAGGATTGGTATACGCAGTTGTCGCTTTACGTATAATTCCTTCTTCAAACATCTCTTGAATTAATGTTTTAACTTTCTCTCTATACGCGACGGGAATGGGGTAGATTTTTGCCTTGAACGGAGTAGGATCAGTTAATTTGAGGCGAAACTAATATCCTTTCACCGGTTTGTTTCTTTTTTGGAACACAGTTTTAAGTTTCATCAATATATCTAATAATTGCCGTTTATGATCAACACCCAAATTTGCTTTTTCTTCTACCTTCTTCTTCATCAATTCTTCTAATTCTTCTTCTTCATTCAGAACACACATTTCGATTTCTTCGATTTCCTGTAATTCTGATTCATCTTCTTCCCTTTCTTCGTCTTCTCCATTTCCACTTTCTTCACCCTCACCCTTCTACACATTACTACCGTTGATCATCACTGCTTGTTTATCCATGTCAATGATTACTTTATTTTGCGTCAAAAAATCTACACCGATGATGATGGGATATATTACGTTTCTCATTATCAAACATACTACGTCATATTTAATCTCCCCAATCATAATTTCTACCATTACTTGTTTCGTGATGGCATGCGATTTCTTACCCCACGCGTCTATTACCTTCGTTTTATTTGTCTGTAATTCTGGAATTTCAGCACCTTCTTAAGCAATTGTTCATAAAATTCTTCCGCCATTACAGTTTTTACAGATCCTGCGTCGATTAATGCAGTACTTTGCATCTTTCCGCAATGAACTGGAATTATTGGACATCTTTCTTTCACCTTCGTCATATTTCTTCCCCATAAATCATTTTCTTTTCCATTTTCTTCTAGGTGATTTGCAGTTACAGGAATCGCGGTTTCATCTTACTTGTGGAGTTCGATTTGGGATTCCCATGTCAAGCCAAACCTTGGGCGTTTCCCATACTCTCGCCATTGGACATCGCACGCGAATTGCTCTGGCCTGGTGACGAAACGTTACTTCTATTTTCTGGGGAATTCGGTGACCTTTTGTTTCCCGGCCGGTGGTCTGTCCTCGCGTCGTCGCGACCGTTACCACTTTGTCGCCCTTCTCGAGGTCGTTCCGCTGACTGGTTTTCATTTCTACTACCTTGTTCTAACCGCGTTTCTACGCTGTTCTGCGTCGTGTTGCTTTCACTCTGCTGCACTTATGTAGCGTTAACGTTTGGAGATGTGGGTTTTTGAGCTTTTCCCACGTTCTCAAACGCTAAATCATACTGACCTAACAAATGGGAAAGTGTCGAGTTAAAATGGAAATGATTTCTTCGTCAGGAACTGGCGGCGTGCACATTTTCAATGCTGCAATTTTACGGGCGGCATAATCGCGCATTGTTCCTAACGATGTCTTGTAATAACTGCTCATTAGAGAAATTCTTAAGTTCATCTGATGTTCTTTGCCCCAATACCGGTCAAAAACTTTGACAATGAAATCATCTAGCGTCCGCATATAGCGTCATCATATAGTACCCGCAGGGATACGGATCCAACGCTTCTAGCCAAGCCTTCGTGTTTCCTTCTAAAACTTGATGCAGTAAAATCGGTTTGTGTCGGTCTCTCACATTCGATAACACGAAGAAACTTTGTAATGCTTTCACGAACGCGTTTGGATTTTCGTTCGGGTGCCCAGAAAATTTCAATGACGGCGGTATATTCACATTTCCTCCGCGACATGTATTTCCGCTTTCGCCCTTGTCTTCCGCCATTTGTTTCAGCTCTTCCATTTTCTGTTCCTGCTCTTTTAATTTTCTCGCCATATCTGTTTCTATTTTCTGTGTTGTTTGTTCTCGCATCCTAACTTCTTCGCTTGTCTCGCAATATATATAGTAGCGATATGAAAATACAACTCATATCACTACAATCACCCATGCGAATTCGTCATTCGTCACCTCGTGTGTAGGGGCGAAGCGGCGGTCGTAAATTGCGCCATCTACCCGCTGCTGTCCCAAGAGCGCCCAAAATATTCCGTAAATATTCAATAGGATTAATGTCTCGAGATTGTGGTCGCGTTTCCAGATAACGTGGTGTATTAAAATGCATCCACATTCTTGTGTTTCAAGTCCTGTACTTTGGATCATTGTCCTGCTGAAAAATTAAGCCGTCTTTGAGGCCTACTTTTTCAACACTTTTGTGTAATTTACTTTGCACTATATTGTAGTGGCACATAGTAATCACCATCGCGGTATCCGTGATTTAAATAAAATATTATTTCATCTGCCAAGTAGCATCAGGAACCTGTTACGACCCTTCTCCGTGCTTTTTCTCTTTCGCAGCCTCTCGATTAACCTCCAGGTCAAGGTAGTGATTATTTCTTTCGAAGGATGTCAGACCACCCCCAGACACCCAGGCGCGAGCCGGGGTGTCAACAAATCTTTTTTTTAATGATCCCCCTTTCCCGCCCGCGACGCGGCCAGAACTCGCGCTGCCCGCCTCACCTCCTTTAGAATACAAAGACTGGATATTGAAACATCCACCTCCTTTTCGACACCATTAAATTAATATGTCTAACCCAAACATTTCAGGACTCCGGCTGTTTCAATTAAGTAGTAACTGAAAAGTGCATTTTGAGGGATTGAGATCGTTCGGGGAATTTCCGCTCGGAATACGAGGCTGCTATTGGGCTAAATTAAAATTAGGCGCACTAGGTTTCGGCCAATCACTTTACGTGTTTCCAAAAACAGAGAAGGGATTTTCGAACGCGGGCAGGAAGAGAAACTTAGAAAAAGATTTCAGAAGATAGAGAGACGGGCGGACTGCCCGACATAGCAGTCACGTCCGAGTGAGTCCGAAATCCTCGTGATTTTGCCAGGACCCGCTGTGGGAAAATAATTATGGGTCATTCTTTTTATATTGACCTACAAAATTCCCGAGAATCTTCAAATTACCTCAAAACACTTTTTTAACTTTTGTTTTGTGGTAAAACTATGAAAAAATACAATCTTATATTTTTCTTTTCGGTATTTTGTATGCAATTATTATAAAACCGTTTTTCGTGAAGATATGACCTTCCTCTGCAGACGACATGAACGAGGTAAAAAGTAATGTTAAGATTATTTACATAAATTTTGTTTGCATATTTTTCAGATTCCTTGACGTTCTTTTAAGTGCAAAAGAAAAGAAATTACACATTTTATTGCGTTTCAGGTACATTTTTAACGTCATCATTGTAAAAATATTAAATATTTTCAAAATTTATTTTCCAAAATACACTATCTTCGATTTTCAAGTTTATTGAAAACGAGTGCTGACGCGACGTGCCACACTCGATACTGGCACTTACGTAAAGATCGTGGCGTTACGAGTTAGGGGGCTCCGCAAATGGACGCCCCGCTGGAGACGGAAGCGTGGATCATCGCCCCGTGTCCCTCCGCCCGGGTATCCGTCCCCACCCGTCTGGAGAGGTCTGGCTCGCCCCCCGCCGCGGCCAACCGACGGACCAGCAGGGGGACGCGAAAAGACGTCCTCCGGTCACCACCCTTTGGAAGAAGACGCGCTCAAGACAAAAAAGGTGACGCGTATAATAATGAACTGTCGCTCGTGCTCAGGCCCCTAAATCTATAAAATTCAGTAAGAAAGGACTTTGGGGAATTCACAAATTCTGTTAAATGCGAAGCCGCGCTCCGACTTGTTTTACTATGTCAGATTTTAAGTGCATGTACAATTTCCTGTTAAGTCAATGAGCTCAAGTAAATTCTTCTCTCACTAACACATTTTCTTCCTCTCTTTTTTTATTCAGAATTAAAATTTGTATTCAAGTAGTAGTGATTTGTTTGTTGTTTTTTTTATCAAGAATGCACCTTTGCCACGTCCATTCCATTATAGTAAGAGAAGGTATCTTCCAGGTTCTAAGCTAACCGGTACCATAGTTACGTTACAATATTGAAATACATTGCATGGTCCACTGTACAATTTATAAAGTGAAGATTCCCCACATCAGAAGCACACATCCACCCCTAGCCGAGTGCAGAACCATCTCTGTATTTCACTGTGAGCTGGAGGTTCTCTTCGTGAATTTTGGAGTTTCTCTTCCTCTGCGCCTTACATCTACCATCTGCGCCAAAAATATTAAAATTACTTTTATCAGTAAAAGTAAATTGATTCCACATTTATTGGGAAATTAATATATGTTAGTTATAATAGGTTAATAAAGATACGGTACATCTAATATCTTGATTACAGCTCAGTACTTTTCCGTTTTCTCATTGCTCTGTAATAAATTAAAATTGTATACATTTCATACAAATAATTTACATAATATATACAGCATTTTTACCTGGTAATAGTGATTTCGCCTTCTAAAGCTTTATTATAGTTTTCCAAAACATTAATTCATAGTGCATCTTCGGAAAATGAATGATTTCTGAAAGTAGCAAATCCTCCTCCTAATGGAACGCATGCGTGATAATTTCTGATGCCTTGCATTTGAATTGTGCATTTAAATCGTTTCTCCATTTGCACTTTATGTTTGGCCATTTCTTCTTCTGCAAAGCTTACGGTTATTTCAGAATTATTTTGTTTTCTCCAATCAAATGTCTGTTAAGGTGTTTGCATCTGTTTTTCACTGGGTAATTGTAAACTTGCTCTGGCAACTAATCGTTTTATCGTGCCACCTAGTCCGTCGCTGGGTCCTTTTCCATGTGAGGTAGCGAAATAGTGCCATTCTGTTAGAACACCAAAATTCTTTTCATGAAGGGAGACATTCAATACATTAAATCTGTTCTTATACTGTGTGGCAGAACCATCGGACATGTAAATCAATATTGTTAAAAATTTAATTTTTGTTTTCAAATGAATTTCAAATGATTTCAATTGGATTCAATTTTTGTTTTCAAAAATTGAACTACTCGTAACAATTGCTGGAAATAATGCACGGCAACTGTATTATGACTCATCATCGGAAATCACAATAAAATTCAAAGGTTTCACAGTATTTGTGTCGTTGGATCGAATGTAACACGCAAAAGGATGAATTGTAGCTTGTAAGTTACCCCAGTGTACTCCCTGAATACTATCTTGAATAATGAATGAATAATTTTCAGAGAAATCAGCGACTACCAAAACTTCTCCGTCCCCAAGGGTTTCTTTTGTGGAACGAAAGATCTCGGACTGTCTTTTCGAAATATAATTATGTATTGAGAGATTTTCCAATTTATTAATTAAATCTTCGACAAAATCATTCGTCGATTTGATGACTGTTTCAAGTAAGCAACGATCAACTTAAATCCACTGCTGATAAGTAATACTTTCAGAGTTATTTTCTTTGAATGTGTTGATTAGCGCACTTCGTAATTCGTCCACAGGTGGGCAACCATTGCATGTTCTATAGTGGCACTTTTCTGTAGTGGAACTACATTTTACTATGTGCAGAAAATCCTCATGTGTCTTTAGAGATATGTTGTCGGACATAACTCTAGATGACAGCCTGACCTTGAAGACAGTCCTGATCTCTGGGGTGTTGAAGGCTCGTCGTATCTTGGTTTATCCTGCAAAGTCGAAAGGCTTTTGGGTGTGAGAAATGCAATGTCGAGAGAAAGGATCACCCTCCCCTTCTCACGTACTTTTGCCACAATGGGCTCCTCTTGTTCAAAATTTTTCTGGCTCGGGAGCACTTCCTGCTTAGGTGTAGATATCCAATTTGTTGCTTTGCTCCGAGATTCTACATTTCTATTGATATGGCTTCGACATAAGCATTCGCAAGTGTATCAGGGCGACTGTTGAGAGGCCAGGCTCGTGAGATAGTGTATCGAGCGGCGCAGTAAGGGAGAATGGGGTAGCACCGATCACTTAAGGAAACTGATCGCTCATATGGAATGTATTCACCAGAAAATTTAAAATATTGCATGAAACGATAGATGGATATTTCCTAGTGTATGTGGTTAAGAACTAAAAGTCGCAGAAGTTATTTTCTTTAGCACAGATTTCGTAAAAGAAAAAAACAGCTTTGATCGGCATTCTCCTACCCGTAGGGTAATACCGATCGCATTTTTGTCCCTTGTATTTTATACGGGAAATTTTGAAATGTAATTATTATCCTATATTTTTGATCTATTACACTAAAATTCTTTTAGTAATGCAAAATTTCAATAATAATTAACCAAAAGAGTAAATAATTGACTATCCTTCGACTCCAAGTGAAAAACTACTGAAATAAAAATGTTTTACAAAAAGTTACACATTGAACGTAAGGGTTATAATGTTTTAAATGCTAATAATAATAATAAACAAATAAACCTTTCAAGAAAATTAAGGGAACGGTTGACGACTTTATCTGAATAAAACAAATATAAGTTTAGGTCAGTTTTATAATTTAAAATTTAGTTTGCTATTTCTTCAAGCAAAGGTCACAAAAATAGTTTACAGCTGAATCAGATCCACTGCCAAGTGCATGGTTCCAAAGTCCACAGCCTGTACTCCTACACCAATTTTCTCCATTTTCCCCAAATTCACCGCGAACGAAGGACGTCTCTTCCTCTTGATTGCCCAGCAAATCATTATGTTCATCATTGTCACACAACTCATCTTCATTTACATTATTTTTCCCTCGCTCCCAACTAACCACAGAGTGGTTAGTTACTTTCTCGCCTTACGAATACTTTGTATTTTGTCCTTTAGTGCTTCAGAATAAAGTCACTTTTTCAGGGTCTTGGACAGTAGGCACTCTCGTTTCATCCATGTTAAAAATACGATACGGTGTGGAAGCAGCTTTGTCATCACAGCTCCCTAATTATCAAAATATATTTTTACTTTCTGTCAGTTGAAAGATTTTAATAGGTTGATATTAATTGCTTCCGAAGGACAGCGCATTAGTATTTAGATCTGTGATGGGTTGTGCCGATCATTGATCGCAATTCCCCCACTCATCTGATCGGTGCAACGCAACCATGTATACTGCAGAATATCACAACTTAACAATTCGATAAGTTAGTTTAAAAACGTAATCCGTGAACTGAAATGATGCTGAAATGATTACCAATCCATTTGTGCGATTGAGTTATTAAAAATACAAATGTACATGTTAATTACCGTACATCGCTTTAAAAATATGAAGAAATTAGAACGATTTTCTCTGGAATACACTTGCTTACTTCACACCAAGCGCATGTGCAGAACTGGTCAGTAGCTGCATGTAGTTAATTTATTGCTCAATTGGGAAGAGCGTAGCACTCACCAGACTTTGCTAGAGCGCACTTTACTGTCATTACAGACCTGATCGGGGCTACCCGCTGATCGGGCCGACCCCACTCTCCCCTACCTTCGGCATAGGAAAATTGCGTACAATGTAACAAATGCGCACTTCAATTCAGTTAAATGAATCACAAATAATTTACATTAATTATTAATTGTGTAATATAAGGTTTAATTTAAAATAATATTACGTAATGAATAAATAATTGTAATAACCATTATTTTTAAATGCTTGAAACGGATAATGTAGGATATATTTCCATTTATAATCATAGATTATTTTAAAATTGTTAATATATCACACAATTAATAAATGAGTTTCTAACTATTATGAATTATGTGCATCAATAAAAAACTTCAAAAATTAAAAATTGAATTTTCAAGTTTAAACAGCCACATCATGGTTAATTATTTATAACTCAGGCTGAAATTTTTTCCCTGAAAATGTGCATGTATTTCACGCATTTTAAGCTACAAAACTTGAAAATCGAAGATTGTGTATTTTGGAAAATAAATTTTGAAAATATTTCATATTTTTACAAAGATGACGTTAAAAACGTACCTGAAACGCAATAAAATGTGTAATTTCTTTACTTTTGGACTTAAAAGAACTTCAAGGAATCTGAAAAATATGCAAACAAAATTTATGTAAATAATCTTAACACTACTTTTTACCTAGTTCATGTCGTCTGCAGAGGAAGGACATATTTTCACGAAAAACGGTTTTGTAATAATTGCATGCAAAATACCGAAAAGAAAAATATAAGATTGTATTTTTTCATAGTTTTACCACAAAACAAAAGTTAAAAAAGTGTTTTGAGGTAATTTGAAGATTCTCGGGAATTTTGTAGGTCGAATACTTGGATTCGAAGGATAGTCAATTATTTACTCTTTTGGTTAATTATTATTGAAATTTTGCATTACTGAAAGAATTTTAGTGTAATAGATCAAAATATAGGATAATAATTACATTTCAAAATTTCCCGTATAAAATACACGGGACAAAAATGCGATCGGTATTACCCTACGGGTAGGAGAATGCCGATCAAAGCTGTTTTTTTCTTTTACGAAATCTGTGCTAAAGAAAATAACTTCTGCGACTTTTAGCTCTTAACCACATACACTAGGAAATATCCATCTATCGTTTCATGCAATATTTTAAATTTTCTGGTGAATACATTCCATATGAGCGATCAGTTTCCTTAAGTGATCGGTGCTACCCCATTCTCCCCTACTGCGCCGCTCGATACACTATCTTACGAGCCTGGCCTCTCAACGGTCGCCCTGATACACTTGCGAATGCTGATGTCGATGACCTCTGAAAGTATTACTTATCAGCAGTGGATTCAAGTTGATCGTTGCTTACTCGAAACAGTCATCAAATTGACGAATGATTTTGTCGAAGATTTAATTAATAAATTGGAAAATCTCTCAATACATAATTATATTTCTAAAAGTCAGTCAGAGATCTTTTGACACTCACTGTAGCTGGTTGCAACCTGGAGTACATAGATTTTATTTTAGGCCGACTCATAACATCTTTAGTCGTGATGTAGTGGAGTAATAATAATAATAATAATAATAACAATAATAATAATAATAATAATAATAATAATAATAATAATAAAACAAAAATAAAAAGAAGTGAATAAATACTTCAAAGTTTGCAAAATATATAATGATAATATTATACATTCTAAAGGTACTTTTGAATAAAGTAAATCAATTTATACTACCATTTATAATAATTCGAGATTAGAATGGGTGAAGTCATAGCTGAATAAGTTTTATGAGCAGGAAAGAGAAAATAATTATGTTCTTGCCATATACAAGACAGAGATCAATTAGCATAGAAATGCCAGCTGTTTATTTCTAAAGATAAATATATTTTCCACTTTCATTCAAGAACCCTGTAGTTTCTTTATTAGTTTTTTGCATCAAAAACAAGTTTTACTCCTTATATAACACAATTGTACTAACATATTTCCTTTTAACATTCAACAGACCTCTCTGGGTACCTCTCTAGGTATACGAAAACATTACAATATTCATTCATTTTTCCAGACAATTTTTTAAACGTAGAACACTAAGTTTATTAAAATCAACTGTTTTGAATGCCACTTTTAATGCAATCGATATGACCACAGTCCAGTGTTTTTGAAGCAAATCCTCTACATCATATGATGCAAGTTACAATAGCTAACCTCTGTTTCACCAATGTGGCCAATTTCCTTTGTAATTCAGCATGCCAGGAATGCTATCAATACAAAATCAAGGATGTTTTTGACATTGAGTTCATGTATCTCAAATAATCAGGAATTATTTTTATGACATTCTTTTTTTGTTCCCAGTTTGTTATGATAGAAACTGTTCTTATTAAATTGCGTTGTCTTCAAAATTGAACAAAAACTACTAATCGGAAACTATTTTACATGCAAGGCAACAGGGGGCAGGGGTAACATTGTTACATCTTTGTTTCTTTTGATGTTCTACTTTGTTGCATCAATCTCCACCATAATTATTTTGACAATTTAATTCTTCACAAAAGTACAGTGTTTCTTCAAAATATTAAAGACACAACTTCCATAATTGGAAAGATTTTATTATGTTTTTAATGAGGAAGCAAAGTGGCAATGTTACCCAGCAGGTGCCAAACATTGCCACCTCTATTTATTTCCAAGTCTTTGGCAATGTTTAAATGTGTGATAGTTAGATAGGAAACAGAAACACATAAATATGCATAAGAACATTATTAATTTTTGGTTTTTGACTGTTTAAATACAAGCTCAGCTACATCTTTTTTTGGCATAACACATTCCTCCATGCCATTTCAAGCCTCCTAATTCCATACAGTTCAGTAGCTTTTTCCTATTTACTTTTCCACCATTTACTTTTTCAATTGCTGAGTGAATTTTAACTTCATCATAGGTTTGTCAGCATTAGATATTTGATTTTTTATTTGTCTACATGAAAAAGTTACAGTGCAAGTATGATGACAACAAAAAAAGTAATTTTGTATTAAATGTAATTAATCAATGTTTACATCCGCAGGGGAGCCTGTAGCTTGTAGAGGACATGTCCCCAGGTGGTGGATAGGGGAATGCCTCCCAGATATGGGTGGTAGGAGGGAAATGAAATACCTCCCGCGGACCAATAGGTACTGCTGCCTTATAGTTGAGCATTGTACTGCTAAAGGCTAGAGGAAGACAACCTCAAGAATAAATTACCTGGTCCTCCAGGTTGGGGGTTGAGCCAACAACCCATTCCTGGAAAATCACAGTGTTACGAAAGACAAGCAACAGCCTCGGATAGAACAGTTAAATATGAAGACAAGGCAAGGAATAAAAGGACATGATTTGAAGGTGGCAACTTGGAATGTGAGAACAATGCTGAAAACAGGAAAGATGGATGAAATAGGAAATGAAATGATTAAATATAATATTGATATAATAGCACTACAAGAAGTGAGATGGCAAGGTAAAGGACGGATAGATAAACCGGACTACACAATGATATACAGTGGTAGTGAGGAAAGAACAGGACTTAATGGCACAAGTTTTATACTGACCGAGAAAACAAGAAAGAGTATATTGGAATATGATATGATCAGTGAATGTTTTGCTAGGATACGCTTGAAGGGAAGATATAGAAATATTACAATGATAACAGTGAATGTGCCATCTGAAGATAAAGATGAGGAAGACAAAGAGAAATTTTATGAAGAACTTGAACAGATATGTAACCAAGTACCAAAGTATGACATGATCATTGTTTTAGGTGATTTCAGTGCTAAGATAGGGAAAGAAGATATTATGAAAGATTATGCAGGCAAGCACACTTTACATGAAGTGAGTAACGAAAATGGCAATATGCTAGGGCAATTTGCAATAAGAAATAACATGAAATATTATGTAACCAAATGTGTGGGAAAGCACACATTTCCCACACAAAAGAATACATTTGGGAACGTGGAGATCGCCAGACACAGAAACAGTTAATCAAATTGACCATGTACTAGTAAATGGAAGATATTCATCATCCATTATTGATGTTCGAAGTTATAGAAGCCCAAATTGTGACTCTGATCATTACCTAGTGAAAGCAGTAGTGAGAGAAAAACTATTGAAAATTAAAGACCAAGAAAAGATTATTACAAAACAATTGGAAATAAATGAATTTAAGAAAGAAGAGGTAAGGCGGAGGTATCAACAAGAGATAAAGGAACATCTGGAGCAACAAACCGAAAAAGATGATGTGGAGGAGGAATGGAGAAGAATAGAAGAGATAATAAAAACAGCTGCAAATAGCCAATTAAAAGAAAAAAGATGGAAGAGGAACAACTGGTTTGATGAAGATTGCAGAAAGGCTATAGAAATTAAAAATGAAACCCTAAAGAAGATGTTGCAGAGACTTACAAGAAATAATAAAGAAGAATATAATAATGCAAAAGGGAAGGCTAATATCATATGCAGGCAGAAAAAGAAAAATATGCTAAGAAAACAAATCCAAGAAATAGAAGAGCTAAGTAAATGAAGTGAGATTAGAAAATTCTATGCTGCCATGAATAATATGAGAAAAGGCTTTCAAATAAAGGACAGAAGATGCAAAGATAAGAATAGAAATATACTTAGTAATGAAAAGGAAGTAATAGATAAATGGGCACAGTATTTTCAAGATCTGTTAAACAAGAAAATAAAATATGTAGATATAGCAGAAGATAAAATTGGAACAAGGGAAAGAAGAAGTGAAGAAAATAAACCTGAACAAAAGGAAGTGGCGCAAACGATACAAAGAATAAAAAACAATATGGCACCTGGCGAAGATCAAATACAAGGGGAATTAATTAAAAATGGAGGTATTACTTTGGAAAAGGCTATATGTAGATTAATAGGCAAAATATGGGATGAAGAAAAGATGCCAGAGAAATGGGAAAATGGAATGATATGTCCAATATTCAAGAAAGGAAGTAGATTGGCTTGCGAAAATTATAGGGAATTACTCTACTGAATTTTGTTTACAAAGTATTATCAGGAATAATAAATCAGAGACTTCAAAAGTGTTCTGAGAAAATTATTGGAAAATACCAATGTGGATTTCGTCCTTATAAAGGTACAATGGATCAAATATTTGTAGTAAGACAAATTATTGAAAAATTTCAACAACATGATATAGACATTCACCTATTATTTGTGGATTGTAAACAAGCATTTGATTGTATAAATAGGAAGATCCTTTATGAAACACTCTATGACATAGGAATACCAGAAAAAATTGATAAATCTGATTAAGATGACAATGAAAAATACAAAAGCAGTAATTAAATGTGGTAACAAAAAGAGCAAACATATTACAATAGAGGCAGGACTAAAGCAAGGAGACAGTTTATCAGCTACTCTATAGCTACTCTCTTATAGCACTACATAGTATAATAAATAAGTCAACATATAACAGTACAATATTTTATAAATCAGTACAAATATGTGCATATGCAGATTTGCATAATAGCTAGAAACAAAAGAAGTTTAATAACATGTTATGAAGAAATGGAAAGAAAAGCGGAAACAATAGGCCTAATAATGAATGAGAAGAAAACAAAGTATATGGTACTTTCCACGTCAGACACAAGAAGGAGCCCCCAAAATATTAAAATATTGAATAAAACCTTTGAAGGAGTTACCAACTTCAAGTATTTAGGAACCCTTATTAGTAATCAGAATGACATGAGGGAGAGCATCAAAGAATGAATAAAGGCAGGGAATAAAGCATATTATATAAATATGCAAATACTAAGAAATAAATTAATAAGACGTGACACGAAAATGAAAATACATAAAACCTTAATTTGTCCTGTGGTAACATATGGGGAAGAGGCCTGGACATTAACAACAAATGATGCAAATGAGTTAAGGTGATTTGAGCACAAAATAATACGGAAAATATATGGACCTATCAAAGATCAAGAGATATGGAGATATAGACGCAACGATGAGATCAATTTAATATTGGAAGAAAAAGACATTGTCAGATTTGTCAAAGCACAAAGGATTAGATGGTTAGGACATATAGAAAGAATGGAACAATCAAGAATGCCTAAAAGGATATTAGAAGGTAATCTTTTCTCAAAACAGAGGAGAGGCCGTCCCAAAAAAGATGGAAGGATGATGTGTTAAAAGACCTC
The DNA here is from genome assembly GCA_031308135.1 of Acheta domesticus. NCBI lineage: Eukaryota > Metazoa > Arthropoda > Insecta > Orthoptera > Gryllidae > Acheta > Acheta domesticus. The sequence continues at coordinate 19,526,654 of JAHLJT010008446.1, forward strand.
AACATCATGAAAGTAAGGAATTGGAAGAAGATGGCAGAAAACAGAAAAAGCTGGAATGCTGTTGTACGTGAAGCCGAGGCCCACAAAGGGCTGTAGAGCTAGAGAAGAAGAAGAAGAATCAATGTTTACAATTTATAAGTCTAATGCCTTAGAAATGTTACATAAACTCACAAATGTCAATTGTTTCAATGTAAGAATTTCTTCTCAAGGGATATAAATGTAGGGGCAAGGCTAGCATGGAATCACCATGCTAGCAGATACACCATTGTTACCCTGAAAGTAATATATGCTATTAATACATTCTGTCTTGTTTGTAATGAATAATTATTGAGTCACGACATAGCATGCCTGGGACATGACATATTTACTTATTTATGTTGTTTGTTTCAACTCAATTAATAAAAAATTAACAAAGTTTCGATTATGAGATTTGCCTGCATCACAATACACCATACATATTTATGGACATTTTAGGTTACTATAAATGTAACCCAATGCAACAAATGATTGTATATGTTTCTAAGAGAGGTAGCTAACTATGGGAATTCAGCCAGCAAATAAATTTATGATACAGACCATGCTACTTAGATTTTTTGACATGGCAATGTTTCACCCATGGCAATGTTACCCGGCATTACCTTATGTACTTTTATCAACTAGGAGATCAAAAGAGGGAGTCTTTTCTTAGAGGATCACAAGCTGTTCTTTAATATCCATTGACATTTTCCCCATTTTGTTCCTACATTGTGTTGCCTGAAATAAATGTTTTGTATTTTTCTCACTTCTCTAGTCCAGAACATTTTCAGTGGCTTTTTTAAAATACATGGTTTTAATTAATGTTTCCCCCAATAATAGGCCAATAAGGCTTTTAAACAATGCAATCAATTGCATGATCTTAAAAGATGCAGAGACTGTCCCTCCTGTTTTGAGCAAATACATTAAAGGAATACTACTAAAATAGATAATGACAGCTGTTTTCTTTATGAAGCAGTGGAAAAGTAATGAATTTTTGTAATAATGACCCATGCCACTGACCATCAGCAGGGAACATTCATGGACTGCCATCATGGAAACAACTGCTTCAAATGGAAATTAACCATAGGATTATAAAAAAACAAGAAAGAATATTTTCTTCTGATTCCAGAAAAATGTGTATCCATTTAGTATTTCCATATATTATGGGAAAGTTTTCTATTATATAGCTATACCATATAGCTATCATCATTCATAATAATAACTAAGTCCATGAAAGTAAATACATGCTATGTAATTTTAATGTACAATTTTAATCCCAGAATATGGTTTACAAAAGAATATTGTAATAACACTACATCTCCATAAAAATTGTCTGATGCTAGAATTGATTTTGAGTTTAAATGTGAATGAAGAGATATCAAATAATAAATACATAAGTTTCTGAATGAACATCACATTCATCCTTGGATTAGTGAACCCAGGGGACGGTATTTTTTTATTAAACATGTGGCCTCCAAAATCTGCCAATGTACAAATTCATTCTCTGACCCCTACATTTTTATTTCACATTATAATTGTTATGATTGTATGTTAGTTTTTTCTGTTATGATTATACCTTAGTTTTTTCAGGACAGTTTAAGAGAATCATATTGCTGATCTCTCAGTTTTGCAAACTTTTCTTTATGAATTTAAAGATGTAATTTGATGAACTGAATGGCAGTTGTGAATCAGCTATTACATCCTAGAGTAGCTCAAAGGCAAAAGCAGTTAAATCCAAAAGTTTGATTTTGGTACCAATGAAAAATGCAATATTGGTACCTATGGATTATCCTTTTACTTATGATATGAGGACTTCAACCACTGACAAAAGAAGTTAAAAATTACATAAATCTATTGAAGAGAAGTTAAATCTCATTCTGGTGGAGGTGTTAGTAAAATAAATAAAGTTGAGGTGTAAGTAATCTATCAGCAACATGTATAGTAACAAAACCAGTTACAACATTATTATATGATTATCTTAAATTACAAGTTGTAAAGACTGCTAAATTCCATTTTGTATATTAAAAAAAGAAGTGGATTATTTAAATAATAGCTACCTGTAAAAGTAATAAGAAAGCATAAGAAATATTTTAATTCTAATAATTTTAAAGTTGATGGCAAAGAAGTTGCAGTGTTAAGATTTATTTTCTCTTAACTATTGTTACTTTTTCGTTTATTGTTTATTTTTTGGTTTCATTAAATGGACAGGTTGAAGTAAAAGGAAAAAAATTGCACATTTTACACCAATTGATGACAGCAACATGTGCCAACATCATCATTTAAATTTGGTATGAACAATCAAGAGGAAACGTTGATTACAATAAAAGATAATTACAATGTTTTTACCATAAATTATAAATTTTAATGTTTTTTTCCTGCAAAATAAAATGTTTGACAACTCAGTTCCATAACCTAAATTTTTTGGAAGATGCAAAACCGACAGTGTGTTTTATTGAACAGATATTGTATTCTCTGTGCTCTATTATAGACCTATATCATTTGCAACCAAACTTTTTTTAATTTTTTTACTTTATTTTAAGAAAGTTTTTTCAAAGAGTCCTTATGAGAAAAATAGAAGTTCTTTTCACTTTCACCAAAAATATTTTCAGGTGAATGTAACTGCTTCTGCATACACGCTTCTCACTTCTAAATAAATAATTCACTCATATGTGTATGTTTCAGGAATCTATTATTGAGAATTTTCCTTAAAAGAAAGTCCACGTACAACAAGTGAATTTCTTTTGAAGTGTTGGACATTTTTAATTACTTTGAAGGACCATCATAACATATATTTCTAGCTAAGGTAATAGTGAGACACAGATAGAACATCTAATATTCAAACAGGTTTGAAGTAATATTCTTGAATCAATAAAATAATACAAAAAATTACAATTTAAAATAATAACATTTACATTTTTATCTCTATATTTTTATTTTGGGGTTATTTTCATCACAATAATAAGAAGTAAAATATAATTATAAAACTACAACAAATGTAATTTCCTCCATGGCATCAATTTTTGTCCACTTCTATATTAGTTTGCAATTATATTTATACTTCGCAAACCAGTATTTTAATAATCAATTTATACAAAAGCTGAAAAATTCAGTTATTGACACTTTTTTAGGTATGCATCAATGATATTGTCATGAAAACACCTCAAATTGACTTATGGATTATAAATTGACTTATTGGCAAGAAAGAAATTTACAAACTTCAATTTATTACTATGAAGTTCTTGGACATCAATTATAGCTAAAATAATTCAATATTTTGATTTTAATACTTACAGATTGAATTAATTTAATTTTTTTTTTATTTCTTTCTTCCACTTTTTGTATTTTATTTACCATCTTATGTTAGATTGTTCTGTTTTACACATGATTTTTCAGTATTGAACTTTTTTCTTTAATTTGATTTGATAACTTACATTCTGCAATTGATTTGACATTTTATTGACATTGCACAAGTCACTATGTGACATTTAGAATGTATCTTTCTCTTTATATAATTCTGGTTGATTTTCAAGATACGTATGAGCTCAAATTAGAAAGCTGAAAATTCAAATTTTCTGCTAGATGAAAACTGTGTTCAAAATTTTATTTGCCCTGAGGACTCTTATGTAAAACATCATAAAATATGTTACACTGTACATTGAAAGAGATAATTATAAATACAAAAGCTCTCTGAGAACAGAGGCTAAGGTTTACACAAATATCACTTTTTAATACAATTGAGTCAATTACTAATGAAATATATATATATTCTGTATGGACCTACGAGTAGTAATTACTTCGTTTAACATTGTTGTAAACATCAAATAAACAAGGTATTGTCTGGATATTATTGTCATTTACATTTACTGCATACTGTGTACTAACACAAGGTTGACATTCTTTATCAGATTACAAGATGTTGATATTAAAACTAATAACGAGATGGCATATTGACAGGCATCATACTATATCTCATGTTCATAGGAGCAACATGTGGCCTGTAATAGTATCCATAATCTGAAATGTAATGATCAGCTAGGAACTGATCATAATACTTGGGGGATCCATAAATAAATGAGGATGGATTGGCAATGAAATGAAGAGTTTTAGATGCTAAATTTCTTTTCCCACTGAGTGAAGTATTTGCATTATAAAGGTACTCAAAGGAAGGACTGTTATGAAGATTTCCTTTGCTAACATCCTTCATCATTCCATGAGGATCAGCCAGATGCTGGTCCTGCAGTTCTTTGGCTCTCTGTGCCCTCACGACAGCTTTCAGTTTTCTAAAGCTGTCAGTCAATGCAGGTATCTTACGAAATGATACTGCTCCATTGGGTAACCGAAATGCTTCAGCATTTTTTCGTCTTGGAGTTATTGGTCTTTCTGATGTAAGAAATTTTGCCATATCATCAAAACTTCTTCCATTTACTTTAAGTTTCTCGGTATACTTATCAGTAGGTACAGTATGAACAATTTTACCATAAACATGGTTCTGAGAACCTCGAAAACCTATTCCCTCCAAAGGACTATTTTGTAAATGCTTTGACCTTGCATGTGGCTCCCAAATATTATATGCAAAAGGATCTCGGTATGTTGGAATTTCATTTGTGATTTCTGTTCGGCGAGATTTTACCATTGAAAATCTCCACATGGCTCGAAGCTCATCACAGTTAGGTTCCCTATTTAATCCATTGTTCCAAAATTTACTGGGTGATAAATAAATGAAATTATTCTTTCCATATTTCAGATATCCCTGTGTCCATGGTAAAGCTGAGCAATGTAAGAATATGAACAATAGTATAAGAAAACTGGTCAGGAGGTACATGCGCATGTTCCTGAAACAGAAAATCAACATTATTATTAATTACAGTCTTAATGATAACAAAGTACATTAAGTGTAACGTTAAATGTACTATACATGCTACTTATATACAGATTTAATTCCTTGCCATCAGATTTGAAAAGGATTTTTAAATTTCAAGACACTATTTTTAAAATTGCCTACGACTCTAGGAATATTATTTTTCTCAAGTATTGATGAATACAAGTTTTCCTTTAATATATAGACAAAGAAAAAATTAATTTTTTGCCATGTTTTAAATTACTAAACATGATTTAAACACAATTAATAAAGAACACACACACAAAATTATCATGCTATTATCTAGAAACAAAAAGAAAGTTCTACACAGTGTTGTACAATAAAGTATAATTTACAATTATTCTTTTAATTTCAATTAAATATGTTGTATAATGAATGTTACATAATTTGTCAGAAAATTTAGCAACAACCATCCACAAATTAAATATATTTACATATTTAGACAAAAAATACATTTCTTCATTATACAACCTAATTATTATTTATCACAAATTTCTACTAAATCATAAGAAAATACAAGGAGAACTACCACATCAAGTTTCAATTGTAAAGTTCTATTTACATGAGTCAATTAACACAAACTACTCTTGTACAAATATTAATGATACATTCAGGTTGGAAATCATTTCATAGTAAAATATGGAAGAGTAAATGGAAATAAATATTTCTATTTATTCCATTTATCCAAGTTTATTCATACTAAGATGTTATTCAACAAATAAGTTTACATCTACACTACACACTTTGCAGATTAATCACCATATTTGACAGATAAATTTAATTACTTACCTCTGATATTCCTTATCTATGTTGTATAGCTACTCATGTTCTGTCAAATAACTAAATACAATTTTTTTAAAGTGGGTGTACAAAATAGTGAGTCATCTTAGAAATGTATAGTTCAATTTTTTAAGTACTTTCATCTTTTCATACTTTTATCTTGCTATCCAGTTATTTAAAGCATTTAATTTATTTTTGTGTTTTTCATTAGACATAATTGCATTTACTGATATGATTTGTTTACTTTTATTACTTAAAATTCCATGTTAGACTTATTAGGAACATTTAAAATAAACATATTTCTTTAAGAGCTGTGGACACAATTTTGTCTCTGACATAGCCTTTGGCTTGATACTAATCAAATATTTTTTCTTAAGTTATTATACATTAAAACATTATATAAATTGCATTATAAGTGGAAACTCTAATGCACTCTAATGAATTGTGCACATTCTTCTTTGTTCTTGTAATACATCTAACTTCTTATTTATCGGGTTAAATTATTTTGAAAATTATTTTTAATGTAAAATAAAACATTTCTATAAAAAATTACTCATTCTTAAATACTTCTTTTTGCAGAAATTACTAGATAGTTTCCACTATTTTATTTCCACGAATCATATTGTGATCAACAATTGTATTATTAATGAAAATATGTCAATTATTTATTCATTTTGACATATCAAGGGGCAATGCTGTTGCAAAATTTGCACTAGATCCTCAATAAGTTTGAATTCAGCACAGTGTATCTAACACCAAACACTACCAAAATCTCATTATATTAAAATCTTTTCATAATTTCTTGTATTACCCAGCAAGTAATGCAAATGTGTCATAAGCATTTCTGTTTAATTTTCTACATATGTTGAATATTTTGAATTCATAACTGTCCATATTATACATACAGACTGGCACTGGGAGACCAACTGTTAGTTGCCTAATGTAAATATAATTTGCTCTTCCTTCATACGTAATAAAGGACATTTATGAATATGCTTCCATATTATGCCTCTGATAAAGCTCTGTGACTACAATTCATTACACTCAGGAGTCAAATAAACAATGATTGATATTTGTAATATTGTTTTCTCCATTTCAAGAAATTATTCTGCAAAGAAATTATGCCATTTATTAGTTACAGATTTTCTAGTTTTAAGTGAAATAAAGAATAATACACTCATTAAAAAAATATAAAAATATAAAAAAAAATATAAAAAATATATTTAAAAAAATATCAAACATCAAACAAACATCAAACATCAAATTCATCATGTATAGGCCTAGGGTATGTCAACTATTAAAACTAGTGAGATCTGTTTCTTGTATCCAGATTGATGAGTGTGTAGGGAAAATCCACATTTTGGTGAAAAATTAATTTTCTGCCAGTTTTATAGTAGAAGTTACAACAATTAACAAGAGCCATGTGGTTTCAAAAAATGTTTCTCCATTACAGAGATACACCTACACAAAAATGAACCACAATTCCACCTTTTACTTATTGAAAATAAAACATTTTTGTAGTCTTGTCAGGACCAATGAGTTGTGAATTATTCACTTTTTGCCTCACTCTCTTCCATTTTATGTAAAGTACAAAATTCAGACGACATTTATTTGTGGCACTCTCAGGTTTTGTCTTGCAGTCATCTAACATACTAGATTTTTCAGGGGGAATTTTTATATATTATGTGAATAGGTGGTGAGGGCAAAAATCTGTTTAAAAAAAATCACACCTGATGTTTTATGTTGCAATCTTTTAACACACTAGAACCTCAATCACTAAGCAGGAACACTTCTGATAAATTTACCATGTAGGTCTAATATGTATGTGTAAATTCAGAAATCTATTAGTAATTTTTTTTTTAATTTTACTAATAAAAAGTTATTATTTTAATTTAAAAACATTATTTTTTCTGGGGGCCTTTGTGCTCATCTTCTGATTCCAACAATTTTCAAATTCTTTTTTCATTATTTAAATTTAACAATATTCCCATGATGAAATTGTACTGCTGTCTCTCTCACACTGTCTGTCTCACATTTGCACTTACCTAATACAGAATATGGAGTTAACAACTAGCTGCTGAATACATTAGACCTGAAAAAGAATACAAAAAAAGCAGACATAAACCACTTCTGAGGTTTTCCTAATTAGTAAGTGGAGTCACTCGAATTGATATTAACTGAGGAAGAAATATTTGGTGTCAGATTTTTCTTTTGAAATAATTTTGGAATAATATATAGCATATTAATGAAATTATTACTGGAAATTTGTAAGTTCAATAAGGTATTGTGACTGCAACAATGAACAGCACCGGTGAAGGGACCCCCAGCGAGTGCATATCCAGAATTTGTGCTGTGTTTTAGGGAGACACTCTGAGAAGGTTTTAAGGAAGGGAGGCATAAATTGTCGAGTTTTAATAATATTTATATACTGATAGAACTTCACAATATAATGCAATCTAACTTTTGTCAAAATATCATTTCATAGATATATTTTGTTAGTTGTCAGAATTAGAATTTGAGGGCATTAATGCATGCTTTATTGAGTTTCAGTGTATTATACATTACATAAATATGAGTAAAGGTTATAGCAACTTTTTTAAGTTCTTAGATACTGAAGAAAAAGTTGCTTATGAATTTGAAATGAAAGTAATAACATCAAGAATTTCATGTTTTGCTTCTGTATAACACATATATGATGCAGAATCTGTTTAAACAGTTATGTATTGTTTTCTATTCATAAGATAGGATTAAAACACAATAAATCTATATTATTTATGTATATGGAAGTTTTAAGAACCATGGGAAATTGATTTTATCTGTGATTCATATTAAAGAAAATACGGTAGATTCATATAAAAGAAAATATTAGAACATACATGAAAATATATTAAGATGATATCACAGCTTTTTGAAATTCCATTATCAATCCTTTTTTTCATTTGTGAAATTTCTAACCCCTCAGATGAAAGTCTTTTAGAGATACCTTAGATGATATAGAAAGCTTCAAAAACGTTTTTAAACACATATCTTCTGTATTTTTCACATAATATGTGAAAGAAAAATTTAATCTTCTCACATCTCTGATTTCTCTTAATCCCTCCTAATTCTGACAATCTAAAAATAAATTCTGACATTTTCTTTCTTAATATATGTATGTATGTGTATATATGTAGTTGGCGCAATATCCCATGAACGGACTTAGGCCTACTGGCGACGTCCCGGCCTCGCGGGCCATGGGTTAAGAGAGTATGTGTGGTTAGCATGTGGGCATCCCACGCCGTGTTTCCGGTCTTCTCAACCTAAGAAGTGAATTTTCTCATCGTCACACAGCAACATATACTGGGACATTGCAAGGAAAATGCACACTATAGTCTTGCCTCAACTGGGAATTGAACCTGGGGCTGTGTACTGGAATGCGAGCATGCTGACCAAGAACTGCCATGAGGCACAATTTCTTTCTTAATTATATGTCTAAACAAATAAAAAAAATTGTAGATTGCAGTCCTATTAATGTCCCAAAATTATGATTTTCTTGCAATTAAAAGAAATTGCTTTGCAAAAATAGATCTAAAGGATTAGAATATATTATACAAATTAAATTGATTAATGAATGAAAAAAAACAACTGAAAGATCATTTAGTGACACCTTTAATGCAACAAACAAAAAGAGCAATTGTCTAAGAGGAAAATATTCTTTTCTGAATGTTTGACTACATTTGGGCATAAACTCAAGGAAATTCCATAAAATTCCATAGAATTGAGAATCAACATTTTACTTACTATGTATAACTATGTACTTTCAGAGTGAATGAAAAGTAATATTTACACACTTGCATTAAAATACAATTTAAATTACGCAATGTGATATAATTCAAGTATTATATTTGAACACTGGCTAATTCTACAGTTAAGTTGGAAAACACCTGAACTTTCCTAGCCAAAAAAATCTCTAAATTAATGTATACAAATAAGGGGAAGTAAATAACCAATTACAAACACCAAAATTATTTTACCATAACTACGATTCAATCAGAAATGCTGGGACACAGAATTAAAATTTTCCCCCAGTGATTAGACCAAAGCAGGTTTGTCTAATCTTGTGAAAAACTCTAAGTACAATTAAATTAAAGATTAAATATATAAGTTTCGAAACAATACATATTTTGAATACTTATTTCATTGAAAAACTCCATTTTTGTAAAAAAGTTATTGTTAAATTTTGCAGCAAAAAGCTGTTTAGAAATTTGAAATACAAAAAGTACCTCTTGTTACTTTACTAATTGGTTCCATAGAATTATAGTCAGTCAAAAAATTTAAATTACAACAGAAATCTTTCTACATTTAAATCAAAATTTATTTCAAAGATACAATAAAGAGAAAAACTAGACTCATTTCGTTTGCTGTACGCTTGCCTTGCTTAATGATCATTCTGTCAAATTTAATTTTAAGCTTATTTTATACTTGTTTACTTTTATTATGACATTGTATAAACAAGTGAATTTTTAATTTTAATAAGTTTTTAATTCCTCACAGGGAATTTATTCCTTCTGATTTTACCATGCTACCAAAATTCAATTTGATACTGTTTGTTCTCTCTTTCTTCAAATCATGACAACATGTATGTATTTATTAATTATGTAATTTTAGTCTCTTGATTAGACCTGTTAATGAAGATCATATTGCACCTCATATTTTTTATAATAATTTTCTGTAATTCCCTGTTTTTTATAGTTCATGATGTGAAAAAGCCCAATGATAAAAGAATATCATCTTTCAAAGTGTTGCCATCGACTGATTTTATTTTTGAAATAAATGTTGATTGAAATGTAGAAAGATTATTGTTGTAATTTAAGTATTTTGACTGTCTATAATTCTATGGAACCAATTAGTAAAGTAACAAGGTTAATAACAGACAGACAAATTAGGTAAAATTTGGAACTACAAGGAAAATTACCTATTAAAAAAAAAGGAGCAATCAGTTTAAAAATGTTCAATTGAATGGCAAAATGAAAGAGGATGAACAAGACGGTTGGAGGTGCAGAGAATCTTTCGCCTCAGCATCAACCCCAAGGCAGCGCCCAGCAGCAACACTCACCCGAGCGGCTCGGAGGGCCCGGGCGGCCGCCCGCCGGCTGGAGGCGGCCGGAGGCTGGTCTGGTCCAGGCCGGTCTGGGGAGCTGCCGGCTGCCGCCCCCCCCCCCCTGGGCCCGCGCCAGCGCTGAGCGCCGGCCGGGCCGAGCGCGTGGGCGCCATGGACCGGGCGAGGCGGGGGCGCAAGCGGCGGGACACGCACGGAGCGGACGGGAAAGGGCAGGGCAGGGCAGGGCAGGGCAGAGTGGGGGCGTCGGCGGGGCGGGGGTGTCAGGCAGGTCAGTGGCGGCGCGAGCGCAAGTGGGTGGGCGAGGGAAGGGGAAGGGGAAGCGAGAGGAAAGGAACGTCATCACTAGGGTGCGGATAAATATGCACTAAAAATCCTGAAAATATGCATGCAAATATGCTTTAACAAATGCAAAAATGTGCACGGAAAAAGGTGGATGTTTTATTCTACAAATAATAATTTGATTTACGTATTGAATGATGCATACTGGCTTTAATGTCTATTGCAAGAGATTATAATATATTTTTCCAAATTTTCTGGTGGTACTGGTCTTTTTCTGTTATCTGGAAGAATGTTCTTACACACAAAAGTTCTTTCAACTTCGTATGAGTTTAGGGGACAGTTCTTAAAAGCTGCATGTTCTTTAGCTGCGTAATTTTCAAAACTTCACGTTTCACCTTGTAAAATACCATTTACCTTTTTCGCCGTTTTCAAATCGGGATTCTTTCTTCAATTTTTTTGCTGCCCCCTCCCTTCCCGCTAATGAGAACTTCTCTGGCCCCAACCCCCGCTTCTTTCATTGCCGGCGCTCCTGCTGTCGTGGACATCGTATGAGGTTGTGATACCGACGACGAAATAGTTGAACGCAAGCACGGAGGGGCAGGAGATGGGGCAGGCCACGGCGCGGGGATGCTTATTCCCACAGACGCGCGGACACGTCTGCTCTTGTACAGTGGCGTAGCTTCAGTTGGTGTCACCTGGGGCAAAGCTACTGGTGTCACCCCCTCCCCATAAATTAAGTATAAAAAAATGTATTGCTGCATAATTGTACATTATTTTATTAAAAATACAAACATATTTGCATATGATAGTTATTTATAATATATTAAAAATTCTATGTAATTAAGAATAATTGCAATATAATTTTTAAATAAGTTATGTTTCATTTAAAAATATTTATCAACAAATGTATGTTATTTATAAAACCTCTTTAAGAGATTTTAGGGCAGTAAACTTATTTATAACTTCATTAAAATCTATGCTTATTGCAATGTCATTTTCTGTTGACAATAGAGCCAAATCAACTAGTCTTGATTAATATACATACAGTTATTTAAGTTATACTGTGTATTTAAGTAAATTATTTAAATTATATATTTCCAACTATAAAATATTTTAATTGGTGTCACCCGAGGCGCGCCGCCCCCTGCCCCCCTAGCTACGCCACTGGTCTTGTGGACTTTCGAATGAACTGTACCGCTCCCTTCAGAGATAATGAAAACTCGAGAGTCATCTCAACGTTTGCATTTTACGAAAGAAAAAATCAATAAATACATTTAAAAAAAATAAAAAATGTAAAATATGCAAATATATTCCCTTAAAATGAAAACATGTTCAATCATAATAAATATGCAGAAATGTGCACCATAAGAATTTGTATGTCGATCCCAAACAACAAGGAATGAACTTGTGTTCTTTATGCATGTCATTATGATTAAGGGGGAATAAATGCAAATATGCAAAATCCGCAGCCTTGTCATCATACTACCGCGACCATCTATAATAATACATACCGTTTTAGATTTCAAGTCGATATTACATTAAAAATATGTTTAATATTTGAGGAGATATCAAAAAGAGACGCGTTGAAAGAGTCAACTAACAAAATGTACTCACTGTTGCAGCCCTGTATTGAATGTTTCCAGGCTCAATGGCTATGGTCATTCGTCCCGTTCGCGTAGTGAATGATTTCATCCCTCATTCGGCGGTGTTTCTTCGCCGCTGGATGGTGAGATCCGGCACCAAACTACAAGTCGGCTTTGGGGGAATTCCCTCCCCAGGAATCTCCCATAAGCAACGCCCCAGATCGATCAAACTTGAAGCTTCCGGCACGTGTGGTAAGTATAGTGCTTGTGTGTAAGGGAAGAAAACAGGGCAAGGAAGAGAAAGGAAAGACCGCTCGGGGTCAGTAACATTTTAGACAGGTACTATTCCGGCATTCGCCTGCTATTAATCGAAAAACTACGGAAAACTACCGTGTATGGCAGCCAGTGCCACCCTCTTTAGACAGCGGCCAATCTCGACAGAGCTTGAGAGCGAGGGTCTAAATTTCGTTAGTTGCTGCAGAGACAACAGCATTCGAGCTCTGAGTTAACTCTGCTGGTGACATTGCCTCTGAACTTTCTTAAAAAAAATCTTTTTTAACTGTAATTCTGATAAAAGTACTATGGTGTTCTCCAAGCTAGTTTTAATTATTCATTTCATAAAGAATTCAAAAAATTATTTATAAATTAAACAAGTGATTATAATTAAAGTTGAAACACGTATGCCCTGCCCTCGGTGACCCTCTGCTGGGTCTGCGCGTAGACATATAGTGCTATATGTCTATGGGCACAGTATAACCAGTATGTTCACTTGCTCCAAAATCTACTTTTGCGCTGGGTAGACCCTCGGTCATGTTCTTGGTTGTCAGCCAATAGAATTTCAGCAGATACATTCGGATATCATACACCGTGTGATGTGAGAACTGAGTATATGTGTTTAATTTGTTTCAGAGGACGTGGAAATTGAATAAAATTGATAGAATAATAAAATGAATTGAACTAGTGAATAAAATAAATGTAAGAAAATAATTTTAAAAGTAGTAATTATGGATTTCGCGCGCTGGGTGTTATACCACGAACATGGCGGACGTCACGTGATCGAAAAAAACTTTTTCAATGGAATTTGCCGTGAGTGAACATATGGGTCTGAACTATGGGCCTGCGATGGCCCCTGGCAGCTGGGGACGCTTCATTTAACTTTGCTCCAACATTATTGATTTCCCTTCCTCACGCTTTGCATTATACCCATATTACTAATTTGCATTGCGCGCAGAAATTGAAAGAAAAGCGAGGAGATGGATCCTCAGCGCTGCCCTCGGCGAGCCTCTGCAGCTGGTGGCGCTTCATTTCACTTTGATCCAAAATTAGCGATTTCTCTTCTTCACGCTTTGCACTATATCCATATTATTAGTTTCCACTGCGCGCAGAAATTGAAAGAAAAGCGAGGAGATGGATCTTCAGCGCTGCCCTCGACGAGCCTCTGCAGCTGGCGGCGCACAAATTGAAATAAAACTATGCGACCTTCGGCCATGCGAGAAGTGTCTATAGTTGCGTAAGATGCCTAGGAACTGGCAATGTCAACAAAATGAAGATAATCCAGACAGTGGCGGACGGTAGGTTCAATTCTTGGGGAGGCCCACACAAATTCAGGAAGGGAATCCTAATGTGAAATTGAAAGTCAATGACCTTTGGATTACTGGTAAACTGCCATTGGTTACATTCCAAATAATATATATATATATATATATATATATATATATATATATATATATATATATATATATAGAGAGAGAGAGAGAGAGAGAGAGAGAGAAAAGACGCGAAATGCCGTGACATATTCCATCGCGAAGATGGGATTTGAGTGGCCTTAAGGGTCGCTCTTAGAAAAATCGCAGTATAAGCTACTGCACTGAAAGAGAGATCTCGTTAGGGCGGGATGTTGACAGAGGAATTTAATTTTGCCGGGTACGCCGCCAGGATTCTTTTACATGCCACATTTGTGACATGGCTACTGTGGATTTTTGGACCATTGAAAATCCAGGCACCACGGTAGGGGGTCGAACCCGCGTATTGGGGATTCACAGGCCAGTAAGCTAACCTCTCACAGACCCTTGCTCCCTCAATAAGTCCTTTCCAGCTCCCACAGTGTTGATGAAATGCTCACCGAAGGGTGAAGTTGCAAAAGTTTATTTATTTATTTATGTCAAAAACAGTTTAAAACTGTGTGACGAACTATGGGGAAGAAGGGAAATTTGTGCACGTTTTCATAATTCTGTGATCTCTATCCTAAACCATATTCTACTCGAATTTTGAATACAGAAAAAAGAGCGGTTTTCTCAAGTTTTGTGGACAAAAATATTCGCTCCTATATAAGAAAATATATTTTCAAAGGTAAATAAGCTATGAATTTGTGCCCTTAACCCTCATCATGTTCTTCGTGAAAGAATAATACTTTTTTGTCGCGACAATATGGAAAACAATAATTTCAATAACTATATTTCCCACTGAAATTCAGAAGACGTGCAAATAATGAAGTTACATTTATGTTCAGAAGCAAAGCAATGGACCATCTCAGGCGTATCTTCGCGATAGAATATATCACGTCCTTTCGCGTCTTTCTCAGTCGTGCCGTTAGATATCTCAAGATCGCGACCGTATCAATCACTACTTGACCATGCGATATCTAGCGGCACGAAGGAGAAAGACGCGAAATGCCATGACATATTCCATTGTGAGACGGGCCTTGAGAGGCAGCTTTATAAAAATCGCACTATAGTGTGTCACTACTTACAACATAGCTAGTGTGATGCGACAGTAAGGCTCCAAGGAAGAGGTTGCCTGGCATTAAATATTTGCAATTCACATGTTGAGTTATGAAACAACTTAGTTGACATTCTTTATATGCCAAGAACTGTTGCACTGTACATTGATGACTAAATTTTAACGAAACGTTACTCATAATGGGGGCTTTTGGAGATAAAATATCACCCGAAAGATATGATCTACCAAATTCTAACGACTCGTATCACAGAATTTACTGGAAATAAGTGAAAATGACGGAAGTTGGTCACACTTTCATTCGTTTGTAATGGAAACTGTACATCTTTTTTTTTCTTCTACAAACGACGCAATTTTTTAGGTAGGTGTTGTTATATGTATTATATTTATTGTACTCCACTACGTTATTGCAGTAGACATTCGTGATTTTTGTTTTAATATTTAATTTATTGCAGAGATTATATGAGAGCATTTTATTTATTGATCATGAGCAGGGTGCGTGATGCTTTTTGGAGAATCAGTTCGGGCGTTTTTGCTGAGTAGCATCTTCGTTGCTGCAGGCCACCAGGAGAGCGCCTAGCACGAAGCCCATGAAGGGGCATTCGGCTGACGGCGAGCGGCGGCCGGTGTCTCGCGGGCGGGGCGGGGCGTTGGCGGGGCGTGGGCGGGAAGCGGCGGGGCGTGGGCAGGGTGTGGGCGGGCGGAGGCGGCGATCGATGGCGTTTGCGCATTGTATTGATGCAGCGCCGGCAGACGAGGAGTGACCTTGAGAAGGTCTGGGGCTCCCAGGGCCTGCGCCTGCGCTTCAGAAGCACAGAGCTGCTCAGCAGCACATGCTCTCCGCAATAGTGGAAACGGTTATATTGCCATTCAAACACTTCAGCCGTCACTTGAAAACGTCCGCACCAACTCAATACGCGGAGCGCCTGCTCTGCGTATATGCAATTACTTCGAGAGCCAGGAACAATAGTTCTTTCTTACTTCTGCAAAAGAAACAAACATGAATAAATCTTAATTGTTACAGTATTTGCAGCACATTATACAGACACGCAGGTATAATTTACACAAACTTCCGTTCATTATGTCAAATTGAGCTTTTACTTTATAATAATTATACCACAATCAACGATCAAACGTTTTTACAGTAAAATAACAGTATGTATCAAGTGTTTAAGGCCATTCAATACATCACCTAATGAATGCATAAAAATAAGGTTACAAATATTACTGCTGGCTGCAAACTCTGATATTAATTATAATACTAGTGTACCCGTGCGAGAACTCACGCATGCAACTTCTTCCCTAAATTTCTTTTTCCATATTAAGAGAGGAAGCCGTTAACGAAACGTAATTATTTGTCTAAAAAAATTAAAAAGGCATCTTCCAATGTACATATATAATTTAAAGTAAAATTAAAGAACAATGAAATTGATGTTTGAAACAAATTTTGAATAAAGGTTTAATATTATAGACAAGTTCTTGGAACAATTCGCAACGCTTCCTTAAGAATATTTGAAATAATTATACAATCTTCCTTGAAAATTAGTTTTCGCTTTCCTTGATAGTCACAAAAGTATGACAAAAGCTTTTTGCTCTTGAGAAAACTACGTAAAATTGTCGTTCGGAAATACAGGATCAGGCAAGCACAACCCTACTCTTTGGAATAATTTTATTTAACTTTATTACCGAACTGAAAAGTATACCCGTGCATTTTAATTGCCTAGAATATCAAGTAATTAATTTAATTTCACATACAGCTACAGATACTGCACGTCTCTGAACAGGTGTAGTATCGAGAAGCACAGGACCAGCAAAATGTAATAGAATGTCCAAGAAGCTCTCGTCCTAAATACTAATATTACGGTGCGAGGAACTTTTCTTTGGGGCTTTCGGCCTCAAAATTCCACATTCTAAGGCTCTAGAACGCTTAATCGAGGACTTATTGAACTAAATAGATTTTAAATATACGGCCCGAGTGTTTCGCGTTGCATTTGACATGAATATTTAGATGCATTTTTTAAACAAATCCTTCATGTTTTTAAAGTCAAAGTGCAAATCGTCACGTCTCCGTGAAGTTCTCTTTCTTTAGAGACCTCATGAATGAACATCGTTTGCATGTGCGCAAAACTCCTCAATTCTACTGAAGAGGAGGATCTAAGGAGAGGATTTTATATAACATAAATAATTAAACAAGAGATGAGCTTTCTGGATTATCATAGTGTTTCAACAATATTTACATCTATTTTCAATGATTAACAAATTAATCTGTTTAATAATAAATATAACTTGCTTGCACGAGGGGTTGGGCAAAATACTTGAAAAATGTATTTCAGATACAAAATACTTCGCCAAAAGTATTTTAGATACCAAATACAAAATACTTTCATAGAAGTAGTTTAGATACAAAATAGTATTTTAAAATACTTAAAAAAATACAAAATTCAACCAACGGTGTTTTACACATACTAGCTTCTATCCTATTTTTTCTCTTTTAAACGATTATTCACGTTCAAAATTTACATTTAAAATTTTATTATTAAAAATATATAACATTCTTTATACAAATATGTTTCAAATGAAATTTTCAACCCACTTCAGGTATTAGTATGGGGTCATCTATAAATTACGAAACGCTAAAGGTGGAGGGAGGGGGTCTGAGGCAGCTGCTTTACGTAGATAGGGAAGTGCGTTACAAGGGGAGGGGAGGGGGGGAAATACTCGAAATTTATGTTACGCAATTTATTACATCACAAATGTATACCCTTCCTGAATCCTTTTTGTTCTGAGAGAATTCTTTCAGAATTGATGAGTTACTTTTTGAGAAATTGCAGCGGAAATTCTTTTGCAAAAGGTATTGAGGTATGTGATCAGCTGATAAATTTTGGAGTTGATCGGTTCAGAATTCTTGGATTTTAGGCAGGAAAATGCTAGGCTAAGAAATAAAGTTACTTTAGTTGGGTTATCAAACACCTTGTTAAGTGTGCTAATAAGCGGTGGGTGTAGGGAGGTAAGGTCTACCACCAGAAAGTTTGAATTCCTTCTTTCTTGTTCGGCAGATTTCCAGTTATGCAGGTTCCAAAATACTTGTTTCAAGACCTGTGTAACAGTTGATGTTCCAATATTTTTGGCAAATATTAACGATTCGTTTGGTAACCATGACGATTGGGTGTTGTAGTTTGCAGGTTGAAAACCGAGTGAACTCCAGAATTGTTCGATTGACTCCGGAGGGAGATTGAATCAATGTTTATAATGTTTGGGGATAGAATGTCGTAGAACGGCTTCTGATTGAGGCTTATGACTATTTTATGCTTTCATTTTGTTAGAGATGTTACCAACGGATTATTTTCCCCAGTGCTGGCACTTTCTTTCGACCTGTTGATATGGACATTAATTTTACTCACAATCGATTCAAAATATATTTTGGCCTTTCAGTATTTTGTGGACACTGTCTTTCAGGTATTGCTTGCTTTTCTTTCGCCCATCTCTACAAACATCTAATTTAGTTACGTCACTTCTAAACACTCCTATTTTGTTTTCTATTCTCATCTTCAATTTCATAGTCTTTGTTTCATTGCTTGCCTGAGATATCGGTTTGGTGTGTACATTCTGTGTAAAGACTAACAGCAACACAATGTGCGTGCAGTTGAAGCGTTAGCCTCTCAATAAGTTTTTTCTGCAAGTATTATCCTATTATTCCTCTAAATTCACACTAAAGATGTTATGAGAGAATTGGTTGTCTACTCTGGTACTACCAGCTTCTTATAAGAAGGTTATAACCCTTCGCCAGGGTTAGATGGTTCGCCAGGAGAAGATGTACACTCTAGGTACCCATGTCGATCAGGTTTTTGTCCAGTTTCCCTTATCCATTGAGCAAATGCTGAGAATGCCCCTTGTTTTGCTTCTGGACGTAAATGTAGCTTCACTGTGCGCACGTTTTGTTGAGCACTCCTTTTGCTTGTAGTTCATTTAGTTGAAATTGATTTTCTATAACTCGGGAACAATCATTTTTCAAATATTTTTATTTTTCTAAAATAATTATTTTCTGAATTCATTTTTTCGTTTTTTTATTCTGGCCCTCAAGAAAATGTGCGCAGATAAATCTCTTTCCCCACACACCATATAGTTTTTACTTTTTTTGACAAATAAATAAATAGGTGCCTATATCAATACTCTGCACAAAATGTGGACTGTTCCCAATAAGCAATGTCTTGCATTTTCCCAGTCTTTGGAATGACCTGTTAGTTTAGCCAAGTCATTACAAACAAATTTGCGGAACAAATCCCAGAACTCCGATAACTATTTCGAAGATCTGTGCTTTTACGACCCACATTCGGCTGATCTTGTTTTCCAAACTCTTGTATTTAATGTCTCCTTGGTTATGGCGGTTTAATCGCATGGCACAGTAACATCTACAAGTAGACCCAAATGTTTCTCCTAATCCCTGATAACAATTTCCGGTTTGTTTGCCACTATCGTGCAATCAATTTGAATTTGTTGGTCGTAAAAAATTGTACACCGTCCAACAGACGTCACCGGCTTTGGTGAGTGCTCGAACCACTTGGGGAATGTGTTTCGAAGTTCGAGGCCGTTACACACCTGCCTGTGGAGGTAACTACACACCCTATTTCCATGGAGTGGTTTGTCTCTCAACGATTTATCATTTTTTTCTCACATATCATGGTGAGTAGCAGCAGTAGAAGTTCAGTGTTATTCTGCGTGTTTGTATTCCCGTCAATCTGAATGTTTCTGGTCTCTACTACTTCTTTTCCGCTGCGAATTAGTCACTTGATACTCCACGACTTTATACTAGCCTTTGCAGAATTCAATAAGTCTAGGATGAAGTAGATAAATTTCCAGGGTCATCAAAATCCGATCGTGTGGTGCACTGTCAAAGGCCTCCTGGTAGTCAATTCAAGCCATGCTTAAATTACTTTCGTTTCCTTACATTATTCAAGATTATTTATTATTATTATTATTATGCCCTGGACTACATCGAAGTACTTACTGCGCATTCTGAGCAGTTACCTGACGGACAGATTTCTTGTCTATGACTTACCTGCACTCTAAGCACGCCCTTGAAAACTTCGACGTACCTATTACACGCCGTAGAAAACTTCGACGTACCGACGTACTTACTGCGCATGCTTACCTGACGGACAGTCTTCTTGCTTATGACACCAAGGATGGGCAGAAAAGCGACTGACGGCAGCAGCGGCACAAGGGTCAGATCTCTGGAATGCAAACTACGACGCCATCCTCAAGATGAAAATGCCCGAAGGCATCTTTCTTGTAGGATTCTGATGACCTTGTAGCAATTTGTCGACCTTGTCGCAAGCACGCTAGGAGACCCACAAATAAAACTGAACGAGACGATAAGATATGGATACAGACATGGATGACAGACCGCAAACTAGAAGTGACCGTAAACAAACCCTGGCCGTACCAAAACAGAGATAACCCTTTTGACAAATCGCCGACTGGACCCCGTGGTGAGTATGGAAATACAAGGGCACCTTATCCAAGCGGCAGAAAGTGTCAAATACCTCGGGCTGACACTTGATTGCCAACTGACCTATTGGGAACACATTAGAAACGCAGCACCAAAAGCCACAATCATAGTATCAGCCCTAGAGAGACTGATGGCCAACACAAAGGGCCCCAAGCCCAACAAACGACGAATCCTGCTGTCCACAGCGCAGTCGATCATGCTATACGGAGCAGAGATCTGGGCCAACGCGCTTAGGTGCAAAAGGTACTCCAGACAAATTACAGCGGCAGAGAGAAGAGGAGTTCTGAGGATGGCAAGTGCGTACAGAACAGTTTCAGACGCCGCTAGCTTTGTGGTGGCGGGAGTAATTCCAATCGACCTTCTGGCGCAAGAACGAAAGGAACTATACAAGAAACCTCCGACAAACCCGACAAACGCCCGAAAAAAAGGCAAGAAAACGCACCCTTCGACATTGGCAGAGAAGATGGGATGACGAAGACAAAGGCAGGTGGACAGCCAGACTCGTCCCTAAAGTTGAGCTCTGGGTAACGAGAAAACACGGTGAGACAGACTCAATTCCTGACGGGACATGGCCTCTTTCGAGCCTACTTACACCGGACGGCTAAAATGGACAGACCAGACTGCACGTACTGCGGCCACGCTAAAAATGACGCCCTGCACACATTCTTTGAATGCGAGAGATGGCACATACTAAAGTACGCAGTTCAAAGAAAACTAGGAGACATCAATCCAGACAACGTAGTTGACAAGATGTTAGCCAGTCGTGAAAACTGGATTACGATTGCAAATTACGTGACACGAATCTTAAGACAGCAGAAAAACAACACACAGCGCGACTAACCGACAAACTAGACCCACAAAACAAGACAAAAATACGCTTGACAAACCAAAAAAGACGAGAAGAGAGGCCTATAGATCAAGAACACGGCCCCACTCTGATGAAATGCTGAAGAAGCAATACCGGAGTGGAACAAGGCCAAGAAGAAACGGGGTTTGTGTTTTTCAGTGGGTGCGAGCCTCACACTACCTAGGGAAATGGCCACTTGGCTCCCTGTGTCTGGTAGAGATTTTTCACACCATCCCCATGCCAAAAAAAGTTATTATTGTTATTATTACTATATCTATTATAATAATATTATTATTATTATTATTTACGTATAGGCCATTTATAACCACGCTATTTGTCATCTTCTGAGGCCCGGAGCCCGAGGCGTGTATATTTCGGGTAGGATCAGCATTACGCTAGATTCCATTTTTAACCCCAAGGGTTGTTAGCCCTAGGGGTATGGAAGATGGAATGATGAATCGATAATGATGGGTGAAAGGACGATACACACATACATACACAAATACACCCGTCCGAGGCGGGACTCGAACCCGCGACCCTTTGGTCCGAGATCGCCACGACACCTGTCTTAGCGATCTAGTGACTATCGGTGCCTCTACAAGACTGCGCAAAATGTGGGCTGTTCCAAATAAAGCAATTTCTTGCACTTCCCAGTCTTTTGCATTACCTGGGAGTTTAGCTAAGTTCGTACAAATTTTGCGGAACAAACTCCAGAGCTCCGATGACTACGACCTGTGCTTTAACGCCCCACATTCGGCTGATCTCGATTTCCGAACTCTTGTATTTAAGACATTTCTCTGCCTCTTTGATTACGTTTTGATCGCATGACACAGCAACGTCTACAAGTAGACATGATTTTTTTCTCCAAATCCCAGATAACTATATCCGGTTTGTTTGCCGCTATCGTGCGATCAGTTTGAATTTGTTGGTCGTACAATATCGTACACAATCCAACAGACGTCACCGGCTTTGGTGAGTGTTCGTACCACTGGGAGCATGTGTTCGGAACTTCGAGGGCGGTACAGATCTGCCAGTAGAGGTAGCTACACACCCTGTCGTGTCTTTTCATGTATTCAATCTTTGCAAGGATTGGACAAGCTGAAGCAATATTATAAATGGTTCCTATGTGTTCCTGGCAAATGCGGCATTTATCTTGGGAAATTTTGAGAACCGCTTTATCATAATGTGTTCTCAACGCCTGACCTTGGGCAGCTATTACAAGTGCTTCCGTTCTGTCTTCATTCTTCCCCTTTTAAGCCACATAAATGATTGATCTTTATTGATCTGCACCTTGTCCATTCTTTTTAGGTATTGTCCGTGGAGTGGTTTGTCTCTCCACGATTTCTTTAAAATTTTTTGTGTCTCACATTTCATGTTAAGTAGCATTAGAAGTTCAGTGTCTCTCTCATTCTGCGTGTCTTGCATAGTCTTGTTCGCAATGCTTCTTGCTACACTTACAATGCCTCTGTTTCTCATTCTTCGGTCAGATTTCGTGACCTGCCTTGGGGGTCATCTTGATGGCTAACTACATACTTTCTCATCCCGACTATTGCATTGTGCCAGGAGGCCTCAATTTGTCTGAGGCCTCTTCCTTAAGTGAGACAATGTCTATATACATCAGCTCAAGGGTGGACAACATGATGCATTGTTAGCAGTTTCTGGTTTTTCTATCTATGATGCAAATTTCTTGCTCAGTCCACTTCACTAGTCCGAAACTATTCGGCCAGAGGCACCGCCAAACTACCTATTGCTGATATTTTATTCCCGGAATTCAGAGCGGACAGCAGGACCAGTCTCACTCTTCTGTAATACTCTCTGCGAATTCTCTCTTTCATTGTGTCATTCAAAATGGGCTCACATTCTTCAATTCCCACATATTTATGTTTTACCTGGCTCAAGATCTTGAATCACAGTGTGCGTATCAATTTCAATGCTCTCTGATGTTGTCAGTTTGGCTCTTTTTAAATTGATTTTTGCACACTTGTCGAGACCAAACTCCAATGCATAGGTCATGGCTAAAGTCATTCACAACAGACAGCATTTGGGAGAGAATCGCTTCAATCTTAGCAAACGCTTATCTTATCACGTATCATCCATGTAAAACGAATGTGATACTGTTGTTGTTATTGTTATTATTATCATCATTATTAATTATTATTATTAATGTTGTGGGGGAAACATAAGTGTAAGCGAGCTGCTACTATTTCTGAAATGGGTAACAGGAATTGAATAATGATGAATATATAAATTTTACCATAAAAGTTTTATTATCAAACAGTACACTATTATTACAGAATATATTTTTGTTTGTTATAAAAATCAATCATCTTGTTTAATGTAAAATCTAACACATGACTTGAGGTAGGTGGAAACTCAAATACACCTACAATAAAGAGATGAATGAAGGCACCAAACAGTGCTTGAAAATACAAATACACTTCACATTAGATAGATATTTAATGAACACATAGTGGACGAGATCTAAAAATATTTTAATGCATCATCAGCTCAGAGAGTAGCCTTTTCTTGAATACAAAAGAAAATACATTTGCATGTTATGATCCAACTAAACAGAATTTGGATCAAGTGAACAAAAACAATTACAAGGAAATACAAATAATGAAAATCCATGGCTAGATCATTGTTTAAGTTGTACACTAACTGAACAGCTTTTTGGCAGAGGAAATAGCACCATTTGAAGTCAAGACATATCACAAGGTTTCATTCAAAGACAGTGTTACTTCAATCTAGTGTGAAAGTCATATCCTGGACCAATCACACACTAACATCACAGTACTCAACATGTCTTCAAGTCTACAGTCAAGATAGATCTCAAAATTATTTAGATGAAAGGCTGCCTCTGGAATTTACTGTAAGTTCTGATGAGAGTTTTCAAACGAAAGAAAAAAATTCATGTAAGAAACTCACATACCGTTGTTTTCCTTAAAAACAAATTATTAATAAATCAAGCTGTAACAAAATGTTTCACACTAAATTAACTTTATGAGAATTAGCTGCATTCTTGAAGTACATAGGATCCAAAGAAATTACAATGCATATAATTTAACTTCCATATGTGAACAGCACCATACATTTCCACATATGCACATTTCTTTGTGTTGGTAAATTATCCACAAGGGCACTTTCATTACAGTTTTGTCATTATTATGTGCACCATATTCAACTACATGTTGATATAAAATAAAAACCTACAGTTCAGTTGGGAGTATTCTGGCAATTTAGAACAGCTTATGATTCACATATTTATGTCAGAAAAGTTCAAAATTGGCAGAAACACTCACAGTAGCCACTAATGTTCTGAGATCTTATAGCGGTAAACAAGTAAATATTAAAAATATACTTTGAGATCATCAATTAACATGGCACTCAATGTTTATGTCCTACAAAAGATTTTTGCTCAAAATGGTTAAAAGGGTATAAATGGGTGCAGAGTAGATTTACCAGCAGAATATTGCTTCCATCATATTCCTTTTGCTAGCTTTCCCCACAAACAAAAAAATCTTCAAATATTTATAACAAACTTTAAATATTTTTTACACAAAAAACTAACATCAAACCACACTGATAAGAGATCATTTGAAGTTTGGGCTTACAATAAAAATATAAAATGATACTAATTAAGTTAAATGTAATTGCCATTTTGAAAGATCCTTGCAAATAAAAAATATGGCCTCCAGCTTAGACAGATACATTTTAAGGTTTACTAGTTTATTACTGTGAATTTATGGGCCTGAAACAAAACAGGCACCCTTGTAAGCCTTTCGGATTTTCTACGTCCACGTGAGCCTTTTTAATACTTTATGTCCACTCCACCACCAACACAATAAATTTGTATTAGATCGATTTATTATAAAAGCGATAACTAATGGTATAATGATCAAATAAGAAAAATAACTCGTTATAAGTAACATATTGTCAGAATGATATGAAAATTGCAACTGGAGTGTTTCCGTGAATTCCCATCAGTCACTCATTTCACTGTTGCATATCATATGCTTCTCAAGTAGCACTACTACCAGTAGTAATAGATATAGAAAGCACATTGGCAAATATCCCCAAATTTTTTTTTTATATATACAATGAAATCTTCTAAATAATAAAAAAGTACCACTGGAGAGGTTGATACTTTTCAATATTTTCACAAAAACTGTCGTCAGGTATCATTTTACTGGAAACAGCTGTGCAGAGTTTTGTTGATTTTTTGGAGAATTTCCACAGGACTTTCACAATAGTCTTTCATTTTGTACGAACATATCACACTACGATTATGCAATAGTAATTAGATATGCCATTTGTTGAAAGGCAAATTTAAAAACGTTACGGATTTTGGTTTGGGTCAGCAGTGAACTAGTAAACCATAAAGTTTTGTATACACCAGGGCTGCACCATATTTTTGTCCTGAGGACGACTGCCAATTCCAAAGGCCTCTGTCCCAAGAGCTGGAAGTCGCCTGAGGAGCAAAAACATTTACTGAACATCCTAGATACGTTAATAACTATTAGAACGTGGGTTTTGGCATTAGGGATAAATTGCTCATTATTCCTAACAGCATGGTGAATTTCTACAAATAATTTATCAACCAAACAGCTCACAGAAAATCAAGTTACATGGAGACAGAGAGCATGAGGGAGAGAGAAAAGAACATCATTCTATAATTATCTGAGATAATTAATGTTTTAAATTACTAGTTGAAACAAAGATAAGTCTCTAATCTCACCAAAACCTCTTGATTTGCTTGAAGTAGAGCAGCGCCCTGTGGAATACTAAAGCCTGGTAACGATTTTGTGATTGCACGAGTAGTCCCACAAAGTGATTTATTTTTATGTTCTGTGCCTTGGTCCGTTGAGTTTTTGTGTGATTTTGGGCTACAAATTACATAAATTTGAACTTGGTAAGCACAATTTATTAATTGTAGTTTATGATTAGTTCATGTTACACTGTAGTCCTAAAATTATATCAATACTATTTATTTGTGATTCAAATTGTAAAATCATGTTACAAAGCTCTTTGGTTATTGTACACATTGTACATACACTCTGATTTATGTGATTACATAGTGTATATACAAATGTAATGATACAAAATTCTGAACTGTTACTGCAATAATGCCCTTCTAGTGTTGTGTTCTAAATTGAAATGGAAATTCTCGAGTTGGATGTTCTGTTAATGTATTAAGCTTTCCTACCAACTAAGATCGAAGTGTCTGGATCTGGGAGAAACTTATTCCCAACAATAATTCAAAGGTAGGTATTAAAAAACTTGAAACTTGCAATTGTTTAATAAGTTGCATGATAAATACTGAATAAATACTGACTTTTAAATTGCTGCAGGTCTAGGAGATACATTTCTACCAATCGAACATTGAGAGATTGAGGTTACATTGTTCAATGGAGGAGGAAAAAAAAAGAAACGGAAAACTTTTAAAAGATTCATTAACATATCCTTGACTTCATAGTGGTATGTTAATTTTCGACTTAAATGAAATTAATTGCAACTAAATTGGTATATACGGTTGGTTATGTATTTGTTTGGAAATTTTTGTTCAGGTGTATTACCATTCCAAGTATCGGACTGTGCACCCTACTTATCAAGGCCTGAAACTTCAGTTCGTGAAATTTTGACTGACAAGAAAAGAATAATAGAGATGGAAAATCTTCAAAGGACAAAAATTGCTAATCTGAATGTATATGCCAAGTATAATACATATTGTGTTTTCAAAAGTTTAGATGAACTGAAGTCATTGCCCCCAGAATTTAAACCAGAGTGGACAGTGTTAACTAAAAGCTCCTCTTTATGTTTTATAGTGATAAAAGAAGAACCACAGATCCAAATATTGTAAATGAATGCCACTCGAGTTATGGTGATGAATTGGGCATTACTTGTAATGGCCCACGATTTAATGACCTTGACATTGGACATATTTAGATCGGTGAACAGAATTTTGCCAGAAAAATAGTGAGGCATGGTAGTTTTTAAAAGAGCAAGTGGGTCTTCTTAATGTCTACTTGTGTGCTAGGTATTCTACAGAGTTCTTAGTTTTCTGTAGTTTCAACTAGTTCACTGTAGTTTCTTGTTATTTGCTGACTAACTTGATTTAAAATATGTATATAGGCATCCCAAAAGCAGTGATAGACCCTAGTTCTATCTTTTTTTTATTATAAAATGAATAACGTATTGTTTAATATATGAAAACTGCAATATCATTTGTTTTCAAAATAATTTCACATTTTAAAAGTTAATCAAAACCTATTTTTATTAACTTCTGATTCTAATTTTGTTGACAGACTAGTAGAAAAAAAGTTATTTGAATGTTTTCTTTCCAGGGAATACATTTCCCTGTAATAAAATTAACATATTTCCTAAAATATTAATGTTTTTATTTTCTTTACCAACATGCTTTAGTGGGAAATTAAATGTCGCGGACTAAATTGTGGAAACACTGTTACTATGAACTTCAAGCAGCATAGATGGGTACACAGTGGGGCAGTTAGGGCCTACTCATCGTGATGTCATACGCAACATGGCTGCCGTCGCCAGGCTTTGTTTCTCCAGAGGGCGCTGAATAGCAGCAACACATAGAGTCCCTAGATTTAGTATCTACAGACAGACAGTGCAAGTTCCACAGGGCTGAGAGGACCACGTCTGGGGCCCCGAGGGTCTGGGCACCCATCAAGAAACGAATATTCAGTTTATAATTACAAAATAAAATTTAGCACATGTCTTTAATTAGGGAACCCCGTATTCTGTTGGTCCAAGGGTCTCCCCTGTTGAAGAACTTACGTCACTGCCGAGTAGACCAAAAATGTAATTGACCCGTCCGAATTCAGAACTTAATAAGTTTGTTTACATCAGATACAGTCTGCTTCATATCCTTGTGATTCCCATAGATAAATATTCCACTAGCAAGTGGATGGTGAATTTGAAAACTAATGTAGGTGCATCAAAAAATTAACAATAAACATGACATATTCCTTGTCGGTCCTTCCATCATGTCTTTTCATCATGGCTCCTTGTAGTTTGTCCATGTATCTTAGTAAGTTTGTATCAATAACAATCAATAGGTACATAGCAAATGTCAACTTAACAACATAACTAGTATGACTGAAAGAGACTGTATACTCTCTATTTTGCGATGGTGCTGCTATCACAGAATAGATACTATGCGCAGTATGCGATACTGTGGTATTCTTCCGGTACTCCAGCCCTGAAGAAAACCACGGTATGATGGTACAGAAGTTGGTGTCACTGCTCTCGAAGAGGCGTCACCTGGACAGCCCTCAAAGGCTAATTATATTTCTGGTCCACTAAGGCTTACAGTTGAACAGAACAGTAGTAACATATTTAATTTAAGACAAAATATTTATATTTTTGGTTTTATTCCTTTTGTTTGTATTTTTGTGCAGTTTCCCTGGGTAAGTATGAAAGCCTCTCTTGATAGGAACTTTTTTGTTTGATAAAGAATATCCAAAATTTCTTGTTATCAGCACTTACCATTATGAAATTAAATTATGAACATAATAATTTTCTTTAAAACTGCACTCTCAGTGCTGTTACTTTACTAAGCACATGCGTTCAATGGAAGAGTTGCCAACTATGAACAATATTTTCGAAAGCAATCTGTATTGAAATTAACTTTCAGATCCAAAGAACAAGGAACAAATTACAATTACCGATTCAATTTCTTACTTGATGAAGAACATTCTTTCAAAATTAATGCCTTTAAGAAATTCCCTGCAAAGCAATCCATTTCAACAGACCAGTGAAAAAATACATGAAATCCATACACAATCCGAATCCCTTTAAGTGAGAAATTACTATTATCACAGTGTCCAATATCAAGAAATTTTGAAATGAAAAAAAGGATAATACAGAATATACATTCTTAGATATTAATTACTAACCTAACCAAAAATTAACTACATTCTATTATCTGTCAATAAAGAATTTTTCTTATGTCAACATTACAATAAACTCAGTAGTCTGGGTGACAGCCAAAGAGTTAGCCTCCATTGTGATGCGACTAATGGACATGCTCAGTTCTCAAGAATCATCAAAATAGGCAACAAAGGAAATGTATTGGAATGTACATTTAATATTACCAAACACACATTAAAAGTAGACAATATTTCAAAATAAAAATTTAGCAAGCAATAAAAGTAATTAAAAATGTGCAAAATCAAACTGACAAAAAATCATAAATTAAATCAAAACAGTCTGATAATAATCAAATTGAATACACAGAGTAGAAAATTAGTTATTTGCTGTGTAATAAAAACACTTAAATTATATAGTAATAGATGTGGCACCTACATATAAATTATTTGAAGTTTTGTTATTGATTGAGCAGGTCAAACACAATATACAAATGTTCCAAATGTTTCATCTGCAATTTCATCTTCACAGCATTTGTTGCATTTTGAATACCTGGTACTGCGGTCTGCAAATTGGTCAGATGAAATGTTTGCAGTGGACTTGTTTTTGGGTTTGACTTGCTTAAGAAGATAATAGAAACTTCAAATAAGATCTATTTGGCTGTCCAAGAGAGGCATCGTAAGCACAGATGCCAAAATTTTCACCTGGAGGAAGGTAATTTATTAAGTATTATCATGGCTGCCAAAACATTGGTACCTGTGCCTAGGACGAGTTGTCTCTTGGACAGTCAAGTAGATCCCGACTCTGACCTAAGGAGCCTACACTTTCAACTTCATATTTCAACTGTTAAAAAACACCAACAGTTAAAATATATTACGATATGGACCTAATCAAGCTTGAGGAAACTGATTTTAGTATGATCAGATCTTTCACCTGTTCCAATTCCTTAATGTCTTTAGAAAAATGAAATGTTCATCTTAATGTCATCACTCAAAGAAATTCAATTTCTAAATTACAATAAAATGACATAATTATTATAAATACTATTTTTGAGAAACATCAGCTCCAGTTTAAAAACTAGTCGACACAAAAATAATACACTGAATTTATACGAGAGGATAGAATATTCATTATACACTGAAATCATTTTCATTCTCTGATGTGAAATTTCCCTCCACAGAACTTGTCATCCCAAACATAGGGTATGTCTAAAGGACACATAAATTACAATATATGTATTTTATATAATAATTATTGCCACTTCAAATGGCATGTTTTCAATTTCCGTTACATAATCAAGAGGGGGCAGGCTGAGGAAACTTGCACCAAGCCCCGAATTTGGTTGTTTATTTTCCATTCAATGTATGTACTTCTAATTAAAATTAACAGCTGTACGTTACTTTTGTTGCATGGAGAAATTAATTCTGTTTATGCATTTGGGTGGGCGGGAGGGTGGAACGTTGATGTAAGGGACCCCCAAGGATCTAATACTCCCGGCCTCTTTGATTTCACTGGGTGTCCCTGATTATTAATATGAATTCTCTAGGATAAAACTAAATAAACTATATTTTAAATAAATTTCACAAAATAAACTCTGTCTAAGAGAGAGTCCACAATAAATGTGGATTCTGGATCATTACATAACTATGCCATCCACATTTTGCTCGAGATCATTGAAAAAAGCTATATTTAATTGGTTGTTTACAGCAAAAATCTGGACAACCTAATATTACTTCAACAACTATAATTAAGTATTTGTGAATGTGATTTACTTTAAAACTTTAAATGCAAAAGGAAAAATACTTTCATGTATATGTTAGTATTGGAAATGCATATATGAAATTATTTTTTTAGAGCAGCACCAACTAATGGATCAATCACAATTTCTTCTATCACAAATATTATTCATGCAAATCTTGCAAGATAAAAACTGCATACTTTTTTGGGGGAAATGAGAGCTTTCATTAATTTACAACCTGTAGAAAATATCATTTGGTGTTCTTCAATCATAAATTATACCTGGTTATAAATCATATCTGCAGTCTTTAATCAAATAGTCTCCTTCATGATGACAGCACATACAAAAAGAAAGAAAGAAAGAAAAAAATTACACAAGAATATTTTACTACACAAAAATATATATATATATATATATATATATATATATATATATGTATGCATGCACAAAGAAAATCGTGCTACAGTGTTATTAACCAGAAAAAGTGTAAGTGTAATGTGTAAGAGAAAGAGAAAGTGTAAGAGAAATTTTCTTACATGACACAACACCTTCAATTATTTGTCAAAAAACAGTAAAAAACTGTATATGACGTGTGGGGAAAGAGATTTATCTACGCACATTTTCTTGAGGGCCAAGAAAAAAAAAGGAGAGAGAGAGACAGAGAGAGAGAGACAGAGAGAGACGGAGAGAGACAGACAGAGAGAGACAGACAGAGAGAGAGAGACAGAGAGAGAGAGACAGAGAGAGAGACAGAGAGAATAATTATTTTAGAAAAATAAAAATATTTGAAAACTGTTTGTTCCCGAGTTATAGAAAACCAGTTTCAACGGTTAATGAACTACAAGCAAAAGGAGTGCTCAACAAAACGTGCGCACAGTGAAGCTACATTTTCGTCCAGAAGCAAAACAAGGGGCCATCTCCGCATTTGCTCAATGGATCAGGGAAACTGGACAAAAACCTGATCGAGATGGGGGTCATTGACCCGGAAGCTGAAAGACTACTTGTTACAGGTGTATTAAATATTTTTTAAAAATGTATACAATGCAAACGTAAACTAATTCATTATATATCTTTGTTTTGTTACAATAAACATTATTTTTCTTTTTCACGATCAGTATAGTCTCTAATTGTATAGAAACAGTTTTGCAGCAGAAAAGATTTTACTTTTAACTTAAATTTCTGTATCAACTTTAATTGTTTTATGGCATCTGGCAATGCATTGTAAAGTAACGTACATGTATTGTATGTTGATTTCTTGTACCGAGCTGTTGATACTTACACTTGATGCATGTGATTTCTACGGCGTATGTTGTAATTATAAATATCAATATTGCATGAAAATATGTTCCCTCCATTAAGTAGGTCATTTTTGACAAATATTACAGATTCGTAAATAAGTAGACAAGGCAATGGTAAGATTTCCAGCTCAATGAAAAGAGGCTTGCAGGAATCACGTGGAAGGCATTTTTTCATTATTCGAATAATTTTCTTTTGCAATCTGAAGGTCTGAATACTACAGGATGAGCTTCCCCAGAATATTATGCCATATCGCAGGCAGGAACGTACATTTGCAAAATAAACGCAACGAGCTGCATGAAGGCTGACAGAATTTGAAAGAATTCTGAATGCGTAGCGTAATGAACTTAATTTAGTGTTTAATTCTGTTATATGTACATTCCATTTGAGGTTTGATTGAATTGAAAGACCTAAAAATTTTGTTACCTCAACATCAGCTAATTGCATATTGTTCATTTTCAATGGAACATGTGATTTCCGATTTGAGATGCAAAAATGCATTGAAACAGTTTTTCTTTCGTTAACAATTAATTTGTTATTATTAAACCAATTTGAAACTTCTGAAATTGCACTATTTACTGCTTCTTTTTTGCAAAGATCATTCGTGTCATCAGCAAACAGAATCGTTCTTCCATTTTTAATAGACGAGGGCATATCATTTACATATAACAGAAAGAGAATAGGACCTAAGATCGAACCTTGCGGGACCCCATGCTCAATTAGCAATGAATTGGAAACATAAGTATGTAATGTCCTTTCGTGACAGTGTGGCTATTCTTTGAGTCCGATGTTTAAGGTACGAAGTTATCCAATCTAGGGCAATATCACAAATTCCATACGAAGGTAATTTTGATAGCAAGATGTTATGGTCAATAACGTCAAAAGCTTTCGAGAGATCTAAGAATATTCCAATGGGTACTTCATTTTGGTCTATTGATGAAGCAACGTCTTTGAGAAAAGAAAAGAGTTTCCGTAGATTTTGATTTTCTAAAACCGTGTTGTGAGTCTGAAAACGCTTTGTTTTTCCTGAGAAAAGTTTCAATTCGTAAGTAGAAAAGCCTTTCTAATATTTTTGAGAAAACTGACAAACAAGAAATTGGCCGGTAATTTTGAATATCATTTTTGTTCCCTTTTTAAAAAGTGGCTTAATTTTTGCTGTTTTGAAAATATCTGTAAATATTCCTGTACATAAAGAAGCACTGAAAATGTGAGTTAACGAACGTATTAAGGCAAGTGCACAAGTTTTTAATAAACAATCTGGAAATTCATCTAAACCAGATGAATATTTATTTTTAGTTTACTGACTATTCTGAGGATTTTGTTGGGAGAAGTTTCAGAAATAAACATCATATCGGAAATTTTTTGGGAAGTGTAAGATGTTGAATTTTGTGGTTTTAGTCCCTTCGTGAGATCAGACGCAATTATAGAAGTGTTTGTTGAAGAGATTGGCAACTTTTTCCGGATTACTTGTTTCTCTTTCATTATCCTTTAAAATAACATTCCGTACAAGGTGTCGAGATGATGTGGTTGTATTTTTTACGATTACCTATGTAGTGAAATCAAGTTTTATGTATTGAAAATGCAGGCTACAAGAATTCAAAACTAAATGCACAATTTCAAATTCTGAAATGAACAAATAATTCCTCCAAGACTTTAAAATTATTTTCACATGGAATTCGTAGTACTGTCCTACATTGGATATCCTCGTACCTTTAACATCAATTGCAAAGGGCAGAAATACCGTACTGGCATTAAAGAGCATTACTTACTCATCTTTTCACTTCTTTGCCAATTGAGCATGTGGCCCACAGGCTTTGATCTTAGCCCCAATTCTCCTTCTCTTTCACATAAGCAATATGTCTTAGGGTCTTAGGAACGGAAGAAGTTCTGTTTGCTGATGACACTGATGTTCTTTGCAAAAAAGAAACAATAAATAGTACAATTTCACAACTTTCAAATTGGTTTCGAAATAACAAATTACAGTAAACCCTCATTAGCAGGAGCTTGCTTAACACGAATTTTGCCGTAACAAACGAAACTTCGGTCCCGGCAAAGGAATATGGTAATACAGACATTTATAATACTAGGATAACATGCATTTTTGTAATACGAACTCCAATTATTTCGGTCTCTTGGAATTTGTATTAACACTTATATGAAAACATTGGTCAGACAGGCACCAAGTGAAATTGGTTTATGCAATAATGGCCGATATGAGTGGGTGAGAGGGTTGACAGTCATAGTACCCCCCTCCCTGACCCTCTTCTATCACTCAGCGGAATTTCGTTTAGTTCTGCTGAAGCGGTCGACATTTAAGGGACATTTTGGATATCGTGGCGGTCTGTGAGACTGATATTTTTCTGTATTTTTCATAGCGGTTGTGAGACGGTTTGTTTTTTCTCTTAGTGTGTAAGTGGTCTGTGAGAGCGTTTTCATAAATGCTCTTGGGTGACTTCTTCAAATATTTATTTAATATTTTTACGTTCATTATTGTAATGGATCACTCAATTTGTTCCGACGATCCCAGCTCAAGAAGAGAAAAATTTAGAACCCTACTCAAGCTATGCTTCTGGTATGCAAATCTATTGAAGAGTCTAACAGGAATGTCACTTTAGACAATTGATTTAATTCTGCAAAAGTTATTGTTGAACTCATTAAGAGAAAATTAACTTGTTGGGACAGTAAAAAGGACAAAAATGATTCCTGATGAATTCTTTGCTCGCATACGATGACCAGTTGGATCAATGCTGTACGGATTTAGAGGCAATTTCAATGTTTTACAACAATTAAAAAGTTTTTCAACAATTTCAGTGTTTATCAAAAATGTTGATCTTCTTCCAACAATTTCAATGTTTTTCAATTATTTTCATGTTTTTTAATATAAAAAAGGTTTAGAATACTCTAAGGAAATAAAAGAATTGATTGAAACAGGTCTATAATTTATTTTACCTTTACATCCCACATTCAACGTCCAATAACAAATGCTGGTCTCTGAGACTGGTGTTTCTCTCTGCGATATCAAAATCATGTTTCCATATAAGTGTTAATGAGGGTTTACTGTAATTGTTAACAAAGGAAAAACAATGTCAATGTATTTTTGCATTTGAACCCGGCAATTGCATGCGCCATTGCAAAAAGGAATAATATGCAATAAGCTGATGTAAAGGTACCAACATTTCTGTCTCCCTATTCAGTTAAACTTCAAATAGAATGTACGTATAATTGAACTTAATTTAATTCATTTTGTTACGTGTACAGAATTTTTTCAGATTCTGTCAGCATTCAAGCTGCTCTTTGCATGTAATCCATGAGATTCCTGAAAGCCTCTCTTCATTGAACTTGGAATAATTAAAGTTGCATCAACATCTATGTCATTTGCTACCACTACTGGGTTTAATGTTATGGTAAATGTGAAGATGACATATGGTGATGATAGGGGGGTGAAAGGACAAACACAAATACAATCATGGCCGAGGCGGATTTCCAACCTGCTATGACCCGGTAATTTGGAATCTTATCATTGCCTTGTCTATTTCTTTATGAATATATACTTTTGTCAAAATTGACTTGCTTAACGGTGTTAATGGAACAACAATTTTAAAGGTTTTGAGTATTCAAAACACACTCGCCTGTCCATTGCAATTGAACTTTGCAGAGCAAAAGGCATCAGCAGACACACTTTAGAATAAAAATGGAAAATGAGAAAGGGCAAACCACCCTGAGTAAAATAAGGTTATCTGGGCTGAAGTATGGAACCAGTAGGGAAGTGAAGTATGATGCATACTGACAAGAAACAACTGACAGACAAGAACCGTCAGAAACATCAGCTCTACCTGCGATAAGAATACAGCTCCGATTTCCAGCAATGTCACACGCATCATACTTCACAATCTACTGCCGACTTGTTCGGAAGCAGTTTAACATCCAAATCGTGTTTGGCAATTGTTTTACCACCCAATGTGGTATTGTCTTTAGCTACGAGAGAAAACACTAAATATATTTTTTCAACAATTATTAACAGTTTACTTCTCTCGTGCTTTATAAAAGATGATTACTGACACAGCACCAGCCAGTTTCTAGAACACAGAAAAAACTAGTGGTGCTAAAACAGCACATACCTCCTCGCCCGTATTTTCACGCAAAATTTACTCAAATTTTCGAAAAATTGTATATGGCTATTTAAAAATCTATATTTAAGGAATGTATCATTAAGAGGAAATATCTTCACAATTGTAGGAAGATGCTGAAAAAATTTACCTTTTGCAATTTCCGAAAAATCACGGTTTTAAACAAACATGAGGCCTGCACCATTCTTTTAGACCTCCTTCACACTATCCAACAACAGAATTTAATCAAAAACGAGAGCCCTTTTTTTTTTTTTTGAAAATTTTTAAAAACGTCCCAGGGGCTTCATGTAAAATACCCCCCCATAATTAAAATATTGGTTTCAAATTCAAGGGGCCGCCACATCAACAGATTGATTGGGGAATATCAATTTTCGGGAAAAATGGCTGAACAGTTTAGTCACTAGCGTTGTTTACAGATGGACAGATGTTTTGCCGTCATTCAATTAAACAGTATCAAGGACACAAAAATCAAATTCTGGCTACAATACGTTAGAGGATTTTTTCATAACCAATGGGATTTATCAACTTTTTCGGTATCAGGGCTCTGTAATAAGAGTTTTTCTGATGAGTTTTTTCGCGCAGCATTACATAACTTTCTCTCTATTCCATAGCGAGAAAGTAAAAAGTTACTTTGAATCGGGATATTGTTATGAAATATGTGGACTCCTGTGAACGTGTTGAGTAATAGCAGTGAAGAAACCCCTCACCGGTTCTGTGCTGATGTTATGGCGGTTAACTACAAACAAAAGCTCCCAACACAGCACTCATTGGGCTCCGTGGCCAGTGGAGCAGTTGGTTCTACTTGCTCAGTGCAGAAAGCTCAGCGTAGAATCTTATAATAATTTTAATGTTTGGGCATACCTATCGCACGTCTATAATCTAACCCTGAATTAAATTTTTGCACAATCAAGACAGCACAACACTAGCAATGAACTGTCCTTCACTTTACTGCACTTCACTATAACACCTTAATCACTTCCTTCGTAATTTTTCTGCTCTACACTCCACGACACCTCGCTTCACAATAATGCTTATACATCACTATATAACATACTATTCTAAAATAAGGCACTCATTTACTTAGGAATTAATTACTTTATCTGTTGAACGCTTTGAGGAAAGGGTTCAAATATTTTTGTAGGCATCTATTCCATTCCATTATCATTGAATTTTTAAAAGAAAATTTCCTGACATTCATTCTCTGTGGTCTTAAATTTATTTTGTGCCTGTGATCCCCTCTACTGATGTAGTATGTAGGAATACTTAGCTGCTGATCAATTTCTTTCGAAGATAGATGACCGCTATAAGCTTTATACCAAGTGCAAAGTCTTGTCATTGAACATCTGTTTTCGAGTGAATCCCACCCTGTCATTTTATTGACTCTGAAAGTAAATTTTGCTGCCCTATGCTGAATCCTTTCCAAAATTTGCACTGCATAATTTGGTAAGGATCCCAACAAATTGCTCCATATTCCAATATTGGGCAAACCAAGCAATAAATAAAAAATGTCCTTCGCATTTATAATACTACTTTTTAAGATCAGCATCAGAAAGTAAGATCTCCAGCCTTCTCTACAACAAAATCTACATGACTTCTCCAGCTTAATTTACAATCAAAATGGATTCCAAGGTACTTACACGAGGAAACTCGTGGAATGTTGTCATATACCTGGTAATTTGTTTGACAGTAATTATGACCCCCTGCCAAAAGTGATTATTTACTTTCGAAGCTATTTATGGTCATGCCATTATTTTCTGCTCAGTATAACGTATCAAGATCCCATTGCATCATTTTTTCATCTTCTTTCGAATTCATAATGCAATATAGTATGCAATCACCTACAAATAATTTAACATTTGAAATTATCCATAAGTTTGCAGACTACTGACGTAAGACTTAATATTTTAATTACATGGTAAAGTTTCGTCACCAGTTTTAAAAATCGGTACAACAAAATCTATAAGTAATATCCAATCTTCAGGTACTTTTGAATAATTCATAGACACAAATTCTAATTACATACGGTAATACTGTCCCTCCCCTGTTCAATTATATCCATAAAATAAATGCAATTCTTTCTCCCTCCTGACGCTCTACCCGGCATTTCATGCACTTCATTCATTACACCCAAAACTAGAGCAAAGTCTAAATGTATAAATTGTATAAATTGGTACGGTATAAACGGTTTTCTAGAACCGTCGTTTCCTATGTAAGGCCCCAAGATGTGGTTCAGTAATCTGACGCAAATGTTACCAGTGACATCATTCTTCATTTTATCATCAGAAAACCAACCCTAACGATAACAATTTCTGTGTCCATTGTTTCCAGGACCTACTTTCGAAAGAAAGCCAATGATGCCTAAAAGTTTGAAAATTCCAACTGACCAGTTTCCTTTTAATATTATGAGTTATCAAGAGCTTGCTTTGTAAAGCGTTTTAAGTTAAACTTAAATTAAATGTTAAAAAAGAAGTGCCCAGCAGCACAGTGTGCACATGTCCACGTGAGCCCAGACGAGCAAGCAGAAGAAGCGGAGGGAGGGAACTAAAAACCAAAGTGCCAAATGAAAGGAGTGGCGTCTGTGCTTAGCAATAAAAGTGAGAAGGCTGACTTATGTGAAGAAATTCAGTTTTCATCTCAGAGGGGCCAGGAATTACAAATTATCATATCCATCATAAAAACTAATAAATGAAAAAATGGTTTTATTCATGTTTCACCATGCGAGCTGCATCTACAAATTTAATTGCTAGCTTCTCTTAAAAACAAAGTAATCAATTTACACAAACGTACAGTTACATACCTGCGCTTGGGAGAGGACTGTTTTTCAGAATCGTCTATTTCAGCATTCCTAAAATGGGTATACCAAAATATAATTAATTCTGTACATCAAGAAATGGAACATTATACTATGTAAACCAATAAATTGCTCATTGTTTCGTCAAGTACTATTTCACAAAATTATAGTCACATACTGCACAATCAAATGCATATCAACAAATACCAGTTTTATATTTTTCAAGTCTTATTGTTATATTTTATTAATGATGAAATGGTAACACATTCTTTTGAACCAAATGAGCTTCACGCTATTAATTAATTTTGGTTACAAGTAGCCAATTAAATACGAGTAAACACCATAATTCTTTCCTTTCAAATCGCAAGGTGCAGACATGCCTGGAGCGATTCTGTGATGTGTAATGTGAACTTTTATTGCAATATGCAAGCTTATTGTAATAAGGTAATATCTGTGATGTTTGTCAAGATGTATAAAGGGTACCCCTGGACAAGATGGTAAAAAGATTCCTAAAACCAAATGACATATGAATAGATGCACTATAAATCTAACATAAAAATAAGATTTTTGAAAGGATTTCTTTGCCCCCGTCCCACAGCCACCATCCATCTATAGCCAAAAACATTTTTTTAATTTGATGTTTTTGTTAACTTAAAACTATTTTATGTTAGTGAAAAAAATAAGAAAATAATTTACAATATCAGACAAACATTTTTTGATATTTTTAGCGACAAATTAAAAAAAAAAAAGTCTTACAACCCTGGAACAGGGGAAAAGAAAGAAAGAAAAAAGAGAGAAAGAGAGTACAATTTCATTTGAAAAAGAAAAGTTACCTCAATATCACGTAAAATACACGTGATAAAACAGAAATGAATACATGTATAAACTAGCCCCATTCCCTTGTGCACTTCTGTGAGAACTACATTGTAATAACTTCAACCATTCAAAAATTGCAGGAGGTGCTAAAGTTACATAACTCACTCTGTATAGTGATCTCCACCTTTAATTTTTTTTCACTTTGGCATCCGTGGCCCAAGTGTGCAAAGTACAGTGTAAGATTGTGGGATATACAAAGGTGTCTTGAGAGCAAGTAAAATACATGAATTCCATAATGTCTGAGAATCCAGATTACACCGATTCTGTTAATACAGATTTTCG
This sequence comes from Acheta domesticus, assembly GCA_031308135.1. Lineage (NCBI taxonomy): Eukaryota > Metazoa > Arthropoda > Insecta > Orthoptera > Gryllidae > Acheta > Acheta domesticus. The sequence goes on from JAHLJT010008446.1 coordinate 19,567,386, forward strand.
TGGAAGAAAACACACGAGAAATAGTGATATTTGTAGCAATAAAAGGCAAAGAAATACAAGTTGTGGAGTACTTAAACCTGACATAGCCTGTAGTCACCATGAAAATTACAAATCAATGACAGTAAGCCGTGTCTCTGAAATCTGCCTTGAAGATATGTCAAGTAAGTAGATCTTTATTGAAAATATATATTTATTATTCTATAATCTAATCTAAGTATAGTTTGTTTATATTACTAAATTATAAAAACTTTTTACAGGTTTTCATTCTATGATACAGCATAAATCCAAAACAGATCAGGGGATCTTCTCAAATACATGCAAGTCCAAAGGCCGTGGCATAGAGTTATTAATCAGGATGATAGTAAAACGCTAAAGAACATACCTATAAAATATAAAATAAGGAAACTGGATGGTATATTAGTTCCAGTATGTGCTGCAAGTTTTAGGAGCGTTACAGCATTACATCTGGTGACAGACTTACTAGAATAGCCAGAAATTTTAATGCAATGGGAGAAGATCCAGTAGAGAAGAAAAGAGGTGGTGACTGAAGTGGAAAAGAAGACAAATTAATTACTAAAGCTATTATAGATCACATCAAATAATATAAGTACCACGAAAGTCATTATTCAAGAGGCAAAGTAAATAGAAGCTACCTTCCACCAGACTTAAACATAAAAATAATGCGGAATAGGTTTTGTCCAGAAAGAAATTCTAGTGGATTACATGCAGTCTCACTTTCTAAATTCAAGACTGTGTTTGATAAAAACTTTAATTTGGGTTTTGGGAGTCCAAAAACTGACATGTGTTCAACCTATGAACAATACTTAGAAAAAATAAAAAATGAGCGAGATTTGCAAATAAAAAAGGAGCACGGAACAACGTACAAGTTACATAATATGAGGGCCAAGACATTTTATGAGATGAAAAAGGAGGATCCTGACACCATAAAAATTTGCTTTGACATGCAACAGAACCAGCCTCTGCCAAAACTATGTTTCCAAGGTATTTTATTGTTGACAGGTTTGGTTCTATAATTTAGCAATAAGGATACACAAAAAGGTTCAACACGCAAGTGATATTCACTTCTACTGTTGGCTAGAGACAGAGTCATCTTGTGGAGCCAATGAAGTCTCAAGTGTGCTGGTAAATTTTCTAAGAGAGCTTGGATGCAAGTTGGAAGCATTGGAAAATAAACCTAAATGCATTCATTTATTTTCCGATTCTTGCACAAGTCAAAACAAAATACAGTATTGATGTCAACTTTGATGGGAATTCTTATGGAAAGTAAAATATTTAAAAGTATGACACATTTTTATCACATTCGTGGACATAATTACATGCCAGCTGACCGAGTGTTTGGTAGAGTCGAAAAAGTCTTCAGAAAGGAGGAGACCATTTTGTCTCCAGATGAATACTTGGACATTTTAAGATCTCATGGAACGGTGAAACATTTGGGAAAAGTATGGAACATCTATGACTACACGATTTGTGCGAAGAAAGTTATAAAGAGAAGACTTCCTTTGAAAATGAGAGAAGCTCGAGTAATACAGTATGTTAAGAGAGATTATAATGAAGAGCGAACAGTACCTCCTCAATTAAAAATAAAAATACACAGAATATGGTACAATGGTAGATGTGATTAAACCAAAAGCTGCAGTAAATTTCAAATATATCATGAGCACCTCAAACATTCAATCCAGAAAGAACGTGATTAGTTCTGAAAAAGCTACTGAAGTGATAAAACTTCTCATATTTTTCACAATACCAACAACAGCCAATGATTTTTACAATGACATAAAGAATAGTTTGAATAAAATGAGTATTTCCGGTGGAAACACTAATAGTGATAATGTTGTGCTTTCTTATGAAGATGAAGAAATAATATAAACATATTATCTCTTGTCACAATGTCAGTATATCCATCAAAGATGGAATATTTTTTTCCCTCTTTCTCTTCATAACATAAATAGTTAAACCATTATTAATTATTATATAAAATTACATTGATGTCTGTAATAAATGCCTTTATGAAATCTCATGTTTTGTTAATTTATTACATCTATAACAAAAATCCCTGAATCCAACGAAGCATACGTAGAGTTTAGTGAAAAGTCTTCAAAAAATATGTTGAGTTTTGAAAAATTTTAGAGATTTTGAGAAACAAATACTAAGATTTAGAACTAAAACTGAAAGCATTTCATTATGGAATTATATAGAATTAATAGAAAAACTCAATTCCTGAAAATTCTCGTTTTTGCACATGTCGAGTTTTGAAATAACGGTCCTCAATTAGAATTACATGTGCATCTTTAGCCCTGGAATCACTCTCTCACTCCTTTGCTAACAGGAGATGAATTAAGAATAAATGATAGCAGCGAGTGTCTGATGACCAGAAATGTTTGTTCCTGTGTAATTGAAAATATTTTGCATCGAAAAACAATCTATTGAATTGATATAATAGTCCTCTCGTCAAAATATCCACCCCACCCACCCACACCAACCAAATGAGAACTCAAGAGAACATGCATAGGTATTACATCACTTCCTCTTGAAAGGGAGCTATTTACATTATCTCGATCATTTCTAAACGAAATAAAACTGTCAATTTAAATTCCGATGAAAAATAAATTCTTTTAGTAGTTAATTAAGTCTGATAAAATTCTCAGTAGGCACCTCAAACCTTCTTCACCATCATTGGACAGAAACAGGTTTTTTAGCTCCAAACATCTCATCTCAAATGCAGGAACTGCATGTTCAGTAATAAGACACTCAGTATGAAACGACATATGAAAATCTTCTGAGAGTTATCTCTGCTTAATAACAGTAATCATGTTATAGAGAGTGCACCATTTATCATGTAATCTGCACAGAGAAGATAATCGAAGCCACATGTCCAAATAAAAACACGGAACGGGAAGATGTTATTGGAACTGTTCATGCACTTCAAATGCTTCAAACATTACTTGCTCACGTACCTTTCTACAGTATTGATTCAAACAAGATATAGCAGTGCAATATTATTTCCATTTAAGCCAATTGTAATAAATAAACTGATGGGTAACACTGTTTTTATCTGGGCATAATTAGAGTCTAATAAATGTAATTGCCAATTTATTAATCAACTGTACATACCCGGCAGAAGATGTCACTGGACTCAAGATGGTGTTTTCATCATCGAAAGTCAGCCTAAAATTGACAAGAAAAATATTCTTAAGTAAGTATACCCTGGCACATCCAAAGGGTGGGGAACTTGCCCCAGGCCCCTACTTAAGTGGGGTTCTGCAAATGTACAAATAATTTATTTTCCAATATATTTAAAAAAAAGAATATATTAACTAGATGAAGTATAATTGACTCTAAAACATAATAATAATAATAATAATAATAATAATAATAATAACAATAACAACAACAACTCCACATGCCCTTGAGCATGGCCACTCAGCGCAGATGCGCAGCAATAGGATTCGCAGGGGGATTGCGAAGATACCACATGTAACCACAGTGAGCAAATAGGCATGTGTGTGTGTGAGGGGGGGGGGGTTGCAGCAAGAATTTCCTGTTGACTGGAGCTAGCCATGGCACATGTGACTGAGCTTTCACGATCAGTGGCGAGTGGCCATGCATCGCTTGTCTTTACTGTTGATTGATTGTTAGGGATTCCAGGCGCATCAACTACAGAAGTCATTAGACCCATAAGTATAGTGTATGTTTTTTCATCGGAAGGTGGTGGTGATCTTCCCCTGCTGGATGACAAGATCGGCGCTGACCTACCATCTACTAGCGGGAATTCCCCAACGAGGTATCTCCAACCAGCAGGGCACCGCAGCAGCTAGGACAAGATCTAAGCCAATGACTGGTCTTCTGGCATGTGTGGTAGTGGAGTGCATGTTAGTGTGTGTGTAAGGGGAGAGGGTAGGACAACTAGGAGGAAGGAAAGATCGTGCGCTGTCAATGGACAGTTTGTTCGGGCACAGCTCAGGCATTTGCCAGGTGTTGATAAGAGAAACTACAGAAAACTACCGATAAGAACAGCCGGCCACTAGAATTCTCCTCCAGAGTGACTGAATTCGACCAAGCTGACAAGCTAGTGTCGAAAATCCTGTCACCGTCAGGACTGAAACCAAGGACCTCCCAGTCAGACACTGCAATGACATCAGTTGATGCACTCAGCCACCTCTCCCAGTGCAAGTCTTCACCGTGATGAAGTTAATATTATATCCAGAGGAAGGATTTAAATTCTAATTGTTATAAACTGAAGAGTAGAAAGGAGAGGAGACAAACACCAAAGCCAGAACAAGTGTTGGAATGCACATTCTTGCAAGTGCCACCTACCTTTTCTTGCAAGCCGACAGGCGCAAGTGAAAGAGCCGCTCCTCTTCTTCCGTGCGGGTAGCGATCGGCCGCGTCAAAGGAGGCGGCTCCTCACATCGATGCCCAGCTGCAGCACAAGACAAGCATTTCCAAATATTGTGTCAATAACCAATAACATTGGTTATTGACACAATATTTTATACAGTAAACCCTAGTTAGCACGAACAAAACTTTGGTCTCGGCAAGGGATTACGGTAATATGGACATTTATAATATTCGGTTAATACGAATTTTTGTAACACAAACTCCGATTATTTCGGTCCCTTGGTATTCGTGTTATTCGATTTACTGTATCATTTTTTGCTTTTTGTATTGAAAGTACAAGTAACATTTCAGAAAACAATGAAACCTTTGGAACGAGGGAAGAATTAACTTCCTGTTGCAAAAAACGCAGGAACACAAAAGTCTAAGATGAGACACTTCATTACATGAACAAATGCACACACAGAGAAGAGAATGTTAAATTTGAGTTTTGACAATGCCTTCACAATCAAAAACCATGTTCAAAACAACTGAATGCATCACAACTTCTTTTGTCAAAACAAAAATTGTCTACATCATAAGTAGTATTATCATTTATAAAAACTATCAAATATGAAGTATAAGCAGAACATATTCATGAAATATCAAGTCCTGAATGTTATTTCAAAATTCGCTGGGATTAGTTGAGAAATTTTTCAAAATTTGACAATTTCCTGAAATTTTGAAAGTCTAAGCAAAATATATCTTGATCTTTGCTCATTCACAAAGAAAATTAATGAATAACGTTCAGATAACGAATAATTTTTACTTTGCACCCCAACTTACCAATTCTTCTCAAATCAGGAGGATCTAATGCTGCCTTTCGCTTCCAAGATTTGGGGCATATCCGCGATACCAGTGGCTTGAGAATTTTTATTCCGCAGTGCACAGCCATACATTTGCAAATTGATTTCATAGTTGAAGTCTATAAAAAACAAAGGACTTCATGAACACTCTACTCCAGAACAGCTTTCTCAACACTAAAATATCTAAATTCCATTACTTGTCCTCCCCAAAACCAAATGTGGAGACAATTCCAAACCTTATACAAAGCATTAACATAAAATAGACAAATTCTAAAATATAATTACACCATCTAACAAAGCATTATTAATTACAAAATAACAGTTTAATCCATTATCTCAGCACAGAACGTTTTGGGTAATAGGATTTAGCTAATGAAGCTGCGTAATAAAAAGTAAAAATAAAACCATGTGCCGACATTTCGGTATATATTTTTCAAACCTGAGATTATGAAATACTTCTTTTTTATTAAAACATGCACACATGTAAAACATCATAACATTATTTACATACTAAAACAACATACCGACCTTACGTAAACAATTCATATATCATTCCTGCATCTCTAATCTGTTCCCTTTGCCGCCTTTGCTGAACAGGTACATTTTAAAACATTCAGAACTATTAATTTAATTTCTAAAAATAACTTATTTATTTATTTATTACATATAGTTACAGGCAATCACCCAATTATCAAATATCATTTACATTATTATTTATAATACAGTATTATCGAAAATCATTTAGTAACAGGTTTTTATAAGTTTTTTTAAATTGATATGGTGAACAAAATAAGTTATAATGGTTACAATTTGCACTTCTACACATTTTCCATAATGGCGCATAATAGTACAAGGTTGATCTCGCAAAAGGAATATTAAATAACATGCTATCTGTAGAACGCAAATCACGCACTGGATTAGCCCAAGGGATTGTACAATATAATTCTGAAGAGTCTATATCATGATTAATAAGATTATACAGAAAAAGTACGTCAAAATAATCCCTGTGGGAGCGTAATGAGCTGATATTCAATCTAGTTGCGACTTCAAAATAATTAAATTGCTATTTAAACATGGAAATTTACCCACAGAATGCCACAACAAGCCAATCGTTATAAACTCAATACAAAAGTGCGTATATGAACTGGTCTCAAAAACAACGCATTTAAACACTTCCAAAATTTATTGCTTAATACATTATGAGGTAACACACATCAAGAATAATTCAATTAACGGTCTAAATGATAAATTCAGAAATTCCTACCACATCAAACGCGACAAAGAGCTGTGTATGAGCCAAGAAAGCCTTGCCACCCAACTGTGACTGATTTGGTTTGAGTCGCTCCTTTTGTCGAAAAAGGGAGTCAAAAGGGCTCGTGTAGCAGGCGAGACATGGACAGATGTTCATTCTAGGAAACGAGAAATGATGAATGTCGTAGTAGGACACTAGGTAGTGCTACTGCATAGTGACTGTAAGGAACTAAAAAGTCCACAAAGAATATTTTAACACCTTAAGTATATTTAATGTGGGGTTGGGCTGCAAACCCTTTGTGTGAACAGTGATGCTTAGGGCAAGTCGTGTGAAAATGCCAGAGAGCAGTGCCAGACACCTCATCGCGGTACCTAGGGTCCCTTGATAAATTCGACAACCAGAGGATTTATTTTTCGCAATTCCATGGTATTAGTGAAGAAACTGTCTTTATCAAGCAGGCGCACCTCGCAGGCAGCCCCCAAAATATGCCTGGGAGCGAGAAAGTCAGATCTCGTTAGGTCGGAATGTTGTCAGAAGGATTTAATTTTGCCATGCCACAAGAGTGACATGGCTACTGTGATTTTCCGCCACATGGCTGGGATCGAACCTGTGCACTGAGGGTTCAGAGGCCAGTATGCTAACCCAGGGATAATGTCACCTAGAGAGCCTTGAGCAAATTAGAGACATGGCAGGGGCATGTGGTTGAAGGGCGGCGACCCCATTTCCAATAGCCAATGGTAATCAAGATTTTAGTTTAGGCCAAGCACTCCAAAAGGATTGAAAGGAAATGGAAGAGAAGTGTAGCATCGAGATGCCCGGAGAGGGAGAATCGAGGTTTCGCAATAAGAAAAATGAGCAACGAGGAGGAGCAGGAGGAGCAGGAGGAGGAGCAGCAGCAGCAGCAGCAGCAGCAGCAGGAGGTGCAGCTGCAGGAGGTGTGATCAAGAGAAGGAAGACTTTGTTAGCGAGAGAATGATTTTTTAGGGAGTGAGAGAATTATCAGTGAGACTGATCTTGTTGTGAGTAGGACAATGATTTCGTTGGTAGTAGAAATCTAATCTTGCTAGATAGGAGATCGACTGCTTTATAGAAGCACAAACAGATGTACTATGACTGCTAACGCCGCATTAGAGGCCAATTTATTTGCAACTAAATAATAACACCCAAGTTGTGCTCCAACCATGAACTTTTTCTACTCTGGGTACAATATTTATTATGCGGATAATGGATCCGGTGATGAACTTGACATAGTGATCCTGTGGAATGGAGGAAGGAGAGGCCCAAGGCACCTTTGGGCAGAGAGGCGCTGCCAGGCTACCAGACTCTGCCCCTGGTGCTCTCCAACTTCTCCAATGATCATCTATTTCATGTTCAAATGTTACATGTAAGTTGCAAATGTAATTAAGTTAGGAAATTCAGTAGGATAATTCAATGGCATTCTGCGATTTTCGGCCCTCTTATTGTATCTACATTTTTCTTTGGGGTATTAAATTACTCTTGTTACCAGCCAAAATTCTGATTGATTTAAAACAAACCCTTTATTCCAGTCTCAACCATAAGCTAGTGAGTGTGAATAATAATAGTAATAGTAATAGTAATAATAATATTAATAATAATAATAGTATCAATAATAATAATGATAATAATAGTAACAATAACAATAATGATAATAATAATAGTAACAATAACAATAATAACAATAATAATAATCATTAAATAATAATTTTATTTCCTTGCAAGTGGACTGTTGTTCGGTGGCAAGTTACAAATAGAATAATTATAGACAATATACCAAATGTAATACAATAGTAAAACAAAATTATTATAATAATAGCAACAATAATATTAATAATAGAAGAGTAATCCCAGTTTTGATACAATGTTGAAAGTATTATACAATTTCAAATAATACAATAGTTATTAGTGTATCTAGGGCGCTAAGTAGATGCCTCCAACAGGAAGGCAAGTCCCAAACCCAAGGGCCTCTGGCCCGAGCATCCAGTAACACCCGTGGTGCACACAAAACCTCATGGCTTACTAGCTCATTGCTGAATCAAACAAGAAATCGAAAAATTTTATAATATTTTTCTTGGGTCTAGATGAAAAGACGAACTGTAATTCGTCAATATTACATCAGATAAATGAAACAGTGTGTGTATCTCACTGGTTACTTTGTACAAAATGAAAGAATATTGTCAAGTTCCTGCGGAAAGTCTCACAAAAGTAACAAAGCTACGGCAGGTGGTTTCCAGTAAAATCTCGAGAAATATATGAAAATGGGGGCTGATAGGTAAATGCACTACTCTCTAGAAGTAAATAAAACGTAGGTCTCATGTTCTCCACTGAGCGTCCAGCCCGGCAAGTCTGCAACGTGTTGGCAGGGGGGACTTTACACATCACAAATGCGCCCAGGCGTTAATATATGAGATTTGCGTTGTTTTTAATCAGGAGTTCCCAACAGGGTCATTATCGCCCCCCTGTGGTCGAAGAAATTTTGAAGGGGGTCAATGATAACACTGCTCAACTAAAACAAACAAGCTTTTTTTTTCACTTGCCCAGGATTTTTTCAACAAATTTATAGTAAATGAGGTATGTTGAATTCACATATGTCATTAGTTGCATTGAATTGGCTCTGGCTTTTGTGCTACGAACGCTGCAATTAATGATGCTATCACAAAACTCACAGCATGAACGCAAATATCTTTATAAAAACACGGTTGACTTTCATTTTAAATATTATATATCGGATAATTTTCAGGATACTTTGAGCTTTATCTTAATAGTACATCTCTTGTAACAAAACAATGAGTTCTTCAGGAATACAAAATTTGAACAACCCTAATGCGTTTTCTTATATTTGTAGGGAAATCATGCAATAAGAACAGATAAGAAATATTATAAACTTTACAGAAAAAACATACGAAGCATATTTTAGTATAAAACTGGGTGGTCAAGATAAGTCATGGGCTTCCCGTATGGTATGAAAAAATTTGTGAGGCGTGTCTGTCAGCACAAAACTAGACAACTGAAGAGTATAAAATTTGGTGTACAGATGGTATGGCGAGAGCCCAAAAATAATAATGACGATTCTTGTTTTTGTGGTGTAAAAGTCAAAGGATTCAATCGTTACAAGAAAAAGAACTGGGAGTACACTGATTTCAAATCAGCAAGTCGACCTGCGCCACATGGATCTGTTGTACCCATACCAGTGTTAACCACACTCCCTGAAATTCCTGTATCCGATAGTGAGGATATACAAATGCTAGGGTGTAATTCAGGAGTTAGCAGTGGCAGTGAATACGATGGAAGTATTAATATGGAAAAGAAATTCTCCCATAAGAGCTCAGTTATGTGACCTCAGTATGCCGAAACAAACAGCTGAACTTTCAGCATCCAGACTAAAAGAAATGTCAGACAGCGAAGTAAAAATAACATTTTTCAGGACAAAACAGGCAAAAATCCTATGATATTTCACTGAAAATGGAGTCTAATATTCCTGGACCACATGTTCGTACGGGTGTTTCAAAATATTGACCCAAAGACGGGCAGCTTTTCATAGACAGTTGCACTCGAAGTGTCAAGTGTGTTTTACTGCACAATGACAACTGCTATCCATCAATCCGAATTGGTCACTCAACAAAAATGAAAGAATATGATAACATCAAAATGGTCTTACAAAACCTTTACTATCATGATCACCAATGGTCTATATGCGTAATTTCAAAACGGTCAACTTTTTATTTGGACAACAAAGTGGATGCACAAAGTACCCCTGTTTTCTCTGCTTGTGGGATAGTAGAGAAAAGGAGCAGCATTGGAAAAAAGTGGCATGGCTGTCAAGTAAAAATATCACAAAAGGTATTGCAAATATCGTCAACGACCCATTGGTTTCCAAAGAAAAGATCGTTCTCCCTCCCCAGCACATAAAAGTTGGGATTAATGAAGCAATCTGTGCGAGCGCTAAACAAGGATGGCGATTGCTTCAAATACATTAGCAGATTCTTCCCTATTCAAACCTGGCATATTTGATGGACCCAAAATTCGGAAATTGATAAAGGGTACAAATTTTGCATGTTTCGTGACTGATACTGGATCTTCAGCCTGGGACAGCTTTGTCGTTGTTGGCAAGAACTTCTTAGATTATCATAAAGCCACAAATTATGCAGAACTGGTGCAAGACTTGCTTTTAAACTTTCAAAATTTGGGTGCAACCATGAGCATCAAGGTAGACACTCTCTATAATCATCTAGACAAATTTCCAGAAAATCTTGCCAATACAACTGAGGAACAAGGCGAGTGGTTCCATCAAGAAATAAAGGTGATGGAATATAGATATCAGGGCAGAAGCAATAGACACATGATGGCAGACTAGTGCTGGAGCCTTCAACATGATTGTCCTGATTTGCCGCATAAAATGAAATCATACAATCTTTTTCAAACAATTAATTGTGATTTGTTTGGGCTGTAAATATATGTATATTGAATATATTAATATTATGTATTTGAAGTGTTTGATTTGTATACAGGGTGAGTCACGTAACCTTAGCACCTCCTGTAACTTTTGAACGGTTGAAGATATTGCAATGCAGTTTTCACGGAAGTGAATGAGGGAATGGGGCTAATTGATATGTGTATTGATTTCTCTTTTATCACTTGTATTTTACGAGATATTTGAGGTAACTTTGTTTTTTCAAATGGGACTACATATTTTTTCAGTCTATCATGACAAGCGTAAAAAGACAAATCCAAAGATATAAATATTGTCATATGTTAGATAAGCATTTTTTTGAGTAATTGTGATTTTTTTGCGACTAGTGTTTAACGGATATTTTCATTGTAACTGTCAGCCCCACAAGGTCACGCAGCGCTCCCCCAGCAAACGCGGGGTTGGGAAAGGGAAGTACTTGAGGATACGAAAAATATTCACAAAACTGTTGCATTTTTTCCTGAACTCTCCTTTCCATCCTGATCCACTTTCAGATATTTTGTGTTTCTTAGGGATTGAAAATACGGATTTGTCTTAAGTAGTATTTATTGAAATAAGATTATTTCTATCCCTAAGTTATTATTATATTCTTATTAACATTGAAATTGTTTGCTCAAAATACGCAATATTTTTTGTACAGTTTTAATTATTTATTCTTATTGTGCTTTGTTTCAAGATCCCATTAATACTTATCTTATGAAACCCCCATTAAATGGAGTTGAAGTTATAAACAATTTTAATACGATACAAACTAATGACAAATCCTTATTTTCCATCCTTTAATTCCTTCAATCAAAGAAAGTGAAAAATCTGAAAATGCGGAAGGATGGAAAGCACAGTTCAGGAAAAACCTGCAATGATTTTGTGAATATTTGGAATATGTTTCGTATCTTCAAATCTCCCTTCCCTTGCTCGGGCGCGCGTTGCTGGTGGAGCGCTGCGTGACCTTGTGTGGTAGACTATTCAAAATGTCCGTTAAACCCCAGTCGCTAAAATCAAAATTAATCAAAAAAACGCTTATCTAACATATGACAATATGTACATCATTGGATTCGTCTTTTTACGCTCGTCATGGTGGACTGAAAAAATATGTATAGTTCCATTTGAAAAAACAAAGTTACCTAAAAAATCTCGTAAAATACAAGTGATAAAATAGAAATTAATGCACGTATCTATTAGCCCCTTCCCCTCATGCACTTCCGTGAAAACTGCATTGCAATAACTTCAACCGTTCAAAAGTTACAGGAGGTGCTAAAGTTACGTGACTCACTCTGTATATAGGCACATCTAGTTTCATGTAGTTCAACTTTTATGCAATAGAGGAATAGCCTGCACTCGATAAAATAATATTTTTTCAATGCAATTTTCAGTATCTCAAAAACTAGAACCAATCTACCAAAACCAATGTCATATCTGTGAGCAGAGCTGAAGTTGCACAGTGTGAGCAGAGCTGAAGGTAAATTCTGCTGTATGCACATGGTCTGGAGATTAGCATGATAGCAGCAAACAAATCGGATATTGTCTGGGATTTGGAGAAAAAATTATGTCTACTTGTAGATGTGCTGTGTGATCAAATTGTCATACCTAAGGAGGTAGAGAAAAGTCTTAAATACAAGGGTTTGGAAATTGATATCAGCTGAAAGTAGGGCGTAAAAGCACAGTCATTCGTCACACTTATCGAACATCTAGGATTTGTTCTGCAAAATTTGTATAAGAGCCCCCAGGTCATTAAAAAAACTGTGAAGTGAAAGACCTTGCTTTATTGGGAACACCTCACACTGTGTAAACTATTGTAGAGGCACCGGCAGTCCCTAGATCACCTTAGGAAGCAGGTTGCAACCCCAAGTGGATTTTATACTCAACCGACTCATAACATTTGTTAAAATAACAATAATAATTATAACAATAACAACAATATAGTATGTGAATAACATTTTTTTTATTATTATTCTTTATTTATGAAGGTCGCATGAACTGCTAGGTCTTGAGCAACCGCAATTATTACAAAAATGGTACAAAATACTATGAACACTTATTATAATATGTTTTTCTATTTAACGTTATTGGAATATTCCAATTACCTATCACAAGCACAGTTTTATTTTTAAAGGTTTATATAAGATCATACATGTTTATTTCTTGTAAAAAATTCATTACTTTTTAATTTCAGAATAGTCATTCAGTAACCTTTTAATATCATCGGACAAACTATACTTTCTTCTTAGTTTGTTATATTTTTGACACTGTATTAGAATAAGTGGTATAGTTAGTGGGATTTTACAGTATATGTGAATAACATTGTAGAAGTGTTTTTAATGAGTTTATGTTCTAATCAGTGTTAAGAGTTGTTTGAATTTCATAGGGCTACAGATGACATGATATTGCGAAATGACAGCACACTTGAATCATTTTTTATTACACAATCAAGATCACACTAGACGCATTACAGCTCGAATAAGGTGGATTGCAAAATTACAAGATCAACTTTTCATGAGGTTTTTACTGTGAATATTTTTAAAATTAAACTATATTAAGAATATGAACAACTGAAAGCACCTAGGGAATATTCACAATTATTCTTATTGATTTTGCTAAGAGAACTGAAAGTTAGAATACAGGTGTTGTAGAGATGTCCACTTCATTTTAATATACAATAAATATTATGTTCGACATGATTAAAAATTCCCGCCTTCATACAACATATGTCTAGGTACATCCCTCAAGCTTTTCTAACATGGACAGATGTAAGTGATAAAGTAGAATTTAGCAAAATTAATTTATCAATAAGAAGCTAATAAGAATAATAATGCAAACAAGAATTGAGCAAAGTAGCTAATTTTTAACACTGCCATGTTGTTTCCCATGATTATAAACAAGATTCCCCAACGTCCTCCATGGGATTGAGAGCCAGACAAAGGCAGTCCATCCCATGGCATTCACATTGTGAGGAAGAAACTAATAATTTCTTTCTCTTTGTGTGTCTCGGAGACTCGTAGGCATTTCACCCCGAGGAAGATCGCAGCGTGATGACAGAAACGTTGGCATCTGTACCTAGGATGTGGCTCTCCCAGACATCTAAGTAGACAGTGACAACTGCTGTGGAAATTTCCGCTTTCAGAAAACCTTTGTTTCCCTACCAGTATTATTCAAGCATAATCTTTATGGAATATAGCAAGTTTCCATTCCAAACCTCTTTTCAACTACCAAAAAGGTGGTTTTCTAGCATATTATGATTTGCAATTCTCATCCCAAACGATGCAAAAGTTAGGGATGTAAAGCCCTAATTTGCCCTTGCTCAAAATACGTCAAGCCTGGCTTGTGACCCATTTCTATTGAATTTGTCACTGGCTCATCAACAACACCAGTGACAATACACTGTTCACAAGACTTTTAAGATGTTATGGACAGTGTGGACTTACCACATCAGTGAAGAAGGCATGCAGTCTGCGCCTGTGGTGCATTTTGGACAATCTCTTGTACTTCAGGAGTTTGCTGGCTGATGGACGATCTTCGGGAAGAGGCGCCATCATTTCAGAAATTAAATAAAAAAATTCCTTTGAACTACCTACAAACAAAAAGATATTCATAATGCAGAAATTCAGGCAACTGTGCTTCGTAACTAACATTTTAAAATAATGAGAATACAAACTAAAGCAAGGCTTTCCAACTGGTGGTCCGTGGGCCGCATCACATGTGGCCCGCCGGACATTTTGTGTGACATGTGACTGATTTGAAAAAATTTATTATACCAGCTAAATACAATACAATTGCACAATTCATCTTATTTTTATTTAATGATGTATTAATTTTCTCATTGTATGTACAATAATCATTAAGTATGTTGAATAAAACTCATATTTAATGTATATTTGTTGTCGTATAACCTCAGTAGTTAGGGTAAAAACCATCTTAAATTACAGTGCGGCCCATGGCTTAACAAGAATTCGATATGTGGTCCATAAGCCCTTCTAAGTTAGACAACCCTGCACTGAAGTATTCTTATGAACTAACATCTGTTGTCCTTTCTTATGTTAGTATACATTATAAAAGGCAAAAACATCAATAGGAATAAAATTGTCACAGATAATCCCTCCTAGAGATTTTGCAAGGCACCACTGGAAATATTTTTTAAAGCACATGCTCACTTTATGCACAACTAACTCATTTTATGTTCTACTGTAACATTAGTTAACACTCATCACTACATTAGTCTCCAAGATCTCCATGACAAGACTACTTTTTTAATCTTTCTTTCTTCCGGAGTCTTTTTACAGCTTCAGAGAGGATTCCAATTTCGACTATCCACACCGAGTACCCTTTATGTCCTTCATGAGGACACATTAACCTTCACACTAGACACTGACTCCCTTTCGTGTTCCTTGGTGTGTGGCCAGCAGACTCGTGAGACAAGGGACAAACAACCATGCCCATAGCGGGACTCGAACCCACGACCCTTCCGATGGCGCTGAGTCGGCACACGCTCTAGCCACCTCAGCCATCCAGGTCGGTGACAAAACTACTCTTATAAAAATGATTAAAAAAATTTGATTTTCATTTCATTATCTGATAATTCCTGTACAATAATTGAAATTAAATCCATTAATGATTGTGAATATCTCTAAAGCTCACTAGTATCCCTACTTTTATGGTGGGATTTAAACCAATTATTTTTTAACATTGACAAATGTAAGGTCATGACATATTCAAATTCAAGGTCACCGGTGTTTTTTGATACTGAACTGAACTGAACTGAACTGAACTGAACTGAACTGAACTGAACTGAACTGAACTGAACTGAACTGAACTGAACTGAACTGAACTGAACTGAACTGAACTGAACTGAACTGAACTGAACTGAACTGAACTGAACTGTACTGTACTGAACTGAACTGAACTGAACCGAAAACAGTCACCCATTTCAAAGATCTTTGTGTTATTTTTGACACAATTTACTAATGTAACTGCATTAAAAACTCTACTCTACTTTAGTTAGACCGATACTTTTATATGCGTCGGCAGTTTGGTCACCCTTTTATAGAGTTCGTATCAAGAAAATAGAATCAGTACAACACAAATTTTTGAATGATTTCATGAAAACTGGGTTTACCTTCTCCTCGTTTGTCTCATGACTATTCAATTGTATCTCAATTGTCTAATATTAGCTCCCTTTATTCTCATTGACAATTAAACGACATGATATTTATTTATAATTTATTAAACAATATTATTGATTGTCCTGCACTACTGTCTATGATAAAATGGAAAATCACGCATCTGGGACTACAGAGACCTCGAAATAATATAAACGATTTATTTTTTATACTAACTGCAAAAACTAATGTAGCATATTATGAACCAATGAAATGTATGTGTAGACTATATAATATGTTAGATAGAAACCTGCAGAGTCTATCAGTTTATACATTCCACAGAGAAGCGAGGAAATATTTTTGAATGATTTTACTTCGCTTGACTCTATACAGTCTATTTGAATACTCATACATTAGTATACTATGTAACTATATGTATTATTATTGCAAATATTATACCTATGTAATTGGGCGATGGCCTGTTGTTATACCAATAAATAAATAATGAGAGATGGGGATTCCTACCTCTCATTTTGGATTACCGCAAGATTTCTGCTACCACCAAGGAATTTATTCTTGTATACATTGTATTACAGTACATGGGGTGCTCAACTGTTCGATAACACAAATTATATTTATTTATTCATTCAATACAGATAATCGCCCAATTTACAAAATTTACCAAATCATGATGTATAATATAAAATAAGAGTATACTGTTACGGTACAGAATAATCGGAGAATATGCGGATAATTCTGTGCATGTTTTTCACTGCGTACTGAGTCATGCTGGAGGCCCGCGCCACCGCCCTTTCTTGTAAGCGTAGGGCGAGAGGGGTAATTCGTTACGGGCAGGTGCAGGTTACGTGCAGGTGCAGCCGGCGCCAGTCGCGGGGATGCACGGTCTCGACCGCCCTCGAGGGGAGCGCATTCCCTTAGGGGACAGTAGCAGAAATTTGGAGTACGTACGAGGCGATTGGCGCTTTTCAGATTGAGACGTAGTAGCTTCGAGCCAATAACGAGCAGCCTTGTGGATATCTGGTAGAATGTTCTAGAAGCTTCCAGAAAAGTGGGAGAGGGGAGAGAGGAGCTGTGCATGATTTGAACTGGTAAGAAAAAGATTCCGGTGAGAGCCTCGGTAGGAGACGGGCGTGTCGTGGACGGAGGGCGTCCGAGCGCGACTAGGAGGCGGAATCAAAAAAAAACTTTAATTAGTTGTTTTTATTTTCTGATGTGGCGAACAGCCATCAGAGAAATTCACGGGAAATTGAATCCCGTCTAGTAATTAAAATAAACTCTTTCAGTGTATGTCGAGAGCCTGTTTCTTAGTTTTATTCTGCGGACATTAAAATCAGACGCGCTATCCGTCATCTTGTTATTTGTCAATTAACTTGAAATTCACTGAGTGTCGGCATCGTCTGAACGCTGGTGTGTCGCTTCCGCCTACACGCCTCGGACAGCATCATACTTCGAGGACGGGGGAAACCTCGTCAGTACAGCATCTGCAGTGAATAAATGGACTGCCACGGACATCCACCCCAGGAGTTCAACGCCCGCTCCGGTGACTGTAAAACGTAGGGCCGAGCTACGCCTATTGGCAATCGCCTTTTCACGGCGACCCACTGAACTGGAGATTTTTTTTATTACTGCACGGCGTAAATTCTTTGTCGGGAACGAAAGGCCGCGCCTGGCCATTCTTCCCCAGTAAATATTTCTAATTAAAATTGCATTATAGCCATTAAGCTTATTAGTTATAAGACCAAGTGTGAAATTTGTGTTTTTCTTTTTTAATGCGACTTAAGATGATGCAAAGACACGTTCGCTGAGCTCACGCGACGGAAGTTGATTCATGGTTTCATTCTAATCTTTTCACTGGAAATGCTGACTTATCATTCTTAATCGTTCTCATTAAAAGTTAATTATTTAAAATCAGCAATGACATGTTTTATTATTCAGTAGTAAAAAATCGAGCCACGTCCATCCTCTCAAACTAAATTTCAGAATCTCCATCGCATATTACCGCTGAGCCTGGCCGGCACCAAAACTCAGGTAGGTGGCGATTGGAACGCTGGAGCCAACAACGGCTTACAACGGCTTCCCACCGCGGCTGTCGTTGCAAAACGGCTTCCAAAGTGCGGCGGTCGTTGCAATACCAAGCTTCAATTAACATGGAGTCACACGTATAAAACAAAACAAAATACAGTAAAACCCCGTTTATTTATCTGGTCAAAAAACAGTAAAAAACTGTATATGACATATGGGGGAAGAGATAATCTGCGCACATTGTCTTGAGACCTAGAATAAAAAAATAAAAAATAAATAAATAAAAAAGCAAGAGATTAGCAACATTTGAAAAACTAGACATTTTCGTTCCCGAGTTACAGAAAAACAAGTTCAACAGTAAATGAACTGCTGATTTTATTTTTCTGCATTGCTAACAAAATAGCTCACCTTCAGCTCTACTCCTACCACTACAAGCAAAAGGAGCGGGGGTCATTGACCCGGAAGCTGAAGTACATTACTTATTACAGGGTATTAAATCTTTTTTTAAAACGTATACAATACAAATGTAAACTAATTCATTATATATCATTGTTTTGTTAAAATAAACATTTTTCTTTTTGACGATCAGTATAGTCCCTAATTGTATAGAAACAGTTATGCAGCAGAAAATATATTACTTTTAACTTAAATTTGTGTACCGATTTTAATTGCCTAATGCCATCTGGCAATGAGTTGTAAAGTAACGTAAATGTATTGTATGTGGATTTCTTGTACTGAGCTGTTTATATTGACAGTTGATGAACGTGATTTCTACACTTGTTGTAATTATAAATATCAATATTGCATGAAAATATGTTCCCTCCGTTAAGTAGGTCATTTTTGACAAATATTACAGATTTGTAATAAATAGGAAAGGCAATGGTAATATTTCAAGCTCAATGAAAAGAGGCTTGCAGGGATCACGTGGAAGGCATTTTTACTTTCTCGCCTTACGAATACTTCGTAAAATAAAGTTATGTAATCGTGCGCCGGAAAACGGGAAATTTTCGCCACAAAATCTCTTATAGCAGGGGTTTGATACTGAAAAAGTGGATAAAACCCGTTGCTGCTAAATTTAGAGAAAAAAGTCCTCTATCTCGTGGAGTAGTCAAAATCCATGTTGTTTCTCCTTGATACTGCAAAGTCGATTGACGGCAAAACGAACGAACGAACGAACGAACGAACGTCCGACCGTGGTCAACGCTAGCGCCTAAACCGTTCAGCCGATTTTCTTCAAAATTGATATTCCCCAATCGTTCTTACTAGTGCCATGGCTCCTGGAATTTGAAACCGATATTTTAATTTTGGGGGGTACTGTACATTAAGCCCGTCGGAGATTTTCAAAGTTACAAAAATGGCTCCAAAATTTGATTAAATTATGTTGTTGAATAGTGTGAAGAACGTTTAAGAAAATGATGCAGGTATCATTTACGTTGATATCCCCAATTTTTCGAAAATTGCAAAAAACTATTTAAAAATCCCAAAATTGAAGATAAGAGATTTTTGCCTCAGAGAAAGTCGGTTGTACAAAATTAGCACTTTAAATAAGGTCATGTACCATTTTTTGGAAAAAACGAGTAGTTTTTGCGTAAATTGGGCTTTAAATTTACAACAACAAAAATCTCAAAAACCGCGCCAAATTTTTTCTTTAAATTTTCTTCACTTATGTAATGAGCGACGATAAAAAATATGGACTTATTCCTACTTCTGGGAAAAACTTGGTTTTTGGAAAATTACAAAAAATATTTTTAAATTACAAAATTGTAGATAGAGATTTTTACCTCAGACAAAGTCTCTTGTACAAAACGAGCTCTTTAAGAGTTATGTAAAATTTTCTGAAAAAACGAGTCGTTTTTGCGTAATCTTCTCTTCAAATTTACAACAACAAAAAATTCTCAAAACCCGCTCCAAATTTTTCCCTTAAATTTTCTCCACGTGTGTAATAAGGAACGGTAAATAAACCAGTGGTGCAATAGAATGGCACACTCTTTCTCGCAGTAGTTATTTTTCTAATGCCGATCGTCGGATAAATTATTTGGAGTAAGCCGTTCACCGCTGCCTTTCTTGGTCATGTTTGAAAGACATGTTTTTCGCATGTTGACAATTACCGGCTTCCTAATGATAGAGCTGATACAATTACGTTTTGACAAAAATATAAGTAGTTAGTCCGCATGCCACTCCCGTGGTGCAGATGATTAAAGCGCGTTGGGGTTGAGCTCATCGCTTCGGAAGATGCCGGGTCCGAATCCCAGATGGGGATTTTAATTTGATGAATGTGCTCTGGAAGAAAAAACATTGAAAAGTGTAGAAACTTTATTGAAAATAATTTGAAGTACTTCTTCTCACAAATAGAATCAATGCAGATAAAGAGACAGGACTTGTCTGTGTTTTCCCAAACTGCATCTTTTAAACAATTTTTCAACTCTGTTATTCGATTTCTGAAACGTATGGCATGCCAAATCAATCGTTGCCTAGTGTATATCTGTATGAACCAATGAACCAATTCCGTCGCGGTGACGTAACCATCACATCAACATCCTGTAAGTCTCCATCACCATCACTAGCCTGTAGCCACGAACAGTTTTTAGGCCTGCAAGAACAGTTGTTTGTTTTTTTTCTTCAATAAATGTGTCCCCGCCATTTTGACGGGTGAAAAAGTCAAATTTAAGAAAAGTGTTCATTATTTCCATAAAACAAAAGAAAACCAATGCAATCCTTCGACCCACGGCACTCACCCCTGAGACGCTCGACGCCGGCGATAAAATAGCAGGTAAGTGGGCATGCGCTTGGTGCCCCTCAAATGAATTTAGCGTGTGTCCCTCCTGCTATCTGGGAACGACCGTCACACCTTCAGCGTGACGGCGTTGCCACCTTGTGATGTGACCCCTTCCGGTCTTATTCCAAAGAATCGGCACCCGACGTGGGTGGTTGCATCACAGTAAAATTATGAGTATTTTAACGTTATTTTTGTCCAGTTTCCCTGATCCATTGAGCAAATGCTGAAATCGCCCCTTGTTTTGCTTCTGGACGTAAATGTAGCTTCACTGTGCGCACGTTTTGTTGAGCACCTCCATTTGCTTGTAATGGTAGGAATAGAATTGCTGTTCATTACTATTTTGTTAGCTGGGAATCCTACCATTGCCTTGTCTATTTATTTACGAATCTGTAATATTTGTCAAAAATGACCTACTTACGGAGGGAACATATTTTCATGCAATATTGATATTTATAATTACAACACACGCCGTAGAAAATCACGTGCATCAAGTGTCAGTATCAACAGCTCAGTACAAGAATCAACATACAATACATGTACGTTACTTTACAACGCATTGCCAGATGACATAAAACAATTAAAGTCGGTACACAAATTTAAGTTAAAGTAAAATCTTTTCTGCTGCAAAACTGTTTCTATACAATTAGAGACTATACTGATCGTGAAAAAGAAAAATAATGTTTAATGTAACAAAACAAAGATATATAATGAATTAGTTTATGTTTGCATTGTATACATTTAAAAAAATATTTAATACGCCTGTAACAAGTAATGTACTTCAGCTTCCGGGTCAATGACCCCATCTCGATCAGGTTTTTGTCCAGTTTCCCTGATCCATTGAGCAAATGCTGAGATGGCCCCTTGTTTTGCTTCTGGACGTAAATGTAGCTTCACTGTGCGCACGTTTTGTTGAGCACTCCTTTTGCTTGTAGTTCATTTACAGTTGAAATTGATTTTCATAAACTCGGGAAAAAACATTTTTCAAATATCTTTATTTTTCTAAAATAATTATTTTCTAAATTAATTTTTTCGTTTTCGTTTTTTTTAAAATAAAATTCTGGCCCTCAAGAAATGTGCGCAGATAAATTTCTTTCCCCACACGTCATATACAGTTTTTACTGTTTCTTTGACAAAATAAATAAATAAATAAATAAAGCAATGCAGAAAAATCAAATCAGTTCATTCACCGTTGAAATTGATTTTCTATAACTTGGGAACAAACATTTTTCAATTTTTTATTTTTCTAAAATAATAATTATTTTCAAAATTCTTGTTTCTATTTTTTCAAATGTTGCTGTTTTTTTATTCTGGGCCTCAAGAAAATGTGCGCAGATAATCTCTTTCCTCACACGTCATATACAGTTTTTACTCTTTTTGACCAAATAAATAATAAATAAATTGAAATACAATATAACCAGAACGCATGCAATCAATTTACATATCCCTAACGGTTCCGGAATTATTGTTACTTTCTCGCCTTACGAATACTTCGTAAGAAGAGAAAGTTATGTAATCGTGCGCCGGAAAACTGTGAATTTTCGCCAGAAAAACTCTTATAGCAGGGGTCTAGTAACGAAAAAGTGGATCAATCATGTTGCTAAATTTAGAACTAGTGGTGATATAGAATGGCACAGATTTTATCGGAGATCTTAGTTTTCTAATCTCTAAATTGAATTTGTTTTTCTGTTATGAATGATGATGTTCCCAGATACCTTCCCTGAGCGCCTAAAGGACATTTGTTTACATTCTCTGGATATTTTCGTTTCCTAATGCGAGAAATGAAACCACCATACTCTATTACTATTTTATAAGTGTGAATGTCGTGCTTATCCATTGTGGTCGCATGCGTTAGCCCGTAACTAACACGGTGCGGTCTGGGAGACCGCTCTCAATATTGCATTGCTTTCAGTTCCTTTTGTTGTGAAACATTCGCGCTATCTCTTCTCCTACCTTTCGAGGAACTCATCGCCTTCTGAATGACGCCCTTATTGTTACTTGACCCATCTTTCAATTTTGATTATCACCCACTTTTTCAAGAATGATGCGCCAGCGGTATATGAGACCGCGCGTGTTAGTTGAGTTACGAGTGTCAGTCTTGCAGTGCATGCCGACATGAGAAATTCGTCTAGTAAATTCTTTTCGGATTTCGAGTTTTTTTATGGAAAAAATAAAACTTTCAAGTGATTTAAAATGGAACCACCTCAACACACTCGCACTCGTCGGCATAACATCAATCTGTAACTTCCTCGACTGCATCACTGTGAAGATAAGATGAAAGATATAATTATTAGAACTAATTCAAAAATTGCTTAATTGAGACTGAAATTTACTTCATCAAAAGATTTATCTTGTCTTCATGATATCAAATATCAAATGTTTTGCACATATAAAATCAGAAAATAATTTAATAAAAAGCTTTACTGAAAGAATGTTTCCTGCTATGATTAGAAATGAATATCATTACCTCTATGCCAATCTCAGTTCAATAATAAATAAACATACGACAGCGGTCTGTGAGACCGCGCCATGTTAGTTACGTTACAGAAACCGACCGTGTTAGTTAATGGTTAATCAACGAGGATTGGTACAGGTCTTCCGAGGGAAGCTTGGCCGGCTCGAGTCCTGGTCGGGGAATATTATTTGTCAAAATTCTCTGTTGTCACAGGAAATAATTGAGAATTCTATAAACTTTATTTAAAACCATGTGAAACCATTTGAATTACAAATATTGATAATTACGATAAATGTACTGAAAGTGTCTGTATATATTTTTTCAAATTTTTAACTTTTAACAATTTTTCACGTCTCTTCTTGGATTTGTAAAGCGTATGTACCACCGTATCAATTGTTTCTTTATCAGGCATTTACCATTTTATAGCTCGGTTCGATCCATGCGGTGCTAGTGTGGCCTAGTGGTTTAAGTGCCGGTTCGTTAACTTTGAGTATCGGATTTCGGGTCTCGGTACGGAAAACGTTTACTGGTAGAATACACTTTTGCTGGTTTATGAAGTAGTGGAATAGCATTTAGGACCATATAGAAGCAGTGCGAGAAAGTATGTGCGTTGGAAGCACCACTAGTTTCATTATTTGAATAATTTTCTTTGGAATCTGAAGGTCTGAGTACTACAGGATGAGCTTCCCCAGAATATTATGCCTTATCTCAGGCGGGAATGTACATTTGCAAAATAAACGCAAGCTGCATGAAGGCTGACAATTTGAAAGAATTCTGAATGCGTAACATAACTGTTTAATTCTGTTATATGTAAATTCCATCTGAGGTTTGATTGACTTGAGAAATCCAGAAATTTTATTACCTCAACATCAGCTAATTTCATATTGTTCATTTTCAATGGGAACATGCGATTGCCGATTTGAAATGCAAAAATGCATTGAAACAGTTTTTCTTTCGCTAACAATTAATTTGTTATTACGAAAACAATGTGAAACTTCTGAAATCGTACTATTTATCGCTTCTTTTTTTTGCAAAGAACATTCGTGTCATCAGCAAACAGAGCCGTTCTTCCACTTTTAATAGACGAGTGCACATCGTTTACGTATAACAGAAAGAGGATATACCCTAAGATCGAACCTTGCGGGACCCCATGCGCAATTGTCAAAGAATTGGAAACAGAAGTATGCAATGACCTTTTATTTATTTATTTGGTCAAAAAACAGTAAAAACTGTATATGACGTATGGGAAAGAGATTATCTGCGCACATTTTCTTGAGGCCCAGAATAAAAAAGTGCCAGTATGGCATTTCTACTATTTGAGTCTGATGTTTAAGGTAGAAGTTATCCAATCTAGGGCAATACCACGAATTCTTTTTTTAGGTAATTTTGAGAGGAAGATGTTATGGTCAATAACGTCAAAAGCTTTAGAAAGATCTAACAATTTTCCAATGGGTGCTTCATTTTGGTCTATTGATGAAGAAACATCGTTGAGAAAAGAAAAAAATGGCGGTTTCTGTAGATTTTGATTTTCTAAAACCGTGTGAAAACGCTTTGATTTTCCTGAGAAAATTTTTCATTCGTGAGTAGGAACGCCTCTCTAATATTTTTGCGAAAACTGTCAAAAAGTGAAATTGGCCGGTAATTTTGAATTTAATTTTTGTTATTTTTTTTAAAGTGGCTTAATTTTTGCGGTTTTGTTTTGCTGTTTCTGCCGTTATAAGAGATTTCCGCCTATTGTGGACAAGATTTTATTCCCTGCCATGAGTTTCTTCTCGCTTATAAGAGACAAAACGTTGGATTTTCTTGCAGGTGACTCAAGAATTTCGTCATTGTGGTAAGGATTGGGGTACCATCATCACCGGCGGGGGAAGGGGAGATGAGCGAAGTTCTCGTGAAGAAAGCTCATTCTGTAAGCTTCGTGCCTTTTGACAATAAGGAAATCGTTGCAGTATCTATAGTACGACTTTTCTAACCGTGCCTCTGGCAGGTATCAACTTTTGATGGTTTCATCCAATCGGTAGCTTATATGTCGCTACAGTGACGTTCAAGCTCCCCGATGAGATGAGACCGTCAACAGCCGATACCTGCCAGAGGCAGAAATGAATAAATCACAGTATATTGGTTTTAGTATTTTGATCAGTATGTCCAATTGTTACTTTCTCATATACGTACATAGAGAAAGTAATGTAATGTAATACAGAAAATAGACTTAGAGACAATCCCCGATTTTATAATCAAAATTAAGCAGATTCCTTCACAACATATACGATATTGATTTACATTTGTCTTTACACAATAAAAGATGCCTTGAATCACACCAAGTATTCAATGTATTCAATGGCAGTTGTAATTCCATACTATCTTGTAATGAGTTAACCACTTTATACAGTTGTAGATCGTCAGTGTACAACAAGAATTTTGAGTTCAGAAGCACTCACTTTAAATCATTGATGAAGATCAAAAAAAGCAATGGACCTGGAGAGATCTCTGTGGTACACCAGATGTAACATTGATGTTTCTCGGCATAAAGGATTTATATTTTACTCTCTGAACTCTACCAATCAGGTAATTATTCATTCATCTCAAGAAGGAACCCCCAGAGTGTGCATGACCTTTATCACAAAGCATACTTTTTAACTGAGAAGAGTACCAATATGGATGAGATGTTGAATAAAATTGTTTCACTGGAACATATGTATCTATAATTTGATACAATTTATCAAAAAATATGGATTGAATCATCAATATTATTAATTGCAAATAAAGGATACCATTTAAAATTTAGGATCTCTTCATTAATCGCAACAAAATCAGCTTCTACAAAATTATATCTACATTCACGATAATTAATAATCACCCAACAATAATATGTCCAGTGCTGGATGGTAAGCATCACAAGGCACCAATGCGTAATCTGATCTCTTAACTATAGATGTTCTATCATAAATAAAAATTAAATCTAATATTCTGCCTTTAAAACATTATTACATTGATATCAATTTAAATAGCTAAAAGTATGTTGCAATAAAATACCAATTTGTAAAACATAATCAGAATTTGTTAAAAAAGTACACTCTAAAATCATCATCATCATCATCATCATCATCATCATCAGTATCCCAAGCAGGAGATTAAGGTCTCCAGTAATCAAACATTTTGCAGACAGATAATTTTCAAAAATATATTCCAAGGATTCTGTGAAATTTACCTAGCATTCAATCATAGATAAAGGAGGAAAATAAACAGTATTAATAACATAAATATAAAAATTAAATTTAAATAGAATGAAAATATTTTCCACACATCAATCATCAGTAACAAAGAGCTATTATAATTATGATGAACTGCAATCAGTGCACCCCCCTACATTCTTTGTCACTAGTAGTTGAATTTCTATCAAGTCTATAAGTATTGAAAGAGTGAAGGTTAAGATCCATATCAGCAATACCTCATGAAGTCCCATGTCAGTCAAACACATGACATCCAGGTGATCAAAAGCAGGTGCAGATGTATTTAGAAGGGATATGTTTTGTACGAAGACCTCTGACATTTTGGTAGTAGTTTGAAAGTCTTGAGGACTGCCCACCAGCCAGGTTTCCTGATTAGAGGAAGAACCACCATCACCTAAGTGGGACTTCGAAATATACAGAAAACCATTCCGATATTTCAATCTCCCCATAGGGTTTCCCTTTTCACTTCGAGAAAACAAAACCCAGCTAGCCGACGGTAGATCGCCGATGAATTTAGCCATCCAAGGGGGAAGATCATCGCTACCGCCAGAGTAAAAAACATGTACCATACTTACGGGACTGATAACCTTACCAGTTGATGCACCCAGAATCACTATCAATCCATCTACCAATCAACCTAACAGCTGTCAGTCCTTATCTGGACAACTGTTGTGCCTAAACCACTCAGCCGATTTTCTCCAAAATTGAAATTCCCTGATTGAAGTGAACCGACTGGAGACTTTGTGAGTTTCAAACTGATATTTTGATTATTGAGGGTTTCTACATAAATCGCGCATTTACCTCTTTATGCCTCTGCCCGAGCTTGACCATATGGCGCTGGTGTGGCACAGTGGTATGTGTGCCAGCAAGTTAACTCAGAGGATCTTCAGATCCAGTCTCAGAGCAGAAAAGCTTTGCTGGTGAAAAAACTTTTGCTGGTTTATATAGTAGTATAATATTGCGTAGCATTTAGAAATAGTGCGAGAAAGTATGTGTTTTGATAGCACCACTAGTTTAAAAATACCTTGAGTTAAATCAAATGCGACCAGATTTCTTTTAGCTCAAAGTGGGACACAATTCCAATTTTTAACTATATAACAACATGATGTACATACACGTAATAAGTTCTTTCCAGTACATTCCTCAACAAAAGCAGGTGATGCATTTGTTGTTTCAGCTTTACATCTGTGATATGCCATCATCAAGAATGTATTCAGTTGTTTACTTGCATCATCGAGAATATACCCTATACAGACTTTGCAATGGATCAACCTTAATCATTCAGAAACTTCAATACCACTCTAACCTTATTGTGACCACATTACTTTCAGTGTCAGCTTTTGGGTCACTGTCAGCATGTTCCCAGCAAATTCCCATGTATAGGAATTTAAAACTAAATGGACTATATTAATGAACAGGTGAACTTACAAGCCAATCTGCAATAAGGCAAAATGCCTCTCCGCAACTCTTGCCATAGGGGCCCGTGGCCTGGCAGCTGCATGCTGGACCCCACCTCTAGCAGTGAGATGCCCAAACTGAAGATATCAGCGGCTTGCGTGAACATGCCTCGCAACACCTCCGGAGCTAAATAGCGAGCATCACCTTCTTCCGCATCTTTTATTGGGCCCTTCAAATTAAACAAAACCTCAAAACAACCAAAAGCACAACATAAACCAATTGCACAAGACGAGAGACAAAATATAAGGGAACAACATAATATACCATATTTATCTGAATATAAGAAGTTTTTTCCTAAATTTCTTGTTTGAAAAATACAGGGTCTTCTGATGGTCACAGATTTAGCATTGTCAGTTAGTTTTTATATCACTGCCTTTTCATGCCAAGAAAAACTCAAATGTTGACGAAACTACAAGCTTCAAAGGCAATAAATATCACACACCTATGATACCTAATTATATTCGCGGACGTATTGTTGGCATCCACCGTGAATTTGCCAGGCAATTCATGTCAATCATATATGGTTCAGCCAATAATCCACGGACCCAACTTTAAGAAGATGTTTACTTCATGTGTTTGGTTTATCACCTTGTAGTTTTGTGAACCAAGCTTAATATTGACTTGTGTTCTTTGATTAGATGTTCCTTATGCTACTCTTGTCAACATATAATTCAAAGATGTAAATATATCTCTTATAAAATAAATAGTTTTGAATAAGTCACGAAAGAGCAAATCTCAAATGAATTGCATTGAAGTGAAAATGAACAATAAAAATGAATAGAAACTGTGGTTTTTATTCAATTTTTACACAAGGCTGCACAAACCAAAATTTTGTTACACGAGGCTGCACAAACTCAGTCCAACGCATGGTGAATACAAATCTGCATTTTACAAAAGAGGAAATAAAAAATCCCTTAGATAAAAGTAAGCATTTTACATACAACCTCAAAGATAGATTTTAAAATGTTTTTACTTACTGAATAAATGGACATGTAGTCCCTGTATAGAAACAAGTAATGATACATGTTAACTTATGTTCAACAGTAAATACCTAAACAACTGAACATTTGACACTTAAAAGCAATACAAAAAGAAGTAGAAATTAACATTTGCGAGTAAGATAAAAATAACATTAAAATACAGAAAGTATAATTATTCGAATTTCAATAATGATAAAAAATATTTTCTTCTGTTAACTTCTCGAACTTGGAAACTTGCTGCTCTCTCTCACTACTTGTGAAACACCAGAACAGTTGGAGATCGCAGTTCACAACAATATTCTGCAAACATTAAACCATGCATATTTCTCAAGTTAATTCTGTTAAAGAATCAGAGGCTACAAAAAAGAGTGCAACAGGAAAAAAATCTTGTGATTCAAAAGAGAAAATTTATATATATGAAGATTACGTAGCTGTTCAAATTTTATCTCAACCCAAAATAGTTTTTAATGTATTCGTTGCTTTTTTCATCATAGAACAGAACCCTTCTGAAAGAATTAATATGAATTTATTTTTAGTTTGAACCCTTCAGAGCACTCAGTGGGCCTCAGAGGCACAACTGTTTTTCTAAATCCCATAAATATTTTTCCGTTAATATTACTGGTACATCCTTTCATGATACCCTCTGTTGTAATGTTTCTTTTCTTACGATAAAGAATGGTCTAGGAAGCCACGAAATTCTTCCATATTTTTCAACCTTTCTGCAGGTAGCTGTGCTTTCCACTACGTGGGCCTCTGCGGCCTGGTAGTATGTTTCCCCCAACGGATATTTTAACACATAAGAAACACATTTATGTTCTTGGGATTTATCCCTGAACATTCTAATCTTCATTATTTACTCGCCAAAGACATAAATCTTGACCACATAAATATCGAATGAGTTTTTAGTGCTTGGAATCTAGGAAGGGATTTACACTAAATGGCAAAATATATCATGGAAAAGGAAAGATGAACCTTTTGCAAAAGCGTTTTCATAAAAAACAGTAAAGGATTTGGCACAGTCATTATTCACTAGTGGTTAGAACATAACAACTGATAACTTTTATGCATTTCTAAGAGTTTCTAGTGACAACACTTATGTCCCTATTCCTGGGTAAATTTCTACTGGAGAAGAAACTAGTGTTATGAGCTGACACACAGGAAATACCATCCGAACTGAGAGATTATATGGTAGATAATTATGTTTTAAAATTTTTGGACACCATGGGAATCCTTGGTTGTACCCAAAACAACAAAATTATTTATCTTCTTAACACAATACATCAGAACCAAGACCATGTAACGACAATAAAGAAACCATTCTTGCATATAACAAAACAAGTTGACCTCACAGATTGACTATTACACATCATAATGTGTAATAGTCAATCTGTGAGGTCAACTTTGTTTTCAAATCCATTTTATGTCATTGTCATTTCATTGTTTGTCAAATTCATTTTATGTTATTCTTGTCATAAAATGAATTTGAAATGAATTAATGAATACGAAATGAATGCTTTGAATGGGTACATAATCTTCACAAAACTGATTCAAGGCTAATGTCAGTGGGAAAGGAGTATATGCAACTGGCAGAATTATTTTCCTGTGCAAATATGAGAACATGAGTGAGAAATCCTATCCCCAAAATAACCCTAAACGCTCTGCAAGTCTTCGGGATTCACAGGAATACAAGTCTGGAATTCCCCTAGATTCCAAAGAAAATAAAGAGGTAAGGCAAATATTTACAAATGTAAATACCATGGCAAAATTGTTATAAATTCTTTCCATTGAGGTCGATACTTTCTTTCGAGGTGCTATCTATGCCTCGTCAAAAAAGATAAAAAAACAAAATCACAGGACTTCATGTGCGAAAACAAACATTCACCAGAACATTATAAAACAGTATTTTGTGATATAGTTGCAAATAAAATATGTAACATTTCTTATTACGTGTTAAGAGTTTAAAAAACGAAGTTTATTTAATCATAAAATTCATTGCATTCATTACTTCTTCATCCTATCCCCAAATGAGAGTTTCATTCAGACGGGGCTTCTGAGGCCCACAAAGTGGAAAGTCGCAAAATCAGAGCTCTGTGCATCGAAGGGTTAAATGAAATTTACAATTAAAATAAAATCATCAGTTGCTTTTCGACAGCTGAAAAAGTTAAAAATTGAATAACGACATTTAATTCAAATGAAATCACACCAGAACCCCAATTCAAACAAAATATCCCAATTATCAATTTTTAAAACAAAAACACTAAAAAGTATGCTCAGAAGTACCTCAAAATCCAAAAACCTCATTCATAATTCTGTAATTTTACTAAACAGTTTCAATGAACATTATAACCTTAGCAGAATATTTTTGCTTTTCAACTTATGCCTAATACTAAAAAAATTTCGTCAAAAGTATTTTTTTGCGTATTTGCCAATAATTGACATTTTTTAATAAACAAATAAAATGCACTCAGCTGCTCACAAACAAAATAATTTTTTACTTTATGTACGTGGCAGAACGAACCTTCACAAAAATATTAATTTGCATTTACTTGTGGGTTTAAATGTTTTTGAGAGTTATAAGAAAATAATTGATAAATATTTTCATGAAATTGTCCGTCGAGATAAAATAAGAGATTTGACATATGCAATAATCAAAAATTCAAATTTCACACAGAATTAAAGTCCAAAGACCTGAGAAACCTATAAATCATAGCAATAATCAATATTTCATGAAATTTATAATTTACAAATGTTAATGACCATTTTTTGACAAATGGAATTATTAAAAATTTAATTCTGACACTGGATTCAAGTTCAGTTACACCAAAACTCAAATCTGGGGTCCCCATGGTACTCAGAGGGTTAAGATGATTTTAAGAAACAAAAATAGTGATACCTCAGGCAATACCGAGTTTTGACATTGTCATCAATGACACTATTTTCTGGACAATTTGCAATATTGATATTTGCAATATTGAAACTGATATTTGCAATTTGATGATATTGATTTACTTGTGAAGAAATTTTACTGTATATTACATGATATTATTGATATTAATGCTCCAATTTTGAAAAATAATATGAGCAAATATCCGCAATGGTATACCAGGGACATAATTCATATGATTAATTTGAAAAAGAAATTATTCAAAAGGTATAGAATCGCTCATCTCAATGATCTTAAGGTTCTTAAGGGCTCTTGTTAATTTAATTAAGCGTCAGATTAAGACTAAATTTGAAGAGTTTAATGAGTGAAATGAATTGTATTTGAAGAATAATCCGCAAAAATTTTGGTCCTTGAGCATTAACAAATCTAGATCTAGTCGAATCCCATCTGCGCTTAGTTATAATAATTGTCATTCTTCTGATCCGGCGACTATTGTTAACATTTTTGCACAATTCTTTAGTAATGTTTACACACATAATTTTATTACACCCACAACTACTGAGAAATATTGCGCAGATAATATTAGTCGAAGAATGTATATTACCATTGACTGTATTGTGGATAAGTTGAGTAAGTTTCCTGTTAAATTACCTACAACAGATTTATACATAAGTCTAAGTTGTTCCAAGGTATTAATTTCTTGAATGATATGTCTGCTTGGTATGCTGGTGACATAGACTTATTAGCTGATCCAGTTGAGACACTATGTAAAAAGGTATGCAATATGTGAATGCCATCGCCATTAATTAATGTACAAATATCCTGTAATGGGTTCTACCTGCTGGATTTATTCTTGTAAATAAATAAATACATAAATATTATTTGGACTATAAAGTAAGGATTCAGTTAAAAATAAAATATCAGGTCTCTTCAAAATCAGGTTGTCTTATATTCAGTCAACTTATATTCAGGTAAATAAGGTTAGAGAAGGACCCAGCAAAAACTCATTGAAACAGACATGTAGAAATCCAAGAAACTTTCTAAGAAAGTTTTCAGACATTTAAGAAGCATCTGTGAATTTTATTTTTTGAGAAAATACCCAAAACACCTAATGTGATTAAAAACTTAATCATAGAAACAAAATAAAGAAGTACCTATGAGTAAAAAATGAAACATGTTCATTTTGTACAAAGAATTACAAATACTACAAGAATTTTGACATAAAGAATGAAAATTTATATTAGTTACTGTATCTTTCATGAACAAAAACACACGAGAAAAATATGTGAACTTGGGTGCAAATCTAAAACATAACACACACAAAATTACAATGTACTGTACAAATTTCAAAACAGTTATGGCCAAAGTCCAAAATCAGGCAGATTCCCAAATTAGCCAGTTGTTTTGCACATTTGCAGGCCTTGTTGGATAAACTTTATGAATTATGGTGAATGGATCATTATTGACATCATCTGGCTACTTTGTGAATTAGCCACAAAGTGCTCGATAAAGTAAGCTGATTGCCTGAGTGAAAGTGTTGGTGAGAAGTACTTTAGCATAAAAATGCACTAGAAGTTGTGTGTTGCACAGACTCTTAGGTTGTTTTATGTGCACAGAGATGGCTGAAGGCCAGATCCTTGTCACCCCATCTTGGAAATGAATGGCCAGAACATCAACTGAGATACATAATGAAATTAGGTTACATGAAGTGATATAGTTAAATATACACTAATGACTGATGCAGAGGAACTCGAAATAGACATCAGCAGTCTGACCCTTGCTTATCGCATATCTGCTATTCCTCCTCTCTGTAATGTTGAAGTACACTTCAACTACACTGGCCATCTTGTGCTGGCTAATGTTAACTTCATCTGACCAAAGTTTGATGAATGCTTCGAAGCATTTCCTACCTCAGACTTTATGCACCATCTTTGGCTAATAAATTGGATAATTTGTGAATTAGATTTGGATATTAACCATAACATATAAATTAACAATAAAAAGACATTATTGTACTGGCACTACAAACCTTGGACACATCCAACATAAGGCCAAAATCACCCAGTTTAAATGTATTATCAGAAGACACAAGAATGTTATCTGGTTTGATATCAAGGTGGATTAGTTGATTTGTGTGAAGGTGTTTCACAGCCTGAAACAACCAGAATCATAGAAAGAAGAATAAGAAACCCAACATCATAATACCAGTGCACATTTTCACAATTAGTTACACTAAATGAACATTTCAAATTCTCTGAAAAGCAACAAGCACTTTATTATGACTTCAAGTCTATATTTAGAAAATTGGGATATTTAAGTTCACATTCCACCTTCCAAATCCAGATTCTTACTGTTCTTCAAAATCATAAATGAAATCTTCCTATCATTATTGTTACTATATATTTTTACTATTGTCTCTATATATTGTTATTATTATTATTATTACAACTACCACAATTGTTACTATTTTTTTACCGTATTGAGTTAAGGAGATATAAACCTATTGCTAATATGTAATCTTGATATACATTTGAAATATGTTTTATTTTCGAATTACCTATTGTCATTTTGGATTATTTATAATCCATGTGGTATTTTAGATAATAATTTCATTGAGTTGATTTCTTTCGTTTTGTTTGCATGTTAATTATCGCCATAATAAGATTTTCTTTGTTAATTAGGTATAACTTAATTTCATTTCAGATTATTGACTACTAATTTTCTTTTATTTTATGTTATTCATTGTTGTCACTAAGAGATCATAAGCTATAATTTGTAATTGAATAGCTACCCTGAATAGACATCTAACCCACAAAAGGAAAAGTTTTCAGGAAATAGAAAAAATCTCTAATCAGTGAAATTAATTTATTCCTGTAAAGAACTTAAATACTATCAATATATTATGAACTGTGAATCACTCTGAAGTCAAATTTTAGTCAAGGCACTACCGCTCATAACATACTTGCATCGATCCGACATCTTGCTGCAGATAGATTACTTTTCGCCAATAGGCTAACTTTACCTGAAGAATAACTTACTTTGGAATGGCCAGTGCATCCTCAGAATTGAGGGGAATGAGTATTATGTCCAATAGGTCACTATTCCACTGAAATCTCAACTTTCGACTTTTTGTGGGTTAGATCTGTATTTGGAGTAACTATTCAATTGTAAGAACCGCAAAGGCAAATACTAATTTATTAAATGAATCTAGATATCATTTGTAACTGCCTTGTTTTCTTTTTGTGTGTTAATTACTGTCATAGTAAAGATTTATTGTTGATGTTAATGAAGTAATTTATGAAATACCAATTAAAATACTGAATCTAATTTTCATTTTAATGAAGAAAAAGTTCTCATTACAGTTGAAGACTTTAATGATGATTAAGTTATTGTTGAAATGATAAGAGGTACAACTGAAATTAGTGAAGTGTAAATATTAATGCTGCATAATATGATTGTCTTTTTTGCTTGTTTACTATTGTCATTACAAGATTTTGATTTGTTAATAATGTATAACTTAATTTCTTTTTTGCCAGTTCCTACTGCCATTTTGTGTTATCTATTGTTATTTAATACTCAATCATAATTATAATTTGTTATTGTAAGAACAGAGAAGAGAAATTCTAAGTAATATTATGTATCTAGGTATAATTTTAACTGTCTTGTGTTAATGATGCAAAAACATTCTTTTGAGGAGATTTGAAATATTTATTTTGTTACTGATAGTAGCCAATTGCCTAATAAGCAGGAATTTCTAATTTAACCTATTAAATAAATTAAAATTAAAAATTTATTTCAATTATAATGGTTCACAGTATAGATAATACTTGGTCAACAGATAAGATGACTGAACGAGCCATGGTCAACTCTGGGTCCATTAAAAAGTGAAAGTTAACTCACCCTTCTGTGACAAGTACAAAAAGCACTTGAGGGAAAAAGTGTACACCAAGAACACTTCTTGTTCTCTGATTAAATTTAATCTTTTACTTTGATTAAATTTAATCTTTTACTTTGATTAAATTTCATCTACAAATTTCAATTTCATTTTGATTCTATCTGAATCATTTGCTAATTTCATTTTCTCTCTTATATGTTTGTTATTGTTTTTATGGTGATGGTGCCAACAATACACTGCGTAAATGCATTTATTGGACATCAACTCAATTTCAATTATTCTTACTATCGTTATTATTGTTACTATTATTATTATTATTATTATTATTATTATTATTACTGCCATCATTTCTATTATATTGATCTGGGCTGTCAGGTGATGCCTACGACATCATTCTATAATATTTGGGTTATAATCATTATATTTTTATATATTTTACCATATCTCATCAGCTTTATATGCCATTTTCTTACATGTTCACTGTAAATTAAACAGCTCTTCATTGTATCTGACTAGCTAATTGTGATGTCGATGACACTTTAAACGGTTTCAAAAGTTATCTTCATATTATTACAGGGTCTACTAAGCAAGTTTATAATAAAAAGAAACTTTAGACATGTAGCCAACTGGCTTTTTCATCCTCTTGATATAGTATGTACAAAATTATTAATTAAGAATTAAAATTAAGTAATAATAATAATAATAATAACAATAATAATAATAATAATAATAATAATAAAAAATCTGGGCAACTCATCTCATTGCATATTCTGTGTTGGAAAAACTAATCCAAATGCTTCCAAAACAGTTGTTCTGAAGAGTACTTTATTTTTGAGTTATCAGGTGGCTTATTAAAGAAAACTTGTACATTCACAAGCTATTCTAGAACATGCTGTTCATTCTTGTAGGTTTAAATTAAAATATAATTTTGTAGTTGAAATTATCCTACAAAAAGGAATTATCCCATTAACGTTATCAAATATGCAACAAATAGCAAAATTATCCTACAAAATGAAAATTATCTGGGTGGCAACACTGATGCTGAACCTTTTCCCTTCCGTGTGATCCATGTCCTACACCGCATGCTGTAAATAACTGCATCCGACAATACAATTTCAAGCAACCTGTGACATTCATCGCCTGGGTGTCATGGTCACCCGACTGGTGTCACATTTAGCTGTCATTACAGCTGCACAGTGAAGTCCTATGGGTGCTCTCATGGTGTGGCAGTGGCAATTGGGGTGCACGTGGTAATTATGGTTTAAGTGTGGCAGTGGCAACAGCAGTAGTGGGGCAGAGGGAGAATGAGTTTGAAAAAAATTCTTAGAATCTTTTGAACAAAATCTGCAAAAAACACAAGTTCACCTCCAGGAAACCAAAACATTTTGAATGAGACCTCATTTGTTTCAACTGGTGGTCTCGAAGTGGGCTAATCGAGAGTGTCAGACAGATGCAGGTTACTCAATCATGACTTGTTCTGAAAGTAACACCTCCCATTTTTTTAAGGTAGCTTATGACCTCAAAAACAAATGTGAGTGGTATCAGACTGAAATTTGATCCTTCCCCATTAATGTTTGCTTAATTTCCTTGCTATTTGTCAGATAGAAGCCCAGTGACAGAGTGCTAAAATGGCATCTGGCTGGAACGCATGTGAGAAGCAGAGATTGAATTTCTCACTTCGGAGGAAATTGCCTGTACTGACATCCACAGACACTTGCTGGACTTTTACAGAGAACATACAGTGGATGTCAGTACAGTGCAGCGACAATGGGTAGTGCATTTCAGCGGTGGTGACAGCGACATGAGTGACAAACCACCTTCTGTTCGTCCACGCACAGCTACCATACAATGCAATGAGGGACTTGATCAGCTCATCCATGCAAAAAGGGACATCATGACCAGAGAACTGCATACGGCACTGAACATTGACAGCAATACATTATATATAATGTTGGGTAAATTGAGTTACTGAAAATTTTACGCAAGGTGTTTCTCACAATCAATTACACACGAACATAAACAACACCGAATGGAAATCTGTAAGGAACTTTTGACCCCATACACAGCTGAAGGACGTGCCTATCTGGATCAAATAATCACTGGTATTGAGACTTGGTGTCACCATTATGACACAGAAACAAAACGATAAACCATGAAATTGCACAATAAGAATTACTCATCCAGGTCACCTCAGTTGGTACAGATTTTTAGGAGGGTGGATTTTTATGAGGTTGGTTAGTGGAGAAAACTCATAGAAAAAAAGGGAGACTATATTGAGAAACAGTGTAACATTCAAAAACCTTTGTTCTAGCATATTGTATTATTTTTTTAATATTTTATTTACTATATTTGCCACACAAACAAATAAAAAGGCATTACTTTCAGAACAACCCTTCCACTATAAAATGATGCAGTTATAAAATATGTATATTTGGTAAAATTACCAGTAACAAATCCAGGAGAATCTTCCACAGCAACTCTTCTGACAATCCAACTCTCAAAATGTACTGTTTTAATGCCACTGAACAGAGTTCCATTTGAACAAACAGGAAAGCATTCTCTTCCCAGGCTCTTATTAACTCAACACAAAAACGACTTTGTGGAATACTAGCATATCTATGAATTTCTCCCAACCTGATACTCCTGTAATCAAGATAAATACATATAAATAAATTTAAAAATTCACAACTACAGAAATTCACATGTAAAAAGATAAAAGTATTGCAATTTAAGATTCAGCAGAAAACATGAAGCATTGGTTTTACTTATTTATATATGTATTTTCACCACACATATAGGATGGACAGTTCGATGATTGCAAGTCTGGAAAGTCCAAAAAGCTGCCAACTGTTGAAAATGTTACATGATCAAAGTTTCAGCTTCAATAACTTTGTGGTCTGTCTCATAAGCACAGAAGTATTTTTCTCATCAGCACAGAAGTATTTAAAAAAAACAAACAACAACAACGGTGGGGATGCATTCAAATTAGAATGAATTTTAATAGAAACATTTTCTTTTTAAGTTTTGGAGAGAATGACTTTCTGGCTTAGGTGATAAGCCTTCTTTCAGGCATACGGGTTAATTGCTGCAGAAACAGCATAATTTTTGTCAGCAGGCAGAATGCAGACTCCTCTTCACCTTCTTCAGTTAAACTGTCAACTGCATTCTGTCTTGTCTCTAGAATTCTCTTCAAAGAATTCTTCATTATCTGCTGTACATTAGAGAACTAGAAATTATTGTTAAAACAAATCCTCTATATCAGACACTACAGTTCTGCATTTGGAATTGAGTATTATAAGTCGAATCTAATCTTCCCAAGTACACTTCCATGATTCTAGTTCACATTAGTAAATAATAAGTTTTGACGAGAGCTTCTTTCTTTACTAAACTTAATGGTCATTTTCCACTTTCTAGAAGTATCACAGCTATCAGAAAGCACGAACTATCACAATTACACATTATCACTATGAAAAGACGCAATTATCACTTTATTACTAACTATCTAATCCATAAAGGTATCACAATTCTAATTATTGACATGTAAGTGGTAAATACTAAGTTCCAATACATCAATATCAAATGTTTGAATAAAGTTGAACATTCTTATGATTGGATTGTTAGATGAATATACCAGTGAAGTTTCATGAAAAAATGTATAAAAAATGTCTGACTGATCATGATGGAACTCAAAATATCAGAAGCACAGGGCTATGTATTAGTTTGTGTAAAAACATGGGCCACACTTCATGGGCCATTATTTTCAATTTACAATCATATTCAAAAAGCCTTTTTATAGCATAATATAGTTACATAAACAAGGTTTGTAGCATACATTTTGTTTTCCAATTACACTTAAAAACTTAGGTTGAAATCTTTCTCTAATGTGTTTCACTGCAAAGAATTCAGTGCAATAAAAGCAGGTTTAAAACAATTTTGTAATGTATTTAACAAAGGCTCTAGCCTGTAAGGGGCGTTTCCAGCCTTAGTTTGCAATTCGACTCAGATTTTCCCATATGTTTGGATATAGAAAATATTATTACAGTAAAATCTGTCTAAGCCGGAATCGATCAGAACACAAAAAAATTCCGGTTTAGGGAGGTTTCAATTTTATACAAGGTTGTCCATTTTATGCCACTTCTGATAACTAAGTTTCTCCCCTGAAAGTAGCAAATTACATGGCTTTATTAAAATTATCAAAATACGTTAACATTTGACGTATTTATGGAAGAAATCACCAATAAATGAATATTAAACCTCTTCACTGACAGATTCCGAGTTGAAAAATACACACCTTACTGGCTGTATTTGGATTGCTTCCTGATTCAATGCACAATGCGTCACAACCCAGAACTATGATATTTTGATACCCAGGCATGGCCTTGTGCAAAGCGTATCTGGTCGAGGTGTTATGATTTTCAACGCGGGGCAGGGAAATGCTTTAATAGAAGCCATGCCTGTACACCTTCCCATGCACAAAAAGTTGGGTGAGAGGGAATTTCCCTACGGCCCCTATGCCTTGAGAGACAAGCAACCACAAGGTCGAATTCTACACTGACAACTCAAGCTCCTCTCCTTCAATGTCCAGCTGCCACGTGTCACAGGGATAGAGAATTTTAAAACAAGCTTGCAGAGGCTTTCATCTCACTAAGAACATCTCACACCTCACTGCCCATTGCATTAAATTCATAAGAATTTTGTTTTATAAAGATTCTCCTCCCTGCAGGACATGAAAATCCGTTCCATTTCCACGTTGGAAAGGTTCCGTTTTATGCTGCGTAAAATGCCATTTAAGTTCAGGGGCTGGAAAAATTTTCTGGTTAAGACAGGTTGTTTCCGGTTTAGACAGATTTTACTGTATTTTCAAAATATGAGGTTAAAATATCCACATGGTAAGTACCTACAGCAAAAAACCGATTTTTTTTTAGTTTAAATTAAGAAAATAATCGATTTATGGCATTTCTTTTATTTCTTTGCTTGTGATATGAACTTAGCTGTAATAATTGGTTAAAAAATTGACTTATAGATGCAGTTCATATTAGAAGCAAAGAAATAAAACCAATACCATAAAATGATTATTTTCTTAATTTAAACACGAAAAAATGGGTTTTTTTGCTGTAAGTACTTACCATGTTGATATTTTAAACCTCATATTTTGAAAATAATAATATTTTCTACATCCAACCATGCGGGAAAAATCTGAGTCGAATTGCAGAATAAGACCGGTAAACTCCCTTATCTGGCTATAGTCTTTAAACATTCAAGAAGTCAAGTTTCGCATTCAGCCTATGTTAAAACTGTCTCTGAATCTGTACATTTCTCAAGCAGGTAGTAAAAATAAAAACTGAACCCAGAAACATCTATTCTATATGTAGATAAACGGAAATGTGCATATGTGTGTCGCACATAGACACATAAGAGCAATTTCAACCCTCAACCAATTTCAGCACTCAACTAATTTCACTGAAATGTTCTTGTTAATAAATGGGAGTGTTTAAAGAGTGGTTTGAATTCAATTGAACATGTGGGGGCATTGTTGATGATGATTTGTTTATGATGACTCATGGGCCCCTCAATTCTACAGAACCCACCACTCAGTCAAGTATTAAGCACGTCTTCACTGCAGACAAGTATTCTGCCCCAGCGATTGTGAAATATCAGCCAGATTTATTACTTGAATCTTGGACAAGTAAATCAAATTTCTCCAAGATAGTGTCATAGTGAACGCATGCCCAAATTTGAGGGAGAACTGTAGGAAAACAATAGGATATCTGACAACCATGTACAAACCAGGACATTGAACAAACCCATTCTTGTGAGAAAGTCATCTATTAGAATTTTCGTACTGTGCATAAAACGCATGTTAATAATCACATGACCAGTAGTGTGTGATGTGTAATACACTGCAAAACATTGCCGGGTCCACTAATTCTCTATGAAATTAATAAAAGAATACATTCATATGATTAAAAGTTCCAATTTTTCCATTAAAAAAAAGTGACAAACCCGTTTTATGAAAGTGGCCATTTCTTATTAATTCAGGTCTGATGAGACTGATCATATCATTACCAGGGAACATAATCTGATTGCGCTGACACTGTCATAACATCATTTTGTAACCAATAGGCAACTTTTGAGTCCTCAAAGGTATGAACCATGGCTTCTTGCAACCACCATAGTAATATTTAGAGTAGCATTAGTATATAGCAGTCATTAAAATATAAAAGAAATAAAGTGATTGCATTAGATAGAGTTTATCTACAATACAACCCAATACAATAAAAAATACAATCAAATAAAAGCAATACAATACAGGGCAAGCAACACAATTCATGGATTGAGAATAAATTTCATGTTAATACTGAAAACAGGAATTCACACCTTCATACATACATAATACATACTCTTCAAACACAATACATAAATGGAGGCACCCAACATTAACAAAGT
The DNA here is from genome assembly GCA_031308135.1 of Acheta domesticus. Lineage (NCBI taxonomy): Eukaryota > Metazoa > Arthropoda > Insecta > Orthoptera > Gryllidae > Acheta > Acheta domesticus. The sequence continues at coordinate 19,609,580 of JAHLJT010008446.1, forward strand.
TAAATCACTTGCTTATTACTGGATAGATTTCTTATTAACTTCAAAAAAGTAAAGTAACTTAAAAACTTATTAACTTCAAAAAGTAACTTAAAAAAGTAGTTCTAGACAAATTTTAGTCCTACACATTTAGAGAACAATTAAATAGACTTGCTTACCTCTGTTTTCTGTTTGTAAAAGGTTTTTTAAATCGTTTAACAGCATATAATTTCCCATCATCTTTACTTCTCGCTTCAAATACAACACCAAACGATCCTTCAGCCAGATACTTAACATCATCAAAACACTGTTCAATGTAGCTCACTTTTATCTGTGGTGAATATGTGGAACTCAATGTACTTTTACTTAAATGTTCTGGAAGGGCGACTGGTTGGGCCACTTGAGAAAACAACAATTCTTCATGTGCAATTCCTGAAATGTCTTCCTTATATGGCGTTTCACTTGCAAGAGCGTTACTCTTGCTTACAAATAATGACTGGGAAATCAAAGAAAAGAACAAATCACAATTATCTGCTTCTTTAAATGCAAAACAATAATTTAGTCACAAAAATTAGCATTGTAATAGTAACAATAATGAAATCAATAAAGATAATACTAACAGTAATCTTTGATATTTTCAAGAGGCCTGTGCATTGGTCTATTGTCCTTAGATAATAACAAAAAAAAATAATGAAAAACAATGCAGTACAGAAATTAAATCTAACATGCTTAAAAATAGTCAATTCCCAAATGACAAATTTAGAAGCTATATTAAAATTTCATTATCCCATTCTGAATATTTTTATACTACAAAAAATATGAAACGATAGAAGTTCAAAACAAAGTTTGTTGCATTTGTGAGATATAGCATACTCAAGATCTACATCACATAAACACAATGAACATGCCAAAACACTCAGTTTCCAATTATTCATATTTCATGAATATTAAATCGAGAAGGATTCTTGCAAAGTTCTAAGACTAGTGCAGACAATTTTGGTACTTGTTTTGGATACAAAGAACTAAAATAAGCCAAAAATGGGGCAGATTCGTTGTTGACATGTTGTCGTTATGATTTCAACTTAATATATCATCAAGACAAAAAATTATATTTTAATTATCAATATGTTAAGTGATTGAAACTGTCACAACAAAAACGTCAATGAACTTTTACTCAAATAATCCTAAACGACCAACACATGGATCACTGCTTTTGAAATGTGCATTAATAAATAAAAAAACTTAAATCTCACTGCAAAATATTTGAGAAACAACATAACGATCCATTTCTATTCAGTAGGGAGGGTGAATGTGAAGTTGATTAATATTACCAACTACCTGGAAATTTCGCTGGAATAATTCACTCATTGTGATGTAATAATTTTGCCTCAAGAAAAATAAATTTAATTTCATAAACACTTAAATTGTTGAGCATACCAATATACTCCACAGGGGAGCGCGGGGACCCCGCATGGAGAACGGTACCGGCATTCCGGTGCTAACCTACCGCCCCGACCTGGCCCCGACTCTCCACCTGTGGCTTCTGGCGATCTGCCACTGCAGCGGCGCATAGGCCACGCGAAGTATACTTCGGTTTTTGTTTCTTGGCGCGTGAGAGTGTCATCACAATGGAATATCTCATGTATTTCACGTCGTTCTCGGTTTAGCCGCTAGAACTCGCGTGATCGCGAATCTATCGAGCAGTGCTGACGATCATGCAACTTCGAGCGGCATAACCGAGAACGACGCGAAATACCGTGAGATATTCCATTTTGATGACAACCCCCCACGCGCCAAGAAAGAAAAACTGAAGGATATACGTGGGTTTAATTTTTTGGCGCTTGGGGGGTTGTCTTTACGACGGAATATCTCACGGTATTCTCCATCATTGTCGGTCGGGCCGCTAGGAGTCGCATGATCGCCAGTACTGCTCAATACAGTCGCGATCATGCGACTCCCAGCGGCACAACCGACAATGACGCAGAATACCGTGAGATATTGCATCGTGAAGTCAAGCTCCCAAGCGCCGAAAAATAAAAACCCAAGTTGAGTTTTTATTTCTTGGCGCGTAATGGTGTCATTCACGCTGCAATATCTCACGGCATTTCCTGTCATTGTCGGTCGTGCGCTAGAAATCGCATGATCACGACTGTATCAAGCAGCGCGATGTGACTAGTGGCATCTGGCGGCATAGTTGAGAAATACGCGAAAAGCCGTGAGATATTCCAGTGTTACGACAGGGTCTCACGCGCCAAAAAATAAAAACCCAAATTTATACTACAACTTACGCTCCAATTTAAACGTAGTGGTGCTGCAAGATCACAAGCTGCAAAGCAAGCTGCAAGCAAAAAGTAGTGGTGCAAGATCACAAGCTGCACAGAGAGGGGGACATTTATCCAATCGGAAACTCCATTATCAAAAATGTAAGTCCTACTGAAGTTCTCGATTAGACAAGCGTCCCCCTCTCCGACCAGCTTGGGACTTTGAGGCACCATTTATGTTTAAATTGGAGTGTAATTTTACGACAAAACAGAATAAGAAATAAGGATGAAAAGAATAACTTACGACTATTTAATTTAAATGAAAAAAATAAAAGAATACAGGAACACATGGGCAAACCACGTACAAAGAATGGAAAATTCTAGAACTCAGAAAGAATTAACACAATAGGTACCAGGGATTATACTTTGGCTTTTCTTTCTTGGCGCACGGGGTAGTGTCAATAAAATGGAATATTTCACAGTGATTCGCTTTCTTTTTTGGTTGTGCCGGTAAGAGTCGCATGATCGCGATTGTATCGAGCAGTGCTGGCGATCATATGCGATACCTGACGGCACAACGGAGAACGACGCAAAATATCGTGAGATATTCCATTTTGATGACACCTCCCCTCCGTGCGCCAAGAAAGAAAAACCGAAGTATAACACCAGTATTCATCCATGACAATACCGCCCTCAAGGAAATCGGTCAGTGGGACGACCGAAAACAAAGTGTAAGGACCAATGAGTGTGCAATGGACCTATAGAGATGTCCAGAATGTCCTGGGCCTGCTGTCCAGAATGTCCTGGGCCTGCTGTCCTGCGTTGTGATGTCCAGATTGACGTCACAACGTTTGGCGGGAAAGTGCCGGGTGGCAACCTCTGCTGTGCGTGTTAATTATTCCTATCGAATTTGTAAGTTTTTGGCTATTTTATGCGGTTATCGAGGTTTGTGCTCTTTTTGTTATTTACAATATTTGTTATTTACAATAATTTTTGTATTACTTCCGTTTGTTTAGATTCTGGCTGCGCATCTTGTTCACAAATTTAATTTAAAGAAGCACTATTCTATCAGACATAGATCAAGTCACTTTTGATTTTGAAAGTCGTTCAAAATACATATCACTACCTGAGCGATGATGCTAATGAGTTAATTTGTAATCAAATGAAATGGATCTACCTACATTTCTACATTTGGATCTACCTGTCCTTTCATCGGATTTGAAAAGTGCCAACGAATTTCGGGCCTCTATGTTATTCGAGTTGAAGAGACTCGCTCCGTATATTTTTATAAACTGTCAGCTTTTTAAATATTTATTTTAGAAAATTGTATTAATTATTATCACTGAGAGAAATATTACCCATATTAAACTTTAATAATCGTTCGGAAAAGTCCCGAAATTTTATAAACATCTCTAAAATGTTAGTAAATTTTCACGGAATGGAGTTCAACAGTAAGTTAAGCAGAATTTAATATCATTTAACGTATTAATTTTTCAAAGTATTAATTATATGGTTGATTTTTTTAAACTGGAAATAACCATCGAACATTTCTGGCTTGACACTAGAAATCCACTTTTGACATGAAGATACTATAATTTTACTTTCCGGATTTCTAGGAACGATAGGAAATCTAAAAAACAGCTACTCTGTCTTTTCTGCCCCATTTCGCCCCAGTTCAATACCGCACACAACTTTGTTATCGTGAAAATATAACGTTAGTTTAGAGAACCAAGAACAGCTCACTGCGAGAAAGTGTATCTAAACAAAACAAAAACGTTTTTAAACCACTACTGGCAGAGGAAAACTTCCAACGAAGAATGATCGCGACGTTTCAAAAGAAAATGGACACCTATGTCGTGTTTTGACCATAAGCTCACGGCTTGTAGCCAGCAGCCTCACAGGACATATCTATAGATATGTCTACAACATGTGAGCTTTTGTAGTTCGGAGGGCAGCACCGTCGCCGCTGGGTGGCAAGCGGTAGGTGTCACTTTTTCCCTTGTCACTTTAGAACAATGCTGCTTAGTATAGATAATTGGTAAATTTCAAGGACAGGGTTCGGCTCCTATTGACGCGCACGATTCGGTTCCGAACGAGTCACTCGCGGCGCCGCCACAGTGTGCCCGGCCACACGGCCACGTGGCCAACGCACTTTCGTGTGGAATCGTGACGCTTCGCTACCCGTGTCCAAGTTGGGGACGAGGCTCGGGCCTTCGGCCCTCGCGTTAACATAAAACATCCTTGAGTCTGTCCAACGCATAATTACCAACGCATTTTATGCATTAAATGCATTTAACGCATTTAACAATATGCATGCAACGCATTTTATGCATTTAACCATTAATCCATTAATCCATTACACATTCGCACCTCACCGCACAATGCAAGCACAAAGGCATCTTCCCGCTCCCTGAGTGATCCGTTCTCATGGTCCACGCGAGTGAACCATGCGCAAGTGAACCGTGCACCGTTGATTTAGTGAGCCGAACCCTGTCCTTAAAATCTATTTATTTATTTACGTCAAGAACAGTTAAAAACTGCGTGTGACGAGCTATGGGGAGAAGTGAATTTTGTGCACGTTTTCATAATTCTGTGGTCTCCAGATCAGCCATATAATTTTATGTAATGATAATGAAATGACCCTTTTTATAGGTGTTTTTTGCATTTTTCATCGATTTCCACTAATAAATCATTTTCACATTTTCCCATACGTTTAATGTATATTTGGCTGATATAATTGATTAGCATTTTAATGGTCTGTCTGTACTTGGCGCGATAGCCCGTTACGGGCCAGGGCCTTCCAACAGCGTCCAGGTTTCGCGGCGATGGGTTAAGGCTAAACGTACCGTCACTAGTTCAATTTGCCACCACAACGTGGCAGCACCAAAATAAGCAAATTTACTTTACTGATAACGTCTGAACAGATGGTCCGATTTTCGATCGGTAAACGGAATTGACTCCATTTTAAAATAGAATTTACGCGACGACGCCCTTTTCGCAAAACCACTAGCAGAAACTCATTTTTAATTTTTTCTCGTAGTTCCGGGAACAATTTCAAAAATTTGGACTGATAGCACGATGGCAACCAGCTTCCAGAATCCAACGCCGTGTCAATCATGCACATCGGATAAATAGGAGCGTCGTAAAGTCAAATTTGAAAAAAACTCCTCATCCCACTCCCCATTTGTTGCATTTAAAAGGGCGAGAATCTAATAATCAGAATTGCCACTGAGATTATTAATGTAAAAGTGGCACAAAATTAATTTAATTAAATTTCTTACGGTCGCCAGCCACAGAAGTGGCACATTAGTGTTAACTTTAATGATTACCTAGCCTCTGGAACTCAGTGAGGAGCCAGAGGTAGAAATCTGACCAGTGCACCTACTGGAAGATTGCGGAGTCAACAAGAAACCTCCTAAGCAATCAAACTTTTTATCCAAAGACTTGAAGAGTCAATAATTACAATTTTTATAGGCACTTGAGGACGGTCATCTAACGAGAGGAGAGGATCCCTAATTAGGAGGAGATCACATATCAAACATATGACTTCAACATCAATTACATTTATTGATCAAAGAATATGCCGAAGCATTTACAAAGTCGAAGTTCACACCTGTAAATACATAATCATAGCTACATGTTGGAAAGGGAATTGCTCCCAGGCAACTAACATCTGAAAGCAATATAACAGAATTACGACCAATATCGAGAAAACAGCAAAATTACAATGAATTGACAAACGGAATTACAACAAAATGTTAGAACAACCAATAACCAGTGAAATTACAATAAATTACAACAATGTCTGAAACAATAGCAAAACCCAGTGAAATTACAATCAATTACAACAATTTGTGGAATAATGGAAAATCAACACATTAGAAATTAACAATCTGAAAAAGGATTGTTCACGCAGAAATTAATATTGCTGAGCGCAAGTGGTAATATAACCCACTTTAGGGATAGGCTTGCGCCGCAATGAAATTACCAATTGTGACGAGGTAGGCATCTCGCCAAGTACCTTCTTTACATATAAATGAACAAACTGAGTTTTACGCAGCAAGAATCGAACAATAGATACATCTGAAGAAAAAAAATCACTCGGGGAAAAAACCTTTGCAAAACTTGAAACTGACAATCGAAACTCATTAAAATTAGCAATTCTCGGAAAAGGATCAAACGATTAGTGCAAAAAATGGTTCTCTCTCTCTTAACAACATTTTCATTAAACAAGTACGTATTGACAATGATATTTTTGTGTTGCTAGGTCTAGAATTGCCACTCGGGCAATATTTCAACAATAGGACTTGCAAGTGTCGCTGCGGGTCACATCGCCCGCTCTCCCTGCCAAGCCACTGACTTACAACCAAGAATACGACAGACCTGACGTGGCTCAGCAGGCCCTTGTGCCTGCCACGGAGCCGAGCGATGGACTGACTTGCTTTTCACGACCACTGCCAGAACAATACGGGCCACACAAGCTGCCACTTTTTACCTGCAACAATTGCGAAGCAGGTCCACGTTGAGTGCCCCGCCTATTCCATATGAATAAGGCTACTGACACCCGAATGCGCCGAACGGCGACTTCACATGAGATCCACGTACGGCGTACGCCGACGTGACCTCTCCGGTGCGTGTGCAGCGACACGACTTCACGTTAGGCGAGAAACTGCCTTATAAACTCACTTACATGTAAAACGTTCGCCAGGCTGTCAATATAGAAAAAGTACAACGTTAGCACACAGCAACACAACACATCATTACATTAGAAATACCATTGCCAATACACCAAAAACCAAGTCCAAATCGGACACACAGAGAGAGAGAGAGAGGAGAGAGAGAGAGAGAGAGAGAGAGCAGAACCAGTGAATCTTTAAAACATAACGACTCGCAGGCCGGGCTATCTTGCAAAGAGAATTTCTAGTTAAGAATCAAACGGACAGAGTAACATCCCTGCAAGTAGCAGCGAACGAGCGAGTACTTTGTGCAGCTTTGTGAACGCACGAAAGTGCAATGCGCGTTCACGCCACCGCGGTGCAGCCATTCCTACCCATACGGGTATCTATGGCCAATCCTGTAACAGATGAAAAGAACAGAAGGTCAGAACGACAATAGCCAACTGGCGCGCGCATTGCGTGTGCAGAAATACAAAGTTTTATGTTTTCAAGTCTCATTTAGCTGTTTCAGATTTCTCTTACTCCAGAAAGTGCTTCGGTCGCATATATTTCGCCCATTGTTCGGGTTAGTATGAAGCGAGCGCGGAAATGAGAGTGTTTTCCGAGTCAGCGGCGTCTTTAAAAAAATTTGATGTATTTTTTTGATGTGATCTATGAGCATTGGCATTGATAAATCGCGGTGTAGCACTAGCAGAGGGCGGCCCTGAGGCATTCATTTTGAACTACTTGCAGTTTTTTCAGGTGTGAATCTGCTGCAATTGCCCAACTCGGGCATGCGTAGTCCATTTGCGGCCTAAAAATTGCTTTATAAAGCGTGAGGCAGTTGAGCCATTCCACGTCAAATCGCACAAGAATTGACACGACTTTTTGTAAAATGTAAACGCCAAACAAAATGCGAACGCTGAGGCCGCAGTGATTGCGGCTGCGGCGGAGGTGGCGTGGGAGAGCGGCGGCGCGAAGGTTCGCGCTCCCGTGAGGGAGAACGCGACGCCTCCGACTGCGTGTCGGCCGCTCGCCTCTGCTGGATGCGGGCGCGCCTCTCGCGATCCCGCTGCTGGCGCCGGTGCCGCTCCTGCTGCGCCGGATTGCCCCTGTAACAACGGCGCTTGAATTCGGGGCAGCCCCGGTATCTCGCGCCGTGGTTGTCGCCATCGCAATTAGCGCAATGGCGCTCCTCCGCGGGGGCGTTCGCCCCCAGAGGGCAACGCGCGACGTCGTGAGCGTCGCCGCATTGCCTGGAGCGCGTGCGGCGCTTGCAGTTGCGCGCCACATGTCCGAAATCCAGGCAATTGTGGCATTGCGTGGGCCCGCGCGGTGGCCGATACAGCTCCACGCGGACGCGGAGCCCACGAATCGCCTGAACCTCTAGGAGCCCCCGGTGGCGCTCCGTATCCTGAAGCGACGCAATGATGAGCGGCAGCACCCTGCTGCGCCGTCCCGGCCGCTGCACAGAGGGCTAAATGGCCAATCTAGGCGGAACTAGACCCCCCTCCCTAACATTTTAATTTCGACTTTTTGTGTTAGTGAATTTGATCGTCGATGTTGGTAGAATGATATTTGAGAGTTGATTTATTCTTTCGGCTCATGTTTTCTACGCTGGAGAAGTGAATTACTTATCATATCTTGAAGGAAGCGCTGCATGAGGCAGTCGCTCTGCAGCCACTCGAAGAATCAAACGCGCTCAGATCTCAATGAAAGGCGAATGCCAAACTCTGCAATATGGAAGATGTTCAGTGAAGTATGTTATTTTCAACAGTACTTATATAATTTCAATTCTTTGCTTCTCTCTTCGTAAAATCAACTGTAAAGAAGGCGTTGCGCGCGACCTAAATTTTATATTTTCTCGACTTTCAAGTAGATTTTCAACAATGTGAATTAACTTGCATTACAGTAAAACATATGTCACTAAATAGGTTCGTGTCTTAACTTTATGATGCACTAAGTTTCACGTCCAGATACGTCCAGATGAGGATATTATGTTTTATTTCAGACGATGGCGCGCATCCAGTAGTCACCTACCGTGATCTGTTTCCCGTTTCGCGCAACAGAGGGGACATGAAAGCAGAGCTAATGTCTTTTGTACAAAATAGATTAGATTTTCAAGAGTGAGAATAAACAATGGAGAAATGCTCTAAAGATGCTGTAACAGTATTTTATAACATTTTTTAGTTGGTGGAGAAAATGCCACCACGTCGAGCATCATTTCATTTAAAAGTATTCTGGGTGGCTCGATGCTGTAATTCAGTTTCCGGAAGTGGAATACAGGGCAATAACTCCTAAAATGATTGAAGCTACGCCATCTACTAGTTCAGGTGCACGCCGGCCGAGGAAAAGTTTTAATGAGTGTACTGAGAAGGGTAAAAGAAACCGCATCGAAACATTACTTACGTCCCACTCGAAGGAAGAAATTGTATACGCAGCGAGGCAATCACTCCATACGTCGGGTAAAAGAGATGCGCCAACATGTTGCAGGAGATGACTACAACTCGTCGCACAATAAGAGGACTGACTCTTATAAATTGTTGTGTTCTTGTTGGCCAATTGTAATGTTGTAATTTCAAATTGTCAATGGAAATGGTGTGAATCAACCAAGGCAATGAAAGATGTAAGAACATTAAGTTGAAGAAGCAGTGAAATTGTTTGAGGGGTCAACATGGGAGTGTATGGAAGAAAATCTTGTAAAAGGCAAGTATAGACAAACAGCGGGTTAGAAAAGGGTTAATCTGCAATAAAACATTATGATTGGTGCCTTTATGTGAAACATAAACGTTATAAACTCAAGAAGAAGAAGAAGACGAAGAAGAAGAAACATTTCTTATCAATTGTGAAAAAATAAATAAATAGTTTAGAATTGTGCACTATAAAATAAAATATTAATAAATTCATTTATGTTTTGATTTGATTATTGAGAATAAAATATATTTGCGTTCGGAGTAGTCATTATATTTTTTTAAATTTTTTCGAACACAATTTATTAATAATAATTTGTATTCATTAGTAATTATAATCATTAATGAGTAAAACGGAAGTATACTTTAATGTGTGTTAATTTCAAACCTTAACATCCCTTTACATTCCCTAGAATCACTTAAAACAAAAGATTTAAGGCTAGTTCCGTCTAGAATCGCCATTTAGCCCAGTGTGCGCTGGCTCGTCATCCGCTCCAGCTTGGTAACCTGGGCCAGGTTACTATGGTGCATGTCCAGCGAAAGTTCTAGCGGTATGCCCCGAAGGACACACCGCAGAACTTTCGTGTTCCCTGTGGAGTATGTGTGATACTCCACAGCTCTTTCATTCAGGGCGGCGAGCGCATCCTGGAACCCCGCGTGAGAGGCGCACAGAACCCGTACGGCGTCACCGGCCACCTCCGCGGTGATCTCGGCGTCACCGCAGGCCGTCTGCAGCCCCTCAAGGAGGCCGAAAATGTCCGCCACCCCGTAAAGAAAGATAGGGGTGGGCGGCGGCGGCGGACGAGCGTGAACTCGCCCTCCCCGTCGTCCTCGTCCTCGCCGGCTGGCGCAGGAGAGGCGGTGGCTGCGCCCGCTGAGGCGGGCGGCGTCGAGGTCGCGGCGGCGGCGCCCGCAGTGGCGGGCGTCGGCGTCGGCGTTTTTTTTAAAATTTTATTTTATTACTTGAATGACTAATACATGGTTCAGTAATATTACTTTTTCACATGCAGTTTTTCTGGTTTACATTTAACCTAACCTAAAAACTATTTCTAATCTAACTACAAAATTGGTTAAGGATATTCATTGAGCACCTACGCTTAGTTTACATCTGAGAATATATTGAGGAAGGTGTGTAGAGGATGTCTGTTGCGGATTCGGGTCGGAAATTCGTTAAGTGTGGCTAGGTTGTAGTGGGCTATTTGGTTTATTGAGGATATATTTGAGTAGACATTGTTGGAGAGATGAGCGATATGATGATTGATGGTTGGTAAATGTAATTCCCTGTGTAGTTGATCATTTGAAATGAACCATGGGGCGTGAGTGGCTAATCTTAAGAATTTGTTTTGCATTATTTGGATTTTATTGATGTTTGTCTGTGAAGCGTTCGTCTAGATGGGGCAAGCGTATAGCATTAGAGGTCTGATTATTGTCTTATACAGGGCGATCGCATTGTTTAAGGAGAGACTGCTTTTGTGATTTAGTAGTGGTTTTAGTTGAATTAATTTGATTTTGGTTTGTTGAATTTTCGTTGCTATGTGTGATTTCCAGGTTAATCTTGTGTCGAAGTTTAGTCCTAAGTATTTAACAGTTTGGTTGTACGGGGTTAAGGGAATTGTGTTGTTGTTAATTTGGAGTGGGGCGGGTGTGGCGAATGTTCTGAGAGAGAATATTTTGTCTGTTGATTTGACGGATTAAGCTTGATTTTCCATTTTAGAGACAAATCTATGTTTTTCAGATGCTTTTGAATTTTATTGCAAATGTGGCTTACTGAATGGTGAGACATGAAGATGGCAGTATCGTCAGCAAATTGTGCGATATGTGTGTAGGGAGAGGTAGGTATATCAGATGTATATAGGTTGAAAAGGGTGGGTGAAAGGGGAGAACCTTGGGGAAGTCCTGCTTTTATTCTGCGGGGGTTGGAAACATGATTTTCGACAGTTACTGTAAATGTTCTGTCTGTTATGAAACTTTTGATGATTTGTAGTAAATAATTTGGAGTTCCTATAGATTTTAGTTTATATATTAAGCCTGGGTGCCAAACTCTGTCGAAAGCCTGTGAAATATCCACCACCCACCCTTATTCTGAACCCTCTTACCCCCTCCTGTGAACCTACTCCCGTTTCTTCCATTCCCACTACCAATGACGCCTCTATTTCCTCACAACCTGTGACTGCTGGGACACATTACAACCTTCGACCACGCACTCGAGGTAAAAATGGAGTAAATATATAGCAACTACAGTCAGATGCAGCAAAAAAACATTCGTGTAGGTACTTGCAAAAAAATAAAGATATTGCACCATAATGTTCAATCCCTTTCAAATAAAACTGAGTTTATCGAGGCAGCTCTACAGAGCGATTTAAATCAAATGGATGTTCTTTGCTTTACAGAAACATTGGTTATCTCCTAATGAACTTAGCATTTTCCAAATTCCAAACTTTTACCTCGCAGGCTATTATTGTAGAAAAAGAGAATCTCATTAAAGTCCTGCATATGGAGGTTCTTGTATTTACGTTAAAAATAATATTGATTCTATCTCCTTGACGGAATTCAATGAGTATTCCGTTGAAAATGTTTTTGAAATTTCTGTTGTACATCTTCCTGTGCTAAAAATGACATTGCTTTGCATCTACAGGCCTCCAACAAAGAGAGCTGCAGATTACATTTTGTTCTTAGAAAAACTAGAGATAACACTTATCAAAGTCATCAATCGCTCTTTTGAATCCATTGTTGTATGTGGAGATTTTAACATTGATTTTCTGGTCGAATCTTGCGAGAAAGAGCAGTTTCTTAACTTAATTAATTCCTTCAATTTAGATATTACAATAAAAGTACCTACACGGATCACAGTAAATTCAAAGAAGGCAATCGATCAAATTATAATTAACAAAACCGCTACTCGACATGAAATTGAAACAAAAGATTTAGGATACAGTGACCACGATGCACAAATTCTTACCATTATACGAAATGCGAACAATGACACAATAAATAATACACGTATGAGTAGAGTGTTTTCTAAAGTAAAATAAAATTATTCATTGATTACTTGCTGCAGGAGTCATGGGACGCAGTTTATAATACTATTGATACAAACGATAAATATTATTCTTTTTTTCAACGCTTTCATTTCATTTTAACACTTGCTTTCCTCTTCAGGAAAGAAAATTAAATATTTCACGCAAAAACAATTCTTGGATAACACAAGGGATTAGAACATCATGTAAAAACAAACGAATTCTTTCTTTCATTTCTAAGCATCATAACGTATCTCAAGATTTCCTCCTGTACTTTAAAAATACAAATCATTGTTAAGAAAAGTCATAAGGCAGGCTAAAATCATGAAACACGATCAGGATATTTTGAACTCAAATAACAAAACAAAGTCAATGTGGGATTTAGTAAAAAATGTGACCAAACCAACTAGAAACCTTGTAGAGAATGTTGTTTTAAAAGATAACGATAGAGATGTGAACGATCCGGCAACAGTGGCTAGTCTCTTTAACCAATACTTTTCGAGAATTGCTGTCGATCTCACTAAGGGTTTTCAGCCACAAAATTCAACATCTGACGTTTCCCTAAAAGTCTTAGACACTAAGTTCGTTTCCGAAACCTCTTCCTATGAAATTCTCAAAATAATCGGTAAATTAAAAAATAAATATTCGGCCGGTTTAGATGAATTTCAGGATTGTTTGTTAAAGACGTGCGCGCCAGCCATTATACACCCGTTAACTCACATATTTAATGCATCCTTATGCACCGGAATTTTTCCAGATATTTTTAAAACAGCTAAGATTAAGCCGCTCTTCAAAAAAGGCAACAAAACTGAAGTTCAAAATTATCGGCCAATTTCTCTTTTGTCAGTTTTTCAAAAATATTAGAGAGACTTTTTTATGTACGAATGGAAACCTTTCTCAATAAACACGACGCGTTTTCAAATTGCCAACATGGATTCCGGAAATCAAAATCTACGGAAACAGCCATTTTTTCTTTTCTTAAGGATGTTGCCTCATCATTGGATCAAAACGAAGCAACTATTGGAATATTTTTAGATCTTTCAAAAGCTTTTGACGTCATTGATCATAACATTTTACTTTCAAAATTACCTTCGTATGGAATCCGTGGTATTGCTCTAGATTGGCTATGTTCGTACCTTAAACAACGATCTCAGAGAGTAGAAATACCTTACTGGAATGATGGAACTTTATGTACACACCTTTCCGGTTCTTTGCCAATTGTACGAGGAGTCCCGCAAGGATCGATTTTAGGCCCTATTCTCTTCCTATTATACGTAAATGACATGCCCTTAGCGATTCGAAACGGAAGAACAGTTCTCTTTGCGGATGATACAAATATTCTTTGCAACAAAGAAACCGTAAATAGTACAATATCAGACGTTTCAAATTGGTTCCGTAATAACAAATTAAAAGTAAATGAAAATAAAACAGTTTCAATGCAGTTTTCCATATCAAATAAAAAATTCTGTACTCCATTGAAAATGAACGGTGTGCCATTGACTGATGTTAATGTAACAAAATTTTTAGGTCTATCAATTCAGTCAAACCTCAAATGGAATGCCCACTTAAATGAATTGAACACAAAATTAAGCTCATTATGCTACGCGTTCAGAATTCTTTCAAATTCCGTCAGCCTTCATATAGCTCGTTGTGTATATTTTGCCAATGTTCACTCCCGCCTGAGATATGGCATAATATTTTGGGGAAACACATCTTATAGTTCACAGACTTTCAGATTACAAAAAAGAATTGTACGAATAATAAGCAAATCCAACCCACGTGATTCTTGTAAGTCACTCTTTATTAAACTAGGAATTTTACCATTACCTTGTCTCCTGATTTACGAATCAGTAGTTTTTGTCAAAAATGACTTACTTAAGGACGGGAATATATTTTCAACAAACGCCGATGTCTATAAGTATAACACACGACGTAGTAATCATATTCACCAGGTGGCAGTATCAACAGCTCACTACAAAAAATTCACATACAATTCATGTACATAACTCTACAACACTTTGCCAGAAGACATTAAACGATTAAATTCAATAGAAAAGTTTAAGTCCCAAGTAAAATCTTTCTGCTGCATAACTGTTTCTATACAATTCGAGACTATACCGAGCATCAAAAAGGAAAGTAGAATTAATTTTAACAATGATAGTTAATGTAATTATTTATCATTTGGACTGTATAATTCTAAAGAACCTGTAACAAGTATTGTACCACAGTTTCTGGGTTGATGGCCCCCATCTCGATCAGGTTTTTCGTCCAGTTTCCCTGATCCTTGAGCAAATGCTGAGATGGTCCCTTGTTTTGCTTCTGGACATAAATGTAACTTCATTATTTGTGCACGTCTTCTGAATTTCAGTGGGAAATATAGTTATTCAAATTATCGTTTTTCATATTATCGCGGCAAAAAGTATTATTCTTTCATGAAGAACATGAGGGTTCAAGGCAGAAATTTATAGCTAATTTACCTTTGAAAATATATTTTATTATATAGGAGCGAATATTTGGTCAACAAAACTCGAAAAAAAACCTCTCTTTTCTGTATTCAAAATTCGACTAGAATATGGTTTAGGATAGAGACCACAGAATTATGAAAACGTGCACAAAATTCACTTCTCCCCATAGCTCGTCATACGCAGTTTTTAACTGTTTTTGACGTAAATAAATAAATAAAAGGTGGCTACTGTGTGTTGTTTGTTCTGGAAGGCTGTGTGGATGTGTTCGGATATTCTAAGTAGCTGGTGTGATGTGGATAATTTATTGATGAAGCCAAATTGATGTTTTGGTATGGACTGGGTTATGTTTAGATGGTTGTTAATTCTCTTTAGTATTATTTTTTCTAAAATTTTGGATAGGGATGGGAGGAGACTGATTGGCTTATAGCTTTCGGTATTGTTATGGTTTTTATGAGATTTGGGTACGGGGATTATTTCGGAATTTTTCCATATAATTGGAAAGTATCCTGTTCTCAGAATTGAGTTGTAAATATTGTTAATGTAGGCTATTGCGGGGTTAGGCAAGTTTTTTAATATAACATTACTAATTTTATCATGGCCAGGTGCTTTTTTAAGAGGGAGATTTTTAATAAAGTTTTTGATTTCATTTGGGGAACTATATTTTATTCTATGTGGGATGTTATAATTGGGTGCAGATACTGATTGTGTTATATCCATGTGATCGGAATGTGTGGGAGTACTATTAGGGGTGAATGGTTGCTCAAAGTGATCTGCCAGAGCTTCTGCTTTCTCTGCTGGTGCATACTTTTTGCCTGTAGGTGTGTTTAGCGGTGGTATAATTGTTTTCTTTTTTAGAACATTTTTGGTGAACTGCCAAAGCGAATTGTTTCTTGTACTCAGTGATTGAATTAGTGTATTATACGTTGAGTGGTTAAAATCTATTATTGCTCTTTTCGTTATTGTAGTGAGTAAGTTCAATTCTTTTTTCACTTGAGTCGATTTTGTTATATTCCACAGTCTTCTGGTTTTATTTTAATTTTAATTAAGTTTAGTATGGTCTTGGGTAGTTTTGTGTTGGGTGTTTTTGTGACGTATGGAGGCTTATTGTCTTGCAGGGATTTGACTGTGTGGATAATTAGGTTATTTAATCGTGTAATTGATTGTTCGATTTCCAGTGGGGTATTTAACGTTTTAATTTGTGGCATTTTATAATGATTATTTTCTTAAATGTTTTCCAATTAATTCGCGTGTTTAATGAGTGGGTGGGGTTATGTGAGGGGGAAAGTTGCTGGGTTGAAATGATAACAGGAATATGATCAGAATCCAATTTAAATATGGCAGAACTATAGAATTTGATGTGTGTTAGTTATTACAATATCCAGAATATCCGGGAATTTGTTTTGGTCGTGAGGGTAGTATGTTGGTTCAGGGGGAGGGATTAGATGTAGTTTTAAATCTGATATAATTTTATACAATTGTAACCCAGCGGTATTGGAAGTTCTACAGCCCCAGTGAACGACCTTGGAATTAAGATCTCCGATAAGTATTGTGGGGGTGTTTTGTTGGAATAGTAATCCAAAATTGGCACTATGAATTTTGATTTTAGGAGGTTTGTAAGCTGCTATGAGAGTTATTATTCTGCTGTCTAGTGGAAATTTAATGTCTACTGTTTCTATTCCAGGGGTATGGGGTAAATTACTTTGGATATAAGGTATAGATTTTTCGATCAGAATTAAAAAACCGCCTCCATTTGAGTTTATTCTGTCTGATCTATGATTATTATATCCAGGGATTTTGAATGTTTCATTTGGTTTTAAATGTGTTTCGGTGATACATGCTAATTTAATCTCTTTGGCTTTTAGGAAGTATGATAACTCTGCTTTCTTATTGTTTATGCCGTTGGCATTCCAATTTAGTATATTTAGTTTGTTATGGTGCTGTAGAGCCATGATTATTATTAAAGTATGATGACAATGAGGTTTGTATATTGCTGATGATTGCTGGGATGATTGAGTAGATTATATTTACGATATGAGTTGTGATGGAATTTATTAGGGAGTGTATGAATGAATTATTATTATTATTATTATTATTATTATTATTATTATTATTATTACTGGCGTTTATGTTGTTTGGTGCTTGTTGGTTATGTAGATGAAGTGGATTCGGATTAGAGGCTGTTGTTGGAGCGAAAGTAAAGTTAGGGATGCTGTTTGTGGGTGGGAGGTTTGGGAAATTTTGATGAAGTAAGCGAAATGAGGTGTTGTTGTTGGGTCTGGTTTTGGGGTTGATTGATTGTAAAGTTTTAGGTAGAGGTGCTACATGAACATTTTGAGAAGCGCTTTTTACTGAGCGTAGGTTTTCACTATGAGTTCCTTTAGGGGGGTGGGGTTGAGTTAGCTTTTTGTAGAACGGGCAATCGTCAGATCGGACGTCTGCCCGATGTGGCCCATTGCAGTGTTTACAAAAAGGGGTGAGCATTTTATTTGGGCAATTTACCGAATAGTGGTTTTGTGAGCAGTAGATACAGGCTAATGTATGATTACAATTATTTATTTATTTATTTACTTATTTATTTATTTACGTCACAAAACAGTTAAAAACTGCGTATGACGAGCTAAGGGGAGAAGTGATTTTGTGCACGTTTTCATAATTCTGTGGTCTCTATCCTAAACCATATTTTAGTCGAATTTTGAATACAGAAAAGAGAGGTTTTTTCGAGTTTTGTTGACAAAATATTCGCTCCTATATAATAAAACATAATAAAATATAATATTTCGGATATGACCAAAGTCTAAACATCTTAAGCATTGCACTGGACCTTTGATTCTGCGTCTTTTTCCAGCTTTCACTTTTAAGTTGCAAATTTCCGTTATTTGTAATACAATGTCTATGCTTTGCTGGCCGTTAAACTCGGCCGCTACCACTGGTATAGGAATGTTATCTTTGTGCAGTCTTGTGACACTGATTAGCGAAGGGCACTTTTCTTTGACATCCTCGTAGATTTCCTGCAGTGATAATGAATGATGAACATTTTTAAATACTATGGAGGACTTTTTATTAGCGGGGTCTTTATAAGTGTGAAAACTTCTTTTAGTATTTAACAGATATTTAATTGTTTTTCTGAAGTCAGGTACTGTTTTAAACATTAGCTTTATTCAGTTGTTTATTACATTCGAGGTGAATTGATTTGAAATATTGTTTTTTATTTCTCTATTAAACTCTGATAAGTTTGTTATGTTATTCACATAAATTGGTGGAATCTTGACATTTTCGTCTTGGGTTGGGGTGATGTTTATATAATTAAACCTGGGATCAGGGTCGTTTAGCTTTTCTAAGGGGGCATATCTATTACTAATTGGCACTGCATAAACACTGTTAGCACTGTTCACTGGTTTTTTAGGGGGATGTTCATTTTCATCAGAGTCATTGAATGATCTCTTACCGCTATTTGACGCACTGTCTGCGATTTCGTTTTCATTCACTTGATTAGCTACGCCTTGGGCTGCATCGCTGGCAGTTTGTTGAGTACTGACCTTAGTAGCGCCGCTAGTCATTAGTTCATGAATTTCTGGAATTGCAGTTTCCTGTACTCCCTCGTGCGGCGGATGTTGGTTGAGATTAACATATTAACGAATCATGTTCCCTTGTTGAGTAGCACCGATGTGATGTTCATCGTGGGATGTTGGTGTCGAGATGAATGTGGTGTCCATGGCGCCGTCTGTGTTATACAGAGTGGCCATGGCCCCGGCTATGCTTTGCCCTAGGCCAGGGCAGCTGGATGCTGGTTCACATGCAATGGTTGATGTATTTAGTGCTGCGATTAGTAGCACTAATAGTTGCCACTCTAGATACTAGAAGCACGTTATATACTTTGCACTTCGGTTACTATAAACAAGCCTTAACGGCAGACACTTCACTGTTCGGAACAGAGCTGAGCGCGATGTGTACTCCGCGACGGCTCGAAGCGAACGGCCGGCGTCGGCGGTAGCGGCGTCACGGCGGCCGGTGGATCGGCGGTCCGCGCGGTGGCCGACGTGGACGGCCCCGCGTCCGTTGGCTCGTTCGCTTCAATCCTCCTGCGAACAGACGGGGATTGCGGACAAATCCGGTCCGTGGACGGGGAACAGTGCCGTTTCACCGACCCCCGATGGGTTCGCTGCGCGGCCCTTCCGCGCCCCTGGCTTCCTCCCCCCGTAGGAGTCGAAAAGGAAAGCGCGGGAGATGCCGGCGTCGACGACATCTCTCTTCTTTTTTAAGAAGCCCTAAAAAGGGCTGTTTGTTTTAGGCCCTGAAAAGGGCAAGCTTTTTTCGCTTTTAGCCCTTAGAAGGGCTGTTATATCCCGCGGCGACCGGAGCTCTTCGGCGGTGCGTCCGTTCTCCGCCGCGGCGGCCAGGTAGCGAATCTGGGCAAGAACCTAGCAGCGAAGGGAGCGCGCGGCCCCGTTTTATACCATATGACAAAGTTTAGTAAGCTTCCGAGGCCCTATTTCGGGAAGCGTAGACGTACCAGTACACAGAGAAAAGCCAATCAAAGAACTCGCAAAGTTGCCGCTTCAGCGCTCCTTGCTTTACAGAAATTAACGAATATTACAGAAAGTTAATAGTCCCCGATTAGGGCGTTATCTATGAGCGGCGAGTGGAACTAGAGCTGTGATAAGATGTCATACAATAATATCTGATTTTGGCTTATTACAATTTCCAGAGGCTGTACCTTGGAAGTTTATAACCAAATCTTAAATTTACATTATTACTTGAGTATTTTGACATATAAAAAAGAGCCATCTAAAGCTAGCAGCGCCGAGAAACCAATCTCAAACAAACCATATCCAAAATTTTAGGGTAATTTTAGACTAATTAAATGCTCTATTCGCCCGTGAGTACCAATGTTTATTGTTTCTCTTTGTACAGCCATGCTTTTTGAAATATGAACGCAAGGATAATCTTTTTAGAGCCTAAAATTATTCTTAACTTTTGGGTAGTGTTTCAGATTTTTCCTAAGGTTTTTTGATTTTGGTGTTTATTTGACCATATGAAACCAATGATAATTGTTTCGCTTTGTACAGCCCTAATTTTTGGAACATGATCACGGGGATAATTTTTTTTCTAAGAGCCTAAAATTATTCTTAACTTTTGGGAAGGGTTTCAGATTTTTCCTAAGGTTTTTTTTGATTTTTGTGTCTATTCGCCGTAAGAACCAATGTTAATTGTTTCTCGTTGTACAGCCTTGATTTTTGGAATATGAACGCAGGGATAATTTTTTTTCCAAGAGCCTAAAATTATTATTAACTTTTGGAGGGGTTTCAGATTTTTCCTAAGGTTTTTTGATTTTGGTGTTTATTCGCCCATAAGAATCAATGTTAATTGTTTCGCTTTCTACAGGCCTGATTTTTGGAAAAAGAACACGAGGATATTTTTTTACTAAAAATATCCATTCCCACTTGGAACAGATTTCAAAAAGAAAATTGAACTAATTGTGTGAATATCACCAATATTCCATTTCCTCACATATTATTTTAGATATATTTTACTTCTAAAATCTTCCGTTATCATTCAACTATTAGAAAGAATGAGCAGAGAGTATGCACGAACTCTTTTATCCTACGATTCGATTCTTGATCTCAATACGTTTGTCTCCTTGATAGAATTCACCAGGTTAATCCTGTTTTCCAAGTAAAATAGCTGAAGTTAATTTTAAAATGTACTTTCGGACAAATTTGAAAAAGTGGCAAAATAGCGCGCTGGCGAGATACATCCTGAATACGCCATATCATACACTGTTATCGGATAAATTGACTTCTCTAATCAAATGTAGTAAACAGAAGATCTTCAGTAAAGTCAAAATTCTCTTTAGCGGAACTGCCGATAAATACAAAAACAGTAGGCAGAGGAAGTATTTATTTTTAAATTTGATTTAATAAATTATTAATGGAATTTCAAATTGTGAAATTTATTTTTATTGTTATTTTTTATTATTATTTTTTATTGTGAAATTTGTCAAAAATGACCTACTTAGCGGAGGGAACATTTTCATGCAATATTGCATTTATAATTACAACTCACGTCGTAGAAATCAGTCGTTCTTTAAGTGTCAGTTCAGTACAAGAAATCCACATAAAATACATCAGAGCTCAGTACACATAAATCCACATACAATACATGTACGTTACTTTACAACGCATTGCCAGATGACATTAAACAATTAAAGTAGATACACAAATTTAAGCTAAAAGGAAAAAACCTTTTCTGCTGCATAACTATTTCTGTACAATTAGAGACTATACTGATCGCCAAAAAGAAAAATAATGTTTATTTTAACAAAACAATGATATATAATGAATTAGTTTACATTTGTACTGTATACATATTTTAAAAAAAGATTTAATACGCTTGTAACAAGTAATGCACTTCAGCTTCCGGGTCAATTACTCTCATCTCGATCAGGTTTCTGTCCAATTACTTTGATCCATTGAGCAAATGCTGAGATGGCCCCTTGTTTTGCTTCTGGACGTAAATGTAGCTTCACTGTGCGCACGTTTTGTTGAGCACTCCTTTTGCTTGTAGTGGTGGGAGAAAAACTAATGTTCGTTACTATTTTGTTAGCAATGCAGAAAAATTAAATCAGCAGTTCATTTACCGTTGAAATTGATTTTCTATAACTCGGGAACAACATTTTTTCTAATTTCTATTTTTCTAAATTCTTTTTCTAGTTTTTCAAATGTTGCTAATTTCGCGTTTTTTTATTTTTGGCCTCAAGAAAATGAGCGCATATAATCTCTTCCCCCATGCGTCATATACAGTTTTTACTGTTTTTTGACCAAATAAATAAATATTTCACTTCATCCCTCTTCTCAATCTTCGTTAGAAGATAAAGTTATATCGTGCGCCGGAAAATTCTTATTGCCAGGCCATGGTAACGAAAAAGGTGATAAATCATTTTGCTACATAGTAAATGATTTCCTCTAACTCGTGATGTAGCCAGAATCTGTGTTTTGTGGGTCCTTGATACCGACAAATCAATTAACGGCAAAACGTCCGTCCGTCCGGTGTATGTGAACAACACTAGCGCTTAATCTATGCGTACGATGATTTTCCAAACTGAAGAAACAGCTGTCAATCTGCCCTGAAGCGAAGTTCTGCGATTTGGAAAAACATTCATTAATTTTCGGGGGCATATTACATGAAGCTTTTGGGACATTTTCAAAATTTTCTCAAATGTAGCTCCAAGTGTTTTTATATCTTTCTGTAAAAATGGAGTAAAATACATTTAGGTGGGATTGTTCCGATTTTCACTTACAACTCCGATTTTTTGAAAATTGCAAAAGATTGAATTTTTTGCTTTTTCCTGCAACCACAATATTGAAGACGTATATTTTTCCTTCGAAAGAAATTTGCTCGTCATAAAAAATACACTCGTCATAAAAAAAGCTGCAGCCAGAAGGACGAGGCGGATTGCGATAGTTGTTGGCAGGCAGGTAGAGGGTACCATGCATACGAAATGATTACACTTTCACATATGTAGGACCAACATTTATTGCACTACACGATCGCAGACGGTACGTGTTAGTATGACGTGGGACCTCCATGTTGGAGAACGCCCGCGTCGAGACGTCGGGGCATGGAGTTTTACAGGTCTCAAATGGGGTTCTGTGCTAGTGCGTCCCATGCAGCTTGCACCTAAGCGCGCAGTTCTTGCAGATTGGTGGATAGGGATTGGGTCCTGATCGCACGCTCCATAGCTTTCCAACCATTCTCGATCGGGGAGAGGTCTGGCGATGCGGGTGGCCATGGCAGAGTATCTACGGCTGCAAGGCATGATCAGGAGATGGCTGCGGTATGCGAACGGGAGTTGTCCTGATGAAATAGGGATGGGCGTGGGCGTTCACGAACGGCAGGGCCAACGGTTGCAGGATCTCCTGAACGTACCGTGCGGCTGTCACGGTGCCCCCGAGGAACACTCACGGTGAATGGGTACCATAGAATATCGTGCCCCACACCATCACGCCAGACTGGCGGGACTTGTGGACTTGTGATGGGATACCTCAAATCGCTCGTCGTGCCGCTCCCCACTGCGCCTCCAGACACGAACCCGGAGGTCGTCGCCATTACGGCAGAAACGGGACTCATTACTGAAGATGACCCTCTGCCAGTCTGCATGGCCCTAGGTCCGTCGTTCCCGACACCAGGCGAGTCTATAGTGATGTTGTTGGGGTGTGAGTGACAGACGTCGTAATGGTCGGCGTGCGGTGAGCCCTGCGTTGTGCAACCGCCCTGCCAATGGTACTGGCACTTACAGGATGTGGCAAGGTGCAGAGCCCGCTGAATGGCAGCTATCATTGCGTTGGATCTGTTCGAGCGTGGCGAACACATCCGTCGGTCCTCCCTCCTTGTGCGTGGCGGACGTCCAGATCCTGCATGTTGTGTGTGCGTGCATTCCTTAATACTGTAACCGAACGTGGTGTCGGTTTCAGGGGGGATTTTAATGGGATCGTGGCTCATCAGAAGATTTCAAAGTAAGAAAAAAAACACAAAGTCGTGGCTCTGAACAACATGTAATTGGTCACGCGTTGAAGCGAAGTCACAAAAAAACCCTTGAATGACAATATCATCGATACACAAAGAAAATACACAGTCAAAAAAAATTAACACAATTCGAAAAAATATCAAAAGGGAGAATCAACTGCAAAGTCATCATGCATTGATTTTAAGATTTGCACAACTTGGAATCACAGCAATATCTTCAGTTACAAAACAAGTTAAAGCTCAACAAATGAAAACAAATGAAATCCCGGTTGGGATGAGTGAAGGGCACATGCTTCTCGCATGAATCAATATCGTAGTGCTTTCCGTTTACGAAAATTGCAGTTATCTGTCCCTCGTTATACATTGCATCAAAATACATGGAAATAATTTCGTGCACGAAATTCTCTAGAATTCCCCAACAAATCTCCACTCAATTAAATGAACAAATATAATGTTTTCTTAATAACAGAGATTGTTCAAAAGAAATTTCTTCAAAACTAAAAAACTAACATTACAAGAAGAATATCTTGTATTCTATTACAGTGACTAAACATATTTTGTTATAGCACAGAATGTTCAAAAGAATTCTCTCAGAAGTAACGTTAATGGCCCCTAAAATTATCTCTCATGGTGAATTGCGTGCACACGTGCCTTCCACCAGTCTGCCTTCTATAACTAATTTCTTCGAGATTCTCAGTTCTAGTATGAATGCGCGGCCACTTTAGTTCCGAAATTATTTCCCTCGTGTTCTCGTAAAAAACACTCAGCACTTTACGCCACTGGTCTTACTACGCATTATGCACACCTCTTGCGAGTCAATTAATTCAAGTCTCACGCAGTCAGGCAGTTCGTGCAGAAAAAGCCCGATGTAAAATATGCAAGGATCGAAATTCCGACCTTAGTCCGTTGGAAAATTGCCTCACCCCAAACAGCAAAGCTTGCGGCAAGAACACGGGGTGGTAAGAGCCGCCTTAGCAAGGTACACCTCTCTGACTGACGTCAACCTGACACGGCGGAGTCCAAGCACTTTCTGCTCCTGGCGTCCCGTACGCCCTTCTCTCCACTAACCGCACACCTCCGTGTCCAACAACCTTCTGCCTCTTCGTGCCGCACACCCCTTCTCTCACCCCCTTCTGCCCACGTCACTACTCAGATAAGAGTTGCACACCTCACTCCTCCAGATAAGAGTTACCCCTTTCTCCACTCCTCCGAGCCACCGATAAGAAAACTCGTCGGCTGCCCGACGGCGCGCGCGGGCGGGCGGTGGAATCTCGTACAAACAAATAACTGAAAATCCATTCAGCCGATATTTTGGCTGATTTGTTTCATCACGAAAGTATGTGAAATTCACGTACGTTACAATACATTGCCGCCAACAGCGGGCAATAGCGGTGTCCGTATGCGCAATACGGCGACAGGACCAACCAACCTCGCGCAGTTCCAAGATGCGCCCCTCTCAAACGAATCTAACTGGACAAACTGCCGTCGAACGCGTCTCCTAAGCGTAGTGTACGTGCAGGTGACGCTATGGCGACGCTACCAGATATCGCAATGGCCGGCGCGGCCGTTTGAGGCCCTCTTTTCTGGGCCGGTGGGCGCGACGTCAAGCCCCTACCCCCGACTCCTCAGTGCGGGGCCGACCGTGAAAACTAAATCATTGGATTAGCGAATGGTGTGCAAAATACCAGTTTGAGTTTGCAGCAGATCAGTAAAGTCCTTCGGAGTGCAGCTTTTTTTATGACGATGAGTGTAATTAGTTCTTTCATTAAGGTCATGCAAGCTTTTAAAACAATTTTTGTAGTTTTCGCGGAATACTGCGTGCAATATGTGCAACATTAAAAGATAGCAAAAACAAGATTTTCTCAAAACAGCTCCATTGTTTTTCTCAAAACGTTTGGAACGAATAGTGTGAAATGTACTTTAAGAGATGACATAAAAGCTATTTTTCTTTATTTTGTTTTTGCAAAAATTACAAAAAAATATTTTTTGACTAGCATCTCACGTCGTTTACATTTACATTAGCGGCGATATGTTCACATTATCGCATTTATGATCACATGTGGTTTAAATTATATATATTGTTATATTATATATATTAAAGTTTCTCGAAAACTCAAACCTCTTTTGTGGAAACGAACTCAAAATTCCGCCATTTTCAGAAATGTTTAAACGCCATTTTCTCAAAAAACGGTTCCAAATTGTTTTGTTCAAACTTTTTGTGCGGATTTTGCGAAATGCACTGTATAAGAAGACAAAAAGTATTTTGCTGTATCTTTTTCTTTTTTTTCAAAATTTACACAATAGTAATTTCTTTGAAACATCTCTCACGCCTTGTATGCACATTTGCAGCGATTTCTATAGATTATTGCATTTGTAAGTGGAAGAGCTTAAAATGACTTCCAATAAAGTATTTAAAAAACTCCGAAGTTTTCTGTGAAAAAAGAGCTTCATAATTCGCATTCACAGAAACGCTTAAACACTATTTTCTTTAAAACGGCTTCAAATTTATCAATGAAAATTGTCATAAATTACGAGGTTTCAATCTTCTTTAATATTCTAAAAGTAATATTTCGAATCTTCCATTAGGAAACCGAAAAATAGAGAAAAGTTCAAAAACATATTAGGGCGGCGATAGATGGCAGTTGGCAAGATGAGACAAAATCATAAAGGTAGCCCATATCAAGGCAATTCGAAAATATTACTAGCAGGACGTCTGTGGCATTCTGTAGCACCATTAGTTACTTTCTCGTATACGTACGTATATACGGAGTAATATACGTAGTATAGAGAAAGTTATGTAATGCTGTGGAAAATCGATTTCGTGATTTCAATGGAAATACACATTTTGTGGCCCCCTGATACCGAATGTTTGTTTCAAAACGTCCGTCCGTCCGTCCATCCATCCATTTGTCTGAAGTATGTGAACACCACTAGCGCCTAAACTACGCGTAGGATTTTTTCTAAAATAAATAAACCTCTGTCGATTTGTTCTGAGTCCAAGCTCTGCGATTTTGAATAACGTTCATTAATTTTTGGGGGTACTTTATATGAAGCCTTAGTGACATTTTCAATATTTTCTCAAAAATGACAACCGGGAGAGGTGGTTCAGTGCATCAACTGATGTCACTGTAGTGCCTCTGAAGTCCAAGGTTCGAGTCACGATGGCAGCAGGATTTTCGACATTCGACACTAGCTTGTCAACTAGATCGAATTCTACCACTGTCTGGCTATCCAGGGGGGACGATCACCTCCGCATCCCGATAAAAAAACAAGCACTGCACTTATGGGACTAATGACCTCAGTGGTTGAAGCGTCCAGGATCACTCAAAATGGGGCCAAATTTTTCCCTTCAATGTATTGTAAGAATACATTTAAGTTACACTAACAATGCCTCTTGTTGCATATAGCGAAGATGCCCCTCTGCCCCTTTAACATCCTTGACCTGCGCCGAGTGACACATCTTTCACCGGACGGGCTTAGAAGTAGAGATGGGCTTAACAGCTTTTCTTCAATAACAGTTATCGGAATAACAGTGGACTGGTAATAACGGTTATTAATAACAGTTGAAAAATAACACGTCCAGTGTAAGCAACCTAACATGTCTGACTGCTAAGAGTTAAATCATTTGCGGCGACTGCTAAGAGTTAATCCCGACAAAACGAATAACGTTGGTACCACCGTATAGCTTGTGCAGCTACCTTACGGCGCTTTTTTGCACTACTTCCCCCAACATGTTTGGGCAGGGACAGAGAAACAGCTGATATGAATGAAACTCTATGAACTGCCCAAGGAAGAATACCGTAGGAGTTAATATGATGAGTAGCAAATGTGTATAGAATATTACTAAAATAATAGTGATTAGTGATCAGATTGCAAATATAATTTCGAATATGCAACATGTTCATAGTGAAGTGACGAGTGCCAAAAATAATGAGAAGTAGAAACTGTGTTTTGCTTACCTACAGCTAAAGTGGTAATGACTGTTGAATATCAAATATTGTAATGGGAGTTATTTGACCGTACCTCATTGTATTCTATCGGACTTAGGGAAATATTAGTGGATCTCACATAAACTGTAATGAGACAGAAGTTAACAAATGTTGGACGGATTTAATTTAAAGGACAAACTTCTTATTGTAGTATACGTATACAATAAAATATAAAATATTGTGGCATGGTGTGTAATAATAACGAATTATGTATTAATGAATCTATAATTTGAACACTCGTGATTACATGTAGTGAAACTGTTGTCGCACAGAATGGTTGCCGCGAAAGCTTGAAGTAGTTCGAGTTTGGCCCAATAGAATGGAGTGCTGTTATTATCAACTGATAACAGCCAACAACCGGATAAATGAAATAACTGTTATTTCGCGTAACAGTTACTAAAAGTTAACTGTTAAGAAATAACAGTTTAGCTGTTAAGGGCACATCTCTACTTAGAAGCCTAACAATCGCCGGACCGGAAGTTCTTCCACTTCGTCTCCGGCAGTAGTGACGTGCACATGTATGTTGTGTGAGAAAATGGCGAGGTGGCGGTTGGATCAACATACCGCCCTTTATCCTAATGCATCTGGTATATTTTTCTGAGTGCGACGTTAATTATATGTTCGTCAGAGTGTCGCAAACTTTAAGAAAGGACACGATAGTTTGTTTTACTCCTTTTTTTGAATAACGTGTGAAAAGGTTTGGCACGTGTGAATTACATGGGCAGGAGGCATGCCTCCTCTTGCCACTTGCTATTAACCCACTGTCAAGACTCACACGTAAGCAGACGTGTATTCAAATACTACCGCTCTGTGTGGCATTTCCTCGTCCAGGGTCAACTACGGATAGATCACGTCCGCGAAATTGAGTGCTTGCGTACGTCTTACTGGCAAACTCCAGGAGCTGCACTGTCTTCAAGAAAACTGTAATGTTTGGTTGTTTAATTGCATGTGTTTTTTATTTGTGTCTTTATGTTTTTGTCACGCTTTATGCATTAATTACTCATATTAATTACTCATTACTTCAAGATATTGTGGCGTCATACGGATGTATTAAAACACAGACGAGGGTGGGTAGAATAAACAGTTGGTTTATTAATAAAAAAACACTGACCGAAGTCGTAAAACACCATAACACTGCCTTCTACTAACTAAATAAATAGAGCCCACCACAAGAAGTGATATTATAGTGCGGCTACCACACCGCCAAACAACAAACGTTTCCCCTCGGTGTGATGCACCGCTCTGCCGAGACAAACCTACATGTCTCACGACTGACGACAAACTAATGCCGGCTTCCCCTCCGCGTCGAATCGATATAATTCAAACAATTTAGCCTTCAACGCGTCGTATGTCCATTCCTCTTCCTGCTCATCTAAAGTGATCCAGTTATTTACATTATAAGGCAACAATCCTATCAAATGCATGGCCCAATCGCCTTCTGGAACCTTCAACTGCCTACATTGACTCTCGTACGCGTTTAAATAGGTAGTGATGTCGTCCTGCTCGCCTCTAAAACGACCTATAATTTGCCCAATCTTAATTACATCACGATGCGTTTCGCCGCGTGCCTCGCCACGTGGTTCCGCGTCCGCAACATTTCGCGCCCTTTGAACTTCGGCTTCTATGCGAAATCGCTCTAACTCCCTATCTCTTTCCTCCCGTTCCCTACATTCTTCCCTATCCTTCTCCTCTCGTTCTCTCTCTTTCTCTTCTTCAATATCTTTGCGATGTTGTTCGCCTAGCCCTTCAGTGAAATACGGATCATAATCCACGTGTCCGGTTATTAAACCTTTTAATTTTATCACGGTTTGTGTCCCGTCTAACTGAATACCCAGATCATTGGCGATCCGAATCATCCCCTCTTTCTTAAACCGCGTGAGGTACGCCATGGCTCCAGATAATGCCGTCACTTACAAGAAAGACGCACTTACCCTTATGCTGTCTGCTATCTGCTGTCCTCGTTCGGGATGTCCTCTTCTTCGGCTGCCGGTCCGTCTGCGCCGCTCCGTCCGCGTCGCTCCGTCTACGCCGTTTGATCGCTCCTTCGTCGCTACCGGTCGCGTTTTACTGACTCGCGGCCTAACGACTCGATCAACTATGCGTATGATTCCGCAACTTGTATCACGTGACGCTAGGTAAAGCATACACGCTAACAATACTCGGCCCGAACACTTACTCGGGGCCTACCCAGTTATTTTTACTGACGATTTAATTATTCAGGCCTAAATCAATGCCTACAGTTCCAAAATACTGCACATAAACTGCTGCTATAATTTACTCACAAATTAACAGCAGATGAAATCGCGTGGGTTATGATTATTGCTGCCACATTCACTATAAATGGCCTTACCACAATAATGCCCTTACCGTAACTACCATCAGATCACACAGGAAATGATAGCCCGTACCCTGCGTGAATTTCAGTAACCGCTGCTACATTTGATCATTTTCAAACAATAGCACACACCGCGCGTGGAATTCGATAACTGCTGCTTCTATTTGTTCTTATATCAAACAAAAGCCCTCTCCCCCGCCGGTGGATTCGATAACCGCTCCTTCGTCTGTGGCATCATACGGATGTATTAAAACACAGACGAGGGTGGGTAGAATAAACAGTTGGTTTATTAATAAAAAAACACTGACCGAAGTCGTAAAACACCATAACACTGCCTTCTACTAACTAAATAAATAGAGCCCACCACAAGAAGTGATATTACAGTGCGGCTACCACACCGCCAAACAACAAACGTTTCCCCTCGGTGTGATGCACCGCTCTGCCGAGACAAACCTACATGTCTCACGACTGACGACAAACTAATGCCGGCTTCCCCTCCGCGTGCTAGACGCACAACCTCCTGCTCACACAGCTCGAACAACAGAAAAGAAGGGGAGGGCGTTCGTCACCCGGCTTTTAAAGGCGCCCTGGCGTCTTCCCCCGCCACCATTGCCGTCCCAGCACCTGAGAACGACGCTACGCGCTCGGAAAAACCGATGCGTCATTGCGCGTCACCACGCCAGATGTCCAGCCCTTTGTTCAGCTTCCGGTGAAATTCTACCGTCTGTGCGTTTGAGCGTGCATGACGCTACAATATAGTACTGATGACTCTATTAACACCGCACATGGTTTGAATGCTATTTACACAGCATATTTGTTTCTGTAACTTCATCATTTCTCGTATAATTAAACTAAATGACAAAATGTGGATATTTGTTACCACTCTGAGCCACCGAGGAATAAGAAGTTAGCTGCCCCACCCCAAGATCCTTTCTACAGTCCACTGCTGGGGTAGCAACACCTCACACCTCTGTTTCCCATACTTTGGTCAGATTTCATGACCTGCCTCATTAGTCAGTTGTCTTGATGGCTGACTACATACTTTCCCATTCCAACTATTGCATTGTGCCAGGAGGCCTCAATTTGTCTGAGGCATCTTCGTCCTTCCTTACGTGAAGTCTATGTACATCAGCTTGAGGGTGGGCGACATGACGCATAGTTAGAGGTTTTTGCACATTTGTCAAGACCAAACTTCATGCAGATGTTATTGCTAAAGTCATTCACGACAGACAGCATTTGGGAGAGAATCGCTTCATTCTTAGCAAACACTTTCAGATGATCCATGTAAAACAGATGTGATTCTGACTTTTCATCACCATGGAGCTTGTAATCAAAGTCAGCTTGCGACAACTGTCTAGATAGTGGGATCAAACTAATGCAAAACAGCAGAGGGGTAGTGAATCTCCTTGAAAAATGCCTCTGTTGATCTGAAAACTTCTGGTTTCTACTGCTTCCTTTCCGTTGTGGATTAGTAACCTGGTACTCCACGACTTCATACTAAACTTGCAAAATTCAATAAGTCTAGGATGAAATCGATAGATCTCCAGAGTCATCAAAATCCAATCGTGTGGTTTACTATCAAAAGCTTTTTGGCAGTCAATCCAAGCCATGCTCAAATTACGTTTTCGTTTCTTTACATCATTCAAGATTATTTTATTCAGTAGCAAGATCTTCTTACAGCCATAAGAACCTTTACGACATCCTTTTTGTTCAGCTGGCATCAGATGATTCTTCTCTAGATGTCTGTACATTTTGTCAGCTATGGTACAGTTTTAACTTTGTACAGTACTGGCAGACAAGTGATTGGCCTGTAGTTCTTCGCCATAGAGCTGTCTCCTGCTTTGTGTAGCAGATACGTGATGCCGCGTGTGAGCCATTTCGGGAGTTCCTTTCGATTTTCTAAAATTTTATTTAAACCTTTACTAGATACGAATGTATTACTATTAATTTCTTTATCCAATAAATCTGGATCTTATCCATCCCGGGGGATTTCAAGTTTGTAATGTTCTTAATTGCTTGGAAGAGGTCCTCTTCCGAGAATTCGTGAACATCTTCACCTTTTTCCACAAGTTCTTTGACAGCATCAACTTCAGATTGAAGCCAAGATGTGTCTTTGTTGTTGTAGGATCTGCTCTCTTTCTAGATTGCTGCCCAAAACGCCTCGGCATCATCTTTTGAAGGAGTGACAGCATAGCCATTCGGTTTCTGAGTCAAATTGCGGAAGAATCTCTTCGCATCTGTTTCAAACAACAGATTTTGCACAAGGAAATCTATTCTACTTTTGTAACGTCAAATTCGTTGAGCCCATGCCTGAATCTTCTTATTTACCTTCTCAACTACCATTAGCCTGCTTGTGTCATTTTCAATTTGGTATTTTTGTTCAACATTGAATATTTTTCATTGAACTTTAGTGGTGTGCGTTGATTTAGAAGATGCCTCAGCTAAGAGTGATATTTCGCGCCCAGTGTCGGCTATCCGTTTCATTATTAAGTAAATTCGGCTATCCGTAAAAAGTATTAAAGTATAATTCTTAGGGCAACGACTCCATCTCGATCAGGTTTTTCCGTCCAGTTTCCCCTGGTCCTTTGAGCAAATGCTGAGATGGCCTCTTGCTTTGCTTCTGGACAGTAAATGTAACTTCCCTCTCTCCATCCAATCGTAACGAAGATCCAAGATCGTAACGAAGCATTCTCCCATTATTCTCCGATATTACTGAATTAGTGCCACATTCTTCAAATCCGATGATTGGCGGAATTGGCGGAAAAACGCTTCGTAGAGGCAACGTCTTACACACGGCGTGATAAAGTGAATATGGAAGCTAATCAATTGTCTTTCACTCCTACTTGCGAATAGTGTTTTAACCCACCCTGGAAAATGTTATGTTTGTATGAATACTTGTCACTTTTCAAAGTTGATACCATTAAATCTAGAGCTTGGAAAAACGATCGCACATAATTAAACAGATACGTACCCACTGATTATCAGTTAAAATTAATTTATCATCAGTTGTGATAGTCACACAAAAGATCGATTCTACTTTGAAAAGAAAATAAAACAAGCTTTTATAAAGAATTTCCTCGGTTACTCTTTCTCCGCTACACTACACTAATGAGACATTATTGTATCTCTCTAATGAGACATTACTGTATATATGTATGTATGTATTTACATGACATTACTGTATGTATGTATGTATTACTGTACTAACTAAATGAGACATTATTGTATCTCTCTTTACATCAGATAAAAACCTACGCAGCTCCATTTTATCTTCCGTGCCACCGTTCCGTCGAAATGCAATTTTAAAAATCAATTTGTTTATATCATAATTCAATTAATAATGAAATAATTTGTTTTTTACTCAATTTCCTCTCGAGACGGTTAACTATTGGCAGCCACTTAGCACAAGTAAGTAGAAGATATCCAAGCACATAATAAAGAAGCGTACACATTTGCAGGACAACAGCTTCTGCGTTTTGAAATTAGAAACAAAATTTATTTGTACTGCAGATGAATGAAATAATGAAACTCAAGTTTCAACGATGTATTAAGAATATAAAGGAAATTTTCAAAGTTAGAAAACAGCAATATTTCCTTAGCAACAATTTCTACCGTTTTGCCGTAAGTCAGAAATCGTTAATATAATATAATCAGCGAAAAGCAAAACGATCTGAACCAAATACTTCACTGCAAATACTTGACGCAAAGAGCGACCGGATTGTCTGTAAAACAAATGAGGGTTGGCATCAGATGCTAATTTCCTATAAACAATTGCGTAAGGAAAGGTGATAGCGCCGATCGGATTGCGGAATTTCGCAACTTGTTGAAAGGCAATTGAGATGAGAGAGTAAAGAAATATTGCAAAATTTGTAAATTTATAAACAATTTCCAATTTTTGCAATTCGAAAGTGGGAAGAGTTTCCTGATGGCCCAGTACCGAAAACTGCGAATTAAAAATTTTGCAACAATTAACAATTTTATAAACAATTTCGAAACGTGCGTTATTCCTGCGGAAGAGTGTGCCCCAATTGTAACTAAGTTCAATATCGCAAAATAACAATTTTGACCAGAGATACAAATTGATTGCTTAATATCTAGTTTAATTGTTGCTTTAATAATAAATATACAATTGATCTTTGAATTTTATTGTCTTGTATTGAAATGGTTTCCTAGAAATTTTCTATCGAATGCAGAAAGCCAGTATTTTGCAATTTTTGCAACTTTTAGAATCACTTATGAACACTTGAAAATGTGCAATTATAATAGTTTTTCTTATGGAAAAAATCTGGACTTTTGATAAAGTTCATGGATTGTGTATGAACAACAATATTGGAATTAGAATGCGTATAAGAAAGTAATTTGTCTAAAATCAGTGTTATTTTATCTCACATCACCGTAATTTCTTCAAAAAGAATTGTGTTAATAGTGGTTAAATGTATGTGTTCATATATATTTGAATAAATTTACTTTAATGTTCGTAAAAGTGTTTCATTCCTTGTATTTTTATTTGAAAATATTTTCACATCGGAACTAGCGACGCCCGCCATTTTGTTCGACGTTAAGTTTGTTAGGACACTCCCCCCTGTGTTGAGATTGGCTGCGTAGGTTTGTGAGGCTCCGCCTGCGACGTTTCGTCATGACAAGGGCTGCCCAAGCCGTGCACAAGCTGAACTTAGCCGCAGACGGCCGCGATCAATTTTTGTTTCCAAAACTGTACAATGTAGTGACGTGTGCTTTTGTACAATTGCAATAGTGATTCATGCATAGAAATGTGTGCTGGATCGTGACGAAACTCCAAGAAATTAGCCGGAAACTATAAATGGAGTCTGAGCACCAGGTCGCAGGAAGTAGTGAAGGCAACCAATGTTTTATTGCCAAACTATTGGCTATTTTCTATCGCATCCCTTACCCGATCTTTCAGGAGATGCCACTGCCTACGCCGTATTCTGGTCTTCTCAACCTGAGAAGCGAGTTTCCTCATCGTCTAACAGCAACATATCGCTGGGGTTGTATGTAGAACAGTGCTGCTTTCGAGAAAAGGGCCTTTGAAGTTTGGAGCATCCTTATATCATTTCTGTTTCAAATCTTCATATATTTTGGTTTTAATGATTAAACTCAGGTGAAAATAGAAATGAAATGCAGCATTGGTTTCCAAATAATATAATTTTTCAGCAAATTATTGAATATTACGTTTTTACATTGGACTTTGTTATACTTAAAATCTGGATTATTTGAAGCAACAAAGTTGTATGTAGGACATTACACTTTCAAAACAGAAGATATCTATGTGTTATAGGAAATAGGAGTAGAAAATATAATTGGTCTGTTTTAATTAAATGTATTGTAAAGTAAATTCAAACTAGTGATCCTGCGTCAGCATTATTTCTCGTATTATTGGTGACGGTTACGTAATATTATAATGCACCTATCCTACTAACTATTTACCTATCAGTCAAAAAATGCGAATGACATAACGTATTATAAAAAATCTCTAGCTCCAATACTGAAAGTGAAGGGCGTATTCGTAAAAACCATTGTTATTGATTCTTTTGAATTTATGAAAAGTCATGAAATAAAAATGGAAAAGTTCAAAATTCTAAAGGGATCAGTTCAAATATCTACAGGTAAAATTAAAAAATGTCATGAGGACTTCCGGTAAAGAACTACCAAAAATTAAAGTATTCGTTTAAAATTTTAGGGCAGCGATATTGACGAAAAAAAATTAGAAAATATTAATTGTGGCGAAAATTCTGTGAATGGTTTAGACTCGTGTTGTTAACAGACTAACGACAGACGTTTTGAAAGAAAATATCATATTGTGAAAGAAGGGACCCCAAAATCGTGTTTTTTCAACAAAATGAAGAGAGTTCTATGTTTACATACAACTTTGTAACTCAAAGTGAAGATGAAATTGTACATAGAACTTTTAAAAAACAGCTGTATTGCGCAAACCAGTGACCTCTGCCATCTTTGATCATATTAAAAATTAGATATTCCTTAAAAGAACTCAATTACAATTTTTGCAATTTTCCTGACATACAACCTTGTAACATTAGGCCAGCGATATCTTGGGACATTGCAAGGATAATCCACACTACAATCTTGCCCAAGCGGGAATCGAACCCGGGGTCGCGTCATGGAAAGCGATCACGCTGACCAATGAGCTAAACAGCGAGGGCGACATTTCAATGGTACTTGCTTCAAATTACATTTACGAGATCCTAATGTTCTCCACAGAATTCGTGAGAAACTTATTCGATTTCTTGGTTTATATAGTGTAATGTCAAACGTTGGGAGTATGTAATCTAAGGTTCCTGTGAGCTTATCAGCGCTATTGTCAGTTTGGCCGATTTTGCGACACCTAAAAATTTCCTGGTAAAAAACATTCCCCACCAAAAGTTCGCAAGCTGATTTCACGTGAATGAAAGGAAGAAGCCTCGATAACGTCAGTAACATATCCAACAGCTTGAGGTCTTCATCTGTATTGGCTTTAATAATTTTTTACTTAATTTTTCCTGGGTTTGAGGAGATTTTAAAAACAATTTAAGAGCATTTTATTGATAATTTTTGGCGATGATTTAGATAATCAAAATCCGCCCCTAATCATGACCTCAGCGATGATGCTAAGGTGCTGCGATGATGCTAAAGTGAAATGTATCAAACATTTGCATCCCCGTGCCCTTCCATGGGCTATGATAAGCGCCAATGAATACGCTAATAGCTACGCTAATACGCTAATAGCTACGCTAATAGCCCCTGTGCTATTAGCGTAGAAGTGACACCTTCCGTATATTTTTATAAATTGTGGGTTTTTTAATATTTATTTTAGGAAATTTTAATATCTATTATCAGTGAGAGAAACATTACATACATTAAACTGCAATAATCGTTTGGGAAAAAATCAAGAATGTTCACTAATACAGTCCGAAAAATGTTCGTATTTTTCAGAGTGGAGGAACTTTCAACACTGAGTTAACCATAATTAAATTTAATTAATTAATTTTTCAATGTATTAATTATAATAAATATAGGGTTATTTAAAAATATAAATAAATATTGCACTTTTATAATTAAAAAAAAATGCTTTTTCTGTGCTGAATTCAAATTTAGATGGTTCAATTTCAATATTTGAGTAAAGCGTTTAAAATATTGCTTGTTATCCCTAATGTTTCTGTTAACAGTTTTCATCATTGTGTTTTCTATATTTTTTGCTTACCAAGTTTTAATGATTATACTGCGATTTTTCTAAGAGCGACCCTCAAGGTCACTCAAATCCCATCTTCGCGATGGAATATGTCACGGCATTTCGCGTCTTTCTCAGTCGTTCCGCTAGATTTTTCACGATTGCGACCGTATGAAGCAGTGCTTGCGATCATGCGACTTCTACCGGCAAGACCGAGAAAAGACGCGAAATGCCGTGACATATTCCATCGCGAAGATGGTATTTGAGTGGCCTTGAGGGTCGCTCTTAGAAAAATCGCAGTATATTTGATGCCATTATCTGGGCTGTCTGTGTGACGCCGCGTTGAAGGCTGAGGTGCCGACGTTTCGACCAAGATATCGCGGTCTTCTTCAGGGCCGTACTGAGCCAGATTACCGAGAACTTTTGCCTAAGGCAGAGGTGTCAAGGTCTTCTACTGGTGGTAGTGGCACGCGTTGTGGCATCGTAACATGCCACGAACTTCTCTGCGCAACTAGCGGCGGGAAAGAGACTATTAGTAACACCGCCGTTTTACAATAGTGATGGCATTGTCTGGTGGCGGGGTGATGAACTGCGTAGAGGGGCGATTTCGTGGTGGCACTCGTGCCACGGACTCCCGCTCGAGGCATCGACCTTGACAACACTGGCCTGAGGAGATGAGGCGGCCTACGCCGATGTGGCACTCATCCGCCAGGGGGCCTATTCTGAAGGCTTCGAGACGAACTCGACCGCACGAGTTTGACGTCATCACGAACGAAAATGAGAAAACTGTATTCTTAAGCGTTCGACTCGTCTCAACCCATCGAGATATTCGTTCAAGATATTGCGAGTGGTGCGATAGCGCGTGAGAAGGATCGCGATGGGTGACATAACCGCAAATAGTGTCTCTCTGTGTGCCTCGTGCGTGTTGTTACATGGTCTGTTGATCCTAGTGTTGTAATACATAGTAATACAGGGTGCAAATGAAATGATGGTCAGCTGCTAATGCGGCCATGCCCCCGCCTCGCGCGGTCGGCTATCTCGGCCGCTGCTTCTTCTTATCTGTATTTGTTTTTTTTTAATAGATATAAGGTTTATTCAACAATTGGGCTGATGTTGCCCGGTGGCAGAATACAGAAACATAGAAGTACATTTACAATTACAAAGCACAATTAACAATAAAAACAATATATAAAAAATCAATATAAAAAAACAAATTATCTTCGTCATTACCTAGAACATGCAAATGCATTTACATACATATACAATAAATGAAACTACATATATACTAACATTTAAGTAAATAAATTTACATATTACACCAACATACAAACATACACGCTTACATACATGTCATACAAAGACATAGGAACACTCGCATACACACCATCCTGCACGTATTCACTCACAATCATATTCAGACAAATATGGATAAACATTTTTACCTACAACATAATAATATACAATACTTATAATAATTTTTACATTTCTAACACGTAAAACACTCGTTAACATAAAAGAATAAATACCAAGTTTGTCAGAATAGCCTATATAAGACGTTTCAGATTAGCGAAATAAACAGAACGAAATGAAATCACTTTACTGCACCTCAGAACAATTTACCTAAATACTAATAGCTCAATACTTTTTAGTAGACTACCTATAATCGCACCTTCACTTCACTTCACTCCGCGTTTTCACCCTATTGATTAATTTAGACAGTTAGACTCAGACGCAGTTAGATACCAACTGCGTACGTGCGCTGTGTCGATTTAAACGAGACAAAAAGAAGAGTTTGGGGCTGATGATAGTTGAAGGTGGGAATTTATCTGCGTGTGCTTCTATGAGAATGTTTGATTTGTGTTAGTAACTTATTTGTATTTAATTTCTGTGCAGTTTGAGATTTATGGGGATCGCATGAAGCGGATATCTGTCGCATGAAGCGGATTTTTTAATGAAATATTGTTGATATATTTGAAATAGTGGGTCTAAATGGAAAGACGAATTTGCCTCATTTGACAATATGACGCCGGATAAACAAAACAGCGTGTGTATCTAAGGACTGATTAATTCATACAAAATGAAAGAATATTGTGAAGTTCCCGCGGAAATTCTCACAAAAACTACCAAAGCAACGGAAGTTGGGGAAGGTGGTTTCCAGTAAAATCTCGAAAAATACATGAAAATGATTATAGGGTGTTTGAGAGTTTTATGGAAAATAACCGTGTGAATTGCGCTGATGAAACAATAATTTTCGGTTATTTGTCTCAATTGCCAAAAGATATTTAGAATATTTCATAACATTAAAAAATAACATTTAGAGGATATATTCCTTATACATATTATTACTACAAGTAGTAGTGCTACTTATACTGCGATTTTTCTAAATTTGCCTCTCAAGGCCCGTCTTCACGATGGAATATGTCACAGCATTTCGTGACGTTCTGAGTCATGCCGGCAAGTAGCATGATCGCGATCGAATGAAGCAGTGCTTGCGATTATGCGACTTCTAGCGGTACGACGGAGAAAGACGCAAAATGTCGTGTGATATTCCATCGTGGCCATAGGGGCTTGAGGGGTAGAGTTAGAAAAATTGCACTATAAGAAGCACACATGTCTGTACAAAAAAGTTGCGCCAAGTATACCCAATTGCGTTTCAATAAAAATACTAAAATTATGTGACATGTCAATTTAATGTGTGCCTCTTCTGGCAGTTTGCGGAACTTCTGACACTGATGAAGCAAGTGTATGCTAGCACAAAACGAACATTTGTTTCCGGTATTGTTGGCCGCATTGTTAGGTGGTCCATGCCAACTACGGGAAACGCCTTGTTTGTGTTCAGGGGACGGTTTTCTGATTTGGGCAGACGTACCGGCTGCGATTTTGTACTGCCTTTCACAAAAATTATAGAAGTCCGTCAGTTGTGGATTTTTGTCTATTGGCGCGTTTTGTTTCCATTCTTGCACCACGGCGGTTGGACAATGCGCCAGAATGCGATGAAGAATGAGTAATTCACTCAAAGGAACTTCTAAATCTAAGTTAGATTAGATTTAGATATATTATTAATTCTGCAATTAAGTATCATTACTTGGTGGCAGAATATTTAAATTACAAGAGAGTTGTAAATTTAGAAAAAAAAACAATAATTAAGAATAATAGTACATAATTTTACAGCGCAAACCTTACTCCAATTTATTTTACTCCACTCCACTTCACTGCACTGCACTGCACTGCACTACACTACACGAATATAAATAAAATTAATAATAATAATAATAATAATAATAATGACAATACTACTACAACTACTACTAATAATGTTGTCGAGAGCTGTGGCATGGTTTTGGTAATGGACAACAAATTGTCGCCATGTTTGTGGATTAGTTGAATCCAACACAGGAGGGCATTCTACCGTGGTGCTGTGGGCGGTTGCTAGCAAACGCGGATTTTGGTATCGCGTATTTAGCGCGTTCCATGCTAAAGAGAAGCTATTCGGCGCACTGGGGAATTGTAAAACAATTTGTTTGCATTCTGAAGGAAGAGCTTGGACAAGGTAGTGCAATTTTTCGAGATCGGTGGCATTTTTATTTTCAATTATTAACGCAGTAAGAAGATCTTTGAACCCTTGCCAATCTTAATCGCGGCCGGAGAACCGGGGATTAGGGAGCTCAGGAAGCCTGACTACACTGTACTGCATTTCCTGTGAAGAGCGGTGAGAGTCTGCCACCGAAGGTGAAGTCTCACGGAAAGCCGAATTTTTCCTTAGCAAAGCATTCACTTTAGAGATTAATGCGAAATATCGATTTTCAAATTCGAATTCTTGTTCAGCATCTGGGAAATTGTCCGGGAATCTGCCTTGTACGTTTGCCAAACCTCAAAGATACGTTCCTTACAAGAAATTAATTGTTCATAAGTTTCCTCATCGACCACTTCGAAATTTTGAATAAAAATGGCCTGCTTGTTGACGATCTTAACTGCTGGGGCACAGGCGGCTTCG
The DNA here is from genome assembly GCA_031308135.1 of Acheta domesticus. Classification (NCBI taxonomy): domain Eukaryota; kingdom Metazoa; phylum Arthropoda; class Insecta; order Orthoptera; family Gryllidae; genus Acheta; species Acheta domesticus. The sequence goes on from JAHLJT010008446.1 coordinate 19,650,668, forward strand.
AGCTTTTTAGGGAGTTTGTCGGCCTTCTCTGCCATGTTACCGCCTTGATTTTACTGTGATTAATAGAGACCGGATGTTTATATAATTACATATTTTTTGTCTTTCTACTTACCGTTCTCAAAATTTTAATCTTGGCGAATTGTCCCCGTCCTAACACAATATCCAATTTTTTCGTTACACATTTTTACATATTTGACAGTATATTACATATTTTACATATTTCGCTATTTTCAAAACATTTCTTCTTATTTTATCAATTTTCGTAGATAATTTTATGAAAAGAAGTATTTGTAAAAATTAGCATTTTTCCCTACATTATTACTGTATTCAACTCTACTCGAGGTATGCTTCGTGAAGACGCGATCGGATATTCTCACAGTCCGACACGCCTGTCTCAGTTATCTTAGTGGCGGGAAGTACGCGCCTGCGACAAATCATTCTCACTTTTGGTGTGAAAAGTATCATTGACGCCGTGTTTGACGACCTTTGACCTTAATTTCCAAGAAATTTTGGCGATCGCCGTCGTGTAGCACTTCGATGAGAGTATTCCAAGCTGCAGTGATTGTCTGGTGGTCGCAAAATTTGGAAATTTGTACGATGGCTTCTGTTGTGTTTGGTCTGCTAAACTACATTCCTGAATAACAATTTGTGAAGGTTTACTACTGATGGGAAAGTAGTATGGAGCAAGTGTACATCCACCGGTGCTTTCCAAATGATTTTTAAAACGTTTGCATTGACTTTAAAATTTATATAGGAATTTTTTTATAAATGCAAGTTCGTATTATGTAAATGAGTTTTATAATTAGAGTATTTTAATGTTACATATTATATCCGATTTTATATATTTATTACATATTCTTACCATTTTCATTACATATTTATGTACATATTTTGACGTTCCATACTACATTTTTTCCGATCTCTAGTGATTACGAATGAACTACGGGACTGAGATTAGGGCGAGTGCCGAACACGAACATGGACACAAACACCTGTGAATAATTTCCTAACTCTGAACTAATAAATATACCGAGGATTGTGTGGGAGCCTGCATTCCTGTAACACATTGAATACACGCATGCTACATAACCACTTAAATCTAAACTTATTCACTAATACAAACACATGAATAAAATTGGACACTGGCAATAAATTGCTTCAAGGCACACGATTGAAATTATCTTAACACTGTGTTGCTGAAACATAAACATAAGTTAATAATACATTGGGTTAGCAATGAATCAAAATTTACACTGAAAAGTAAGTAAGTATGTGCAATGACAATAATTTTAGCAAAAAGTCGTCAAATTCTGAGGTCCTGGACGAAGGACCAACTTGTACAGAGAAAGGGGGAAGAACTACCTAGAAGGGGGCCGGGGGTGCTCGAGCGGGGTGCCTTTTCTGTACAAAGAACAGCTGACGCCGCGCCGGGCTGTGACCTGCCCGGGGAGAGGGATGGCGCTGGTTAAGAGAGGGAGCGGAGGTTGACGAACTTGACAAGATTTGTATTGCACAAACTTTTTATTGCTATTAAATCTATTCTACGGTGAATGATGAGATGAAATATGATAGCCACAAATGAATGACAAATTACACTTTTATTTACATCATGCAGAGATTTTGGTCTCTGGCAAGTTCATCATTCTTACGGTGCACCATTTAATTGGGCACATGGCATTGCCAAATATCTGGTACGTGGCTGCGTGGACACCAGGAGTGCTCCTCTCCCGGGCGAAGCGGGAATGCAGGCGTCCCACACAGCTCGCAGAATACTGGAAGCGTGTGCCACAGAACTGTTCGTTTTTCTTGTTTTTTTTTAAATAAAATTCTGGCCCTCAAGAAAATGTGCGCAGATAAATTTCTTTCCCCACACGTCATATACAGTTTTTACTGTTTTTTTGACAAATAAATAAATAAATCTCGATCAGGTTTTTGTCCAGTTTCCCTGATCCATAGAGCAAATGCTGAGATGGCCCCTTGTTTTGCTTCTGGACGTAAATGTAGCTTCACTGTGCGCACGTTTTGTTGAGCACTCCTTTTGCTTGTAGTTCATTTACAGTTGAAATTGATTTTCTATAACTCGGGAAAAAACATTTTTCAAATATCTTTATTTTTCTAAAATAATTATTTTCTAAATTAATTTTTTCGTTTTCGTTTTATATATATATATATATATATATATATATATATATATATATATATATATATATAAAATTCTGGCCCTCAAGAAAATGTGCGCAGATAAATTTCTTTCCCCACACGTCATATACAGTTTTTACTGTTTTTTTGACTAAATAAATAAATAAATAAATAAATAAAATAAACTGGCCCCAAACCCTGGAGTTAGGACCCTGGCAGTAGGAGCGTGCTGGCGGCACACACGGTCTTTCTAATATCATTGACACCGCGTTTTGTGACTTGTAACCCTAATTTCTGAGAAAAATTTGCGATTGCCAACGTCTAACACTTCGATGAAGATGCTTCAACGTATGTTTGCTACGCTGGTCGTAGATCCGGCCAGTTTGTGCGATGGCTTATATAACGATTAGCCTGGCTGCTAAACTACGGTCCTGGATTATAATAGATTACTACTGGCGAGAAAGTTGTATGACGTAAAGTGAGCAGCTTTTCTAAATGTAATTTTGTGCTATGTAAATGGTTAGAGAATTTTAATATAGAGAATTTTAATATTACATATTGCAATCGATTTTAAATATTTATTACATATTCTTACTGTTTTCATTACATAATTATGTACATATTTTGATGTTTAATACTACATATTTTTCCGGACTCTAGTTATGTATGTGCATGAGTACACAAATGAAAAGGAGAATTGAAAGAATAACTGTGCCGACAGCAATTAGAATACGCGGGTGATTTCTACTGTGAATCCGAGAAGGGGCTGAGAGATCAGCGGGATCGCCAAAGGACAGCTCACGTTGTTGTCTCTGGAAGTAAATGAAACACGAGAACTCTTGTCCTTCACAAAGATATAATTATATTGTTCTAAATCCATTTTGCCAATTTAATGGTCCATATCAAAGTTTACAGATTTTTCTAAACCATTATCTTTCGATTCACAATTGGACATTTGTTTTTCTTGGTACTTATCTTTTACTTTGTCTTCTAAAAAAATTCTCATATCTTTCCTACACCATTTCCTTTTTACAGACAAAATTATAACTCATGTATAATGTTATTCGAATACCTACAAACACAGGAAGCACGCATGTAGCTCATAAGATTACATTTCTTTTACTTTTTTTTATCTCAGGTTAGTAGGAGGAAACCAGAGAAAATTATTTCAATTTTCATAATTCTCAGAGGATTAATCATGGTTCAAATCAGATGCAAGGAATAAAGGCAAACTTCATGGATAGCGGAAACTCTCCTTTTTAAACATGGAATATTAAAAGCATCGCCACAAAGAAATAGAACTGGAATCAGAATTAATAAATTTGAATGTAGACAAAGCAGTAATCTCAGAAACAAAGAAGAAATTAACAGGCACAAAAGATTTGGAACATTATATACTATTTTATAGTGGAGAACCCCAAAACAAACACACCTTCTCTGGAATTTCTATTCTTCTGAGCAACAAATACAGAAGTAAAAGTGATAGCTATACTTTTATATTACATAGAATTTTAAACATAAGGTAGAAAATTGGAAGGGATTATCTAACGATAATTGGACTATATTCCCCAAAGGAAGGCAGGAAGGAAGAAAGTCAGATATTTTATAAAACGCTACAAACCTATGTTGACAGAATTTATAAGAATGATTATATCATTACAGGGCATATTTAAATGCCAAGTGAGAACCAATGGTGAAATTACGATAGATGAAAATGGGAAAATATTTCAAAATTTTTCTGCATTTAATAATTTTAGAATATCAACTTCCTTTTATAGACACAAAGATATACACAAATGTGCGTGGTGTAGTAGAGGTACTAAATCTATTACGGACTATATTCTTGTAAATAAAAAAAACATCACAAGTACATACCAGAGAATATAGAGGTCCAGATATTAATTCTGATAATACCCTCGTTGTGTCTATATCGACTTACTAACTAGATGGGCTACTAAATATCGACAATTGCCAAAGCCTAAAGAGGAATATCTCAAAGGCCATCTATTTCATGTGGAGAGTATAAGGAAATTATATTGTCAAAGATTGGTACAAAGTTAAATCACAGAGCAATGAGCCTGGATGTTGAAACGGGAAGGGGAGATTTAAAGGGAATAATTTGGCATGCATCTTTTGAATTATTGGAACGTCGACGTAAGAGATCGAAGAAAAAAGACTAAACATAGGGGAAACGAGGAAACTGAAAAAACGTATTAATGACAAAAAAAGTATACATGAGCAATTTGAATTTTGAATCTGTTGCTGATAAAATTGTTTATAAAATAAAGAGTAGTTTAGTAAAAGGTCCGTGAGAATATTGAAAAGTGAGGCTTGGGATAAATATATTTCTGACTTAGAGCACTCTCATCAAAGAAATAGCAAAGCTTTCAAAATTTTGAAGCAATCGCAATAAAGAAGAACGTGATACAGCACGAATTAACTACGAAACGAAGAGAAATGGCTAAATTATTATAAAAAACCTTCGTTCACTAACAAAGAAATATTAGAAACAATTCTCAATACAGTACTATTCTGTTGACCTTATAACTATGGAAGAACTAGAGAAAGCTTTTACAAGCATCTAAAAGCAAGAAAAGTTCTGGTAATGACGAGAAAACTACAGAATTAATAAAATATTCTCCAAGGGAAAATAAAGAGAGATTTTTGAATATCCTCAATATCTGCTGGATAACACACGATATACCCAACGCATGGAAAGAAGCAATATATTTTGAAGAAAGGCTGTAGAATGGACTGTAATAACAGGGGTTTAAGTCTCCTCAACGGCGCATACAAATGTTTGCTAAAATAATTACTAGGCGACTGTACAAAATCTTTGAAGTACTATTCCCAGAAGAACAGTCCACTGTATACCAATTAAGAAAAATAAATTCCCGTCTCCTCAGGAGTACTGTGGAGGGGAAATATAAAAAGAACAACGGGTTTCGTAAAGGACGCTCATGTGCAGACTGTGTCTTTATTATTAAACAAATTATACAGAAACACAGAGAATTCAGCCTTCCTACCCCTTTTTTGTTTATTGATTATAGTAAAGCCTTCGATAAAATAAACAGACGAACACTAACATATGCGAGCCCCGTTTGGATAACAGCAGCGAAGAGCCACATTAAAAAACTCCAATTTTACAAATAAATAAATGTCTCAGAAAAATAACCAAAGCTCCGTGGTTTGTAAGTAACGACCAACTGCATAGAGATCTAAAAATAGAATATTTTCAAGACTACATAATCAAAATTTCAAAAAACTTTTATGAATTACTACCAGAATCCCCAGCTATAGCAACTTATCATTCAGGTAAAAGTTACAGCCAACCAGGGAGAATTCATTCACGCTACCCTAAAGACATTTTCAAGCCTCCCTAACTAACTGAAAATATAAACTGTTGCTCTCTCTCTATCTCTTTATTACACTCTCGCACACATAAAAACACCAACTCTTTTGTTTTCTAACAAACTTCTACAGAAAGAATATTGAGGATGGTTCATCCTAAAACGTTATGTAATCGTATGTAAACGCCCTTGAAAGGCAGAAATGCCGAACAAGAAGAAATAAAATTAAAAAAAAAAACCTATGGGCAATAATGAAAGACAAAGGCGACGATACAACAAACGTATAGAAACACTTCCATTAAGATCAATACATCTAGCAATATTCTCCTAGCATAAACCAAAGAGTACGTCAAGAGTACCCACGTACAGAGTACGTCAGAGTATATATAAATAGACATGTCATCGAAGAAAGGCACATTATTTTATATTAAAACACACTGTTTTGAACACTATATTATTTGCTGATGACCAGTCATTATCTCTTCCTCCGAATACGATTTGCAACTCACTTTTTTCAAATTGCAAAACATAATAAAGAAATGACAATTTAGAGATATCCTTCTCGAAATCGAAAGTGATGGCTTTTCAGGGAGAGTATCATCTTCGTTCAAAAGTTATTCTAGATGGCAACACTATTGAACAAGTCCCCACATTCAATTATCCGGGCTATAATGTTTCCTTCTTCAATGACATTGATCAAGAACCAAAGTTATACAAATTTCAACATATTTGTGGAACCATCAAAAGGATTTTAAAAAACAAAGTAAGAAGAGACACAATGTTGTCTTTATAAATGCATGGCTGTTCCAATCTTGATGTTTTTTTGATATTTCCTTTCCCTGAGTAACCCTGTAAGTAACCCTGACAGTAACAGTAAGAGTAACAGTAACCCTGAGGAGGTGGGAATTTATTGAATTAATCGGGTACATTTCTTGATGTACGGTAGTGAAAATTGAGCATTGAACAGAGCAGAGAAACGGCGAATTAAATATTCAGAAATGAGCTTCCCGAGAACAGCTCGGGTGCAGTCGCTTCCTCTTGGAAGGTCGTCTCCCTCCCAAGGCATCTCGGGGGTGGTGGCGGCGGCGGCGGGGGTGGCGGTGGCGGCGGCGGCGTCGACCGTAAGCCTTCACATCTGGCGTTGCGGTGGAGAAGGCCTGCGAGTACATTCAAAAGAATGGCAACCCTTCGGGTGGGTGGCCCATTAGGCGCGCGGGCTCTAGCCTCCCGCGTAGCTTCTTCCTTTCCCTCGGATGCCAAGCCGACCAACAGAATGACAGCAAATCTCGTAAACTTGTTTCAAGTCAGCAAGTTTTCTTTACCTACACGCGCATAACGAATTTCAGTTCAGTCGCTCTCTGAGTTTTGAGTCGCTCTGTGTCTGCGTGTGAAATTACAGGATCAATTAAGTTTTATTTAACGTTTTGACGTAATGTCTTTGGATTCAATTCAGCGAGGTCGTCCACCACAAGTGGAATCTACATTGATACAAAAATGTTTATTAAAATACAAGGAATTCGTGTTTCAAGATGATAAAGTAATTTCGAAAAATAATCCTACTTGGAATGGAGTTGCCGGAGAACTAAATCATAAAGTTAAACCGAATTGCTTGTATACTTATGCATGCAAGTATGGGATACATTCCTCACATAAATAATTAAAAACTTTAACAGTTCCTTAATTTTGCGTTCCCATGATCAATTCCCTATAATTTAAAAAAACTCTATAATTAACAAAGTTAAAGGAATTACTGAAAATATTTAACCTCTTACTAGTGAGATACATTTTTAATATTTAATGAAATTTCACTATTAAGTTTAATGTTATAAGGACTTATTTTATATGGAATATGGAAAACATTAACTTTTATCCAAAATGTGCAAAAAACCTGCCGCCAAGCGAAGTGCGAACACGTGCCATCGTCTTCCAACCTTTTAATCATCGGAACTGCTATCATGTCAGTCGGCAGGGTATTGCAGGGCCCTGCAGATCACCGAGGCGTACGACACCCCCCCATTATCGGCGAGCGGGGGTGCGGCCGAGGGCAGGGGAAGGAAGGGCACTGCCGCTTCTCGGAAGCGCAGGCGTCTTTGGAAGGAGCGTGGACCTACGAGCAAGAGGGTCGGCGCACCTAGCTCACCCCTTCTTACTTGAGGTATTTCCGCTGAAAACCGTACGAAACAAAAGCTTCTATTTCGTGTCAAATCATGCATCCAACATAATGAGTTTTACGAGTTAAAATTTATCACAAGAGTCAGAACATATTTTTAGAGTAATTAAATTGTCGATAGAGGATAGAGGAAAAGGTACAGATAATAACTGGTGTTTAGATAGTTCTGTTCTGAAACAAAATGAAGTACAGAAATTTACTCGGGGGTACAACTCCTCTCAATCGCCCTCTCCCGACTTTCGTTACTTGTCCTTCAACAAACATTAAAAACGAGATTAAATAAAGAAATAATGTTTCTTACCCCAAAAAAGGAAATTAACTTTCGTTTCGTTTCAGTAAAGAAACGAAACGAAACTATTTTAAACGATCTGTTCATTCTGTAACGAAACTAAATTCGGGCAGACATTAGTTTCGTTACAAGTAAGGAAACGAATGTCACGAGAAAATAATTTTGTTACAGCAGGCGCAGACACGAAACGATTAGTTTCTTTTCTGTTGCCATCTTTGCCACAATGAACTTCATTTCAGCTAGTAACTCGATGACACAGGCGTCTAACGTACTATTATAAAATCAAGGCTTTACCAACATAAGAGTTAAGACGGGCATATGGTAATTCAGTGATGATAATTAAATATCATGGAGAACTTTTATGAACATAACAAAGTATTGGCGTAATTTTCATTAGTCTCTTTTGATTGTTCATCAAACAGTGCTATATCGAAGACAGCTCCCGGCCAGTGCGTGTATTTCATTTAAATTTGGCGCGCACAGCTCCCGTGCGGCCGGGCGGTCTGACGTCGGCCGATCCGCAGGCAGGGCGGGCAACCGACTGGCAGGAGGGCGTACACGGTAGCTCACCATCAATTACTCGGAAGTTTGAAGAGCAATAAAATTAATTTTTGCGTAATTAATTAGCAATTAAATCGTTCTACAATATGGCATATTTGTTTTTGTGGTAACCGAAAGTGGTGTGCCAGCTGAATATTCCGCCAGCTCACACTTAATTACTCGGAAGTGTGAAGAGCAAAGAAATTAATATTTGCGTAATTAATTAGGAATTAAATAGTTCTAAATGGTAACATATTGGTTTTCATGGTAACCGAATGTAGTGTGCCAGCTGAACACTTCAAGTCCAGTTTATCATTGATTACTCGGAAGTTTGAAGAGCAATAAAATTAAGTTTTGCGTAATTAATTAGCAATTAAATCTTTCTACAAGATGGCATATTTGTTTTGTGGTAACCGAAAGTGGTGTGCCAGCTGAATATTCCGCCAGCTCACACTTAATGTGTTAAAGTGTTAAGAGCAAAAAATGTAATATTTTCGTAATTAATTAGCAATTAAATAGTTCTAAATGGTGGCATATGTGTTTTTGTGGCAACCAAATGTTGCAGTGCCAGCGGAAGAGAGGTCAGAAAGACGCAACGGGACGCGCTGGCTATGCCATTGTGGCGTGTACGGAACTGTGTGCCGGGGGGGCGCAGAAAATCTGAGATGAGGTCTTTGCAGAACAACAACAGAATTCCAGCGAGGCTTTTTGGGGAGTGCACGGAGCATCTTCACGCCGGGGGGGTGAAAGGGTCTTGAGCGGATGGTGGGTGGCATGTTGGCCGGTCGTGAGGTGTTGAGCCCACGCGGTGGGCAGTCAGTTTGCGCCGAACAAACAACGAAGGTCGGCCGGGGTTTTGTGAAGCGTAGGGAACAATCCCTCCGACAACTTCCCGCTCTTACGAGATCTCACTTTCTCCCAACCAGACAGTTAGGATATAGTTAATTGAGCCCGAAATCTGACGGAGAAAGAGAGTCAAATCCCAGGCGCATATAGGGGACCACCCGATAAATGCCTGCTCGATAAAGGTCCCCAGACCTGCGTTCCAAGGAAGCTTGGGTCGAAAAACACGCGTACGAACAACTATCTAAGGACAGTCTCCCCGCCAATAGTCCCATACGATAAATAAAAATAAAAATTAATAATAATAATAATAATAATAATAACTCCACCTAGGGAGTACACGACCTTGGAGTTGGTGGTGGAGCTTGAGTACCCCCATGAGCCTGAGAGCTATGTCAGTGGTAGCCTAGCTACTGGTAGGGCCTCCCTTGCTGAATAGGTTGAAGGTAAGGGGTCCGACAAAGAAATACTCCATTTTGAGGAGAGTGGGTAGTAAGTAGAGAGGGAAGGGTCATGAACCTTTGGACTTCCTGTTGTCGGGCCATAGAGGGTACAGGAGAGAAACTGGGTTGGCACACCAGGCCACTGATTAGAGTGGAGGCCCGAACCTTGCATTAGCCAGCGAAGGAGGCTGCCTTCAGCAGTCAGTGAAAATCCCGTAGGGTTTAGTAATGCCGACTGGCGATCGGAGGGACCCCTTGCAGGGCCCTGCGGGGGGATGCCCCGAGGCCACTGTGGGTCGCAGTAACGGATGGCAGGAAACAACCCGAGGGTTAAGTGTGATCTGTGAACTCGAACTTGCGTCCTGCGAATCTTCACTTGAAACCAATGAGCAAAATGAATAGAACAAGCAATGTAATGAACCATAACGTGCCTTGTTCTACCAATGTCCCATACCTGCTCAGGAACCGAGCTAATGTCACCTTGTCGACATCTGGCCATCCCACGGATGTTAGTCCAAGGGACCCAGAGCCGGCAGTAGCTCGAAGCCATCGTCAGAGATGGACCCGGGATGAATTAATGGAGGTGATGTGGTGCTTTTACTATGCAAAAGCGAAAAATGGAGGCTCAGAAATAGAAGTTTTTAAGATATGGAGAGAGCGGAACCCAGATATGAGACCTACCCTAGACTCAAAGAAGCTTGCCAGTCAACGACGATACATACTCAACAGTGGAAAATTCACAGCAGAACAACTTGCAGACATCCAGAGAAACGCAGAGTATGTTCATCGATCAAAACCATCCACATGACGAACATTTAGAACCATCTAATATCCCTGAAAACGATGATCCACTTCAAGGTTCATCTCTTCCAAATGAAACATCCGTCAGTGGTGAAGATTCATCTGGCCATGAGTCACACGATAAGGACATGATGCGGGACCTCCTCCGACGCGAGATAGAACGAGGTCGTCTTCTTCCATTCGATTCTCGTGCACCGTTGAGGAGAATTTACGAAAAAGCTAAAGCTAAGAGAGTGATAGAAACAGCGAATTCTGTCTTAAATGAGGTTGTACAGACCTCAAGTAGGGATCTAGATATTACTGAAATCAATCACATCGTGTATGCAACTGGATATCTAGTATCTCAGATAATCCTGGGACCAGCCAAGAACACCGATGGCCGACAGCCAGACAGAGTTAAAAGCTCCGTACCTCCGTGGATGAAAAGAATTATAAAACGGATAGCCGACACACGGCGTGAAATATCACTCTTAGCCGAGGCTTCTTCTAAGTCAAACCACACGTATAAAGTTCAACAAAAAATACTCCATGTTGAACAAAAATACCTAATTAATAATGACACAACAAGGCTAATGGTAGCTGAAAAGCTAAAAGAGAAAATCCAAGCATGGGCTCAACGAATAAGACGGTACAAACGTAGAATCGATTTCCGTGTACAGAACCGGTTGTTTGAAACAGACGCGAAGAGATTCTATCGCAGTCTGACTGAAAAACCGAATGGCAATGCTGCCCCTCCTTCAAAAGATGACGTCGAAACATTTTGGTCAGGAATCTCGGAGGAAACCAGATTCTACAACAAAGACGCATCGTGGCTCCAATCTGAAGTTGATGCTGCCAATGGACTCGTGGAAACAGTGGAACATGTTCAAGGATTCTCGAAAGAGGACCTATGCGAAACAATTAAGAATATGGGAAACTGGAAATCCCCTGGGGTTGATAAGATCCAGATTTATTGGATTAAGAAATTAACAGCAATACATTCTCATCTAGCAAAGGCTGTTAATAACATTTTAGAAAACCCTAACGAACTCCCCGAATGGCTCACTCGCGGCATTACGTATTTGCTACCCAAAGGAGGAGACAGCTCTTTGGCGAAGAACTACAGGCCAATTACTTGCTTGCCAGTAATGTACAAACTTATAACTGCAGCCATTGCTGACAAAATGTATAGGCACCTAGAGAAGAACCATCTGTTGCCAGTTGAACAGAAAGGATGTCGTAAAGGTTCCTATGGCTGTAAGGAAATCTTGCTTCTGAATAAAATAATTTTGAATGATGTAAAGAAACGAAAACGTAATTTAAGCATGGCTTGGATTGACTACCAGAAGGCCTTTACAGTGTACCACACGACTGGATTTTGAAGACCCTAGAGATCTATCGATTTCATCCTAGACTTGTTGAGTTTTGCAAGGCTAGTATGAAGTCGTGGAGCACCAGGTTACTAATCCACAGCGGAAAGGGAGTAGTAGAAACAAGAAATATTCAGATTAACAGAGGAATTTTTCAAGGAGATTCACTATCCTTTCTGCTGTTTTGCAATAGATTGATTCCTCTATCAAGACAGCTGTCGCACACTGACTTTGGTTACAAGCTCCATGGTGATGAATGCCTGTATCACATTTATTTTACATGGATGATCTTAAAGTGTTTGCTAAGAATGAAGCGATTCTCTCCCAAATGTTGTCTGTCATCAATGATTTTATCAATGACATCTGCATGATATTTGGTCTTGACAAGTGTGCAAAAGCCAACTTAAAAAGAGGCAAAATGACCACGGCCGAGAACATTGAAGTTAATAGACACACTGTGATTCAAAATCTTGAGCCAGGTAAAACTTACAAATATCTGGGCATTGAAGAATGTGAAACCATCTCGAATGACAGAATGAAAGAGAGAATTCGTAGGGAGTATTATAGGAGAGTGAGACTGGTCCTGCAGTCCGCTCTGAATTCCAGGAATAAAATATCTGCAATAGGTAGTTTGGCGGTACCTGTAGCCGAATACAGTTTTGGGCTTGTGGACTGGTCTGAGCAAGAAATTCGCACCATGGATCGAAAAACCAGAAAACTGCTAACAATGTATCATGTTTCCCACCCTCGAGCTGATATACATAGACTTTATGTGTCACGTAAGGAAGGAGGAAGAGGCGTCAGACAAATTGAAGTCTCCTGGCATAACGCAATAGTCGGGTTGGGGAAGTATGTAGTCAGCCATCAAGATGGACCCTCTAATGAGGCAGGTCATGAAATCTGACCGAAGAATGGGAAACAGAGGCATTGTTAGTGTAGCAAGAAGCATTGCGTTCAAGACTATGCAAGACACCCAGAATGACAGAGACACTGAACTTCTGATTCTACTTAACATGAAATTTGTGTCACAAAAAATGTTCGTCAAAAGAAATCGTGGAGAGACAAACCACTCCACGGACAATATTTGAAACGAATGGACAAGGTGCAGATCAATAAAGATCAATCATTTATGTGGCTTAAAAGGGGAAGAATGAAGCCAGAATCCGAAGAACTTGTAATAGCTGCCCACGATCAGGCCTTGAGAACACGACATTATGATAAAGCGGTTCTCAAAATTTCCCAAGATGATAAATGCCGCATTTGTCAGGAGCAAGTAGAAACAATTGATCATATTGTCTCAGCCTGTCCAATCCTAGCAAAGACTGAATACCTGAAAAGACATGACAGGATGTGTAGCTACCTCCACTGGCAGATCTGTACCGCCCTCGAAGTTCCAAACACATGCCCCAAGTGGTACGAACACTCACCAAAACCGGTGACGTCTGTGGATTGTGTACGATATTGTACGACCAACAAATTCAAACTGATCGCTCGATAGCGGTAAACAAACCGGATATAGTTATTCGGGATTTGGGGAAAAAAATCGTGTTTACTTATCGATGTTTCTGTGCCTTGCGATCAAAACGTCGTTACCAAGGAGGCAGAGAAACGTCTTAAATACAAGAGTTTGGAAATCCAGATCAGCCGAATGTGGGGCGTAAAAGTACAGGTCGTCCCGATAGTTATCGGAGCTCTGGGATTTGTTCCGCAAAAGTTGAGTAAGAACTTGTCTAAACTCCCTGGTAATTCAAAAGACTGGGAAGTGCAAGAAATTGCTTTATTTGGAACAGCCCACATTTTGCGTAAAGTATTGTAGAGGCACTGATAGTCACCGGATCTGCTCCTTAGGTAGCTGGTTGCAACCTGGAGTAGATTTAAATTCAGCCGACTCATAAGATCTTTAGTCGTGATGTAATGGAAAAATAATAATAATAATAATAATAATAATATTAATAATGCATACTATATCTTGAGGGGATGGCAGCGTTCCCCTGTTGGAACATGGGGTCTGTCGCCGACCTAAACTTCGGCTTGCGGGTGTTGCCCTGTCCAAGGCTCTCCGCCAGCGGAGCTCAGCCTCGAAGCTCCTGACTGCTGTCCCGATATATCTTGCTTGAAAAAAATGCAAAAGCTTGAGAAAAATGTAAAAATAAATTATTTTCCAAGCTATTATCTATATTTTAGGTCATTGTATTATTGGTACGTTTCTGCTGTTAAATAAGTAAAATTTCCTATTAAGAAATTTGTCTAATTGTTATTATTATTAGTAGTAGTTGTAGTATTGTTATTATTATTATTATTATTATTATTTTATTTTTATTCGTATAGTGCAGTGCAGTGCAGTGTTGTGTAGTGGAGGGAAAGAAATGCATAAGAGTTTAGTGTTGTGAAAGTGAATTGCAGTGCAGTGCAGTGCAGTGCAGTGCAGTGCAGTGCAGTGAAGTGATGTGAAGTGAAGTGAAGTGGAGTAAAATGAATTGGAGTAAGGTTTGCGCTGTGAAATTAAGTAACTATTATTCTTGATTATTGTCTTTTTTAATTAACTACTCTCTTGTAATTTAAATATTCTGCCACCAAGTAATGATATTTAATTGCAGAATTGATCATAAATCTAATCTAATCTAATATAACGGTAGTGTAAGGCATGTGTAAGGCCCGCAACAGACTACACCGAGGAATGCGTTGCGAGAAATGTGCGACGAGAAATGTGGAAAGAGGCCGGGGAGGCTGCGTCTACACACTACAAAAGAGGTTATTCCATGTTTCGAAATGCCTTTATGTGCCACAAGCCGAGAGTGATGGCAGCAGTTTTAGCAATGAGATGATCTGAGAGTCCCGATTTCTTGTTTTAATTAAATGCTCTTATGTAATTTTAACTCGTGATATCCTTGTTTTGTTACAATAACCGTAAACCATTTGTTTAACGAGTTCGAATTACCTAGAGAGAAATACACTACTACATTGCATACAAATCATTATTTAATGTAAAAAAACAGGAAGTTAATGACGTATAAGGGAGAAGTACATCACCAAATTTTCTTGAACTCCGTAATCTCTATCACGCTCTGGTTTACTACATTTGTTGGTTGAATAATGAATAAGTAATGAATGATCAAATAATTCATAAAATTCACAATTAATAAATTCATCCATAAATACCAAATAAATACCAATTAAGAAAAGTAATAAATTAATTTAATTCTTTCAAAATACCTTTTCAAGTTTCTTGCTTAAAATTTTTATTTTCATTATTAGCGGGTTTCACACAAATAAGAATTTGTTCCATATAAGTTTTTACTTGTTCATTTCCGTTTTAAGAGAAAATTCAAGAAAACAATTAAAAAACTGGTAGTTTATCGCATCTTTTACTGCGAAATGTTATAACCTCACTCAGTTCTACGCACTGTTTGGTGTTTTCCTGCGGCAGCTAATGCTAAATGTCATATAACAAGCGAAGGAGTAGAAATGTGTCCGAGAAAACTCGCTCGCCGACTCGAGCGAGGAACTCTTTCGCCTCCGCAGAGGCGAGCGAGGAAACTCTTTCAAGTGTGTGGGGGTCCATAAGAGTCCCTTGTTTCGAATTTCTACATTTCTCGTCGCACATTTCTGGAAACACATTCCTCGGTGTAGTCCGTTGTGGGCCTTAGTGTCCCCTCGCCTGACGAGGACCAGCGCACGCCGGAGCTCCAGCAGGAAGAAGCCCCCGCTCGCCGGGCAGCCTCGCCGCCTTCGGACCGGAACGCCGCCGTCCGCCGCACCGCGCTCCCAGAACCGAGGGAGCGGAATCCGTTTTCGGACTTTGAAACATTCCATCGGTCCCTCTCGGGACTAACTTTTTTCGAGATTCTGCTTGCGGGACTTGGAAAAATTCCTTACACCAGCCCTTCTTAGAGCGAGAGCAAATATAAGTCCTTTCAGGACTATCTCTCAAAGTCCTCATTGGACTTGTACAACTCTGTTCTTTTTAGAACAGTTACTTTCTTTTGAAAGAGCAAAATCTTGCCGTTCCTGTCTGTCGAGGCAGCAAAATAAGCTTCAAAATGGTGTGCTGGGAGAGCTATGATTTGGGATTTGGATACATAGGTTCTGGAACGTTCGGCCGATTTCTGCACACAATGGATCCCTATTTATTAGAAGATTTATATGCAGGAATAAGCAACCATTGAATAAATCGTTCACTTTTTTACCTGTTTCGCACAGGAAAGCAACCTCCTTTTGCTAATTTTTCTGTAATAAGTTTCGCCCACTACTACCGCAGCTTCGCGCCGAAAATGTAAGTATTCTTTGAAAACGGCGGAGTGGCGACACTAGTACCAACTTTTGAGAGCTTAACCTATTCTCATGGAACGTTATACACGCTCACGCCAACTTGTTCCATGTGCGAGAAAAACCACTGCTATGAAATTACTGTCTCGGCGTTTAAATTTGGCGATAATGCCATTGTAGGTTAAAACGGAAATTTTCATGCCCTTTCGTTTTTAATAACGATGCTGTGCTTTGCCAGTGGTCCAATAGGTGCTCCCATCTGGCGGAGGCATTTGAAGGTACTTCGCCAAAACGAGACTGGCGGCATTCCTGTTAGATATAGCGCGGGCAAAATTAAGAAAAAATATTATAAGTCCAACGAAGGGCGTTTAAAATGTAAATTCTGAGCTGGTAATTAAGGGAAAAGATTTTTATTAATAACTAATCTCCCGGCATGGCGCCAAATTTCAATCATTTATTGGTGCCTATGTGCCAACACTGTCTTTTCAGAGATGGAGAAAGGCAACGGCGTACAGCGCGAGCGGTCCCGCACGCTGTCGGATCGAGGCGCCCTTGTCTTTTCGACGAATAGCGTCTCGGTCTCGATTGCGCCCGAGGGCCTCGCCGCGCTCCGCGCCACCACCAGCGCCACCGCAGCAGTAGCAGCCGCCGCCGCTTCCGACAACGCCGCGCCGGGAGAAACCCTTGGCGTCAACAACCAGTAGGATTTTCCTGCGATCCAACCGGCCCCTTTAGGGACCAAAGAGAGGAAAAAGAGTAAAGCCTCGCGAATCGCTAACGCCCTCAAAGCCTTAATGCAGGCCAACGAGGATGATTGCCTGTCTTAATGCAGGGATCAAAGAGAGGAAAAAGAGAAAAGCCTCGCGAATCGCCAACGCCCTCAAAGCCTTAATGCAGGCCGACGAGGATGATTGCCTGACTTAATGCAGGAATTAAAGAGAGGAAAAAGAGTAAAGCTTCGCGAATCGCCAACCCCCTCAAAGCCTTATTGCTGGCCAACGAGGATGATTGCCTGACTCGACCGACCTTATCGCACGCAAAGCTCACGCCTGCTGAGCAATCACAGCTCAGTAAGGCGGTCGCCAAAAACGGGCTCTCGGGGCCCTGATTGATTGATTGATTGATTCGTATTTCCGCGCGCGTCAACTACTTAGGTCATTAGTCCCGTAAGTGTAGTGTGTTTTTTCTCGCGAGGTGGCGACGATCTTTTCCCCGCTGAATGGCGAGATCTGGCACCGACGTACCGTCGACTAGCGGGCGTTTCCGTTGAACCAGGTATATCCGACTAGCGGGGCACCGCCCCAGCCGGGACAAGCTGTAAGCTCCCGACCAGTCTCGCGGCATGTGTGGTAGTGTAGTGCATGTTAGTGTGTGTGTGTAAGAGGAGAGGAGATGACAAGGAAGAGGAAGGAAAGATCGCGCGCGGTCCGTGGCCCGTTTGTTAGGGTACTGCTCCGGTATTCGCCTGCTGTTGATCGGAGAAACCACGGGAAACTACCAATCAGAGCAGCCGGCAGCTAGAATTCTCCTCCAGACAGCGACTGAATTCGACCTAGCTGACAAGCTAGTGTCGAAAATCCTGCCGCCGTCGGGGGTGGAACCTAGGACCTCCCGGTCAGAGAGACTGCAGTGACATCAGGTTGATGCACTGAGCCATCTCTACTCTCGGGGTTCTACTTCCGCCCGTCCTCCACCCAGCCGCCGCCCGCCGATGCCACCACTATCGCCGACACCTCCGGCAAAGGCAAAAAGGCCCGCTTTTCGGGCGATGCGCCGATCGCGAATGCGAACAGATAATCTCTTTCCCCACACGTCATTTACAGTTTTTACTGTTTTTGACCAAATAAACAAACAAACACGTAAGAAGGAGCGTGGCCTGAAGCTCTACGTTAGCGGCCCGTCTTCCCAAGTGTCGGCGGAAGAGGTCGCTGACGACATCGCCGCGCAATGCCCGAGCAAGGCCCGACCTGCCGTACATCAAATGAGACGCGGAAACGGGAAGCTACTACCGCTAGGCGCCTACTTCATTAACCTCGCCCCAGGAGACGACGTTAAGTGGCTGTTCACTCTAAAAGCGACTCTCACTGCCGGGCTCGCATCGAGGTCGCCAAGCGCACGGACAGTGCGCCCTTCTGCAAGCGGTGCTACCGATGGTCGAACACGCGAGCGTATTGTCAGGTCAGCCCACGCTGCATTCATTGCGGTGAGGGCCACCTGACGAAAGACCGCGGTAGGAGCAGCAAGCCTGCTGTATGCTGCAACTTCGGTCCACCAGTCGGACCCCTGGCGCGTTGACCTAGAGTCCGTCCGACATTAGGGCAGGATCGGGTGAAGGACACACCTCGGGGTGCTCTGGAATCCACAAATAAAAGTCCGGCTGTTAAATGACCATCAGCCAGGTTGCCTTGGTCACGGTCCCACCCAGGTCGGTAGCCTAACGTGTAGGCAGTGGGAAGGCGGGTTGGGGGCCCCAGGCTCCCCGGGCTTCGGCCCGGGCGGTCCCCAGATGGGCACTTGGCTTCGTCGTGGCAGTGGCCCAATACTCTGGGCAAAGAGGAGGGACGCGGTGTCCTGGCGCATGTGAGTGGCGTGTTACCATACAGGTAATATTGACTTCGGTACTAGCCCGGATAGCTAGTAGCTCTGAGCTGGCAGAGCGGTCTTAGACCCACGCATTGAATGGGGAGGTTGCCGCGGTGGCTAACTGCATCCGGCAGGATCCGGATGTTGGTCGGAAGGTGTCCTTGTACACCCGACGAGGATGCGGATTAGGGGCTAACGGCCGGGTGCCCACCCTGGGGCTTCGGCCCCCCTAATAAAGTACAAGTGCTGGGCTAATAATTGAACGTATACACAATACTGTATGCTGCAACTGCGGAGCTAACCACTCCGCAAACTACGCCGGCTGCATGGTTCACAAGAACATTACAGCAAAGAACAAAATTGAATTACCGCCGAAGCAGAGCAAAAATGTTTCGCCGAAGCCACGTAGTACACATCCCGCGCGCAAAGTAGATAAGTGCACTACATTTGCAAAAGTGGTGCACTCGTCAAGAAGCGCGCGTGGCGAGGGCAAAGGCCAGCTCCGGTGTCCGTAAGGGCATTCAGGAGAGGGCCGGCGGCCCCCCCACACCTATAACGGCCGCACACTTCATGCCTGCTGCTACATCGGAGACGGAGCAACTCCGAAAGGAGGTCGCCGCACTGAAGCAGCAGGTCGCAAAGCTCACCACACTGTTACAAACTCTCTGCGCTCAAGTGACGCCCCACAATGGCTGAAAACAGAACGCAGGAACACACCAGAACTCGCCCTCTTGCGGTACCCGACAGGAACGTTAACGGGCGTTCCGGTCACACAGATCCAGGAAATCGACGTCTTACAGAGTTATTCTGTGTTAGGCATGATATCGATGTATTTTTATGGCAAGAAACAAAGCGCATAAGCGCCGACGACTTGGAGATAAATGACATGGCAATCTATCGCGCCGACCACGAAGCTTGTCATCGCGGTGGCGGTGTAGCGGTAGCCATTAGGCGTACGATACCTCATCTCCCGGCAGCTTTACCTCGACTTGCCAGGCTTGAAGCGGCAGCGATTGTGGTGAATACAACTGAGGGCGAAGTTACACTGGTGCCAGCATACTTAGCACCAAATCGTCCTCTGATTGATGATTTCGACACGGTGTTCTCTCTAACACGTCGCACGGTCCTGGCGGGCGATTTGAACGCGAAGTGCGAGGAATGGGGATGTAACACCACAAACAGCAACGGAAACTTACTTGTAAGTTTTTTGTTATGACATAACACTGTGACACTCGTCCCGCCCTCCACACCCACCCGTTTCCCTCCTGATCCCCGCCATCGGCCCTAAATTCTCGATGTGGCACTCACATCGGGAAATATTCGAGTCACTACTGCAAAACCTATTCATTTTTCCCTTTTTGATCACATTCCCATAACCTTTGCAGTTGGCAGCACCCGCTCCTTCTGTGGCCCTAGGCAGTGGGTTCCTCAACCAACTGACTAGGACGAGTTTCGCAACCAACTCACTTCACTTCACACACAAACAAAAGCAAAGCTAGCAATGGATTCGTCAGAATCTATAGACGCAAGTTTAAACACACTCACTAAACACATACAAACAGCCAGCAGAAAGATGACGTCGGTTTTCTGGCGCCCGCCTGAAGAGGGCTCAAACACACTTCCCTCAGATGCCGAAGAGCTTTTGCGTGAAAAACGTAGAGCTAGGCGACTTCGGCAGCAGTTGAGGTGCCCTGCACATAAAATGCAACTCCGGTAATGCGAAAGACGGCGCTCGCAAACCACCACGCAGCGGAGTGGGAAAAGTGGATGAGAGAGATCGGTTCCGATCCCTCTCGTTCCGGCCTTTTCAAACTCCAAAAAGCGTTAAAGTCAGTACCTAAAACCACAACAGCCATACGTGGCCACGACAACGCAGAAGGTAAACAAACATATTTCATCTAAGATCAACCGAAGGCAGAATTCTTTGCCGACATGCTTGAAGAGTGGTTTGGAAACAACACCTTACAGACGGAAGATGAGGAGGAAACGGATGACAGCACTCACAGTGGAAGAAGTTTCGACTACAATTAAACGCTGCGTAGCCGCAAGGTGCGGGGCCCTAACCGGTTAGGCCCTCCCCTTCAAAAGGAGGCCCTACCAGTCATAAGCACGGAGCTTATGCGAATCTACAACAGCCGCATTACACAGCGGTATTTTCCGGAAAGTTAGAAATTCGGAAGTATTTCTATGCTTCCGAAACCCGGGAAGGATCTTACGATCGCGGCGAGTCGCAGGCCAATCAGACTCCTCCCTGTTATGGAAAAAGTGTTCGAGAGGCTTCTCTTCGCACGAATCTTGCCAACTGTTCTCTCGCGAAAACGAGCAGTTTACATTCAGACCGGGCCACTCCGCTTCATTACAAGCACTTTGCATGGCTCATCAGATTTCCGCAGATCTGATTCTCACACAGGATGTACCTGTCATTTACCTCCACAGGGTACAAGCCTTCGACAAAGTGCCACACAACACACTCACAACAAAACTTCGGCGCTGCCTTCCACAAGACATAACCGAAATGGTTAGATCTTTCCTTACAAACCGCACATTTGTGGTAAATGTGGGAAAAGCGAGATCCTCAAAGCGGAGGATTGCAGCCGGGGTCCCTCAGGACTCTGTCCTCTCTCCGCTACTGGCATCGCTGTATGTCAATGACATACCACTTATGCCGCGATTTAGGCTTTTCCTCTACGCTGATGACATAGTAGTCTTAGCAAGAGGAGCAAACATACACCACATAATTAAAGTACTCCAAAAACAGATGAACCTGACGCTGAAGTGGGAAGAACAAAACCACTTGATTTTCTCATCGGAAAAGTCGCAGGCAATCTGTTACACTCGCCGCAAACACAAACACACAAAGCGATTCACACCGCCAAAACAAATGGCACTTGGTATACAAAAACTTAAGTGGGCGCCTACGAAAACTTACCTAGGTGTCACTTTCGATCGAAGGATGCGCTGGCACTTATATAGACAGGCGAATTCGATCGAAATTTCAGCAAAGAGTTCTACTCTTACAACGTCGTTTGAGGGAACCCTCTCTCCCCTTGGATTTTTCTGGCACTCTGTAAAACGTGTTGCTGGCCTGTAGCCACCTACGCTGCGGCGAAGTGCTGGACTACAGCAGAGAAGTTGAAGAAAACACTGGAGCTAGCACAGAATAGAGTACCGCGGCTCATAGCGCGTCCTCCGTTTCGGAAACGGTTGAAAGTTCTCAGAAAACGATCTTGATATCGAGTCCTGCAAACAATGCTTGAGACAGCTATCTTTTAATGAAGCCTATCAAGCCTTTCAAACCAGCGAAGCACCGGCGCTGCTAAAACAACTTTCACGACATGTCCTCATCATAGTTCGAAGAAGACAAGCTCTTACCTCGGATATACTGAGGGCATAGCACAACACACAGAAATATGACAAAGTCACAACTATGACTAAATTAAAACGACAAATCGGCTAACGACAAAGGCAACATGCCTGCGAACTGCAAAACAAACTACACTGACCTTCGTCTTCGCCGAAAAAAATGTGTTAGTGGTTGTGAAAGTGGAATGACGATGATAAGGATGAAGGAAGAAAAATGTGCGCGGTCCGTAGCCCGATTGTTAAGCTATTGCTTCGACATTCACCTGGTTTTGATCCGAGAAACTCAAGAAAACTGCCCATAAGAACAGTCATTGCCATTAAAGCAGAGGACGTCTAGAATTCTCCCGACGGCGACTTGATTCGATATCTATCTGCGAGTGTCGAAAATCTGCCATGAGGACTCGAATCCTAGAATCTGCTGGATAGGAACACTGCAATGGCGACACGTTTTGCCGCGAGCTATCTTAGGCGGTCATCACTTAATCTGTGAATGCGTGTCACAACTATGACTTAATTAAAACGCCTAATCGGCTAACGACAAAGGTCCGCCGCGAACCCACACCATCCACCTACACAAAGCAGTGAAACGCAACATGCGTGCGGACTGCAAAACAAATTACACTGACCTTCGGCTTCGCCGAAAAAAATGTGTTAGTGGTTGTAAAAAAGCGTAGACGTGTGGTTGTGTGTGCGTGGATTTTTTTGTGGAATATCTCATGGTTTATATAAATTGGGATCACTTAACTATGATTTTACTTATGATTTGCCACTTAGATGCACAGATGAAAAATATAGTGAAATGGGGTATATATTACATTAATAATAATAAGTCTCAATATTTCCTGAAAACGTCTGCTGCATTAATAGGAAAGTGACAGAGACGAGCTAAAGGAATGTGGCCTACTTCCTCAACCATCTCAAATAATTACATAGCAATGAAATATAACTTCGCTATAAAATCACTTGCGTCCAAATACACCTTTTAGTGACTCTCTTGAACAGTGGTTGCCAACTCAATGCTCTGTGACGTCACAGAAATCTGCTCTTTTTCTCCGAACCGACAGAGTAGAGGCCGGTCGCGGCGTGTTCCAATGATGGTACAGAAGTGGTGGAAAAGGCTCGCTTGGAAAATCGATAATTACGATTTTTAACTGGCAATTATTATTTAGAATGTTTATTATTTAATAACAATAACAAGGTTTATATAATAGAAAGTACATTATTACATAACTGAAAACAATATCTGACCCTTTTATCATAACCAATACTGTAATTTCACATCCATTTTTGGAAAAGACAGTTTTCACATTTTAGGAAAATAATATTTTTACAATAGTATACAATATAATGAATTAGTTCGTTCTGAAACAATAATTAATGTTAACAAATAGGTAACAACAGCCACTTTTTAAAAAAGGGAACAAAAATGATATTCAAAATTACCGGCCAATTTCTCTTTTGTCAGTTTTCTCAAAAATATTAGAAAGGCTTTTCTACTTACAAATGGAAACATTTCTCAGGAAAAACAGAGCGTTTTCAGACTCACAACACAGTTTTAGAAAATCAAAATCTACGGAAACTGCCATTTTTTCTTTTCTCAAAGATGTTGCTTCATCAATAGACCAAAATGAAATACCCATTGGAATATTCTTAGATCTCTCGAAAGCTTTTGACGTTATTGATCATCAGATCTTGCTCTCAAAATTACCTTCGTATGAAATTCGTGGTATTGCCCTAGATTGGATAACTTCTTACCTTAAACATCGGACTCAAAGAGTAGAAATACCATACTGGCAGGAAAGGACATTACATACTTATATTTCCAATTCTTTGCCAATTGGGCATGGGGTCCCGCAAGGTTCGATCTTAGGTCCTATTCTCTTTCTGTTATATGTAAACGATATGCCCTCGTATATTATAAATGGAAGAACGGTTCTGTTTGCTGATGACACGAATGTTCTTTGCAAAAAAGAAGCAGTAAATAGTACAATTTCAGAAGTTTCAAATTGGTTTAATAATAACAAATTAATTGTTAACGAAAGAAAAACTGTTTCAATGCATTTTTGCATCTCAAATCGGAAATCGCATGTTCCATTGAAAATGAACAATATGCAATTAGCTGATGTTCAGGCAACAAAATTTTTAGGTCTTTCAATTCAATCAAACCTCAAATGGAATGTACATATAACAGAATTAAACACTAAATTAAGTTCATTATGCTATGCATTCAGAATTCTTTCAAATTCTGTCAGCCTTCATGCAGCTCGTTGCGTTTATTTTGCAAATGTGCATTCCCGCCTGAGATATGGCATAATATTCTGGGGAAGCTCATCCTGTAGTATTCAGACCTTCAGATTGCAAAAGAAAATTATTCGAATAATGAAAAAATGCCTTCCACGTGATTCCTGCAAGCCTCTTTTCATTGAGCTGGGAATCCTACCATTGCCTTGTCTGTTTATTTACGAATCTGTAATATTTGTCAAAAATGACCTACTTAACGGAGGGAACATATTTTCATGCAATATTGATATTTACAACACACAACACACGCCGTAGAAATCACGTGCATCAAGTGTCAGTATCAACAGCTCAGTACAAGAAATCAACATATAATACATGTACGTTACTTTACAAAGCATTGCCAGATGACATAAAACAATTAAAGTCGGTATACAAATTTAAGTTAAAAGTAAAATCTTTTCTGCTGCAAAACTGTTTCTATACAATTAGAGACTATATTGATCGTGAAAAAGAAAAATAATGTTTAATGTAACAAAACAAAGATATATAATGAATTAGTTTATGTTTGCATTGTATACATTTAAAAAAATATTTAATACGCCTGTAACAAGTAATGTACTTCAGCTTCCGGGTCAATGACCCCCATCTCGATCAGGTTTTTGTCCAGTTTCCCTGATCCATTGAGCAAATGCTGAGATGGCCCCTTGTTTTGCTTCTGGACGTAAATGTAGCTTCACTGTGCGCACGTTTTTTTGAGCACTCCTTTTGCTTGTAGTTCATTTACAGTTGAAATTGATTTTCTCTTACTCGGGAAAAAAACATTTTTCAAATATCTTTATTTTTCTAAAATATTTATTTTCTAAATTCATTTTTTCGTGTTTTTTTTAAAATAAAATTCTGGCCCTCAAGAAAATGTGCGCAGATAAATTTCTTTCCCCACACGTCATATACAGTTTTTACTGTTTTTTTGACTAAATAAATAAATAAAATAAATAAATATACAAATAGGTACCCGCTAGGGGTCACATGAGAGAATTTTGACCTCAGGCTTGGTTATAGACGTATAGTTTTGTTTGAGAATGTTGTAAATCCTCGTGATATTCAGTATTTTTTCCATAACCTTCAATCTGCAAATTCCTTTACTTAATCCATGATTACGAGCAATGTCCATTCTCAGAATTTATTTTAATCTCGCAGATTTCTCTGGGTCGCAAAGCTACGTAATGCATCTGTAGGTTGGGCATTATGACATACTGTAGTTCTTTCGAACACACTAAAGACTTCGCCATTGTTCCAGTTTCTACAAAAGGATACCTTTCTTCCCTAAAAGAAAGAAAATTGACAGGTATTGATGGTTTCCCTTCCATGTTGCCTGAAACACCGGCAAAGGTCCACTGCTATGGTTTCGGGAGCGTCTACCTCTCCTTCCCACCCCCATTCGCTCGCACCGCTTTTCCGAGTGCCTTATCTCGGAGGGGAAACAGTGCCCCGACGTCATTCCTTGTCCAATTGGCCAGTGGCGTAGCGTGACTCTCGCGTTTGGGGGTGCTCAACAATAACGCGAACTGAAGACATCGTGATTCTTTATCTACTTCTAGGTTATTGAAACAAATGTTACACTACTTCAACAGATTTATGTTAGGAGAATTCTTGATAACAAATTATGAAATAGCTCGGCTTTAGTTCTCATGCGCGATTGACAATGAGATCACTTGTGAATTGATAGATTTCGAACCAAATAAAATGTCATATATTAAAGTACGAATTCAACTTCTTAGATATTAATTGAGAATTAGTAGGCAAGCACTTTATCTACTGTTTATGCCCATGGCCAAGCACAGAATCACGAATGAGAAAGAAAAATATTTCTCTGACCTCAAGTGTGCTGCG
Source organism: Acheta domesticus (assembly GCA_031308135.1). Taxonomy (NCBI): domain Eukaryota; kingdom Metazoa; phylum Arthropoda; class Insecta; order Orthoptera; family Gryllidae; genus Acheta; species Acheta domesticus. Next base: position 19,676,935 of record JAHLJT010008446.1, read on the forward strand.
TTCTCGTGCACAAACGAACAACTTGCTCAAGCCTTTACTCAGCCTTTACTCAAGCCTTTACTTAGCTTTTCAGGACTCGATAATCCCAAGGCAGGGGGAAGAGGGGATGGGAGGGGAGAAGCTCGCCGTCTGCCCATGCGTGATTGCTCGTCGCAATCTCGCGGCAGACGCTAGAAGCATTTTAGCATCCAAGGAATCAAAGGCCAACTTGTATAAACGCGCGGAATTCAATCATAGGAAATCACTTTAAAATTAGTACAAAACGCGTTTCGCTCCACGTGTTTCACTCACTTGGAAGATTATCAGTATAATATTTAGGCTTCTTTGATTAATATTTTACGTGGGGATGCTGAGCATCTTAGCGTCCCCTGACGCTAGGCCACTGCAGTTGGCAATCATTGCTCTAGAAGGTACTTGTCGGTCACGGCCGCCTACATGTCTGACAGCGATTGTTTGCGATATACGCAGGTTAAAATTGAACTTGAACTAAGTTGATGGCATCATTGAATGCAATGACGTCTTGAAGGCGATTTGAGACCTTCCAGGAAGTGGACTACGGGCCGGTGCCCCCCTGCTTCTCCTCGCGCCTTCATGTAACGCGAGCCGAGCCACGCCGAGCTCTCGAGTTGCAGCGTCGTTTGTCTGCGAGTGGAGAAGTTTCGAAGGCTAAAAAAAGACCTGGAGGCCGAACCCCGCCACAGCGACAGCTGCGTCAGTCGTCAGCGTGTCATGTGAGTCGAGTGTTTGACGTTCACAGATATTCAGGTCACATCGGTCTTCGCCTGGAGGCTTTGCAGAATGGAAGCATCACCATCACGAAAACAGAGGCACAGTACCTTTTACTTCAGTTGGACAATAGATAACTTTGTATTTTACCTTGAAAATATTCAGGAGACTTTAACGTCGTCTTCGTTTTATACAGACGCGAAAACCGAGTGGAGTCTCCATCTTTCTCCAAAGAAAGTATTCGAAAACGACACATTCATTTCTATTATGATAATGTTGAATTCTAGTAAGAAGGATATTAAGGCGAAGTTTAGATTGTCAATTCTAAATAGTAATAATGAACACAGTAATACGATAGAATGTGACAGCCCGTGCCGATTTGTAGCAGGTGAAGCTTGCGAATTCCACAAATTTGTGAAGAAGAACGTTTTGATGAGAAAGCCCGATGAACTTCTCGTAGAAGGAAAGCTCCGAATCATATGCAAGATGACCGTGTACAAGAAGAGGAGAGGTCGCCGCAGGGCTCGGCAAGTGCGCAGGGCTTCGCGGCTTCGTCGTCCAGCGGCTGCGGGCAGGCGGCCGCGGCTCTCCCTCAAGGCCTTGTGCGAACAGTCATTGTGCGACCAATTGGCAGTGGACAACGCGGCGCAGTTGTTAATGGAAGCCGAGAAGTGCCAAGCAGGACACTTGAAAGCCAAAGCCCTCGAGTTCATTGCAGCCAACGCCTGCAGCGTCGTGGAGAGCGCCGGCTGGGAGGCCTTGAGACGCAGCCACCCTCTACTCGTGGCGGAGGCGTACCGCGCGCTTGCCAGGAGGCGTCTGCGCGGCAAACCGTAGGCAGCAGAGGAACTGATGGGGAAGCAGTTTTACATCGCGCACATCGACCCCTTTAAGTGTAATTTTAGAGAGTTGGAAGGAAAAGTGACTTAAAGCTTGTGAAAGTGGTAGGCAGAGGAACTGATAGAGAAGCAGTTAGCATCGTGCACATTGACCCCTTAAAGTGCAGTTTTAGCTAGTTGGGAGGAAAAGTGACTTAAAGCCTGTGAAGTGGTAGGCAGAGGAACTGGTGGACAAGCAGTTAGCATCGTGCACATCGACCCCTTTACAGTGTAGTTTTAGCGAGTTGGGAAGAAAAGTGACTTAAAGCTTGTGAAAGTGGTGGACAGAGGAACTGATGGACAAGCAGTTTTGCATCATGCACATCGACCGAGTGCAGTGTAGTTTTATAGAGTTGGGAGGAAAAGTTACTTAAAGCCCGTGAAAGTGGTAGGCAGAGGAACTGATGGACAAGCAGTTTTGCATCTTGCACATTGACCAAGATTTACAGTGAAGTTTTAGAGAGTTGGCAGGAAAGTGACTTAAAGCCTGTGCACCGTGTGTTGCAGTATGCTTTCTTTAAAATATGTGTGTGTTTTTGTTCTGCGGCGGATTACTTTGAGCACCTGGTTTGAAGAAAAACCAAAGCAAAAAATGTTAAAATACCTTCCAGAAGTGTTTTGATTTTAGGACTAAATAAGAAAGAGTGTTTCATCCATTCACCTCCAACTCATTTAGTTTAATTTGGTACATCAAAATACCATAATCAATTTGTATATCCATTCCAGCGAGGGAGATAGAAATATATTTAAAGTGTGTATTTGGTTGTTTATAATGTGTGTTACAAAAGTTAACTGGCAGTTTGTTACAGGAGCTTCAACAAATCTCTTGTAATTAAAATTGTATTACTCCTAAAACTATCATTATTCATACATGTTCTACAAAGTTCATTGAGATAGGATTCCTATCAGTAGAAATGTGCTACGTGCCAAATATAAAAAATATTATTTAAAGGAACTCCCGCAATGATACAATCGAAAATATTTATTTTTCAAAATAAAACGTAAATAACAAAAATGATCTGTTGTCGATTTATGATAAATGTAATTTAGAAACAATATATCTACCTGATTTGTGACAAAATTGTTGGCCGTGTCCAGGAGTTAAATGCCACACAAACTTATAAAACTGGTAATTTTCAGGTAGGTTTTATAACATTGCTTTTAAGACTTCATTCTGTGTGCCTGTTCACAGTTGAATTATAGAATTTACAGTTAATCAACTTTTAAGATATTGACTCTTTAGGACCCTTGATATTATCTTTAACTTCCCGAATATAAGAAACCTGAATATAAGAAATCCGAAATGTTCATAGAAACATTTGGTAATGGTTGAACGGTTAGAGGTCGTTAGGTCTAAAGATGTTAGGTTTAATGACAAAAGGTCTAATTTTTAAAGTCTAATGTGAGAAGATCTATGAAAACACGCCTGAAGAAAATTGGTCTAATTTTTAAAAATGTCTAATAATATTTTGTGTAATTGTCAAAAATGTCTAATAAACTTAGTCTATTGGACACGAATGTCGAATGCTGTAACAGATACATAACAAAATGTGGTTCACATAGCATTACGTCAGTATATTATAGTCTGAAATGAAATCACAATAGGAATGATACACTTTAATTCAGGAAGTACTTATTGTACATAAAATGATAAGGTGATAAAATATTCAGTCTGTAGCTCAAAGACCGAAAGTATAAGTCAGTATCACCATGATTTTTATAATTTTGGTAATTTGCTACCATTCGAAAACTTTGAAAATTTAATTGACATTATTAAAATAAAGACTTTTGGTTCTCAGGCGTTTGAAAATGAAGAAATATAAACTTTGCAGTTACACACTTGTATATATGTTAGAACTTCGGAGTTTATGTCTATTAGACCTTATTAATTGAACCTTCCAATTGTAGACCTCTTTTGGTATTAGATCCTCTGTCACGTAGACCTTATGTCGCATTAGATCTGGTTTGCAAAAGATGTCACGTCATTAGAACTTTTGTCCGTGCACCTAACGACCTGAAACCGGTTGAACAACCTTAGCTACGTTATGGAGATAACAGTATGACAATTTTTGTAATTACTTTTCTTTTTTGTAGTAAGTTACGCCCGGACGAGACGGAATAGTAGGCCTACTTCGAACATTTTCGCAATCAATTATGCTCCTTGCTCCGTACCTTGTATTATGCGCGGTGGATACATAATGGTACATATAAATACTACATAATGGTATACCAACACATACATATAATAATACATAATGGTATACCAACTGCAGCCAATCTCAACACATCTAACACAATTACGACGTAGAAAATTGAAGATGTCGTTAGTTCAGATATAAAAAATATTTTCACATACAATAAAAAGGAATGAAACAATTTTATGAACATAAATGTAAATTCATTGAAATAAATACATGTAAAAACTTAATACATCATCCTGTCACCTCATAATTGATTATTCATTACTAACAAACGTTGATCTCTCCAGGATAGAAAACGACTGGGCCTCGGAATAGAGAAACGTGTTGCGTGGTCAGTTGTGGCCCATACGCGTGTAATAATAATAATAATAAACAACAACAACTTAATTTAAATCAGTAATGGTCGAATTCCTTGTTCTGATACTTCATAGACGAGAGACTTAACTGTTTTCAACTGAAACAAATTCGACTTTTTTTAATTAACCAGGAAACTTGAATCTGACAATCATTAAAAAACTTGTCGTGAATGCTTTATTTTATTTAACGTAAAAAACGTTAAAAAGAGTGACGTGCTATTGGGAGAAGTGTATTCTGTGCATGTTTTCTTAATCCTGGGATCCCTACCCCAAAACTTATGGTCGTATCACACTCCAAGTCCTGAAATGTATCCTCTTGGCTTTTCCCCTGTATGAAAATTACGCTTCTCCTTGTCAATAGCCGTAAAGGTTCACTCCTTCAAGACAAATCGAGAATGAAACGTCTCGAAAAATTGATCAGCCCTAAAAATCTCCTCACTTCTTCCACGTTCTTCGGTCGACGAAATTGACATATCTTTTCTTGACTAGTTTCCCATGATTTGATGCCTCTTTCTGTGAAGTGACGTCGCAATACACAATCTCCGACCGTCGAAATTTTTCATTTTGTTTTATTCAGAGTAAGCCCTTTTTCTCTAAATCTTTCCTGAAACACTTTCAATCTTCTATGTACCTGCCATGATTCATGATAACATCCATGAAAACAGTGACGCCCTCACATCCTTGTAAAACTTGATTCATACATTGCAGCATTAACCCGCGTTTTGTCAGATTGTTTCCTTTCGCAGAACTGATAAGAATGACAAACTGATGCAGACATTACCAGATCCTATCTCCGTGTGCACTAAATGTTAATGCTTCTGAAAGAAATGTAGAATTGTCCTAATATTCCGAATATCAGCGGGTTGTGTTTTCTGCTAACATTTAATTTTTACGTATGTTAATTGTTCCACGTCAGTTGGGGACTTTTCTGTTTAGTTTTTAAATAAAAACAATCATTTATAATATTTTGGTGTTATTGATCTTGCTCATGCTGGGTGAAATCTTTTAGAAATCTCCAAAAAGCCATGGGTGTTTCAAACACCCCGCGCGCGCTGAATCGTTATGACAAAAGTGGTGCGCGCGGTGCAGGGTTAAATCTGTTGTTTTTTATCTCCATATTACATTATGCATACACAAGCGATCAGTTATGTGATTTCTTCACAGTTAAAATATTCGCCATGTTCGCGAAAGTAAATTTTGACTGCTTTAGGCAAAACATTGACACGAAAATGTAGATTGTAATTTAGTGGATTTTATGGTACTACAGAAAGGATAAAAATATCTACGCAAACTGGGCATCGAACCCACAACTCCCCGAGTTCTGGAACAACACGTTTTCTATTCGCTGTTTTAACACTCCTCTTATAACAACACGTTTTATACAGAGTGTTTTTTTTTTATCGTTCGCCGAAGATTCCGGCCGCGTCGCCCGGGCAGTCGAGGGCTCATTCGCCCGGCAAACCGCTGACTTAACTCTCATGCTATCCGAGAACTACCGCTGCGCCGCTTAAAGTTCCTTAAAGAAGATGCTGAAAGTGGTGTCCTTCGGCTCGAATGCATTCTTGACACCCTCCGAAACATATTCTGATTTGCCCTTTGAAGTAAGTCTCGAGGAATTGCTGCGATTTTCTCTTCAATAGAACGCCGGAGCTCTTCCTCCGAATGCGGGTTTTCTACATACACCTAATCTTTCAAGTACCCCACAGGAAAAAATCACAAGGAGATAGATCAGCTGATCTAGCATAACCCACGACTCATTATACGATCATCACAATAAACATTATTTAAAAAGTTCATGGATCGAACAGCAGTGTGAGCAGTTGCCAAATCCTTTTGAAAGTAACCATCGTGCCTTTCTTCTGGTGTCAATTGTTTGAAGAATAATGCCAATAGTGATGTAAACGTCAGCAGTAACGGTGGTGTTGAAAAAAATAGGTCCGATAATTCTTGTGGAACTCAACGCACACCACACTCCGATCTTCATGTCGTGAAGTGGTTGTTCGTGAAGAGAAAATCGCAGCAATTCCTCGAGACTTACTTCAAAGGGCAAATCAGAATGTGTTTCAGAGGTGCCAAGAATGCATTCGAGCCAAGGACACCACTTTCAGCATCTTCTTTGAGGTACGTTAAGCGGCGCAGCGATAGTTCTCGGATAGCATGGGAGTTGAGTCAGCGGTTCGCCGGGCGAATGAGCCATCGACTGCCCGGGCGACGCGGCCGGAATCTTCGGCGAACGATAAAAAAAAACACCCGGTATTAACAAAACTTGGAAGCAATATTACCTACACATAAATTAGTGTAAATTCAGTTCCCAATTATTATCTACACATAAATTAGTGTAAATTCAGTTCCCAATTATTACCTACACATAAATTAGTGTAAATTCAGAAAATTAATGTAAATTCAGAAATTTCCCAAATTACAACCGGCTCCTACTACATACACTACAATTCATGTTCGTAATATTTTTGTTTTAGATGCCACGAATGGTTTAGGCCAAAAACAACTAATGGTGCTACAGAATGGCACACACTTTCACTCATGGAACTCACTATGGAGAACAAATTTTATTTAAAGAAAAAATCTCTATCTTCAATTTGATAGTTGCAGGAAAATGCCGAAAAGAAATTAAAAATTTTGCAATTTTAGAAAATTCAGTCTTAACCGTCGATTAAAAATTCGACTAAAAATCGGACCTATGCCACCTTTATAAGTGTATTTTACTCTATTCTTACAAGAAATTTAAAGAAAAAATTTGGAGTCATTTTTGCAAAATTTTGACAATGTACGGGGGGGCTTCATGTAAAGTACCCCCCAAAATTAATTAATGTTTTTCAAAATCAAAGAGCTTCGACTCAGGCCAGATTGACAGGGGTTTATTCAGTTTGGACAAAATCCTACGCATGGTTTAAGCAGTAGTGTTGTTCACATACACCGGACGGAACGAACAGACGGACGGAACGAACAGACGGACGGACGTTTAAAAAAACACTTTTTTCGCCATAAGGGGATCCCAAAACGTGTATTTCCGTTGAAATCTCGAAATCGATTTTCCCTAGCTTCACATAACTTTCCCTATACTACGTATATTACCCCATATGTATACGAGAAAATAACTGGTGATGTTTCAGAATGGCAGACTTTCCCCTATTAGTTTTCTATTTCCTTTGGTCTCGGCTAGCTATTCGGACTTGCCACATACTCTTGCCAGTTGCCAACTATCGCCGCCCAAAGTATATTTTTTTGACATTTTCTTAATTTTTCCGTTTCCTAATAGAACGGAAATATAATTTTAAGAATAACAAAGAACAGTAAAACCTCGTCCTAAATGGGAATTATCTTTAAAAATTTGAAGCCGTTTTTAAGAAAATGGCGTTTCATCGTTACTGTAATTTCGCAATTTGAAGCGATTTTTCACAGAAAATGTTTACGTTTTCGGAAAACTTCATTATAAGTCATTTGAAGAACATTAACTCACAAATACAGAAGTGTTCATAAATTGCTGGAAATGTGCATATTAACGGTGTGAGAGATCTTTAAAAAATTACATTTGTGTAATTTTTGAAAAAACGAAAAAATACACCAAAATGAACTTTACGACATATCAGAGAGTGCAATTAGTACTATCCTTTCGAAAAGTTTGAACAAAAAATTTGGAGCCATTTATGAGAAAATGGCGTTAGAACGTTTTTGAAAATGCGGAAATTTGAGCTCTTTTTCACTGAAAACAGTCGAGTTTTCGAGAAACTTCAACTGACATTATCTAAAGCACATGCGCTCAAAAATATAATAATGTGAACAAAATGCCGCTAATGTAAATTTTAACGACGCGAGAGACAAGCGAAAAAATGACATTTATGTAATTATTGAAAAAACAAAAAAATAGAGCAAACTGATGTGTATGTCATCTCATAGAGTAAAAAAATCTGGAGCCGTTTTCGAGAAAATCTTTTTGATATTTTTTAATACTGCACATATTGGATGCAATATTGCCCGAAAACTAATAAAAGTTTAAAAAATATACTTGACCTTAACGAAAGAAGACATTATGGAGAACAAATTGTACTGGAAAGGAAAATCTCTATCTTCAATTTTGAAGTTGAAGGAAGACGCCGAAAAAATTTCAATCTCTTGCAATTTTAAAAAATTCAGAGTTATCAGTGAAAATTGGATTTATTCAACCTTTATTTGGAGCCATTTGTGAGAAAATTTTGGAAATGTCCCGAGAGCTTCATATAAAGTACCACCAAAAACTAATGAATGTTTTTCAAAATTGCAGAGCTTCGATTCAGGCCAGATCGACAGGGGTTTATTCAGTTTGAAAAAAATCGTACGCATAGTTTATGCGTCAGTTTTGTTCACATATACCAGATGACGGACGGTCAGACAGACGGAAGGACGTTTAAAAAAAATCTTTCGGTATCAGGGGACCCCAAATCGTATATTGCCGTTGAAATCTCGAAATCGATTTTCCCGCAACATTTTATAACATTCTCTATACTGTCGGCAGGCGACATTGCTGCGAAAGGAATTGCTACAGAGCGGGCCTTACGGGGGCGCCGGGGCGGCCCAGCGTCCTGTAAGGTTAGCGTGGTGTGTCATCCCCTATAGAAGGGCGCAGTGACGCACAGAGCGCCGTGACACACAGGGCGCCGTGACACACAGGGCACATTCACGCTCTGACCGCCTGCCCGGCGTGAACTCTGTACTGTGAGGGATGGCCAAACTCACGCCGGGGATGGCAGCAACCCCAAGTGTAAACCGCGAGTCTCCGTCACACTAAGGTTGAGTCAGGACACCCCTTGCTCGAGGACGGGTATATAAGCAGCGCCCTCGGGGCTAGGCAGTCTGTCGAACACAGCGGTGTTGGGGAGCAGTCGTCGAGTGCAGAGGCGTATCTAGGTATTCAGGCGCCCATGGCAGGCATAGAATTTGCGCCCCTGTCAAGATACTTCAAATCAAGGTTCTTGTTATTTATTTTAGCCAGTATACTCTAAATAGCGCCCCTTGTGAGTGGCGCCTATGGCACGTGCCATGTCTGCCATACCCTAGATACGCCTCTGGTCCGAGTGAGCTCCTCGCCGGCAGCGCCTAGCGTCGGGGAGACCAGTTGGACAGGTGGGCCGCCAGCGGCGAAGGCACTACGTAGGACTCCTGACCGCCGCTTACGAGCCAGTTGGCCAGGCGGGCCGCTAGTGCCGGACCCACTGCGTTGGACTCCTGACCGCGGCCTTCTCGGTCATTGGGGCCGCTGTCTGCGCCTGCAAGCTTCGTGGACGGAACGAGCCTGCCTTAAGGCTGATTTACACGCTACCAGCGCTGGTGTGCCAGTTACGAGTTTGCCAGCACCTGGACAGCGCTAGCGCTCTGTGCGACTGGCAATAGTTGTGTACACAGTGCTAGTAATGGCATGCAAGATGAGATATTTTTCTCGCTGCTGTTAGCTTATGTATACTCTTTGCGACGTGCTGTTGATACGTTTTCGGCGCTCAAACAACAGTGTGCAAAGCAAATGTTCCGTAAACATTTTATCCTATTCACTTAATCTACCTTCGAGAAGTTATCTATCCCCATTTTATTTGCAACTGCCAGAAACGCGGCATTTCTGGCCTCGCGTTTCTGGTAAAAACTATCCCACAAATGTTCCGCTTCTGTATATAACCAGTCAAACTTGTCATTTCGTTCTTCCGTTATTCAAGAGAACTTCTGTTCCCCAATCAACTTTTATAAATAATAATATTAAACTTACGTTGATCACCGTGCAAGAATAAAGCAGTGTAAACACGTGTTGGGACCCCGGGGCATCGCCGTGGCGGACACCGTAGTGGTGGGAGAGAGCGTGAACATGACAGTAAAGCAAACTTTCTTGTTCAGCTGGCATCGCCAGTCACTGGCAACAAGGCGTTTACACATTGCCAGTCACCACTTGCCAGTTGCTGGCAACCTCAACTAGCACGTTTACTGGCAACGTGTATATCAGCCTTTAGTGCGACGGAGACGCCGGAGCCGACGGACTCGGGGACACGTGTGACACGAGGAGCTGGAAAATAAACATATTTGTTATACTGCGATTTTTCTAAGAGCGACTCTCAAGGAAACTCAAATCCCATCTTCGCGATGGAATATGGCACGGCATTTCGCGTCTTTTCTCGGTCTTGCCGGTAGAAGTCGCATGATCGCAAGCACTGCTTCATACGGTCGCGATCGTGCGAAATCTAGTGGAACGACTGAGAAAGACGCGAAATGTCCTGACATATTCCATCGCGAAAATGGGATTTGAGTTTTCTTGAAAGTCGCTCTTAGAAAAATCGCAGTATAAATCAGAGCTACGCGTTCTCCTTTATGTCCCGTCACGACAATACGACGCATTTATCTCCGTATATTGCAGTGAGTCTCCTCGACTCCTGCGTGGCGCGACAGACCCTTCTGTCACGCTAATTCACCCTCACGCGCAACGCGCTACTCTGCGGATTTGTCACGGCCACGTGCGGCATCGCCAACTTCCACCCCCACAAACGGCCTCCCTGACCCTAAAGCTCATCCCAGGGGTGTTCTCCGCGAGTCGCCCCCCCCCCAACGAAGGAAGAAACCCTTCTACCACCGCGACTTATCCCTTGTTCTCAGGGATTGTCAAATTTATTACCGGAACAGTCGAGTTAGAGAATTTTTTAAAACATTTGTTGCATCTTTGCGCAACGCGTCTCGAAAGCCCTTGGTCGAACGTTGAGCGCGGAGTATTTCACAGGTTGCTATATTATACTGCGGCGTCTCGTCAGTTGTCAAGAGGACCGCTAGGTTAGCATCTCCGCGTACGCGCTTCACACCGCGCGTCCCTGCGTCACTACCCAGAGGCCAGAATCGGGAAGGAATAAGGGAGTAAAGTTTAGGACACTTCACGAAGGTTGAACTAACCCTTGTGAAGCAGCCGAACTCGTTTTGTCGGAACAAATTTCACATGAGAATCAACGGGAATCGAACCCGGTCCTCATTGGTGAAAGGCGAGCGACTTTGCTCTGAGACACGAGACAGCCCGGTAGCACTCGCCAGTTTATCCCTGAAGGACGTAATAAAATCATCATGAAGGCAGCGGACAGCGCGCAGCTCCGCGCCACCACGTGAAATCCATAGGCGCCCGAGATAGCACAAAGGACGACCGATTAAATGCAAAGAAGGTCGCAAAGGGGAGGGGTGGACTTGGGCCAATTGATGGAAAAGATCCATGGAAAGATCTAGAAGCCTGATGAACGATCCAATCAGCAAAACATCATACACGTGACAGCATGGAATTTTCCAAATGGGTCGGGGATAAGAAAGCGAGGGAGAAGCAGGCAGAGAGAAGCGTGGGCACTTGATTAGAAAGACTGGACTTAAGTATTTGTTTCAAAAGACTGAAATGAGAAGTTGATCTCATACAATCGACCTGAGATCTTGATTTGAGAGACTTGAAGCGAAGACTTCGTAGGAGACGAGACTGCGTCAATTAACAGCGGAGCCAGCTCTGAACCGCCGTGTGACATGGCCAGTACCTGCCGGCCTAATTAATCTGACCGCCCATCACTCATTAAACTGGAATTAATTACATGTGACGGATCAGTCGGACAGACACCCAAAAAGTATCCAAGGGTTGTGCAGTCTGTTTTAGCGACTGCATAAACGCAAGAGGGTGCCGTGTGACGGCCTTATCTTGCGCATCGTCACAGTGATCCATCACCTCGAGAATGGTCGTGGAGGGCGGCTGTTGACGTCCCAGCATGTGCAACGGGGACACGAGATTCTTCTTGCACTGTGCGAGGCTTCTTCAGCCGCGCTTCGTCGGGACCCTACAGCCGTAACCGACCGGTAACTGCTCGCGACCATTCAATGACACGGAAGTCAGGTAACGAAAGCATCACCACCATCTTTGTGTATTCGCCCGTCCCCATTAAATTAAATAACAGTTCTGGACTGGAGATTGTTAAATTGAGAGAGAATAATTTAAATTGTATCAATAACTTTTCTAACTTTAATAAATGTTCCCGCCACTTCGACGGGTTACACTTTAACAATGTACAATCTTTGCGTATTATTCCAATAAATAGTATATATTTAAACTTCTTTCGCAATCTAATGAGTCTGTTTCACGTACTACCCGATTTGCCAATTTCCGACTTGTTATTCCCGTTCACCGTACTACCAAATTCGAGGCATCCTTTAGCTATCTCGGTCCACACTACAATTTAATCCCTCATCAGCTTAAAACCCTTCCCTACAAATTATTTTGTGAAAAACATTATTATTATTATTATTAAACATAACTTTTAATCTTTCTTCAGTGTTTCTTCAGTATTATATTAATTCTTTTGTAACCTTCTCGATGTATATGTTTAGCATTACTTCAGTGTTTCCCGATACGTTATATTACCTCATATTATCTGTTATACCTTACATTTATATTGTACTTATGTAACATTTCAATTTCCCTCATGTACTTACATGTATGCTTTTTTCTACTTATGCTTATTCTCTTTTGATGTTATGTTTATGATCTTCTGTATTTTTCTTGTGGTTAGACTGAAAAAGCAGTCATTCAATTACTGAGACTCGCCATTGTACTTTTTGTGCAATAAAGTATTATTATTATTATTATTATTATTATTATTATTATTATTATTGCTACATATCACGACTACAGATGTCATGAGTCGGCTGAGTATAAAATCTACTCCAGGTTGCAACCAGCTACCTAAGGAGCAGATCTAGGGACTGTCGGTGCCTCTACAATACTTTGCGCAAAATGCGAGCTGTGCCAAATAAAGCAATTTTTTGCACTTCCCAGTCCTTTGAATGACCTGGAAGTTTAGCCAAGTTCTTACACAAAGTTTGCGGAACAAATCCCAGAGCTCTGATAACTATCGGGACGACCTGTGCTTTTACGCCCCACATTCGCTGATCTCAATTTCCAAACTCTTGTATTTAAGACGTTTCTCTGCCTCCTTGGTTACGACATTTTGATCGCAAGGCACAGCAACATCCACAAGTAGACACGATTTTTTCTCAAAATTACGGATAACAACATCCGGTTTGTTTGCTGCTATCGTGCGATCCGTTTGAATTTGTTGGTCGTACAATATTGTACACAATCCAACCGATGTCACCGGTTTTGGTGAGTGTTCGTACCACTTAAGGCATGTGTTTGGAACTTCGAGGGCGGTACAGATCTGCCAGTGAAGGTAACTACACACCCTGTCGTGTCTTTTTAAGTATTCGGTCTTTGCTAGAATTGTACAAGCTGAGACAATATGATCAATGATTTCTACTTGCTTATTATTATTATTATTATTATTATTATTATTATTATTATTATTATTATTATTATCATTATTACTCTATATCACGACTAAAGATGTTATGTGTCGGCTGAATATAAAATCTACTCCAAATTGCAACCAGCTACCTAAGGAGCAGATCTAGGGACTATCGGTGCCTCTACAATACTTTGCGCAAAATGTGGGCTGTTCCAAATAAAGCAATTTCTTGCACTTCCCAGTCTTTTGAATTACCTGGGAGTTTAGACAAGTTCTTACTCAAATTTTGCGGAACAAATCCCAGAGCTCCGATAACTATCGGGACGACCTGTGCTTTTACGCCCCACATTCGGCTGATCTCGATTTCCAAACTCTTGTATTTAAGACGTTTCTCTGCCTCCTTGGTAACGACGTTTTGATCGCAAGGTACAGCAACATCGACAAGTAAACACGATTTTTTCTCCAAATCCCGGATAACTATATCCGGTTTGTTTGCCGCTATCGTGCGATCAGTTTGAATTTGTTGGTCGTACAATATCGTACACAATCCAACAGACGTCACCGGTTTCGGTGAGTGTTCGTACCACTTGGGGCATGTGTTTGGAACTTCGAGGGCGGTACAGATCTGCCAGTGGAGGTAGCTACACACCCTGTCGTGTCTTTTCAAGTATTCGGTCTTTGCTAGGATTGGACAAGCTGAGACAATATGATCAATGGTTTCTACTTGCTCCTGGCAAATGCGGCATTTATCATCTTGGGAAATTTTGAGAACCGCTTTATCATAATGTCGTGTTCTCAAGGCCTGATCTTGGGCAGCTATTACAAGTGCTTCCGATTCTGGCTTCATTCTTCCCCTTTTAAGCCACATAAATGATTGATCTTTATTGATCTGCACCTTGTCCATTCTTTTTAGGTATTGTCCGTGGAGTGGTTTGTCTCTCCACGATTTCTTTAACATTTTTTGTGTCTCACATTTCATGTTTAGTAGCATCAGAAGTTCAGTGTCTGTGTTATTCGACGTGTCTTGCCTAGTTTTCTTCGCAATGCTTCTTGCTACACTAACAATGCCTCTGTTTCCCATTCTTCGGTCAGATTTCATGACCTGCCTCATTAGAGGGTCATCTTGATGGCTGACTACATACTTCCCATCCCGACTATTGCGTTGTGCCAGGAGGCTTCAATTTGTCTGAGGCCTCTTCCTCCTTCCTTACGTGACACATAAAGTCTATGTATATCAGCTCCTCCTTGACGGCTCGAGTGAACACATGATGCATCAGGGGTGGGCAACATGATGCATTGTAAGCAGTTTTCTGGGTTTTTCGATCCATGATACGAATTTCCTGCTCAGTCCAGTCTACTAGTCCGAAACTGTATCGGCTACAGGCACCGCCAAACTACCTATTGCTAATATTTTTTTCCTTGAGTTAAGAGCGGACTGCAAGACAAGTTTCACTCTTCTATAATACTCCCTGCGAATTCTGTTATTGTGTCGTTCGAGATGGTCTCACATTCTTCAATTCCCAGATATTGGTAAGTTTTACCTGCCTCAAGATCTTGAATCACAGTGTGCATATCAACTTCAATGCTCTGTGACGTCAGTTTGCCTCTTTTTAAATTGATTTTTGCACATTGTCAAGACCAAACGTAATGCAGATGTTATTGCCAAAGTCATTCACGACAGACAGTTTTTGGGAGAGAATTGCTTCATTCTTAGCAAACACTTTAAGATTATCCATGTAGAACAAATGTGATACTGGCCTTTCATCATCATAGAGCTTGTAACCAAAGTCAGCTTGCGACAAATGTCTAGATAGTAGGATCAAACTAATACAAAACAGCAGAAAGGATAGTGAATCTCCTTGAAAAATTCCCCTGTTAATCTGAATACTTCTTGTTTATACTACTCCCTTTCCGCTGTGGGTTAGTAACCTGGTGCTCCACTTCATACTAGCCTTGCAAAACTCAACAAGTCTTTGATGAAATCAATAGATCTCCAGGGTCTTCAAAATCCAGTCGTGTGGTACACTGTAAAAGGCCTTCTGGTAGTCAATCCAAGCCATGCTTAAATTACGTTTTCCTTTCTTTACATCATTCAAGATGAATTTATTCAGTAGCACGATATTCTTACAATCATAAGAACCTTTACAACATCCTTTTTGTTTAGCAGGCATCAGATGATTCTTCTCTAGATGTCTATACATTTTATCAGCTATGGCTGCAGTTATAACTTTGCACAGTACTGGCAGACAAGTGACTGACCAGTAGTTCTTCGCCAAAGAACTGTCTCCTGCTCGGCAAATGTGATGCCGCGAGTGAGCCATTCCGGGAGTTTCTTTGGGTTTTCTAAAATGTTATTAACAGCCTTTGCTAGATGAGAATGTATGTATTGCTGTTAATTTCTTCAACCAATAAATCTGGATCTTATCAATTCCGGGGGATTTCCAGTTTCCCTTGTTTTTAATTGCTTGGAAGAGGTCCTCTTCCGAGAATTCGTGAACATCTTCTACTGTTTCCACACGTTCATCGGCAGCATACAATTCAGATTGAATCCAAATTGCGTCTTTGTTGTTGTAGGATCTGCTCTCCTCCCAGATTCCTGTCCAAAATGCATCGACGTCATCTTTTGAAGGAGTGACAGCATTGCCATTCGGTTTTTGAGTCGGATTGCAATAGAATCTCTTCGTGTGATTCAAACAACTGGTTCAGTACACGGAAATCTATTCTACGTTTGTAACGTCAAATTCGTTGAGCCCATGTTTGGATTTTCTCTTTTAGATTTTCAGCTACCATTAGCCTTGTGTCATTGTCAATTAGGTATTTTTGTTCAACATGGAGTATTTTTTCTTGAACTTTATATGTGTGGTTTGCCTTAGAAGATGCCTCGGCTAGGAGTGATATTTCACTCCGAGTGCCGGCTATCTGTTTCATAATTCTCTTCGTCCATGGGGGTACAGGGCTGTTTATTATGTTTTGTTGCCGGCCGTCGGTGTTCTTGGCTGGCCCCAGAATTATCTGATACCAGATATCCAGTTGCATACACGATGTGATTGATTTCATCTGGGGTCTGTACCACCTCATCTAAGACAAAATTCGCTGTCTCTATCACTCTCTTAGCTTTGGCATTTTCGTATATTCTCCTCAACGGTGCACGAGATTCAAATGGAAGTTGATGAGCACTTTCGATCTCGCGTCGGAGGAGATTGCGCATCATGTCCTTATCGTGTAATTCACTGCCAGATGAATCTTCATCACTGACGTGTGTTTCATTGGAAAGAGATGAACCTTCAACCATCGTTTTTAAGTTCTACATGTTCGTCATGTGGGTAGTTCGATCGAAGAACATACTCCGCATTTCTCTGAATGTCGGCAAGTTGTTCTGCTGTGAATTTTCCACTGCTGAGTATGTATCGTCGTTGACTGGCAAGCTTCTTCCAGTCCAGGGTGCCTCTCATATCTGGGTTCCGCTCTCTCCATAACTTGAAAACTTCTGTTATACTGCCCCCATTTTTCGCTTTTGCATAATAAAAGCACATCACGTCCTTCAATTCATTACATTTCTTGTTCTTTCCATTTTGCTCATTGGTTTTAAGTGAAGAATCGCAGGTAGCAAGTTCGCGTTCACAGATCACACTTAATTCTTGGGGTGTATCCTGCCATCCGTTACTGCGACCCATAGTGGCCTCGGGGCATCCCCCCGCAGGGCCCAGCTAGCCCTCCGATCGCCAGTCGGCATGACTAAACACTACGGGATTTTCACTGACTGCTGAAGGCAGCCTCCTTCGCTGGCTAATGCAAAGTTCGGGCCTCCACTCTAATCAGTGGCTTGGTGTGCCAACCCAGTTTCTCTCCTGTACCCTCCATGGGCCAATAACAGGAAGTCCAAAGGTTCATGACCCTTCCCTCTCTCCTCAAAATGGAGTATTTCTTCGTCTGACCCCTCACCTTCAACCTATTCAGCAAGGGAGGCCCTACCAGTAGCTAGGCTACCACTGACATAGCTCTCAGGCTCATGGAGGTACTCAAGATCCACCACCAACTGCAAGTTAGTGAACTCCTTAGGTGGAGTAGTAGTTGTTTTTGTTATTCTTCTTCTTCTTCTTCTTCTTCTTATTATTATTATTATTATTATTATTATTCGTGTGTGGGCCACAACTGACCATGCAACACGTTTCTCTCTTCCGAGGCCCAGTCGTATTCTATCCTGGAGTGATCAACGTGTGTAATTATGGGAATCAGCTTTTTGGTAGTATCCCTTGGTTAAGACAAGGTTGTTAGCCTTGAGTAATCAATTAGGAGGTGATAGGATGATGTTCTTATTATTACTGAATAGGGAGGTGATGATGAGGGGTGAAAGGCCTACGATGATGGTGCAAGGTGTTAGGTGGGGTAGAGGAAGGTGGGAGGTGTTCGTGGGCATTTGGAACCATCCCAGCATTGACCTTATGACCAAGGGAAACCACGAAAAATCCCAGTCTGGATGGATGGGCCCGGGGATAGAACCCGGACCTTCTGATTGCGAATCCAGTGCCCTACACACTGAGCCACTTCTCTCGGTTTATTATTATATTATTATTATTATTCCATTACATCACGACTAAAGATGTTATGAGTCGGCTGAATATAAAATCTACTCCAGGTTGCAACCAGCTACCTAAGGAGTAGATCTAGGGACTATCGGTGCCTCTACAATACTTTGCGCAAAATGTGGGCTGTTCCAAATAAAGCTATTTCTTGCACTTCCCAGTCCTTTGAATTACCTGGGAGTTTAGACAAGTTCTTACTCAAATTTGCGGAACAAATCCCAGAGCTCCGATAACTATCGGGACGACCTGTGCTTTTACGCCCCACATTCGGCTGATCTCGATTTCCAAACTTGTATTTAGGACGTTTCTCTGCCTCCTTGGTAACGACATTTTGATCGCAAGGCACAGCAACATCCACAAGTAGATACGATTTTTTCTCTGAATCCCGGATGACTATATCCGGTTTGTTTGCCGCTATCGTGCGATCAGTTTGAATCTGTTGGTCGTACAATATCGTACACAATCCAACAGACGTCACCGGTTTTGGTGAGTGTTCGTACCACTTGGGGCATGTGTTTGGAACTTCGAGGGCGGTACAGATCTGCCAGTGGAGGTAACTACACACCTTGTCGTGTCTATTATTATTATTATTATTACCCCTCTTTAATGACTGGTATCTTCCAAGAAATTCTCAAAAAAGCAAAAGTTTGGCCACTATTTGAAAAAGGCAACCCTCAAGATCTCATGAATTATAGACCAATATCCTTACTTTTTAGATTTTACAAAAAAATCTAGAAAAGATTTTTAATGATTGACTTAAATATTTTCTCAATTCAAATAATATATCAACATAGGTCCAACAAGGATTGAGAAATGGTAGATCTACAGACACAGCTATTTTCGCCTTTCTAAATGACATACTTGTTGCTCTAGATCAGAAAGAAATCCCTATAGGTTTGTTTCTAGATTTATCAAAAGCAATAGACATTATTAACCATCCCATACACTTATCAAAACTTGAAAATTTGGGAATTAGGGGCATTGCACATGGATTAAATCTTATGTTTCAAATCGTTGTCAAGTAGTCACTATCATGCATGTTGGAGATTAAGATTTCAACCCATTTTTCCCAATCTAGAATGATAAATTATAGAGTGCCACAAGGATCAATCCTAGACCCTATATTATTTCTCTTATACATCAATGACATGCCCCTGACTCTACAAAACAGCAAAATGGTCCTATTTGCAGATGACACTAACATTATTAAAGCAAATATCCAACAAATTCTACAAAAAAAAAGCACAAACAGTTCTAGAAGCACTAGTAAAATAGTTCCAGGAAAATAAACTCATCATAAACCCAGTAAAATTGTCTCCCTAAACTAGGAAACCACTCTCTAAAGAAAAGCCACCAGCATAATTGATCATAAAAAACATGCATAAAAAATATGCCTAAAAACAACTTTCCTTGGATTGACTATTCAAGATGATCTAAAATCCCACATCACAGATCCAAACAAGTAGTTTACCAAATTATATTACGCCATCACCTCCTAAGTCAAATTCTAACTAAAATAATTACTCTACAAACAGTGTACTTTGCAAATGTTTACTCACATCTAAACTACGGACTCATATTCTAGGGAAACTCCCCAGAAAGCATTCACACTTTCATCATCCAAAAACAAATATTGAGAACAATGACTCTCACAGACATGAGTCCTGCAAACCACTGTTCACAAAATTACAAATTCTACCACTCTATGCATGTATATATTTGAAATATTAATCTTCACAAAGAAGACACTTATGAGAAACGCAGGAGTTCATAACAATGGTACTAAACAAAAAAGAAATCTGCATGTCCCATACAGTGAAACTTCACTTTCAAAAAAGTTCCTTTATAGAAGGCACTACACTATATAACAAACTTCTTAGTGAATTTAAAAGCTTAAACTCGGTACACACATACAAAAATAAACTGAGAACTTTCCTGTTAAAACATGCATTCTACAATACAAGAGAATATATACATCATAAACATGCATCTATGTCAATATAAACTAGTACTAATAATTTTGCTTATTCTGTTGCACATTTTGAAACACCCAAAATGATAGTTGGGTATAAAGGACCCAGCCCTGGCATCAGTCTCATATAAAGCAATTTTTCCCCCTTTCCTTCTTTATTATTAGTATTATTATTGTTTTTCAATCTTAGTCTTCTTACACTACCATTTATAAAATTAATTAGCATTGTATTGTGTTGTATTTAGTACAAAAATTGAATTGTATTTTAACTTCTGTATTGTATTAAATTTTTAGAAATACCTGCATTGTACATTGTATGATTATGTATGTATCCTGACTTGTCATACATGGCTTATACTGTATTCATGTGGCAAATATATTACTATTATTACTGTGTCGCCTCAAAATTTATGTTGTAGTAACAATGTTCATTATTATTTTATTCAAAATTGCAATATTTTAATTCACATGTAAATCTACTGTATGGAATACAATATTATATGGTATCCATATCTTTAGTTCAACTACTACTATTTCCCATGATCTATATAAAACATGATTTAATTGTAATGTTTTAAATAGGTCTATGTTAATCCCCACTGACTTTTGTTAGCTTGTACATTGTTATTTTACTACTATGGAATTTATCTGGTCATATACACTCAATACCCAAGGTCAATGCAATTTTATACCATCGAGTGTCTTTCAAAATGCCATGTTAGGGGATTTAGAGTAGGTAATAAAAAAAAATTTGCATCTATGTCACCAATACATCTGCAAGAAGTTGTCTCAAATTTACATCCAATGTTTATAGTGATTGGTATACTGGTATACTTATGGTGATTTATACTGATTGGTAACCTGCTCTTCAATTCTATTGTTCGACTCAATTTTCTGTTGTTGTGAATAATATTCTCTAAATCAGTAGTGTACGGGGATCTCTGCCCACATCACGCCCAAATTTTCATGTTGTAGGTCATATATAGTTATATTTACCTAATTTTAACAACTATACATCAATAATAACATAATTCAGTATGTCCAAGTATTTGTACCACTGTCCTCTCATTATTAATTTTTCTCTAATTGAATGTTCTTGAACGACGAAATTGTATTTTGACATGATTGGTAACGTTAAGTGTTCACTGTAACATTTTTATTTCTCTGTGTCTACTATCATAAGGATGCCATTTCTATATAGTCATCTGGTCAAGTCTCACTGTCAATATCTTTGGTCATGGCTATTTTATACAATGTAGTGTGTGTTCATGTTTCCTACTTTTGGTTTGGTTGAATAATAAATAAATTTGTTTAATCTATGTGAATGATGACTAATTCTGATATAATTGCACTGGTAATTTATGCATTGTAATAAAATTGTTCTGATTTCTCCTGGTTGTTTACAATCATTGTTAAATTAGTAGTCTGTTGTGTGCTCTTTATGCAGACATTACATTATAAGTTTTGTTGCTACTATGCTGGCAACGGTGTCAGTTACTCCATTCATTCATTTATTAATTACACATCAATAAATAATCTATGAATTAGTATGTACATGTAAACAATCATCCGATCTGCTTATTACGACATTATCAAGGAACTGTTTAGCACCTCCTGAATGCCTTGTATAAAAAAATTAACAAAATTAAAAATTAAATAGAACAACAAATTATTGACTGGAAGTACTTACAAACTATACTTTATACTAATACGTTATTTTTATTTTTGCGCATGTAATTGCGCAATGCAAATATCGATTTGTTGATAAAATTATGAAGTGATGTAATTTATCAGTATTTCCTCTGTTTTCAGTTCTCTTTGTTATGCTGCTTTGATTAAACACCTGTTTGACAGGATGCACATTTTTGAGTGATTGTAGAGTGAGTGAGATCCTGACCCTACAACTGAATTGTAGCGGAATTCTCATTCATTTGCTTTGGTGCCTGGGCCAGAGTTGGACGTCTTGTGAGATGGACCCTTGCACTGCAGCAACTCCATGTGAAGTTGGGTTAAATCTGGTCAAAATCCTGCTGAAAGATTGTAAATATCTATATTTCTTTAGTAAGGTATCATTATTGTATATCATGTTCTTAATTTGTAAAAGTGTATATTTATAGTGATGTTGTCTTCATGTTTTTTACACCTGCCCTCAGGACGGAATAAAAATATTCCGAATTGATGGCAAACTACTTTTAATTTTTCTACTTATTCCGATCAAATATCATTTCCCAACAAGAATAACTAATTCTACATCATGGTCATGAATTCTACAATGGTCAAGTAGTATTATATTGCACAGCCACTACAAATATGTGTGGAAAGTATGTGATGTTGTAGCTACAGCAGTTAATTACATTTAATACCAAATACATGTATGAATATATGTGCATATTTCGTTGTTTTTATTGCATATAAATCACAGCCCTATTGATAAAATAATAGGCCTACTAGCAACACCAATAATGTCACAACTTTGAATATGATAGTTGCATCAAAAAGGAAAATAATACTCTGATAATATAAATGTTTTATAATGTTACAAAATTTTTAATTTCATTTCTATGTATCTGCATAGGCTTTAGTCAAACAGTTTACATTGCAAGCACTGAATACAATAACGATAAATATAACAATACATCATTAAAATATATTAGTCTGTATATCTACCTATTATGGTAAAGCCTGTTAAAATATAAGTATGTAACTTCTGCACCAAATGCTGGCTATTAACCTTAGCAAACAAATCAGGGATTATTTTTAATTTCAAAATATATTTAAATAATTTGTAAATGACTATTAATAATACAACAATAACAACAAAATAATATATTAGTCAGCAAAAATAACAATTGCAGAAATGATAACTTTTTGACCAAACTATATTAAGTCTCACTGCTACACCATTAGTAAATTACAATTGTAAACCACATATTTAATACAAATTAACCACTAAAAGTTTGTATTTTCATGAAATAGGATCAATTTCATAGGAACAAAGTATAAAATTAAAAGACTTACTGGATTCTTCCATAAATTACATTTCATGTTTTACAAAAATCATGTAGTTTCGCATATTACTGAAGGCTGTGAGAGCAAGAGCACCTTTACTTCAAAGTAAACATTTTGTAAATAAGTCACACTTGCTCTTGCAGCTTCATGATGCATCTATGAAGCAACTAATAGTTCACTTGAATTATGGAAAGCCATGGCAAATTAATTTTTCACTAAAATTTGAAAGTAAGTTTTGCATTTTAGGCATATTACATAAATTGTAACAAAAATGAATTATTCATTGTAACAGACTTTCACAACCAGTATTGCAATAATATTCGCTGTCTTCATTGTTTTGCCATGACCTAACTGCTCTTTGGCAGCTTAGATCAAACAATGCCCCTAACAAACCAATTGTAAATTCATCTTTTTTTGAGCACTTGTCACATAAATTAAAACTTTATGTATTGATCTTGAAGATTTTTCATTACTTTCTTTAGAAACCTTGTTTAAATTATGTTTATTGCAAAAACTATTTCTATTCATAACTTTTTACTTAATTTGTGATTAATACAGTAATTAATTAAGAATTTACTTAGAAAAGCAATTCTGTGAAATGGAAATGCTTTGAAGTACATCATTTCAAAACACACATAGATCTTTATTTTCATACACGTTGAATATTGGTACACTTGCCAAAGTTAAAAGAAATGTACAGTTAAGTTAAATGAAAAATTATCCAGTAACAAAAATTTCCATCTACTAAAAACTTCATTATGTCCTTGTCAATTTGTTTAGGAAACTGTTAAAAATATCAAAGTGCTCAATCAATTTTGGAATGATGATTAGTAGCAGTTGACATGAAATAGAATTAAAATCCACTGATTGTTAATAACATAATTTTCAATGAAGAAAGCATTCTTAATTACATTTTTAATTTAACCTTTTAATAAGAGCAGAAATGGCAAAGCTGTTTCATACAATACTCATAATAAAAATACTTAACTTCATAACAACAGTTACAGCAGGATTTTGGAATTTGAAAAGCAACTAATCTATCAGCTCTCTGTTATGAAGAAATATTTCCCAATATCTTGCTATAAATGGTAATCCCATCCTTCTGAGCACTAATGGCAAGACCAGAATTAGTAGTGGGAGACATCTCAGTGAAAGTATCTTAATTTCACAACGGAGAGAAAATCAAGAAATCTTAATTAAGCCAAACAATAAGCGGCAGGTAAAAAAAAAATAAAATAAAAATTATAATAATAATAAAAAAAATCACTAAAGAGGCAGTTGTGTTATTCTGAACTCTTAAACTAATCTGATTTTCCAGTTATTATGTCATGGATAACTTGTTGCCTAGTAGCTCCAGATCTACACTAAAACTTATTTTTTGAACAATGCGTTTAAGTTTTTTTCTTTCAGTTCTCTATATCTTAAATCTTCAGCTTTAATGTAAGGCAATGTAGTTTGTAGGGTTCTACAGATTACAACCTAACAAAAAGCCTAATTTTTATGTAGCAAGTCTGCCAGGACCAACCATGGTAAGGCGCTAAATGCGCTCCAATAATTTTAAACTACAGCCTACAACAGTCCCTACCAAAATATTTCCATTTACATATGTATAAAATATTCATGTTTGCCTGCAGAGCTACAAGACAGAGTTCCAAATAAATAAGTTCCTTTGAAGTGTGGAAGTTCTTAAACAGAGACTATCACAGTGAACATATAGTAAAGATATTTGATCACTACTTTGATACACTGAAACAAAGCATGAGATAAAAAACTAACATAATGATTGGTTTAACTTAAAATACCTTCATGCTATTGCTACGATACACTAAAATATGTTAGTGATATACCACATTGAAACATGTACAGCATTACGAAACACTCATCCATACAAAAATTCACCATTACTTTCAATTAAATAAAATCATACAATGTGCAAATGTATATGATGACTGATTAGAGTTGCCACCTGCTGAAAATTCCTCATTTGGAGGATCTTTAGTTCAGATTAATTAAGGGGAGGTGATAGAGCAAGAATATGTTTGATCAAATACAGTAGTTCTGAAATGGTTTCATTTTGATTACAAATTTGACTGGTGAGAAATCCAAAATTTTGTAAAAGTTAATAGATTTATTGAGAAGGCCAGCAAATAAATCTGTTAGACTGAATATTTCTGAAGCCAAAGGAATATCTTGAATCAGTAAGAAGTGGGTTTGCTCTTTGGTAGGTAGGAACGTATAGCATACATAACAATAATGTATGTTAATTTATTTTTCTTTTTGTTACGCATTAAGAGGGAGAATTACAATGGTACATACTCTTAATGTTAATGAACACTATTTTAATTAAATAGCCTGTTCAGAACCTATCTTCATCCAGAAACTGTCCTTTCCCACCCCATTAGTGTGAAGTGAAATGGTTTTCAAAAGGACTATAAACTAAGAACTTAAGTTAATAATCTAAACCCATTCAAGACAATAAGGAATTGAGTCCTCTCTAATAAATAGCAAAATTAAATCACCAGAATTGTGTGAAATAATTAAGAGACTGTAATGACTGAAATTATCAAAGTAATTCAGAAACCAGAGATTGGACTTTAAATCCAGTCTCTGGTCAAACCCAACGAAGTGGCAACTCTATGACTGATCACAACTAAAACAGACTAAAGGCTGCTAAAATTTAAAATAAAGACACGAAGAATCAGTAGCAGTACAAACAGAACATGTTCATGAATTACAAGCAAAATTCTTCCCTTAATTCTATACTGCAGCTCAAGTTCCTCAAGCCTTTTGGATCAATTTCAATGAAATATGAAGTACTGTTTACAGCATGGTATAAAAAAGATTTTTAACATAAAAAACCTACTGAAATTAAAGTGTTATACAAAAATAATTATTCTTCTACACAATTCAATTCTCACCTATATTATAGTTCTTTTTCTGAATAACAATATATAAAACTTTGTGAAACTAAAACAAAAATATAGTTAAATTAAATTTTTAAAAATATATCAGTATAGTACTGACCTCGATTCAAGAGAATCTGTCTTTTTTAACTTATGAAATCTGATGCGGATATAAAAAATATTAAAAAATATAAAAACATTTGTGGGACTTCGATTTCACTCTTAGTAACTAGATTTGTTATGCATTTAGTTAAGACATCTATCTCGTATACAGTATTTAAAGGAAGAATGAAGATTTCAGTTTGAATCAATCTTCAATTGAAAAGTACATCAAATTGAACACCATACCTATAAACAGGGTACTTAAGGGGTAAGAAAGGGGGTAAGAAATTGTTAACCGATTACTTCTTTGAAAACAAAAAATTTTCTTGATTTTCTTGTTAATGTCAATTTAAAAGATAATGGAAAGAAAACAAATAGAATTAAAAACAATCACTCAAAATAGTGATTTGAATGAAATTTTTGGGTGCTACGAAAATTTGTCTCTGGAAAGGCATTATTTATTACTGATTTGAAATCTTATATCCTCTAACTGACAAAACTTGAAATTAGAAAATCTGGCACAATAAAATAAATTTATAAAACTTCAAATTTACCTTCGCTAAACTGCCTCACTGAGAGTACTACGTTTGTCACATGCTGTTTTACTTGCTTTTCTTAACAAAATTCAAAAATGGCACTGACTGAAGGATATTACAGATATGTTTGAGGAAAGTAATATGTCCATGACTAAGTTCAGTCACAAGTAGTCATATAGTACAATGGCAGGAGAGGTCAAATGATGGAAAAAGGCAATATATATTATATTTATACCGTCATAAAAGTTCTCAGCTATAGGGGAGACTATTATACCCTTGAATACTTTACAAGGAGGACTGTGGAAAAATAGCTCCATATGTCAATATAGGATTTCATCCAGATTCACAAGAATATTCATAGTAGATACAAGATGTTTGTACTCAAACACAAATCATTTCTTTCAAAAACTTAACATCTCAAACCTAAACAGCACCTGCCATAGTGTAAATTTGGTAGAACCTGGATGATAATTTGCAAGTTGCAGCAAACTATGTAAAGTAACAACAGTGTGAGCACTGTATCCCAACCTTCACCCCCCACTGTTAGACTGATGACAGCTAAACCTGCTCTCACAATACATTTCAGTTGACAAAGATGACTTCCCTTATTTCAGCTATTTCACGAGGAAGCTGAAGACAATGTAACTATTAATTCTATTCGTCGTCAAAATTCTCAATGGTATTCAAAGGTAAATGCAGAAAATCTTGCAACTATGCACTGTTTCATGTAACAATGATTATAGAGGCAATATCTTATATTTAAAGTCCCACAAATGCTAATAATACATGATTCGGTACCTTTTCAGTATTTCAAGTTCACCTGATACAATACATAAATAGGCATGAAAGATTAACAATTATTAAATTTAAGCATTATTGCTTCTGCCAAGGATAGTTTAGAAAATCAGGAAGAAAGTGACAGATTTTTCTTATATAAATATAATAGGCCTTCAATCAATATGTTGCTGAATGCAGATTATAAAATAAGTCACTACAGTAAGAGGAAGATATAGGATACATTGAGATGGCACAGCAACAATACACAGTAAAAAATTTTCCGAGCTAGATAATAAATTCCATAACAATGTTACATCTGATTTTCCACTATGCAGATTCAAAATTAACATTAGATCAAGAGAATAAAAATGAATTGTTCTTTGAAAACATGGGTAAAATATTTTCACATGACATCAGCCCTGTCACAACAATATCACAAGAATCACTTTATGACTTTTGAATGGGATCATTGATCCGTTTCATTCACCAACACTGCACATTTATCCCAAGTTTAGTAACTGATATTTCACAAAACATTTTATGAAATCTACAGAAAAATATGTACAAGTAAACTCGCTCAATGTATGAACCTGTCTGTTGTCGTCATAATAATAATTATTGACATCATCATTATCATCATCGTTATTATTAACGTAGTAAAACCAATCCCAATAAAGAATGTTACCTGTTTAATAAATAAGTTTTGACATCATAAATTCAAGATAAGAATACAGGAAAGACTGACAGTCAAAAAGTACAAGTAACCTTCTGAACATATCAACAATTATGGGTTGATTCTACTACAAGTTGAATGGCACAGAAATGAAGTTTCACGTAAAAAAGAACCAGCGAGATCCAGTGGTATTAAATTCCCACTATCATTCTCCTCATTCACCTCCTCAAAGTTCATTTTGAACATTCATATGTAACAGAACACATTCACGCTGATTACTATTTTGGGAGAACTAACCTTGCTAAGTGATGCTGCTTCAGATTTCAAGAAAAGTTGTAAAAATAACATTTTTGAGGTACATGAAAAGAGATTAACGCCACTTGAAGAACACAAAGTAAACAAATATCCTTAGAAGCTACAATTTAAGATAATTCAAAGAAACAAAGTTGTTGTGCTTAAGGACATTCATACACATCACTAATGTCACCTTCAATGGTCTGCGATTCAATGAGAGGGC
Source organism: Acheta domesticus (assembly GCA_031308135.1). Classification (NCBI taxonomy): domain Eukaryota; kingdom Metazoa; phylum Arthropoda; class Insecta; order Orthoptera; family Gryllidae; genus Acheta; species Acheta domesticus. The sequence goes on from JAHLJT010008446.1 coordinate 19,705,452, forward strand.
TGCATACCTTGCCCACTGTACACATGTTTAATTTCATTGAGGGGGTCACAAGATGATGTGAACATTAGCTATTCTTAGAGGCAAACTACAATTTGCCCAAGTTTTCTTTCACAGAATATTTTGTTATAATGTTCTGGAAATGCACAAGAACACTCAAAATATTCTCACAGTAAACAGTCTAGGGAAGGTTTTCTTACTTTATTTTTGATAGTAAAGAATAGTTTTAAACAGATCTAAATGTTCGAGACGAGCAAATTGCATTTTTTCTGGCAAAACTTCTACAATGCGTATAATTACAAATACATAGAAACAAACTAATGTACGTGCCAGAAGGACCACAAGGATCTTAGATGAAATAATATATATTATTGTACATACTACTTAAATGAAGTTTCCTTCTCACAAAGAATTGTGTTATTAACATTATTTTTATTATTACAATAATTCTTTAATATTATAATAATTAATATAATGACTATTATTATTATTAATAATAATATTATTATTATGACGATCTACTATCAGAATACGATTCTAAAAATATGGATGCTTAGACTATCATTTATAAACAGCCACTTGATTGCACTAGCGAATTATGTGAACTATAGAAAGATTTGGTTATGAAAATACAATTTTATAAAATTAGTTTTTACAACTAGTGTGGAAGAAACACAACAGAATAATTCACCCATATCTATCTTTTGGACATCAGCCAACTCATTAAAAACATTTACGCCATTTCTCATAAATCACAGTTGTTGTAAGGTCGCAGAGTTCTGCAATGAGCACTATTATGAGTATGTCCGGGACAGAAAACAACACATCGTTGTTTTGTATTTAAACAAGCAGATGTCTACAAAAAGTATTGAAATGCAGTAATGAAATGAGGTTTAGTAATTATGGAAGTTCAAAGGAGTAGCTGATGTGAATGTTTTCAGAGAAATATGAAGCACCAACGAAATGTTTTTATGCATAATCTAAGCAGAAAGAACACTTTCCTGGACTGATTGTGCATTATAAAGTATTTGCTCCAAGGAAAAAGGGCAAAGTACATGTAGAACAAGCCAGCTCAAGGCCACACATACTGGACCAGATATACTATTTAGCCTGGAGCACACTGCACAATGTATCATTTTATATTGATACCAAGGTTGCTTACGAACCCATCGAAGTCGCACTCCAGCATCAGTGCGTATTTTAATTGAAGCAGATTCTGCAGCCCTTACAGTCTCCTTCACAGACTGCATCAAGTTTTGAGCATTGCCAACCAGCATGTCTGTTGCTTCCTGATCCTCTTCCGTACCTTAGGACAAAGAAAACACACAATACATTTTTTGTTTGTTTCTTCTTTTGTCAGTTAATTCTTCCTTATAATGATAATGCACATAATTGCCAAAGAAATTTCAATACAGGAATCAGTCAACAATGCCAAATCATTGCAATACTTCCCATTCAAATTACACTTGAGCAATACAAGAGCAAACACATGCAAAATTATATAATTGCAAGCATTTCATGCACATTTTTAACACAATATATAAAGATGACTCCCCCTGTATATTTAATTGCATGGGTAAAAACATATACCAAGGTAGTTTTTGAAAATCAGTTACATGCTATTAATTAATGCACACAAAGGTGTCTCTTTGAAATTAGAGCCCACTTTGACAACACTCATCTTAACACATCATTTAGGATAACGACCTCCATTTGGAACTATTTAATTTTTTGACCATAACTGCCTCAGAATTTCCTTCCATATCATGAATTTATTTTCTTCTTCTTTTCTTTCTTTAACATGTATGACCTCAAAAGTCCAATGTGTGTCAGCTTGTCAAATATTAATTGTGAGACTCCTGGACAGGTGGCAATACTTTTTATTAAATGCAACATGCTGTGCATATTAAAACAGGTACGAACATTCGCAGTGAAATCAAATAAAAAACATTCCAGTAACCTTCCTTGTGCTTTACACCTTGATGTGTGTAAGACGTGTATTACACAAGCATGTGTGGCAGCAAGTTCAGAAATTTGTTTTAAGAAAACAAAATTATAGCTCTGAGTGCAGTCACTTCTAATCTCTTCTTAACATGAAAAGTAACCTCTTAAACACATACTCTTTCAACACTCTAAATCACAGATTCAAGTCACGGAGGTCAGAATGCCAAAAATAAATACTTCCCAAAGTATTCTGAGGAAAAACAATATTACATATACCATGGGCCCAGAGTTTATTTGTCTTCAGTGTGTGTTGTATTACAGGGGGTCTTGCATAAACTACCAAGCACAGGAATCCACAATGTGTCCACACCCCTAAGAATCTGGTATCACGCACAAAAAGCCCAATTTTAAAGGCAAACAATACATCCAATCTCTTACTTGATATTACATCAATTACCTAAATACCATATGTTTGAGAGCAAACTCTGTTTTAGTATTATTATGCAATGGAAATTGGATTCCAAATGGAAATTCACTTGCATCAAACAAGCCACTTAAGCAGAGGCAATCTGAAAGATTTGAAGCTCTTTCACACTCTCTCACACCAAATGTCTAACCTTTACCCTAAAAGTGTTAACATTTTAGTATCATTTTCACTGAATTATTAACATTAATATTTGGGATAATAATCTCCATCTTGATAGAGGTTTTCAGCCAAGTTTTCTTGCTGAGGAAATGTAGCTCCTGGATAGTAAATGTTAATTTTCTCCCTCATTCACACATTACATACGCATAGAGTTGCAACTAGTACTGTTTTTTTCCCTTCTGATTTTTATTTCCAAAAAGCATATGAAAAAGTTTCAGAATTGAGATTGAATGATCTCCCACAGTCAAGAATGTGAATAATAATAATTATTATTAAATTCAAATGAAATAGGAAGAAAGTGAAAAATTAATATAATGGCAAAAGAATGAAATCAATATGTTGCATCGTTTGAAATATACTGGCGAAAATATTTCAGCAAAATGTTCATGAAATTCAGTCTAATATACCTTTCTTCAAGGACATATGGTAAAATTGAACAAATAACAGCATTTGTGCACCATGCAAATGCTACGGACATAAAAAAATACCCATGCCTATTGACTACATAGCATTCTCACAACCAATTTAAACACTATGACAGTTAAAACAATCAGTGATCTGTAAAATAAAATTTGTGAATGTGTGTTTTTCAAAAATTTCTTTGATAAGGAACATGGAGGACCATAAAGAAATATTGATACATGTAAAGATGATGAGGGTAGTGACAAAAAGCATTATAATGATGATTTTAAGGAACAAGAAAATGATAGTTCAGCAAAATGTCTTAACATTCTCAGCCACAATGCAATTTTCTAGTTAAAAGACAATTTGCAATTTTTTTTGACTTAATAATAACTAGTTAGAAGTTTTCAAAAATTCTCAAGAGGCCTCTTCAAAATTAGGGGATCATCTTGTATTCAGTCAACTTATATTCGGATAAATACGGTATCTAAGTAACAATATTAAAATACTGACTTGTGACCTTAAACAAGAATGTTTGCAAGAACTTAGAAAGGAATTATATTCTATAAAATACTGCAATATATCAGAAATAAAATTTTGATTAAGAATTTCTTTTAAAATTTTAGTTGGGGGTGGGGGCGCTACTGCCTGTAAATTATAAAATAAAATATAACGATAATTTGTGTGTGCTTCCTTAAACGTACAAATCAGCACATATCAAGAACAAACGTACTTAAACAATTTACATTTGAAAAATTATAACATAATCAAATATATAATACAGCAAATCTCATAAAACTGTTACAAACTGCATTTTTAAGTTTAAACAAACATGTTCCAAAACTACAAAAAAGCAATGAACAATGAACAAATACAAAAATAAAAGTGAGAGATAAATGCCTAAATATTGTTGCATTGCTAGTAAGTATTAGGTTTCGTGTAAAGGAAAATGCATTAGTGATACACCAAAAATGCAGACAAAGAACAAATCGTGCACTACAATTAGCAAAGCTGAATGGTTACCCCCTTTGACTTCTCCCAAGTCCATCCGTGGAATGATTTCTGTAAGGATAAAAGCAGAAACACAGAATGTTATGATCTATGCATACCAAAGAAAGTAAGCTTTCCTAAAATGAAAATAAGTAATTGAAAACTCTAAATATATAGTTTATATACATGTATGTACAGAGCGAGTGTGAAATGCAAGTAGTCAATTCTGCACCTCAAATAATATCAAACAAATTATTCAAAATGAATGTTAGTTTGGGGATTACACAATTAATTTTGACTTGTAATTGAAATTTCAAGTCAGCCATTAATTATCTGTTATTTGCTACAGTTACTTAATGTCTACAACTAAATTAATGAAACTAATTTTTAGATCACATATTCACATTAATATTAAGCAATTAAGAAATTTAATTTCACTATTCAGTAATACAGAGTAGCTTTTGAACTATGTACAAATATTACAGATGAACACATGCACACCTTTCAACACAATTCCACACATATGCACAAAAACGTATGTTACTCTCATAATGTCTACTTTAAAATTTTCAATGAATCCCACTCATCACATTATGTTCATGGGATATTTTCTCAATTCATTTGGCTCTTTAAAATTGGTTGATAATTTAAATTATTTGGTAATTGGAACAGAATATTATTTTCCTTGAAATCCCAACTTTAAAAAATATGTAATACATCATTCCGATTTTATAAAAATTCATCACATTATTTGACATGATGATTCGATTTATTTAAAAGAAGATACTTTGCATCTCTGCAAGTCACGGCAAGTGGCGTTGATGGTGGTCGATTAGTGGCATTGAAGGTGTGATGATTAATGTATTGGACTGTTATACCAAAGTTGGCGGGTTCAAACCTGATCAAAGCCATGGATTTTTAAGGGCGAAAAAATTCTTTGTACACCTTCCTTCAAAGGGGAAGTAAAGCTGGCTGTCCCATGTCAGTAGATTTACTGCATGTAAAAGATCCTCAAGCCTAAATGAAGCCTCTGAGCTAAATTCAAATTGCCTGTTTCGTCGCTCAAATAATACTTTCTTTCTCCACCAGTTGGTGAAAGGAGCATAACGAAATCTGCGAGGTCAGACGGAAGAGCAGGCCCCATGGCCTGAGTCTCACCATGTAAAATAAGGCATCAATTCAAATTCAATTCAAATGGCAGCTGATATGAATTATGAAGAATATGTAAATGTTGAGGGGTGAAGCTGTGGTATGTGGAAAGCTAAAATTGTATATTCATGTGTGTATGTGTCTGTGTGAGCGTTCATCTCTCTGTGTGTGAACGTTTGTTTCTCTGTCTGTGCATATTTGTCTGTCTGTGTGGTCTCTTCATTTCTTCAAGTGAAATGATTGCTCAAAGCATGAGTGAACTTCTGTTTCATGCATATTCAAGTGAAATAAGTCATCATATTACTCAAAGTGAGTGATATAAAATACTCCTTCTGTTCAATTGCAAAAATTCACTCGCAGCTGTTGAGTGGTCTTGTCCAGCAGAACAACCCACTCTATTTGGAGTCAATTTTGTCGTATTAAGGATCAGGCACAAATGCTGCAGTCTCCTCATTCACAATAAAGGGTCAACTACATTTATTTCATAAATGGCAACAGTAAATTTACTTTTGAGGTAATAAATTAGCAATAAATGTGTAATGAAAACTCCAACTGATTTTTTGTCTATGTGCTGTAGTGGTTGTGCCAGCTGGACTTCTACTCATGTGAATATCTTTGCGGATTCGATGGTGTGACAGTTAGCGTGCCGGACTGTTATACCCAAGTTCGCGGGTTCACACCCGATTGAAGCCGTGGATTTTTAAGGGCGAAAAAATCCTTCGTACACCTTCCGCGGAGGGGAAGTAAAGCCGGCTGGCCCATGTTAGTAGATTTACTTGCATGTAAAAGATCCTCAAGCCTAAATGACGCCTCTGAGCTAAATTCAAATCGCCTGTTTCGTCGCCCGAGATAATACCTTCTTTCTCCGCTAGGTGAAAGGAGCGTAGCGAAATTTGCGTGGTCAGACGGAAGAGCGGGCCTGATGGCCCGAGTCTCGCCACGTAAAATAAGGCATTAACTAACAACTAACAATATCTCAACTTAAACCAATGCTTTGCCACTAGACACCTATTGAGTGGCACCTGTGAAAGGACCCTTAGCCTTAAAAGAAAGGAGCTTGTTTAATTTTCATCGAAATCCCAGATTTTTTGAAAAATTGCAAAAATTCAATAATTTTTGGCATCTTCCTACAACTACAGTATTGAAGATACAGAGTTTTCCCCCTTGAAATCTGTTGTTTGAAGACAGATCTTCAAACAAGATCATGTACAATTTATGGAATACATGAGTAATTTTTATGTAATTTTGCGAGAAATATAGGAAATTTTACAACACTTACATTCTCAAAAGCAACTCAAATTTTTTTCTTTAAATTTTCTCACAATATGTGTCAAAGAACAGTAAAAACCTGTTGTTTGGTTGCATTTTCAGCGAACTGTCCGTATTTTCAAAAATTGCAAAACATTAACATTGCAAAAGTATAATATTGAAGACACAGAAAATTGATTCTGATTCTTCTTGATCATTTGACTGATGAAACCGATTCTGTTCTTTTTGACTATTTTGACTGTTTCGCCCCTTCATCTCATGAAAAATGAGTCCTTGTGAAGCAAGTTGTCTATACAAACTTTGAAAGTGGGACCGTTAAACGTGTAAACGGATAATTTGATGGAATTGGGACTGGGACTTGAAAACACAAACATACTAAGTGGGAAAACATGATAATGGGGAATGTGCTAACGAAATTCAATTGTATTGTATTAAGTAAAACTAAACATGTTTCATTACATATTTCCTTGGCTAAATAAAATATATGAATATTAAATTCTGCATAACAGTGTTGGGATCCACATTTCCACATGTGCCGTGTTCATATGTTATTAATTATTGCTATTTAAGCAGTGTGTACAAATTTATAATCTTTCGAGTCTTCATTTATCGTACAAATGAATTAAAAATTGCATTACTTTTACATAATTACTTCAAAATTCAAGACTTTTGAATAATTACAGGCACACACACACACACACACAAAAAAAAGTTGTCAGACCCAAAGACTTGACACATTTCTCTATGTATGTCGACGCGTCACCACCCTCCAGTTTTTTTTAATTGTGAAAAACCACTGTGACAGTGTAAATTGAAAAATTTCAGTGTTTTTTCACGATTAAAAAAAACAAACAAAGGTGGTGGTGCAATTCTGGCTTCGGATTCTGCATGTCGAGAATACCACACATACGGCACATAGAGAAACGTGTGCCATGTCTTTGGGTCTGATAACATTTTTCATTTTCTGTGCTCATGTCACCAATTTCAACTATTATTTTTTCCAATTTTATATAATGCATAAAAATATAGGCTGTAAGAATGTACTTGCATATTGAGTGAAAATTCACTGTGTAAGAGCTGCTGTAAGTCACTTGAACCCCGGGAGAGTCTGTCTAATGTGGACTGAATTATTTCACTTGAAAAAACTAATGAAGTTCCAATTGTTTCAGACATTACTTGAAATTAAGAGAGCATGTGCGTGTTTGTCTCCATTTATGTGAGGGTGTGTGCGTGTTTATCTCCATTTATGTGAGGGCGTGTGCATGTTTGTCTCCATTTGTGTGTGTCTCTGTGTCCGAGAGTGTCCGTTTGTCCATCTGTTGTTACATGGTTTGCACACCCCTGATTTATTGGCTAGTATGCAACATTAGTTGCCTACCTTCTGCTGAGGTGACCATGAGCGACCTTTGCATTTTACAGAGTGCCACCTTCAACCCACCCCATCCTGCTTGGTTGAAACAGCTTCTATAAGGTGGTGCACCCAGGCTCCAGTACTCCCAGTTGCCCTTTCATGAGTGACAAGCTACAGCCTGGGGCGTGATGTGACTCAAGTCATTCTCTCAGAACCCAGTTTTGCTATCAATTCTTGTAGTATCTCAAGTATCTTAAAAATATGAACTCTGTTGTGGAATATGAACTCTGTTGTGGAATTGTGTCTGATTTCCAAAGAAACCATCACTTCCATTCCATAATTGCCCATGCATCCATGCGTGTGTGTCTGTGAGAGTCTTGGTGAGTGTCTGTCGTGGACGGTGTGTCAGTCTATGTGTGTGTCTCTGTATATATTAGGATGTATTGTAATAAATAAATTTCAATGGCTTAACGAAAAAATGTAAATTTTTCAAAGTAAAAACATCATCAAAGGAACAATATTTAAAATGGGTATAGTGGTGCCACTAACCCCATAAATATTCTGCTTTTTGGTGTTTTGAGCCTCTTTTTAGAAATTAAGAGGTAAATATTTACTGGCATTTTTTCAAAGACGTTAAGCGAGGTGGTGTCCCCTGTATCCGATAACAATGTCCTGAACACAAAACATTATTTGTTTGACTCAAATTGTGTGTAACTAGTTATAATAGGAATAAGTTTACATGAAAAAAACCATAAAAATTGACAATTTTCAACAAGCTACAACTTTGTGAATTTTCATCCAAAATTCTTTTAGTTGAATCAAATCAAAGCTTGAAATCTCTAAGAATCAGGTTTCAAACAATTTAATCACTTCACTGCAGTTGGTTAACATTTGAGATGTGTGTAATCAGTGCCACCATTGTTCAAGACTCACATTTGAGCCATGCTCTTATGTCTGATTTCTTTATTCACCGATGGGCTGCGCTAACCTTGTTTCTGGCAATATCAGATGGGTTTAGAAGTTCCCAAGATTTGAAAGAACACTATGGCTAGTAGAAACCCATGAACTAGTTTTTCTCTCTTTGTCTGATTGCATTCAAGAGTGGCTGCTTCACCAACCTGCACCATGGACGCCCCTAGGCCCACGCTAGTAAAGACACACTAAGGCACCCTCATTAATCAGTTTTGAATAGCCATCCTACCCATTTTCAACTGTCTCAGCATTGCAAACCCTCAATTTACGACATTTATTAACATTTTCATGCACAAGTAGACCGCTTACAAAAAAGTAAGCAGCTCACCGTCCAGCATCTGGATATTAGAATTGATGTGAAATCTTAGAATGCAGAAGAAAATCAAATGTGGAAAAATGAACTTTTCATTGGTTTTCAAACCCTTTTCGAGGGTTTGACTACAAATTGAGTAGTCATCCTCCATTTTGGTAGAACTGGCAAAGATTGTAGAACCCTCCAGATCAGCTTCTCACTGCCACTTCCAATAGCTGAGCCTGGGAGGATTCTGTGACCCACTGCCACTGATCTATGCCGCAGATGCAGATGGAACATTTGAAGAAGTGCAAGTAATTCAAATGGACCAAGGCCTATTAGCCCAGTAATCAAAGCCAACTCTTGGGAATTACACTTATTCTGCATTGTTTGATGGAGAGGATATTTCTTTTTTATGCAGGAATAATGCCTAGAGAATGGAGGCAAAGATAACTTTCCAATATTCACCTCTAGAGATGTGATTCTTAAATGATTGTCACACAATATTATTAACAATTATTTCACATCTCTCCATATTATTTGTGACAAAACATAATGGTGAATAAAAATTCAATGATTAATTTCTTACCCACTATACGATGAGATGAATGAAATATATTTTTCCCTATTGGCATTTTTTATGGTATAATCTTCCACAACGTGGTACTACATAATAACATATTACCTTTAAAATTAACCATATTATTATTTAATACCTAGTCTCTACACGGTCATTTCTTTCTACACTCAAAAATCACGGAATTCCATCAAATTTCTGTCAATCATCAATACAACATTTTATTATTTATTATACACAATTTTATCTCCTCATAGAAAATATTTCCTCACATGACAAATAGAAAACCCTTCAATCCTTCAAAAAAAAAAACCAATGCATATTAAACAAATTACTAATTCATTTTTATGCATTAAAATATTCACAATGTTCACAAATTCTTGTAACATTCATGATATTCTATAACAACCTCAAGGGTTAACAACCTTAAAGCATTTGTACTTCTGTATTTTAGGAACTTACCTTGCGCACCCAACATTGTAGCTTTGACAGTGGACAGAATCTTGAGTTGAGTGCCAATGGTGGGAATTCTTTCACAAACTTGGAGAAGATTCTGCAATAGTCATTGAGAGGCTTTAGAAACATTTCCTTTAGTAAAGTGATATAATTAGTAATGTGATACTGAAGAAAATAATTAGTAAGTTTAAGAAAAGCAAATACTCAGATCATGTTATATAATTCCACAGACTCCCAAAAGGTTCTCTTCAATGCAATTATAGATTTTATTGAAATTCCCAAGTGTCCAGTGCTTTAATTAAGTATAACAAGGGAGCAGGAAGTTAATATCATAGGATCTTTGAACGACAGTATACAAACAATCAGCAGGGTCTGAACCTTCAATTACTGGGCTTGCCAGAGAAATAATGTTTTCTCATATGGCTGTCATTACTTGCAATCATGATTCACCAATCCAGATGAAATGGATCAGCAAACGTGAACTTGACAAATTAAAAATGCAAAATTCTTTGTTGTGACTTTTTCATTTTCCTTCATTACTTGACGTTAAGTTGCATTGAAGGCTGCCGTTTCAAAGACAGTCCACAGAGGAAAGACTAAACCACACATATAAAAGGAGACGGTCCTAACACAAACGTTTTTTGAACTTACTTTCATTCCTATGTAATAATAAGCCTTCAGATTTTTGTAAACAAATGGTTTATAGCATCTTAATCCAGCCCTCATTCTATAAAGCTACACGATTTTATTATCCATTATCAACATCCCCAATCAATATTTTCATGAAACATGTGCATCTTTACAACACAGAAATTACGCATCAGCTAATTCACCTAATTAAGCATTTCTTACCGTTCTCATCCTCTTGTCAGTACATTCACGTGCAAGGTCTTTGGCAAGGCGGGTCACCTCTTCACTTGCCTCAGCAATTGCTTTGGCACATGCAATGAGGTCTCGCTTACTGCCACCTTCTCCACGGACAAGTTGACTGAGGCGTCCCATAAGCACCGCCATCTTCTTGGCCGCAGCAATGATGTTGTTATCTTTACTCGACCATTGGCGAACCTCTTGGTGCAAGCCATGAGCAGCAACCTGACCATTAACAATTTCAAATCAATGGATTTCCAAAATACATTTAAGTGATAATTGATACAATCTCCAATGAACAAAAGAATCATGGCAACAATTGGTACTGTGTCTCACTGCCATTGCTTTCATATTTACAAACCAAAATGTTACCACCATTCAATTGCTTCCTGATATTATCCTGGTATTAGCTGAAGCTTGGATATGAGAAATCTTAAATAAATCCAACTCAAGTCAGATGGCTTCCCAGTTGTCATTCGGTAACCGGTGCTGTCCATCTACAACAGGCAGCTACACTCATGTTCACTGAAAACAAGTGTGCTAGTAACCGCCTTAACTGAGGGCCTTACAAGACTGCCTCTGTCCTGCAATATAACTTTTCCTTCATCACTCAATTTATCTCATACTTCAAAGATTACCCATAGAGAGATGTCTGAGGCTTGGGGCTAAAATCTTTCACAATGCAATAAAACTCTAACATTCCATTACATTTAATTACAAATGGACAAAAATGAATGTTCATTTCTGGTGTACAACACATTGCACTTTTGGCCGATTTGTAAATTAAATGAGGTATTCAAGTGAAAAAAATAACATTTTCAGAGACGTGTTTACAATTAAATCAAATAACAGATAGGAATTTTGTTGAACTTTTGAGACACTCTCCTTCAATTTAACAACAAGATTAAAATATTTAAAAAGTCAATTAAAGAGCTTACAATCTCAAGGGAATCTGGTCAACTACACAAAAGAATAGTATAAGGGCTATTAGGAGGAGGACCACCTGCATCAAGTACATTACAAAAGTATCCTATCCAGAGTATTAGTATACCATTAACCATTTACAATTTTATGCCAAATTTAGTTGACAAATACAATCTTTTTAATATTCTTGCTTGTTCTTTTCTATCACTCTGAATTCGTAAGTATTATTTTGCGCATTATCAAGGCTGTTCTATGTTCATCCTCAACCATAAAAATATGTCAATAGAAGATATCGAAGGTAAAAATCAAATGAAATGTTTCAAAGCAGAAGTGAAGATTTTGTTAACTTCATGCAGAAATTTTTTTCAAAAGGATTTAGTAAACTTAAAGCAGTGAAGATGTATACTTATTTACAATTTAATAAGTATTGGGTTGGTATTTAATAAGTAATAAGTTGGTCCAATACGACCAACTTAGCAAAAAGTATAAATGTGACCAAGAAATTCTGCAACTTTTCAAATATTTTGTAAATAAATACACTAAACAATAATTGTAAAGTGCAGACATTTAATACAGAAAATCTCACAGTGTTAGATTATGAAGAGAATAAAACAGTTGTGCTAGCAATACTGAGAGTCGGAACAGATACATGGGATCTAAGTGCAAAAAAGGAAAAAATTCCAGAGTTTTGCCTAACCTACCAGAGCAGGGACAGTGGAATTTGCTGGTTGGTTCTTACTGTCCTTGCCCCTCAACCCTTGTATCCCCAAGCACTAGGGTTTATGTTGATGCAATAGATGGGGAAAAGGACAAATCGTTTTTTTTGTTGTTGTTTTTTTGTTTTTCTTTGTTTTTTTTGTTTTGTTTTTTTTTTATAATTTCAAATCATATCACAAACGTGATACAGGAAAGTGTTCATCTCCATCAATCCCATTAACAGAATAGGTAAAATTGCTGATGGTCCTCAGCCATAAGACATTTTGGTTTTTGAAATGGTTGCGAGGAGCTCACTTTTTGAATATGGTTGATAGGGTAGCTATCCTTATTAAACATTGCAATAGTTAGTTTGTCACTTTATTTTCACTGTAGCTATCAATGTTATAATACTATTTTATTTTAGATGATTTATCTATGTTTGACACAAAATTTCGCAAAAAATACTCATGTTTAAAAAAAATTAAACATGGCCTTATTTGAAGATGTTTTTTATGAACACAAACGGCGGAATTTTGAACTAGTTTTCACAGAAAACGGTCGAGTTCTCGGAAAACTTTGTATGACATTATTTAAAGCACATGTACTCATTAATATCACAATGTGAAAAAATCGCAGCTAATGTAAATATTACCAACTTGAGAGAGACATTTTTGTAATTTTTGAAAAAACAAAAGAATATACCAGCATGGCGTTAATGTCAAATCATAGAGCACATTTAGTGCAATCCCTACCAAAAGTTTAGAGACAGAATTTGGAGCCAGTTTTGAGAAAATCTGGTTTTTGTAATTTTTTAAAATAGAACATATTGCATGCAATATTGCGCAAAAACTACTAAAATTTTCAAAAAAATATACTTGACCTTAATGAAAGAACTCACTTTGGAGAACAAATTTTATTTGAAGGAAAAATCTCAATTTTCAATTTTGTATACAGAAATATTTCATTCTCAATGCTTTCATCATCATTCAGCTAATATCTCTGAGCATTAATTCACTGTCCCTCACATGCTGCAATAAAAGTACTCTAAATTTAAGAAAAAGTATTTTCATAAATTGTTAAAGAAATTATCATTATTTTAACTACTTTGTTAATTTGGTACAGTTTTTGAAAAGGTTATTCATAATTGCTTCTTAGAAAGGAGTTAGTAACTGAAGACTGCTAAAGATCGCCACATGGGTAAAAATTGTAGTACTTGAAATTGAAGTTTCTCATTTTTCTATAAATTTTTAAGTTTTACCTCTTCCCACACCTGGCTACATCCAAACTTATCCTTTCATTGTTGGGTAGTTGTCAATAAGGAAACTGACAAAGGAACTCTTACCATAATAGGCTGGTTTGGTTGAGGAGCCTGCAGGAACATGTCATCCTCATCATCAGTCTCAGGCGGAGGAGGTCGTGGAGGTGGGAGCTCTCCTCCGGGAAGTGGTGGCCTTGGGGGTGCGTAATCTGCGGGACCACATTCACATGAGGAACACGCAAGCAGTGAGTGAGACACACGGAGAAAACACACATACACATGTCCCCAAGAGCCACTACTGGAATTTCATGAAGAACGTAAATATTTATATCACACTATGACAAAGTCAACTTACAAGAGCATCAACAAGATAACTGTTGAAAAATAATTTTATACCTGCTTAAGTTGATAAGCTGGGATATAAAATGTCTCCCAAAACTTTTGATTTATTTTTTCTGCTTTGCTGGTTAAATAAATACAAAAAGCTCCAGTCACAGTTAACAAGGACAAATATTTAAAAGATATTACTACAAACTGAAAGATTTAAAGGCAAGGGAAGGAATACAAGCATGATATATAACACTGAAGTCAGTGCACTGGATCTTGAAACTAGTGGGGCTCACAGCACATACTTTCTCACATTATTTGTAACTGCTCACATTATTTCCAACACATCATAGAGACAATCAAGGATAATTTAACATACAAATTGAACATCCAGAACTAAAGGCCATCCAATAAATCACACTATGAATAAATTCGAAATTACAATATCATGACCTTATGCGTATCTGAATATACATTCTTCCTGACTTTAAGTTGAATATACCATTATATAGAATATAGAAAACACTGTAGCATTAACGTTAAGTAAATAAAGCCACCGTATCTTATCTCCCCCATCATGTTGCCATTCAACAATGAACATCACAAATATCCATTGCTGCAAAACCGCAGTGTACAGTGGTAATATAAAATTATCATAATAAGAATTTGTACAAAATTATCCCACTCAATTTTTTTAACTTACATATTACATTTAAATTAATGAAATAGTAAATGAACAAATTCTACTATTATAAATATATCTGTAGACAAGGCAGTTAAATATTACTCACTTCTAGATTGTCTTTTCACATTGAGTACGTTCACATAAATGTGTAAATTTGTGGCAAATACAGAAGTTTTCAATGCTTAGTGCTAATCCTATGGAATAAAAAAAAAAGAAGCTAACTTTAAGCACATTATAATAAGTTTACAATTATTGTAAAACATTTTTTACCATTTCATTTTTTTCATAAATAACAGTTATGTGTCTGAAATTTATCTGCTTTCTAATCGGAGAGCAATGTGTTACAACACCGCCTCAAAGTGCAGGAAATTCAAAATTATCATTTTGAATTTTTTTCCACTTTTCAAAAATATGAGTGTGTGCTGAAAATGCGACCAGCACCACTTTCTTTACTGTACTTTGCTACATATGAGAAAAAAATTAAGAAAAAATTTGTAGCAATTTCTAAGAAAATAATTGAAATTTAAAAATTGTCCATGATTAAAGAAAAATGAAGGGAAAAAAAAGAAAAAAAGTTTTTGACGAAAATTTGATCTTCATAATCATAGTTGTAGGGAAACGCCGAAATAATTTGGAATTTTTGCAATTTTGGAAAAATCAGGAATTTCAACAAAAAGAGATCTGCACCATCAAGGTCAATTAATACCAGATATCCAAGGTCAATTAATTTATTTTAATTAATCGAAAATTTTTGGTGCCACAAAATTACACAAAAACTGCTTATTTGAAAAACTTCTACAAAACCTCATTTCAAAATCAGTCTTCAAAATCTGTCAAGAACACACAAAACATGGATTCTGACTACACAACATGCTAGAGCAGGTAATTTTCTATATATAGGGACAAGATTTATCCACTTTCACATAACCAGGGCATGGCAATAAAAGATTTTGTGTCAAAAAATTTCTATTTCCCCCCACAGCATTACAATTCCTTCTCCATACTGCATGAGCAGTAGTGAGAAAGTAAAAATACACAATATGGGGAGATGAACATGTGCATGTGTGGCACACGTGTGTATGTGTGTGGCACACGTGTATGTCTGTGGCACACGTGTATGTGTGTGGCACACGTGTGTATGTGTGTGGCACACGTGTGTACGTGTGTGGCACATGAGTGTATTGTGTGGTGCTCGTGTGTATGTGTTGGTGTGTTGTTTATGAGTTTCAGTGTGTATGTGTGTCCATTTGTGTGGATGTGCGTGTGTGGATGTCCATGTTTGTATGTTCGTGTGCATGTTCATAAGTGTGTTCAAGTGTGTGTGTGTGTGTGGGTGTGGGTGTGTCTGTGCGTGGGTGTGGGTGTGTCTGTGTGTGGGCTTGTGTGTGAGTGCTGTGGGCGTGTTGGAGTGTGTTGGTGTGTTCCAGTGAGTGGGTGTGTTCCAGTGCGTGGGTGTGTTCAAGTGTGCCAATGACACACACCAGCACAGATTTTTTCTTCTATCTTTGTTTAAGTAAGGACTTACTTTTTCATTGTTTTAGAATTTTCATTATTAGAACTCTCCTTAACCCAAAATGATAGTTTATTCTAGGGCAGTCCAACTGCCGGCCCGCGATGCCATTTATTGTGGCCCGCGAAACGTTTTTAGTCAAAAGTTAAAGTCCCTTTCATTCATGTTGGGCGAGAACATTGTGTGCCCAATGCACATGCCTTGTTGGGGTCAACATCCTCTTAACGTAAAATTGGTTAAATGTAGATTTACAGATTTTTTTCTAGTGATTCAGAAATTCAAAATCATCCCAATGTGTTTCACTGCACTATGCATGGTACGGCCTGATATCATGCCTGGTGCCATCCCTGCCCCCCTCACTGCCCATATCAGAGCAGCTGGGCAAAGCGGCGATATCAACAAAACGGGGAAGTCTGGTGTGAATTGTCCGAGTAATGAAAATATGGTCCGTGACTATATTAAAAGTTTTAGGTTTGGCCTGTGAAGCCTTGGAAGTTGGACACCCCTGGTTTATTCTTTCAATGCTTATTGGATGTTTACAAAACAATGGAACACCTTCACCATGCATAATCAGGTGAAAATTCCAGCCTTCTCCAATACCTGAGCCTGCACATGAACACATTAAAATCTCATTTTATTCTGTCAATTTAGATAACAGTTGTGCATTCAGAGCAACATAGTGAAAGTTGAATAGTTCTTCAAAAAACAGAAGTGGGCCTTTGAGTCCCTGTGGAAAAACCCACAGGAAGAGAAAATTTTCAAAATATTTAGGGCCTTGCCATAGCTCAAAAATTAAAAACATCCACAGTTGACAATTTTCATTCCAAACTAGACTACAGTCGCTGGTCTCGTGAGTACATGTAGTATTAATCTCTTCCAAATAACCACATTGATCCAAATTATTTTATAACAACTTTTATGTTGGTTTGTTTTGACATATGTATAAACTAAAAATTATTGTTTTTAATGTTTCATGCATTATTTAAAACATGCAGAAAATTAACTGATAATATTAGAAGAATGAATCCATATCAATATAATAAGCATATTAATTGATCAAAGAAATTAATCTATTTTTTTTTAATACAGTAAAACCCCTTTATAAGAGACACCTGGGGGAATGGAATTTTGTCTCTTATAAGCGGGAACTCTTATAAGTGGGAAATGCGTTTTTGACGTGTTTATTGAGATGTTACCATATTTTTAGTGGATTAGTATGATTTGTACACTTATTTTAAACTTGAGGAAACATAAATTAGTTGATTCCAGAGCCCATTTAGCCAGATCTATTGAGTGAACTTTATGGCATTTAAAGCACTTGTGCTCATAAATGGATTATGTGAACAAATCGCCTCTAATGTAAATATTGACACGAGAGTTATAAAAAAATTATATTTGTGTAATTTTTGAAAAAAACAAAAGAATACAGCAAAATGATGTTAAGAGTCTTATAAAGTACCTTTATAACTATCACTACCAAAAGTTTAAAGAAAAAATTTGGAGCTGTTTTTGAGAAAATCTTGTTTTTGTAAATGTTTATTATTTCGCTCAATATTACGAGAAAACTTTTTTTTTAGTACATAATGTTAATGAAAGACCTATTTATAGAGAAAAAAAAATTATTATAAAAAAAAATTTCTATCTTCAATTTTGTAGCTGAAGAAAAACACCGAAAAAATTGCAAACTTTTCCAATTTTCGAAAATTTAGTTAACAGTGAAAATCCTAACAATGCCACCTCTGTAAGTGAATTTCACTCTACTCTTACAAGAAATTTAAAGAAAACATTTGGGGCCATTTTTGGAGAAATGTCCCACGGGCTTCACGTACAGTACCCACAAAAATTTAACATATTTTAATACATAATTTACATGATTTATCCTATCAAGATAATCCTTTATTCAGTCACTTCATTTTGACTTTAATAGTAATTTCTTATATATTGGTTCAAAAATTTGAGTATAGATTACTTTATTATTGATGTAAGAGAGAATTTAAAATTATTAATCCACGTGGGGGAGCACAATCTTTTTTATATAGGATAAGATTGTGCTCCTGTGGATTGATAATTTTAAATTCTTCTTTAGTATATAAGATCTTGTTAATTATATAAACACGTTTTTCAAAACCGCAGTGTTTCGAGCGGAACCAAATCGATCGCGGAATATTCATTTTGTAAAAAATGTACGAATAGTTTTGGCGCTAGTGTTATTCACGGACGGACGAAGGGACGTTTTGAAAGAAAAAAACGAACCTCTTTCGGTATCAGGGGACCCCAAAACATGCATTCTGTTAAAATCTCATAGTCGATTTATGCAGCATTACATTACTTTCTCTATGTTAAGTATATATGTACGTATACGAGAAAGTAACAATCGGAAACGCTGGTCAAAACACTAAAAGCAAAATACTGTGATTTATTCAACTCTGCCTCTGGCAGGTATCAGCTGCTGACGGTTTCATCCAATCGGGAGCTTGAAAGTGACCATCGTGACGCCACTAGCGACACAGAAGCTTCCGATTGGATGAAACCGTAAACAGCTGATACCTTCTAGAGGCACGGTTACAAAAGTCGCACTATAGGCGTCTTCCTTGTTGCCAAGACACGAAGCTGAACTGAACTGAATGAGCTTTCTTTACGAGAACTTCGCACACCTCCTCCCTCCCCCCGCGGGCACTGGTGTTGCGAACACCTGCTCCAACCTATTTTAAGCCCTTACCACGCTGAGGAAATTCCTGAGTCACCTGGAGGAAAATTTCGCCTTTTGTCTCTTACGAGCGAGAAGAAACGCATGGCGGAGAATAAAATCTTGTCCACTATACGCGGGAATCTCTTATAACGGGGTCTTTTAAAAGCGGGAAACAAATGCATTGTTTATATACAAATGACCTCGGGGACCGAGAATTTTGTCTCCTGTAAGCGGGATTCTCTTATAACGGGGTCTCTTATAGCGGGGTTTTACTGTAATTACCTATCCCTAATTTTTAAAAGACTGGTTGCACACACTGTTCATCAGAGAGGCTTATGGGGGGACGGTCCTAATTCAATGCCTTAGGATGGTCAAGTGGCTCTTCAATTGGTAGTGGAGGGCAAGTGAAGGCTGCACCTCTCCTTCTTCTCCCCCACCCCAGCCCAGTCCCCAAAGGGCAACGCAAATAAGGAAGTGGATATTAGATACGAAAAATATAAAAGAAAAATGTGAAAGCAGAAAGTAAAATTACCTTCTGTTTTATGAACATCTTTCAAATATTAATAACAGTAAACAAATTATGTTGTGCCTTCATTACCAGGGGCACAGCAGATATATACCCAGAGTCTAAACTTCACAGAAATAGTTGAATACAAACATTAGCAACCAATAATGGAACAATGAATTGAACTTAATATAGTATTTTAGAACAATTAAGGGTATTGCCCGAAGAAGGGCAACATAGGCCAATAGGCCCTTTTTCCGGCAATCACTTTAAATGATCTACCATTATGTAAAGCATATTCCCACATTATGTGCCAACTAGTGAACAGAATGCTATCATAGGGATACACCAGTGAACCATCTACATCGAAGAGGCAAAAAGTGCACAATAATCACACAGGACATCAGACAAGTGCAAAATGAAAGGCTTCATGGTTGAAAGTAATGAGAACACTAATGGTAAACATGTTAATGAAAAAAGATACTCAGCTGTGACAATATGTTGTAATCAGAAGTGTTACCTTAGCGTTGCTGAAAAACACCAGCATACAACATTGGAAAACTTTTATAATGGCCAAGAAAAGAGCCTTCAGGATTCGTTCCCTGGCAATTGTATGAGCAGTTTTGAGTGCACCAGTTATAATGTGAATGCAATGAAAGCACAGCTTCATACATGCATTCCCTAATCTTGGGCAGATTGAAAGTATTTGTATGCCAAAAATGAATTCTATATTTGGTTGTGTAGGCTTCCGCAGCCAGAGTCTGTATTGTCTAGACTATCCGGGATAAGCCGCGTCTGTCATGGTGGCTGACGTTTCGGGCAACATATTGTGGCCTTCCTCAGCGCGTACTGCTTCCTCAGCGCATACTGCTTCCTCAGAGTATCAGCGGTACACTCTGAGGAAGGCTACAACATGTTGGCTGAAACGTCAGCCATCACGACCAAGACAAAGCTTGGCCTGACTAGCCTAGACAATACTTATTCTAGGTTTGTTTCAAATTTCTATTAAAAGTCTGAAAATAATACAGGCAAAACTTTTAGAAGATATAGACTTTTGTGAACAAAGAGGATCACATACTAACCATTCTCATAAACTAAAAGGCAATGTACTTACTCTTATGGAAGGATATCTCAAATCAATTCTGCTTATGTGAGCCATTACTGCAGAAGCAAAACTCGCTAACTGTATTTTGACAATCCCCAGCTAAATGTAAAAACTTTGTACTCAATGTTTTAAGAGTAATACAAAGATGAAACAGGGCTAAATTGAATGCTTTCTTATCCACATTACTTTAAACTATTTAGAGAATACTTCAACTTCCGTGTTAGATCGCCAGGTACCCAAGTGGATGTCAACATTCTTTCCCGAAATTTTCCTGCTCGTTTGGGCCGCGTGGTGATGGAATATTTTGTGATAACTTATAATTTTCCACTGTAATGGCGAAATGCTTAATAATAAATTATATTATTTAAGTAGGCTCATCACAATAGTGTGATTTTTCTAACCGTGCCTCTGGCAGGTATCCACTGTTGATGGCTTCATCCAATCAGGAGCTTGAATATCACCACAGAGACATCAATGTAGCAACATATAAACTCCTGATTTTATGAAATCATCAACAGCTGATATCTGCCAGAGGCAATGTTAGAAAAATCAGACTATATATTAAGTTAGGGAGTTTGATTATGCACAAAATTATGCTGTTCCTAGCTTGAATATTAACAACCAATTATGGGGTACGTGTGGTTAGCACATGGACATTCCTAAGCTGTATTCTGGTCTTCTCAACCTGAGAAGTGAGTTTTCTCATTGTCACACAGCAATGTATACTGGAACATTGCAAGGAAAATGCACACTATTATCTGGCCCGACCAGGAATCGAACCCAGGGTCACATCATGGAAAGCGAGCACGCTGACCAATGAGCTACCCGTGAGAGCAGTACAAGATATACTACAATAAAATATCAACAAGATATCCAACATCTAGTACAGCCATTATACAAATCAAGCAACTGATATTTGACATTAGGAAAATATTTGCAGAAGGAAATAATTGAAAATGAATTTATTTGAAGTAACTTCATCAAAATGTTGATGAATGGAAAATAACATACCCTTCACAGAGGTGGATGATCAATAATAACAATTATGAATGGTCAATTAAATTAGACACCTATTATTATAATGATCTTTGAATAATAATCTTTGATAATCTTTTAAAATACTACACCAATAATGACAACCACTATTCTCCAATATTGATGAGCTTAACAGTCATAATCATCATAAACTGCAGAATGCTAGGCCTGTTACCTGTTTCCCAGTAGACCAGGAGGCTTACATCTCCAGGTGTTCCTGATCTAGCCAATTCTTTGTGGTCTTCCTACATCCTTTTGCCCTATTGGTTTGTACTTCAACATTCTGTTCATGTGAGAGAGCCATTTTCTTTATCCACTCTTTACTTCTTCTACTACATTTTGTGTCTTTAGTCTGTTTCTGATGTCTTTAGAGCTTTGCCTATCTTTAAGTGTCATTCCTGCAAGATGATGTAGAAATCTCATTTGCACTGCCTCTAGTCTTTGTTGCTCACTACTTTTCATTATCCAGACTTCCGAACCATACAGGAGGATTGGTTTAGGTATCGTATTTTGGATTCTTAGTCTTTGGTCTCTTTAGTCATATCTCTTCTGAAGTGTCTTTTGATTAATTCGTTCATCCTGTTGTATTTCTGAAGTTTGTGTTCCATGTCAATCGATCTCTGTCTAATGAGGTTGCCCACATAATTAAATTAGATACTTGTTCTATTACTTGCCCATTTTAACAATTTTGACTCATCTCGTTTCTTTTCCTTGATATGCCATCACTTTTGTCTTGTTTGTGGAAATTTCCATATTATGTTTCTGTGCCATTTTATTCGGTTCATGTGGTGCAATTTGCGAGTCATCTTCTGATCATTATGACTATCATCTACTTACAGGGTTGTTTGTCACAGGATCTTCTGCTGTTTACTGATATTTATTCACTTTCTTATAGTTTGTTCCCATTCCTTGATTATATGGTGGGCATATATGTTGAACAGGCATGGTGACAGGCCACATCCCTGTCGTAACCCTCTGTTTTTTTATAAAAGATTTTGACACATTCCCATTGTTCATTTCTATCTTCATCTATAGTCAGTGTAGAGGCTTGGATTCCTTTTCTACTTTCTGTAGGTATGTTCTCTTTTTTCTAGTATTTGCCACATTCATTCATGGTCTACTCTATCATATGCTTTCACAAAGTCTATGAATAATAGGCAAGTTAGTAGATTCACTTCGTTGCTTCTGTCAAGGATTGTTTGTAATATATATTACATCTTTTGTACTCCTTCCTCTTTTGAATCCATTCTGTTGTTCTTCCCAGTAATGTTTTATTGCATTCGTTCATTCTGTTTCTTAGTACGTTGGCAAAAAGTTTTGATGCTATGGGTAGTAGTGTTATCCCCCTATAATTGTTACAATTTGCATTTGTTCCTTTCTTGTGCAAATTTTGCCATTCTTTTGGGGCTGAATTTTCTTCCCACACTTTATCAAAGAGTTCTATCATGATCTCCTTCTCCACCACATTTTATTAATTCTATGGACATTTCAATCTACTCCTGGGTTTTTCCTATTTTAAGCTAAGCACTCTTTCCAGCTCTTCTTTGGATATCTGTGACGGTATATCTTGAACCTCAATTAATGTGTTGCCCATCCTTGGGTCAGTTGTATCTGGTTTACTCCATAACTTCTCATAGTACTCTCTCCATTTTCTCTTCAGGAATGAGATCTGTGCAGACACTGTCTCTTGTTTCCGCTCTGAGCCTCTACTGATTTCACAAATTTCTGCCAACCATCTCTTTTAATTTACCTTGTTAATCTTCTTGTTTCTGTTCTACATCTCTTATAATATTTGCAATCTTTTGTGGTGTACAACTGCAAATATTTTTGGTATGCTTTCTTCTTACTCATGATCACATCCTGAATTTCTCTACTCCAGATCCTTAGCAATTTTGGTGTTTATATTATATTTTGATTATACACTTCAATAATTTTTGCTCAACAATGATGTATTGTAATTCAGTTAGTTTCATAATCTTAATTTAATTATATGCATTGATCATTTTTTTTGCTAAATAATGATTACTGTAAATTAGTTATAGCTTTTATAATTTAATATATGAATTGTTACTTATTTGCACAATGCCGATCGGCGTAAATAAACAAAATAAATAATTTAAATAATGAATAGTTTGCTTGAATAGTGAATATCTGGCAACCCTATTTATATTCTCAAATTTTATTCAAGAACTGAATCCAAATATGTTTCTCTTCATAGGTAGCCCCAATCAAACCCACCTAATAAAATTACTAATAAAAATTCATGGTGAACACCTATAAAGTCACAAATTACACAGATAAGGTGTTAAATTATATTAAACACCTTAGGTATTCTAACAAAATTTTCATTGCTGAAAATAACAAATGTATTCAGTCAGCACAAACAAAATGTACAACAATTCAATGAGGATAGTTCACAACTAAAGAGTGTACTAGAAATCTATGCTCATTACAAGTAACACACTCATTTAGAGTGGAAGTCATACATTGAACCATCAACTGGAGAAGTCAATTGTTTAATTTTTTTTAATGATAACTTATTCACATAAGTGAAGCTCCTCTTTAGCTATGGTTAATATTATGCTGCCAAACGTAACTTCATTTGAATTGTTATCAGTAATACATACCATTGATATGTAAAGTGGTCATGTCAGGTGGTGGCGGAAGATCGGGTGAACCGTAACAGCTTGTCGCACCTGACCAACAGCTGTCAGGAGCTAAAGGACAAATACAGAATATACATTTAATCACTGATATTACACCTCCCCTAAATTTCTGAATGCTTACATGCCACGCTGAAAAGTGCTTTCAATATGTCCCATTTCAAATGTTTACAAACATAACTTACATCATCTCAAATACAGTAAAACCCCGCTATAAGAGGACCCCGTTATAAGAGAATCCCGCTTATAGGAGACAAAATTCACGGTCCCGACGTCAGTTGTATACAAACAATGCATTTATTTCCCGCTTTTAAGAGACCCCGCTTATAAGAGATTCCCGCGTATAGTGGACAAGATTTTATTCCCCGCCATGCATTTCTTCTCGCTTGTAAGAGACAAAGCGTGGAATTTTCCTTCAGGTGACTCAGGAATTTCCTCAGCGTGGTAAGGGTTGGTACACATGCTTAAATAAGCTGGAGCAGGGGTTTGCAACACCAGTGCCACCGGCGGGGTGTGTGTGTGTGCGAAGTTCTCGTGAAGAAAGCTCATTCAGTAAGCTTCGGGTCTTTTGACAACAAGGAAGATGCCTATAGTGCAACTTTTGTAACCGTGCCTCTAGAAGGTATCAGCTGTTTACGGTTTCATCCATTCGGAAGCTTCTGTGTCGTTAGTGACGTCACGATGGTGACTTTCAAGCTCCCGATTGGATGAAACCGTCAGCAGCTGATATCTGCCAGAGGCCGAGTTGAATAAATCACAGTATTTTGCTTTTAGTGTTTTGACCAGTGTTTCCAATTGTTACTTTCTCGTTATACATACCTATATACGTAATATAAAGTAATGTAATGCAGCAGAAAATTGACTTCGAGATTTTAAAAATATGCATGTTTTGGGGTCCTCTGATACCGAAAAAGATTTGTTTTTTCGCTCAAACTTTTCTTTGTCCGTTCGTGAATAACACTAGAGCCAAAACTATTCGTACATTTTTTTCCAAAATGAATGTTCCGCGATCGATCTGGTTCCGCTCAAAACTGGGTTTTGAAACTTTCTAAATTTTAGTGGGTACTGTACATGAAGTCCGTGGGACATTTTCAAAATCTTTCCAATAATGGCTCCAAAATTTTTTCTTTAGATTTCTTGTAAGAATAGAGTGAAATTCACTTATAGAGGTGGCATTGTTAGGATTTTCACTGTTAACTCTAAATTTTCGAAAATTGAAAAAGTTTGCAGTTTTTTCGGTGTTTTTTCTACAGCTACAAAATTGAAGATAGAACTTTTTCTTATAATAAATTTTTTTCTCTATAGTTAGGTCTTTCATAATGTTTTGTACTAAATAAAAAGTTTTCACATAATATCGAGTGAAATAATAAACATTTACAAAAACAAGATTTTCTCAAAATGGCTCCAAATTTTTTCTTTAAACTTTTGCTAGTGACAGTTATAAAGGTACTTTATAAGAATCTTAACATCATTTTGCTCTATTCTTTTGTTTTTTTTCAAAAATTACACAAAAGAAATTTTTTTTGTAACTCATGTTACACTAGAGGTGATTTGTTCATATAATCCATTTATGAGCCACATGTGCTTTAAATGTCATAAAGTTCACCCAATAGATCTGGTTAAAAATGGGCCCTGGAATCAACTAATTTATGTTTCCTCAAGTTTAAAATAAGTGTACAAATCATACTAATCCACTAAAAATATGGTAACATCTCATTAAACACATCAAAAACACATTTCCCACTTATGAGTTCCCGCTTAGAAGAGACAAAATTCCATTCCCCCAGGTGTCTCTTATAAAGGGGTTTACTGTATTTATGTATAAAAATATTTCGGACCAAATATTTCAATACAAGGGGAAAAGAAAAAAGAAAGAAAATGATTTTAAAATTCTACTTGGAAACTGTTCTGAAGATACTGCTTATATACATAATTATATATTTTCATGCATTTGAAAGCGAACATAGCATAAAGAGAAATAATTTCAAACAATGTTATTTCAAGTTTCAAATCAAGATCTTGTACTGTCATACATAGGAGAGATGATAAAAATAAACTTACTGCTTTGTTGGATTGCTTCCACCGAGAAACAGCAGTGCCATCTTGAGGATTAACAGCGACAGCTTTTGCATCTTGCACCATTGGAGGTACACCTGAAAATACAAATGAATGAATGAATGCTCAATGAATCCTATCAACATATTGTGTTCAGTAAATCTGACACTCTCACAATCATAGCAGAACTGTTCTGAGCAACTGTCCGTATTAAGATACAAATACTTTTATGGCCAAATGTTTTTCCGATGATTTTAATCTTCATATTTCAAAATATATTAATCCTCCACCAGTACAACTATATATTTATTATATGGTCTGTACACCAGGGTTAGATACACTGCCAATATTTTCTATTTTACTTTTATTATTATGAATCAACATATAAGTGTGGCAACAATGGGGACATATTTGTGGTAATATATATTTGCATAAAAAAATTAATAGGTTCCCAAGTCATGGTTAATTTTGTAAACATTTAGTTGTACAGAAGTGTCATGGAATGTCGTACAGCAAAATGTGTCGTTACCACAGTTGCTAGAGAAAGAGAAAAAACTACTGAACATTATTGATTGGTTGACTGATTTCCTGAGTTGGGATGATAGCAACAGTTAAGTGGTTTTCAGCATTTTAACTTGAGAAAATTAAAAGTAGATGATCACAATGCAGTTTGGATATGATTAGCGCTGATGAATTTGTGGAATTAGGTAATGAATTTTTGAAAAAACTTATTGATTGGAAACATTGGTTTGAAACTGGTATCTTGCACGAACAATTCAAGAATACATATTGTTAATTGTTGGTAGACTATTTGATTTTCTCTTGATGTATAATGAAGAATAATCACGGTACAAATTGATTGAGGTAAGCCAGCAACCAAATTATCATATTTATTTAAATACAAAATAATTATAAATATGTTATGTACTACCAGTCAAAATAAATATATCTCAGAGATATATTTATTTTAAATTAATTAAAATATAATGGCAAAATACAATGATAGATTCATATAACAGGAGGGAAATTAAAGAAGATGAGTGATGTTGAGGGGATATACGAGTTTGTTTTACTTATATATAATATATGGCTATTTAAATTAAGTAAATAAATAATTAATTATAAGACATTATTGGGAAATAACAAAGAGCTTAATGTTGTGCAATGGGACAGAATAGCACAGAATATGGTAATGAAGAAATAGTGACAATACACGATCAGGATGATAAGGATTATTGTCAAAAGAAAAATCATAAGAAGGTGTAATACATCGGGTGAGTACAGATGTAGAACTGCAAGATGGATAAGAGGTGTAAAAGCTCCCAGCGAGCATAAATGTGATCAGGCATCAGATTGAACAATTAGTTGTGAACAGTAACTAATTAACTAAGTAACATTGTGCTAGAAAGGAACTAAGAATGTGTAAGGAAACTGCTTGTATAAAGTTGCAAATGACAAGATTTTAGATGGTGAAATGAACATAGCCGTAAGTGTGGAAAATTAGAAGTTTGGGGGAAGGAGTCACAGCCAGAAGGACAACAGCCAAGAGTGCAGATGTCTTCTACACAGAAAAGTGCCCAGAATTACAAGGATTTATATTAAGTAATTACAAGGAATTTTGTGTGCAATGCACAAAGCCAAGATTGTAGTAAATTTTAAGAGTAATATTAAATTATAAAAGTCAAATTAAAATAATCATGGTTATTGTAAGGTATTTTTAATGTAGAGAAAATTAACACTGATAAGAGATAGTATAAAAATTCACTTATTTTATTTAAGGTATTTGTTATGCAGGTTAAAATAGAGATAAATATTTGTATAAAGAAAAATTAACAGCCAAAATTAATAAAAAAAATGTTATAGTAGACATTGTTATGCTACTGCAACATAAATTAATTCCATGTTATTATTTCATAGTTGTTTCAACATGTCATAAGAATAGCCATCAACTGAAGTTTTCCCTCAATTATTAGAAATTGTTACCAGCCATGTCCTCATAAGAGCAGTGATTTTCAGATTCACAAAGAAAAGCAAGAAACTATAGCAGCCCTGAGATTTGTAAATAATATAGAGTATTGTTGAGTATTATAAACTTAAAAACTGTGCTAGTCAAAATTAAATAAAAGTATAAATAAAAAATGGGATATTTGTATCATTTTTGAAATTAAGAAAGAGGGAAAAGGGTGGTATTTCGGTACTAAAGAGGAACTCACACTTCGAAATTGAAACAACAACGAAAATTTAAAATTATGACAGTAATCATTGTTTATTCAATGGATTTTGTATTTGTGATTATTTGTTTTGAACGTCACTTTCTACTGATGTTCAAGGCTTTCTAGCTCCGATTTTATCTTGCTCTCTGATAAACTTCATTATTATTGGGAACAATTGAAAATAATGGACTTAGGCTTATCAAAAATATTGTTGAGCATACTACATTCTGCTTTTCTAACAAAACTGGTCACTCCAGATTACTCTAGCACAACCTCGTACGATGCCAGAGAATGTGCAATGAATTACACCATAAAGAATGTTTCCAGCTGCAAACTGAAGAGCATTCATGAACGAGAAACCAAATTCAAGTTTTTAAGGCCAGCAGTCATGCTCACTTCCTAATGGTCTCCACACAGTCTTTCAGATTAAGCCACTCAAATTCACCCACAACGCACCTCAAAATTGCCGAAGTAACTTCAGAGTGTTTCATACCTCAACAGACAGATTTCTTATTAAGTAGAAAATTTTAAAGAGGAAGTGTGATGAAGAAGTGTGTGGAAAAGGAAGTGAAGGACTATTTTGCTAGAAATACATTGAATTTAGAAGAACTGTTCAATTCATCATACTTAATTTTGCCTTGATATCTCAAAAAATTAACTACAGATTAATTAAAATTTGAAACCTATTGCTTTTATTGTTTGGATTATTACTTACTTAAATTTACTAATTACTTAAATTTCCAGAGAAGGAACTTAACATTGGCCTTTCAAGAGACAATTTTTAATAATTACCTCTTTTTCTGAAACCATCAGGGACTGTTTTAACAGGGATTCCATAGAATTTTGTTATTCCATAGAATCATGTTTTAATGATTAAATAATAACAAACAACTTACTGCTGGTCTGTTCAGCAACAAAGAAAATAGAACAGGTTTGGACAGTTTCTCATCACCATCAAATACACCAAAAGCTACATATTCACTTCAACTTACAGCCTTGCACTGTGTATGAAGCATGATTCACTCTTTCAACAAAATTAGGATCCTCGGAATTATCACTTTCTTGCTTGGCTACCATCAATACTCGATTGGCAAGACGAGCGATACTAGATGTATTGTCCACCATCTTTTGAGGTTGGTTCTTTCTGATAGATTCTTCACAAAGAAGAGTATGTTTTCGAATCTGCTCCTCTGTAAATGAGAAAAGAAAACAGCAACATTTTTTAATCTCTGATTCATTCCTTATCATTTTATTTTTATCTTATCATTTTTATCTCATCTTATTTTTATCTTATCATTTTATTAATTTCTCATCCTAGTTTTTGTTAGGAGGTATTAAAAAAATACATTTGCAATATTTTAGTTTTTTTAAATCCCCCCCCTCCTTTCTTAACATCTTGTAAAATTTATCAACATCCCCCCAGAGTTAAAGGTTCCATTTCATATCTTCCCTCATTGCCCACTTGCTGAGTTATGGGATTTCATTAATATTTAATAACTTGCTACATTTTTCATTCATTTTAACATTCATCCCCTTGTTTTCACTCCTGTGATACTTGTGAGAATTCCGTTCCCCTAAAAGTGTATGTACATATTTTTGTGAATGACCATTTACTTTTTTGTGTTAAATGTTCAAAAGTAGCCCGGAGGAAGAGCAAGCCTACTACCTGAGCCTCGCTACCAATAACGACATTATACTTAGGTTTTTATTTCTTGACACATGGGGGCTTGTCTTCATGACTGAATATCTCACAGTATTTCGCATCATTCTCGGTCGCGCTGCTAGGAGGCGCATGATCGCCAGCACTGCTTCGTGCAGTCGTGATCATTTGACTCCTAGTGGCACAGTCAAGAATGACGCGAAATACCGTGAGATATTCCATTGAGAAAACAACACCCCACGAGCCTAGAAATAAAACCCCAAGTATGTCTTCTTTTTTTTGAAATCCATGTTTTCAGTGAGAGATCCAACTTTTTAACTTAGAAAAGCATATTTCACAGTTCAAATGCATGAAATTTTTTATGACTTAAATCCTCAAACTACATGAATGTCTAAATCAGGTAGTAGTGATGAGTGCCCAATTTTGAATGAATTAAGTCTCACAAGACATTCTACTAATACAGGATTGCAAATATTCATTGATAAATAAATTTAATTTATTGCAACATTAGAAATTATACTATATTTTATAACATTGTCATTCCTTCATGTTTTTACTTGTAGTTAATGAAATACAAAAATTAAGGTCTCCACATTTACAAACACTTTTTCCAGGAATGATAAACATAGTCATGCTTTTGTTTGTAAAATGCTGCTTCTTATTTGTCACAACAAAACAAGTATAACAAGGATAAATAAGAGAATATAACACAATTAAATATTTCAAGGTAAAAATACTTCTTGTGAAATAATAATAATGAGATTCTTATATTTTATAAACAAACCTGACATTCTGATGAAGTCAGCAGAATCAGTTGCTTCATCGCACAATGCACGTACTCTCTGCACACTGTCAGAATATTGTGACACAAGGTTCTCAAAATGCTCATCAGCCGCTTTACTCTCAGGATAATTCATGCGAATGCGACCAGCATTGATCAATTGAGGTGTCAAGCTCTCCACCTGAAAATTTAAGACACGTCTCTGATAGTCATCAGATTCCTTACACAATTATTAAAAACTAATAAACCAATTATTTTTCATTCACAACTTTGTAACTGGAATGTCAAAAAGAATAGCCAAGTTGACTACGATCAACAGAAAGATATTCATTTTTTCATTGCACATCCTCCTCCCTTGTTAAAAAACAGATATTCATTTTTTCATTGCACATCCTCCTCCCCTTTTTACTTTCTAGCCTTATGAAGGAACTTTTGTAAGAAGAGAAAGTTATATAATTGTGCGCCCCAAAACCGTAATTGTGTGCCAGAATTTGCGGTAGAGAAACTCTTATTGCTGGGCTCTGATAACGAAAAAAGTGGATAAATCCTGTTGGTAAATTTAAAAGAAAAAAAAATTAACTTGTGATGTAGCCAGAATCCATGTTTTGTTGGTTCTTGATACCAAAATATCGATTGACCGCAAAACATCTGTCTGTCCGCCTATGGTCAATGCCTGTGGTCACCTAAACCTTTCAGCAGATTTTCTACAAAACTGATATTCTCCAATCAATCTGAATGAACTCGTGACTTTGGGAGTTTCAAATGGATATTTTGACCTTTGAGGGTACTTCACATGAAGCCCAAAACACTTTCAAAATTTCCTCATAAATTCACCAAATTTTTTTATCAAAATTTATTTTTGGACAGAAAATACGAAAAGACGTAAAGAATGCTTAAAAGAACGGTCATGGTCTCATGTTTATTGAAATCACAGATTTTTTTAAAATTGAAAAAGTGCAATTTTTTGGGGGAGTCTTTCTACAACTATAATATTGAACATATGGAGATTTTTTTCCTATATGATATCTTTTCTTCATACAATGGTCTTTAAATAAGTTCGTATTCAACTTTTCTAAAATACGAGTAGTTTCTGTATCATTTTGCCCGAAACGTACGCAATTTTTCTCTCAAAAACTGCTCCAAATTTTTTCTTTAAATTTTGTCCTCATACATAATAAGGAATGGTAAGTCCCATTACTGAGTACTGAAATTCTAAAAAGTGAACAATTGAAAACTATAAAATTGAAGACAGCGATTTTTGCTTCAGGCAAAGTCTGCTGTAAAAAATCAGATGTCCAAAAAATGTCATGTCCAATTATTAGAAACTAGTGGTGCTACCAAAGCACATACTTTCTCACATTGTTTGTAAATGCTACTGCCAATGTCCAAGGTCGTTAAGGCGTGTACAGATTCAGCAGTTTGGGGCAAAAGAAATAGGGAAATCTCGTGAAAGGATTTTAATTTGATAAATTTGATGAAATTTTGAAAATGATTTATTTTTAGATTCAATTTGATGAATGATAGTTGTTGCAGCACACTAATGAGTAATCAAAAAACTTTATTGAAAATCATTTCAAGCACTTCTACTCACAAATACATTCAAGATACAGATAAATAAATGGATATGTCTGTATGTGCTTTTCCAATTGGCAACTTTTAAACATTTTTTTCACTCTCTCTCATTTGATTTCTAAAACGTATGTCACGTCAAATCAACTGTTGCCTTTTGGTGCACCTGTATGAACTGATTTAAGTAAACTAATCAATCTATCAGCATGAAATTTAAATACATTAAAAACAATACCAATGGGACCAACTTAGTTTTTCTTTCACCATGGTATCCTTAACAGATCTGAATTAATATTCAATAACTTCTTGGTCTTATGGAAGTTCCGACCATACAGCACATCTGTGGCATAGTGCTACGAGTGTTGGCAAGTTAACTGAGGATCTGAGTTCCGATCTCGTCATGGAAATAAATTGTTGCAGGTTGAAAACACTTTTGCAAGTTATGTAGTAGTATAATAAAGCGGAGCAGTTACAAATGATGTGAGGAAGTACCATATTTACCCAAATATAAGACTAGCATTTCTTTCTGTTTTCAACCTCTAAAAATAGGGGTCACCTTATATTCGCGTATGAAGAAAAATGCAATATGAACGATATTATGTTACTGGTGTAGTACAAGTTTGCTTCACAAAGAAAAGTCATTTGCAATAGAAACTCTTTTCTCTTATATATTGGACATGTTTATGAAAAGATATTTATGTAACTACTACAGAATGGATTGACCTTACAGTAAGTAAGATGGCATACGCACGTTATGTTGACATGTGTCATAGAGGAACACTGTATCTTACGTGGCCAAAGCGCACGTGTGCAATTTCACATAAGATACACTGTTTTTCTATGATGCGCGTTACTTGACACATGTCAATGCAACTCTCGTGTGCAGGGGCCGTTAAAGTTATGACGTCAAGAATCAAGATGGCTGCCATCTCAAATATTGAGAATGATCTCAAGGGTAATTAATATTTGTAAGTTTCCCTGAATTCTTACTAAAACATAATGTACGCAACCACAAAGAACGTCCCTATCACAAAAGCTGCCTGCAGATTATGAACAAAAACTGGAGAACCAAAATTACATTATACAATTGTGCCATCAAAACAATCATTTGAGTCAAAAGGAGAATGCCCTTCGACATGTCTTCCAACAAAACAGTCTCTAGAAAAGGGTGTAAATCAGTAATAATAAAAACATTTGGGAATGAGAAAAGGCGAGTTACGGTCATTCTGAGAGTGTTGGTAAACAAAATAATGTTTGCACAATAATGTAAATAAACATGTAAATAATCGGTATAGATGTATTTTTTCTTCATTTTATTACCTAGTTGGAAATTAATTTCAAGTTATAAAAACAAGAGTCGTCTAAAATTCAAGTGTGTTTTCCTCCCCAAATTTCATTTCAGGTTAAAAAAGAGTGTTTGCCTTATATTCGAGTCGTCTTATATTCAGGTAAATACAGTATGTGCTTTTGTAGCACCACTAGTTATTTTTCAAGCAAGGCTTTTCCACACTAATTTAGTTTAATAATATGCATTTTCCTGGTAACAATGAACAAATGATCCAAGTTTTCAACTATGCAATACTGATATTAAGGATACTATACACAATTACATCCTTTACTTCTCCTTAATTTTAAAGAATCTCTTAAGTTTTCATCAAAATGTGTTCTTCAGAATATCACAGAGGATGAGTGTGTAAGAAACAATGAAATGAAAAAATTGTTAACAATTTTTGACAAAATGTCTTCTAAAAACTTATTTTTCTGAATACACTACACCAAGAAGAAAAGCATAATAATTAAGGGAACAAAAGTAGTTTCAAAAAATAAAACCTTTTTATTTTTCATTGATGAATTGATGATCAATGAAAAACAAACTATTACACAGTTAGAACAAATAATTAGAACCTTTTTAATTTTCAAATATTCAGATAGTAAGGGAGTTAGGCGTTTTGATATACAATTACAGCTCACATAACTCTTTCAACAAAACAATTAAAAAGAATACAAGTAAACAAACAGTTTTGCAACTAATTTTGATAATTAACCCGGCTGCGGCCCTCAAATTTACTCCTTCTAAAGATCCTTGGGTCCAAATGGACCCATATAATTTCTCTTGCAGATTACTTACTTTTCCAATGATCATATTTAGTATTCTTATAGGAAGTTAAAGTTAGACACCGAAATGTTAATTATATACATTTATTTTATTTATAAGGTTGGGCAATAATGTAAAATAATGCTCTTTGAACATGCGTGATAGCAAAATAATGAAATGCACATATAGAAAAATTGTATTACACACATGTAGTACAAATGTGATTGACATGATTTTTACCTGTAAAAGTTTTTATTTAGAGCTACGAAAAGTAATTTTGTTATCAGTTTTGCAACATACTCCATTTTCCCCTTTTTCGAATAGAAACTAAAAAAACTTAATTTTGAAGACGGTGAATTTTGCATCGGATTTCTAGTTTTCAACTTCTATT
This sequence comes from Acheta domesticus, assembly GCA_031308135.1. Taxonomy (NCBI): domain Eukaryota; kingdom Metazoa; phylum Arthropoda; class Insecta; order Orthoptera; family Gryllidae; genus Acheta; species Acheta domesticus. The sequence goes on from JAHLJT010008446.1 coordinate 19,740,525, forward strand.
GATAACGAAGTTTGTGGCGGTGTGTTCTGCGTTCAATAACGGCTTTACAAAAGATTCCCCAAGTTTTCTATAAAAAGTGTTATTTTTTATAACATTTTTATTAACAATCCGAATTTGCTTTTGTGAAAAAACGTTTGAATTGATGGAAAATGTTTATTTTGTCAGAGAGAACCACAATAGGCCACAAAAATGTATTTTTTCTATGAATAAGAACTAATCATACCAACAGCTTCCTTTGTAGAATTATAGGTTTTCATTATTTCTGGTTTCTTTGATCCAGATTCGCAGCCTCTTGCATCATTGTAAAGGGTGCTTTGAAGGACAACACACTTGTTCATTCGTGGCACATATGATACTAATATCGGGTAACTCGCAAAATCGAAAGTAGAATATTAGTTTGTTGTGCCCTTTATCTGGAGAAGTTTTGGCGGTATAGAAGATTTGTTTTTGCGCATAGTTGTACCGAGAGTGATGTCCCGTTTGAGAAGCTTCTGACCCAACTGGTATGATGTAAAGAAATTGTCAGGAGTTATATTGTTATCCTTCATAAGTGAGGATAATTGTAACACAACTTTTATTCCCAAATTTTGTTCTCTAGGTTGCCCTTCTTGTTTGCCAGAGGTTGGGCATTCAACATGTAACGTGTTCATTCAAAATTTCTCTCCGTATTTGCCACATCTTTGGCATGTGCTGCCAAAATGAACAATTGACTCGGAAAACACCTAATTATTCATTGATTGTTACATACAATTGAAGATTGCACAATATCGGAAGAGGAAGAAACATATCAGAATACTACGATAAAGTTTAAGAAAGAACCGTCTTCCCATAGTTTAGAGGTGAGATTGTTCGTAGTACTTCAATAGTGTTTTCATAGTTAGATAGTATTATTAGACAAAATACTGTCATTGTACAGCTTATGAGAAGGTAAAGTTTCCAATGATAATACTATCCTTCCATAGTCGATTTCTACGAATTTACCGTGTTATTATATGAAATTTCTAACGAAAGTTGAACATGAGAAATGTCACGGGTCCAAATGGACCCGAAGAACTTATGTGTAAAAAAGTTATAATTCCTTTCGTATTGAAAATAAATGAATGACATTTTATATGCGGGTAGAAAACAGTTAAAAATAATTGTCGTGGAGTATCAGAACGATCGTACCATTTTCTTAAGTGGTACAAGAAATTAAAATTTTATTTGGGTCGAAATGGACCCAAGGACCACAGCAGGGTTAAACATAAAATTCAAGTGACATGTACTGTCACTGCAGTTATGTCTAAACAATAAGACTACTAACTTGAGTAGCTGAATTCAAAAGGGCTTCTGCCAGCTTCTTGTTTCCACCACTGCCTCCAGCAGCAACCATTCGAGCAGTCTTTGAAGCACGATTAGAAAACTGTTGCAATTGTTGGGCTTTCTCAACGAAGTTATGTTCAGCACCAGGGATTTCTGGAATATTAAAATAACACTATTACTCCTAAATATTGATAAAAACTTAAATAGGAGCAATAGAAAACAGGGATAGTAATTTAAAGTTAATTTAAAAAACTTTAAATTGAAATAAATATTTAATAATGATTGAATAAAACATTTAAAGTAAAATTTAACATCTTTTCTCAAACTCATTTTAAACCAAAAACTGTTCCTTCAAGGATTTATCCTTGGTCCACGTTTTTTTCAACATATGTGATTTCAGGAATAGGATTGGAAAAAAGTACTGTGGAGGCAAAGGACCTCTCTCTTTTAGGATTTGACTGAAGAAATCCACTGGGGAGATGTAGTTGATGCAATAATAATAGATTTTGTGACAAGAGTTCCTTGTCAGAGGAGAGGAGAGGAGAGGGGGAGAAGGAGAGGAGAAGGAGGAGAGGGAGAAGTGATGAGAGGGGCGGCAGAGAGGGGGGAGAGGGGGAGGGGAGGCGGAGAGGGGGAGAGGGGGAGGGGAGGCGGAGAGGGGGAGGAGAGGGGAGGGGGTGGAGGAGAGGGGAGACGTGGAAGGGGAGGAGAGGCGTGGAGGGAGGAGAGGCGTGGAGGGAGGAGAGGCGTGGAGGGAGGAGAGGCGTGGAGGGAGGAGAGGCGTGGAGGGAGGAGAGGCGTGGAGGGAGGAGAGGCGTGGAGGGAGGAGAGGCCTGGAGGGAGGAGAGGCCTGGAGGGAGGAGAGGCCTGGAGGGAGGAGAGGCGTGGAGGGAGGAGAGGCGTGGAGGGAGGACATGCGTGGAGGGAGGAGACGCGTGGAGGGAGGAGACGCGTGGAGGGAGGAGACGCGTGGAGGGAGGAGACGCGTGGAGGGAGGAGACGCGTGGAGGGAGGAGACGCGTGGAGGGAGGAGAGGTGTGGAGGGAGGAGACGCGTAGAGGGAGGAGACGCGTAGAGGGAGGAGACGCGTGGAGGGAGGAGACGCGTGGACGGAGGAGAGGCGTGGACGGAGGAGAGACGTGGAGAGAGGAGAGGCGTGGAGGGGGAGGAGAGGTGTGGAGGAAGGGGAGGCGTGCAGGGGGAGGAGAGAAGAGGGATGAGGAGAGGCATGGAGGGGGAGGAGAGGAGTGGAAGGGAGTGGAGGGGGGCAGGAGAGAAGTGGAGGGGGAGAGGAGAGGAGTGGCAGGGGAGAGGAGTGGGCAGGGGAGAGGAGTGGCAGGGGAGGGGAGAGGAGTGGCAGGGGAGAGGAGTGGAGGGGGGTGGAGAGGAGTGGAAGGGGAGGAGAGGAATGGAGGGGGAAGAGAGGAGTGGAGGGGGAGGAGAGAGGAAAGAGGAGAGGAGTGGAGGAGGGAGAAGAGGGGAGCGGAGAGGGGAGGGGGGAGGGGAGGGGGAGGGGAGTAGAGGGGGAAGAGGAGGATGACGATGTTGGAAAATGTGTCTTTCTTATATTTCTAGTTCATTTCAAATTCTTTCTCATATTTCTAGTTCGTTTCAAATTCTTTGTTATCTTAATTACATTACAAAAATTGTACTGCACGTTGGAAAAATAATTTATTATGTTGCATCTATTGGATTGCAAATAGGCATGGCTATAGTGAAATTTCAGTACATTTTGTATCTGTATAACCTGAATGTATACACTCAATTGTTTGCTACACATAGTTCTTATTCAATACAAAATAATAGAAAATATAGTGCACTGAATGTAACTGCTCATTATGCTTCTATATGTCAATTTATTTATTATGAGATAATTTATAATATAAATAGATATATAATAGAATATTTCAAATAAATAGATTTATCATATGAATAATTTATTAAACATTTTAAAAATATTATCATACCTTCTGCCATGTGAACAGCATCAGTGAACTGTTTCAAAGGTGTATTGATGTCAATGAAATCTTCCACAACACGATTCACTACAGCATTTTGAATTCGATTTTTGAGTTCATACAATTTTTGTGATAGTACCCTAAAACAATCAATTAATTCAACTGACACAATTTATATTTCTGTTAAAGATTCTGCAATAAATATGAAAACAAGCTAAAGTTTTGAAAAAAATAAAATATTCCAATTCCAATACAAATTCAATATAAATTAATATATAAAATAATATATGAAATAATAAATTCAATATAAATCCAATACAAAAAAATTCCAATATAAAATTAAAATTTTAGATACTGAGAGATTAAAATAATGTGACTTGTCAATATGAATAAGAGAACGTAGTAATGTGACTTCATTACTGGAAACAGCATTACAGTGAGGAATACCTTTAAAATTTGTAGCTAATGACATGCATAGAAATTACCATACTATTATTATTAAAACATTAACCCAAGTATCTGATCGAATAAAAATATTCAATTCAGTTAAGTAATTTAAATTGTTTCCTTGTGGCCAAAATTTATTTTTTGAGTCACATGGCCTACCATAAGCTAAAGAAAGAAGTAAGTGACAAGTTTTATAACTAGGGCGTGGATGTTTATGACCTAAAAATATTAGAAATATGCGTGCATATATGACCTAACAGATATGAAAATATGACCATAAATATGACTTGAAAATATTTTGGTTGCATTTTCAAAAGCTGTTTAAAGAACCATTATATCGAAAATATATTGTACTTTTAAAATCTAGCTAATTCACAATTCACACCTCATTTGGCACCCTCTGAATACAATTCTACTTGCGAAAGTTATTAAATAAATTTTATAGAAGCAGTTATATAAATTTATTTATAGGAAAGACATACAATTATATACAACAAAAAATTGAAGAAATTAGATAACAATTAGAAGATATGAAAAATCTCTTTGAGAAGATTACAAGCACGAATGCGAAAATGGAATCAAAAAGCAAAAAATATGACCATAATATGAAAAATTAACGGATAATGACCAAAGGATAAACAAAGCCAAAGTATGACTTTATACGACACATAAAATTGCATAATTTTACTCATTGTAGATAAAATCATGCTTATCTCACATATTCCATGGAAATAACTCAAAGAAAAAAATTTACGACTTGACATAAACATCTGGGCCCTACTTATAACTAAACATATCTAAAATGCAATGATACTCATTTTCAAAGTTACTCAAGAGGATGTCAATGTTATACTTGGAAAGCAAGTAATTACAACTTATATTTATAAACTTACAAGTAATTAGACTTCTCACCTGGCAATTTCTTGAGCCTGGGAGCTATTACCCATTCCACGACGACACAAATCACTCAGTTGATGAGATAGTGTATCAACTTCATCGCAAAGGCCCAAGATTTCTGCTTTCTGAATGCCAGGAAGCCCTTCTGCCACCTTTAACCGGGAATACAGATGATTAATGCAATAAATTTATTCAAATTAAAAACAAAGTATTTTACATACATTCAATCCATAAAAATATAATAAAATGCATGCAGAGAATAATGTTAAACATGCAACTGAGGCATCTGCTATGGATCCCATTTCATTACAATGTCCTCTACACAATTTACTTCCAGTAATATGCACTCTACCATAAAATGCATAAAACTTTCTTGAAAAGGAAAACTATAATTACACATAAAAATTTATTTCCCAAGTAACCTACAATTCCAATAATAGGCAGTGAAGTAAAAAAATACAATGCACAGGAATGAAAACACTGCCCTTACACGTCCTGCATGAAATTTCAAAGTGCCATTCCCAGCCCAAACACACTGTCCATTTCAGTGCTAACAGAGGCTGAATTGATACTATGCATTGCATGATGGTGAGAAGTTTAATTTGGAAATAAACTCAGAGATGATTTAAAGAACTGAAAACATTCATTTTATTTAGAACAAAGATTTCAAACTGTTGGCCATTGGAATGTAGCTAAATATAACATTCAATAACCAACATAGCTCTCTCACTTATGTAACAAATGTCGAAGTTCTTGAGAAATTAACTGTCAAATAATGACCAGTCTCTGGCAGCAAATCAAGGTATTGAGACATATAACGGCTGCTATCCAAGTTATAATTTCAGCAATATTAGGTCATTACTAAAAGAAAATAACAACTCATATCGATATATGGTAGTACTTTATATTTACTAGTTAATATTTTACTTAACCAGTATGTAATTCTCATTCCTGATGTCAACTGCATGGATTCCATGAAATGACTTTAGGTTTTTAACTGGTTAATTAGATTATATGCCAATTTAAATATTCAACAGCACTAATTTGGAAAGAAGAAAGAAAAAAACAACAACAAAATACAATTGTGCAGCTAAAAAAACATAGCCAATCAAGTTTGTATAATATTTTTACGTAATTGTAGGGTACTCATGTATTGATATTAAACAAAATATCACTAATTATACAAGATTTATAATGTCTTTCCACTAACTCTCCACCCCCCAATTGACACAATGTTTGAAATAATCTCAAAAGTCTGTAGTGGAGGGTGGATTAGTGGTTCCATCTATGTCTCTTTGTTACTTAACTTCAGTTTATTTTACCACTGTCTAGCCAAGTGCAAAAAAATGTGTTTATGCATAATTTGCATTCGAAAGATACACTATGTCTACGTACATAATGTTAAATTTAATTTTAATCCAAACACATTTATCACACTTAAAACAGTTCTCAATGATTGTGCAAAAAGAACAAAGCAGTAAACAAGTTGTAATGGGAAGAATGTCCATACAGATTCTCAAGAATGGAGAACCTGCTAGTTCACCTTCCCAAGTTAATGGGCAATACATGAGTAGACAAAAGCCCAAAAGAAGTGCAATACAAAATGGTTACCAAGCACAGTTGCAACTGTGCTAACTGTAGGAGTTAAATGGCTACAAATCAATATTATATCCCACAGACATTATATTAACACGAAACTATTTCCCTACATTTACAATACAACACATACAAATATATACACCACTGATTTGAACAAGATGCAAGGTTGTTTTGAATTCAATAATCACAATAAAATCACTGTTCCATAGTACCAAAACCAACAAATTTGGTGAAGTTACTCACAACATTACTCATTCCATTACTGACCTTTCGTTGGTCCTTGTAAGAAAGCAGAAACAAGTGAGAAACTGTCAGAAATAGTTCAAGCTTACTGCAGTCAAAAGCTAATTCAATCATGATTGGCATGCTTCCTTTTTTTTTAAACTAATTTTAGTCATCAGTTTAGGCCAAATCTTTTCAATCACCAAGACAAACTATGCAGAAAGATATTCTATAATGAATACATTGTGAAGTTTTCCTAATTATTATGCTTTAGTACAAACAAAATCAACACAATACGTAAAATTGGCTGCAACTGGATACAAATAACACAACAGCATTGGTATTTAATTTATTTTTGGATAAAACCAGATACAAAACATTTTTTCTTCCTTCCTATCTAGGTTTTCCTGGTCATCCATTACTTTATCCACTACTGGTGATTTGATGGATTGTTGAGAATTAAAATTTGTAAAAAATCAGTCATATTCAAAGTGTGATAACTGAAATGTTGAATTTACTGTAATAAATATCAGGTCAAGACAAACAAAGAAAATATAAATAAATATACAGTATTTCTATTAATTCATTGAGGAGCAACATTTTTTCCTGTGAATTTTATGGTAGGGACATGAGTAGCCTGCAAAGCACTACTCATGATCAAAGTGCAAATAGTGAATTGAAGATACAACCCAACATGCTTCTTCAATTTAAGCTTAGTGGGGTTACACTTTCACACATTTCTAAAATTAAAGAGTGCCATTCATGCATTTTCCACAATCCAAGTTGAATAAAAGTTAATCAAACACAATATCTTATTTTTCATGTCCACTGTGCAAGAATAAAATATTTTACATTTGCACTCCAGGCAATGATAGTACAGTATGTTTGTTCTTCATCAGAAGACTACATAATAAAGGTCAAAATGTTAGTGAAGAGACAAAAACTTGGCATCACCTGAAAAGCCACGAGCAAACGTGTGACTAATTCCAGAAGCCCACAACAAAATCCAATCAATAAAAAATAATTCCAATGATTTCATCTCGAAGGAATACTTTGAGCTATTTATACAATTTCCCCATCTCTTCTTCCTCACACAAACTTGGAAGTCGGAATTTTTTACAAAAACATTAGTAAAAAATAATTTTGACACAACATGTAGTTCTAACTGTATTAATAATCTGTTATAAATTAAATCAATACGTAGTATGTTTCTTCTAATATATATTGTTAAAGTAAATATCTGAGTTGTTTTCTCTGATTCTAGGAACTACAGCATAAGACATATTTAAAAAACAAACAATAATTTGTTTCCAATAGCAGGAAAATTCTTGGGGGACAAAATGAAAAGAATGTATCACCATCACATAACACATATCAACTCCAATCAAAATATGTTCATGTAAAAGGTAATCACAGCATATTCAACATCACTGAGGTAATATAATTACACCAGTGCACAACCACTTTTCAATTTCAGAAACATGAGTAAGTCAACATGAAGTGGCATACAAAGACACAAAACATAAGGTAATTGCTAAACAGCATGCAAGTAATATGCAAAATTGTGCAAGTACAATGAAATGAAAGATATTACAAATACATTCCCTTTTATTAATAAAAGTTTTTCAGTACAAAGTGGAAGGACATTGTGAAAAAAATAAAATTAAGAAAAAAGAAAAAGAAAAGAGGAAAGAATAATATGAATCAGCCCTGATAAATTATATTTAATTAACTACAAACATAAAAAATAATTATTAAAAGTAAAGTAAAAATCAATGAAGATTCATCATAACCCACTAAATGAACTGAGTTCTGAAAAACTGAAAGATTTTGCTGAAAAGAAACATTTCTGATTGAAAGCACTGTGAGCTCTGCAACAGTGCTGGGGTGACTTGGACAGGACACCTTGCCTACTTTCTGGTTAATACCAAATGTAAATTGCTCCCAAATACATTGTAGTATTGAAGTGGTAATTGGAATTTGCACATGTTGTTTGAGATTGACGAGAGTAGTAGGCATCTGCCACTGCAACTATCTTGAGGATTTGAGAAGTACATGATTTCTATAAAGTATTTTTTCATTGCTATTATCAGTTTGGCATGGAGATTTTAGAGTATTGTTCTTTGTATTGGTCCATTAGAAGAATGCCTCTCCAATATTGCAAAAGTAGTTGCTCTTGAGATATATCAACACAGATTTTTGCAGTTTTAGAATTTAAAGACTTTGTACTATATAAAATAACATAAAAAAATACAATAAAAATGCCTCACTTTACTGTAGATCAATTTCATGTGGTATGTTTAGTACAAATTTTGCAGATTCAGAAATCAAGAAAACGAAGGCAGCAACACACAATAATTGCCATGCATCTCTTGAACTTTTCTTTCCTGTTTGAACAGAGTGTTGTATCTAATGGATTAAATTTTAACTATATATAATTGCCATGCCTCCTGTACAAACAGCATGCAAAACAACACTTAATAAAAGTGAAGACAAAACACCATGTGAAACTTGCACTTGGAACTATGCCGAACAGGATCCACTTGAAGGTAAAACAAACACTTAACAGTTTCAATTGGTGACCTAAACGTGGTAAGACTAGCTATTAGATTGTTACACTATTAGCAAAAATGTTTCGCATAACAAATCATTTGAAAAGGCTGCATCCCGGTAATGGAGAAATTTTCCCCCACCCAATACATCTTACTAGTCAAAATATATCAATCCTTTTTGGATTGCCAAGTGTCCTCCATTTAAAACAGTTCTCTATTGTTCTACCCTCTATGAATTGTTTTACGCTCAATTTAACAAAAATGTCCTCCTTTTCTCTACGAATGAAATAAACTATAAATATATTTCAGTAATTCTCCACAATATCAAAACTACCTAATAGTGCACATAATGAAATCTTTTAACATTTTCATTATTAACTAGTGGTCCTAAAATAGCACATACTTTCTCGCATGTACTTACATGCAAAATTCCGCAGAAAGTACTCAAATTTTCGAAAAATTTTACATGACCTTATTTTAAAATTATCTTTAAGGAACAGATTTCATTAAGGAAAAAATGTCTATCTTCATAATTGTAATTGTAGGAAGATGCCGAAAAAAATTTTGAATTTTTGCAATTTTTGAACAATCAAACTTCAACAAAAATTAGACCGGCACCATTCTCTTAAACATCCTTCACACTATCCAAAAACAAACCATGAAGCTATTATTCACTGCATTGTGCACGGTATGGCCTAATATCACTCATGGTTCCATCTACCCCCCACCTTTTCAGAGCAGCAGAGCAAACTGTCAAGATCAACAATACGAGTCATGTGGGGGATCACACGGAAATGAAAACATGGTTCGCAATCATATTAAAGGTTTTAGTTGTGGCCCTTGAGATCTTGTACGTTGGACACCCCTGACATAAACCATTCAAACAATTTTCTCAACAATCTATACTCCCTGATCAATCTGAATGAACGTGAGACTCTACGAGTTCAAAATGGATATTTTGATCTTTGGGAATACTTTACATGAAGCCTCAAAAGCTTTTTGGAAAATTTCAATAAAAATGGCTTCAAATTTTTTATTTAATTTTGTCCTCAAATTGCACAAAGAACTCTTTAAAAAAATAGCATGGGTCTCGTTTTCATTTAAATCACTGATTTTTTGAAAATTGCCATTCAAAAGTTCAAAATTTGTTTGGTGCCCTACTACTACGATATTGAAGTTAGAAATTTTGTCAAATTAAATTTGTTCTAGAAAGAAGTAGATCTTTAAAAACGGTCATGTACAACTAAAAAAACATAAATAAACAAAAAATAAGTTTTTGTGTAATTTCCACTTGAAGTTAATGCAATAAATAAATAAAAAACACTTCCCTCAAAAACAGCTCCCAATATTTTCTTAAAAATTTTTTCCTCATAAGTAGCCAAGAATGGTAAAGAAAACACTGGTCCCAATTTTGGGGAACACTGAACTTAGAAAATTGCAAAAAATGGCAAATATACTATACAGATAACAGATTTTTTTGTTAAATGAAATCTGTTACAAAAAATCAGTTGTTTTAAAAAAGGGTCATGTGCAAGGTTTTAAAAATATTAGTAGTTTAGTTTAATTTTGCAAATTTTCGAATTTCCCACACTTCTTTTCGTAGAATTTTTCAGGTGTTATAGTGTTGCAATGCACAATGGAACACCATGACGCAGCAGTTTGAAATTCTCAAAATACTTCTCATTATTGGGTATTGTTTCTAGGTGTAGGGAAGAGAATTTTGCATTGTCGAGTTTGTATTGATGAATTACCTCTAATTGAATTAAATTTTCACACCTAATGTGCAATAAATGGTAACGAGTTTTACAAGCACTGGCTGAGATGTGATAATTTGGACAGAAATTGCAGGATTATAATTTTACTATTAGTGATGCGAGAAAGTCTGTGCTCTTCTAGCACCACTAGTTTTTAAAGCATCAGGAAGGTTCAGTTTGGCTGTGAGGTTGGTGACACAGAAGTAACTTAAATGTGTGCATGCTTACTCTGCAAGTACAAATCTCACTGCAGGGAAGAAATGTTTACTACTTGGAAATACTTTTAACACTTTCATGTAGTATTATAATATTATGTACCCATTACAAACATAGTGCCAGAAAAGTCTCTCCGCAGGGAAAAGTGTCTGGCCGAGTCAGGGCCTAGTGCAGAGAGACTAATTGCATTCATGTTGGTAGCAAGCAGATCGCTAAGAAACAAGTGAAGGGGACAACACTTCCAGCATCTGTTATGATTAGCGAGTGTAGTATTTACGTTTTCTTTGGTTACATGCTGCTACCAACATCACTTTTGTTGCAAGCACTGTGGTGTTACTGCGGAGTGACTTTCCTGGCATGCCGTAATCCGTTAAAGTATCTTTTATCACAGTATCCCCCGTTTACGAGTCTTCCTTTTGATTATGACTAAAGTTGGTAATCATAATTACTTATTACACTTGTACCTACTACAAATTTACTCTTACAAAAGAAGTAAAAGAAAATAGCACAACTATATACAATGGTATACCATGCACTTATAAACATTTATTGAAAACAAATTCACTTTTCTAAAAGTTATATTAACATGCTTAATTACACAAATTATGCGCATGCATAAATTTAGCTAACTATCAAAATGCATGTCTATTGGAGTATTGAATGAATTTCACTATCAACAAATGTTTTACTCTAGTGATCAAATTCATAATAAATTTCACTGAGAGATTCCATTCTGCAATCCTGAATAAAAAGTAATATGTGAGTGCAAAGTTTTTAAATTATGATAGCTATCATTCAAAAACGCTGAAGAGCATATAGCATGTTACTACAAAACCCCTGTGAAGTGAGAGGGAGTCTCACTTCACAAGTAAGCTACAGAGTATTGAAAAATAGCTGAAGCTTAAAAATGATGGCCACTACAATGATGAAACACCGTTTCTGGTTCATTATTTATTACATACATTAATCAAGAATGGCAGAAACCATGTCATCTCAAGAAAGAAAGGAGTGTTGCAGAAGTATGCATTGCTGCATGCACCATAAAAACTATAACCAGCACCGTAAAGCAGAGAAAAGTATCATGTGCAAACTATATACACATTCTGATAACCACTGTACCTTCTTTCCTTCATCTACAATTAGTGCAATAGCCTGTTGACCCAAACCACGGTCATCACGCTCCGGATTTGACAGCCAGCGGTGTGCTTGCTCCAGGCGGCCGGACACAGTGTGCGCAGGTTGCTGTACCCCAGACTTTTCCATGCTCACTACTGCCCGCATTACTAGGTTCTGGACATCTGCCAACTTTTCTTGAATGCCTCTTGATAAGCATTCTGCCTGCAAGGAGAGACAAAGAAATGGTTATTACGTTATTACAGTAGTTACTACTAAGAATTTTTCAGCTATCATGAAATGACCCATTCTGCAAAATTTCAGACTCACTAACATTAACACAACCAAAAGCAACCATGACTTTTCCACTCAGTGGCACAAAAAACACAATAAACAAAAATGCATACCTAGAAGAGGATTCCAACTTATGTTTTGGCAAATAAGTGTATTACAAGATGCTTTCAGTCATGTCTGGTGAGCAAATGAAACAGCCAACAAAGAAATTATTATGAAATGAATTATAAAATTGTTATGAAAATTAAATATGGAAAATAGTACAATTCAATACCAACAGTTTATGACACTAGAATAAAATGTATGATTCGTCTTTAAACATTTAATATGAAAATTCAATAATGGAATTTGGAAGGATTCATTTCCATGTTGGTAATAAAACACTGTCAATGATTTACTCAAAGAAAATAATGTCAACTCATTTAACACTTTCACTGCCAAGCCCATCGATTGGCTTTTTTTCCACTCTGCCATTGCCAACCACATCAATCAATGTGTCAGCTTACACATTCAAATAGTATGTTAGATCTCCATCGGATGACATTCAAATGCAGTGATTTTTTACCAATGAAGCATCAAACAGTAATCTTTCCATATCTATATATTTAATCAATATACGTTACTTTTGTCATAATGAAATCAACTTTAAAATATGTTTATTTTGCTGCGAAAATTGCTGTCTGTATGAGCGCTGCTAATGATTCCACCTACATGTCAAATAAGCAGTGGCATAGCATAGTGTGTGCGTCAGGAGGCAGCCTTCACAATAATAATATCTTTTAAAAATGTCAACCGTTTCTTTTCATATTTTTGTTGCACAAACTATTTGGACCCATTGAAACAAGCACAGAATCTTTCATTACTTATTCTGTGACGACTTCTTTAACCCTTTGCAGTCCTTTCACTTTTCCGTCGTCTTCGTCTGGCGGTCCGATGTCCCGCATCATGGGACTTTCTTTTTTCCTGGTTCTGGTCCTTTGTCCCATGGGGCGGGAACTATATTTAACTCTGTATTATTTCACTCAGGTAAATGGCACCGGTTTCCTGTGCAACGAATTATCTTCAGAAGAGATTAGGCAGTATTTTCCTTCATTGTAGCCAGACAGCCCATTTTATGTTGTTTAAAATCAGTTTACTTACGAGGTTGCAGTTGAACATATGATGACATTGAGAAATAAGTGTTCGAAATTGTCGAAGCTTGAACTGTGTGAATCGGTAAACAATTCTGAGAGTTAACAATCTTCAGGAAAGAATGAATTTGAAAACATTTTCTCGAGATATTCTGAAGAGTGAAGAAAATGACAGTAACGATAACTCAGACTTCGTTCATACAATGCAATATACAGGCATTATTGTTAATGAAGTGAAGCTCTCCACACCAAACGTTAAGTGACAAAATTATTTATTACGAATTAGGCAAATAAATTAAAATATTTTGTTTGCAATAATACGAAAAATAATTTGAAACCCAAGTACAGTTTCTTACGCCGCGGCACGCCAGACCGGTGCAACCAGCTACCTGGGGATTTAAAGGGTCTGCAACGAGGAAAACGCTGTGTCCCGCCACACGGGACAGAGGACTGCAAAGGGTTAAATGACTGTAAAATAATGTCATCTTGTTCATTGTAGCAACTGGCAACACCCACTGTACTGACCTGTATTTCATTTTGAGCTTGGATTGTTTATGACTAATATTCAGCGCGAATGACTTTGACCATATACAGAAGAGTGTTCAATATTGAATACCTGCAAATTAGAGTACGAATAAGTCCCTTCAGGGAAGTCAGAGAATGATGCTTTGACAATTCAAAGAAAGTTCCATAGATGGATTGTCAGTTGTCCAATTCACATTAACTTAATTGTTTATATGTATGCGCTTTCCAAACTGTGATTTTAATGCACATAAATGCAGCGATTGTTAAATTATTGAACTTTGTTGAAACATTTTATTATTCGTGTACATATACATTCAACTGTGTATTAAATATTTTATTTACGTTTTTGATTTACGTAATGTTATTTACGTTTTTGATCTACGTTTAACTATTGGCTACATTGTTCAAGCTTGTATATTTTAGTATTTTCAACTAAAATACCTAAATAAGGGGGTGGTAAAATTTTCCTCCACCCCAGGCGGCTGACACCCACACTACGCCTACGCCACTGTAAATATGTGTGGCACAGGGGGTTTAAATGGCCATCAGAGTGTCTGGCAGTGACTGTTAATATTAATGCCAACAAATGAGCAAGTAACAATCAATCATCACCTGTTAAACAATATTTGATAGTTCTAAATTTGATAGTCACATTGACTATATAACAAACAAGGCAAACAGAGCGCTTGGCTTCATATGATTTTGATGATGTATTACTTTTGCGAAAGCTTTATTTAATGCTTGTGAGGCCGATTCTTCTATGTGCCTCCGTGATTTGATCACATGACTACAAAATTTACAAAAGAAAAATAGAGAAGACTCAACAAATTTTTTTTATGTATATTGCATAGAAGCTGGGTGCTCCTTCACTTAAAATAACACATGATTATTATAAGATGTCCAAAATGTTACGTATTAGCTCACTACAGTCACATTGTGAATATATTACTTGATTTTTATAAATTATTGACGAATGAGTTCAACTGCAGTAATTTGTTAAGCAAAGTTTCCTGGAAAATACCAAAAATTAGTCATAGATTGAGTGCGCTATTCATTTATGAGATTTCAAAAAATAACACAAACTTGGACATGAATAAACTAATGAGATGTGTTAATGCAAATGAATATAAACTTGATCTTAATGCTTTGACACATTATCAATTTACCAAAGAAGCAAAGGAACTTATTTTGAATGATTTGTAGTATGATTTATATTATGTATTTATAATTTTAAGTCCTATGACTAAGGTTTTAAATTCCTGTTAAGATGGCGGATTGCTAAGACGTACGATTGATTAATTAAGGTTTAGACGGCGCTTCAACTACAGAGGTCATTGGTGCCCATGTCAAAGTATTTAAAAAATAGATTTAGTGTCTCAAAACTTCTTTGTTTTTTTTAAGAGAAAGCAGAATATATAATCTTATTTGAGAGATTAGGACAATGTTTTATGTAAATTTATAAAGTAAGATGATAACAGCACAAAAAATGTTGTACTTCATTATTGTCAAAATGAACAGGTCTTTAAAGTCTTGCATCATTATATATAATGGGACACAACTATAAATTTGGAACAATTGAACAGCATACGTTTCTAAGTTCAAGTGAATACAATAACTGTGTACCTGAGGAGTTGTTCCTTTTCCATCTTGTCTCAATTCACATAATGCATCTGCCATTGTTGTCACATCCCCACAAAGTTTATGAATGGCTTCTGCATCTGGAGGAAGGGAACGTTCTGCCACCCGCTGTGCATGTTCCAAAATCTGTCGCACTGATTTTTCACCCACTCCTCCTCTCAACGCCAAAGGATCCTGTACGTTTAAAAGAACAAAACATTATTAACTTGTTCAACAATACTGTCAACAGAACTTTCAAAAAGAAGTAATATTTTCATATTTACGATGATAAGAAATGGGAACAAATTTCTCTTTGACAGATTCTGTGAAAACTAAGAATTATGGAAAATTTTAAAGAAAAATGCATGTTTTACCCCCACATCTAATCAATGATTTATTATTTAATGCACATGTATATTGTGACTGGACAACTATATCAAAGAAAAAGAACAAAAAGTAGTTTAAGGACTGAAATAAATACAAGGGTGAAATTTATGACATACACAAGATTCAGAAGTAATAATGCTATAATATGGACATACGGTAACAAAGAGTAATTACTACAACTGGTAAGGGGTATTCCATAATTTGAAAACTAATTTCATAATATATTTTTTTCATCAATGTTTTGTTGTATGTATTCTGCATTAAGTGCACCATGTGTGTACAGAATGTGCACACAACTGATTGATCAATATTGTTTCTAGTCATTACAATGGAATACTCAAAGAAACACAGTTAACTATTCTTGAAAAAGAATTGCATTAACCCTAGAATACCTATGATTACTTTTTATGTGTGCTATTGTTCTATTAATTATATTAGTGAAATTCACTACTGCCAGTCTGGAAGCATTAGTATTGTAGGGTTCAAATTTAGAGTGATAACAAACCTCAAGCCAGTCATATGCTGCACGTAGTTTTCCTTCAATAGCATTCTGAGCTTTTCTCATTACTGTAATATTGTCAGCATCCCATTCTTCTTCATCATATGTAGTCAATTGTAACACTCGAATTATTTCATTAATTTCATCAGTCATTCGTTGTGCTAAATAATTTCTATTTTCAGCCGCTTCTTCACCACCTTTTCCTCCTATGAAAACATATTGAACATTACACAAATGCATTTCAAGTCAAATAATTTGCACAATTCATGACTTTTAAAATACTGACCCTGAGCAATAATATGAATGAAAATTTTCATGCTACAAATCAATATGGGGGCGAGAGTTTTAACTTGATCTAAACATCGAACCAAGATCTCACGGTGAACCTGATGAGTGAGTTCTTTCTCTCTTCCTCCCACTTCTCGAGACACCTGAAATATAGGGCATGGCAAACATTTAAGAAAGAATTTCAAAGAATATTCTGACACAAAAATATTATTTATTTTGTCACAATTTGCACTTGTATAAAACAAAGTGCACCAGAGAAATGCTTCCTGCACATCAATTGATCTCCATATTTTGTGCAGTGCTTTATACAAATAAAAATATTATTTAAGTATTTACACACACAACATATTAGTAATAAAATAAAATAATTCATGTTCTTAAAATGTTTCACTACTAGGTAAAGGAATAAAAATTCTCATCTTCCAGAGATCATTAGTGTGACCAACGATTCTTTAAAAACTGAATAGTTTCTACTTCAGTTTCATACTTGTGACTTTTCACATCATCAAACTTGCAGAAGAGGAGCCTTTGACAATAAACTCACCCGACTCAAACATGGACTTAGGTCTTTCAGAAACTGTACCAAATCTTCCATTGTCTCTATAACTTCTGCCACAGCAAGGTAGTCCAAAACTCTTTTACACTCACGAATGATCTTTCTAACTTCCGACTCATCAAAACAAAGCAAGAGGGCAGATGTTCCTTGCAATATCCCACGGGAACCTTCAATCAACTTCTTTCTGCAAACAGGAAATGCACATTATCTTCAAAAGTCTATCATACAATTCAATAACAACACTAAACCCACTGAGAAACTGAGATTTGTTAAGGAACTTTATTCACACGTTTCCCTCTCCCACTCCCTTCTATCAGTTTGTTTTCCCTATCAGCTAGTTCTTGGCCCAGGATTGTCCTGATTTGACAGAGGACCTTTATATCCTTGCCTTTCTAGACCAGGAATGTGAAGGTAACTAGCTTACTAGATGAGAGCACAGGCTTCCGCGGCTAGAGTCAGCAACTATTGTTCAAATAATATTTCTGTCTACTTGACAGCTGAGGTGGGGGTACTGCGATGTTGTTACTTACTCGGGTGGTAGCTAAATAGTTACGGTTATAACTTACTAGAATTCATAGGTACTTTGTTCAGAGCAACTGGCTCAAGATTTAAAAGCTAGGGTTGTACAAACTGCTCCGAAGTGGCAATACATTACTTTATACTTGGCTCAGGGCAGTTTTTGGAGATGCTAGCTGACAGTTATTGCCCAAAATTTAGCTAATTTAATTCCCATTTCCTCTACTGAAGACTTCTAAATTAAAGAAACAATCCATTAAAATGTAATAAAACATCAGCTAGATTTCAAATTATTAATTGAGAGTGAAAGTAAACATTATGAATCTAAAGTACCTTGATTTTGTAATAGTGTGTAAGAGTGAATTAATTACAATTACTTCCTACCTTCAGGTAAGGAGGTGCAAAGTTTTTGTCCAGTAAAAGAGCTGTCTGTCCATAAGCAAGAATTGTTAACTTATATCACATTATTGCTGTATACAACAAATAACTGAATGATGTAATAAATCACAACACAAAATGACAACTAGGAAAGATTTCAACATTCAAACATATACCTTCCCCTTGGCAAAATGTTCATACAACCTTACATATGTACAGTAAAGCGTGCAAAGCACATACAAAATATGTACATATATATTAGTTTTACTGAGTATTTTTGTTTGATTTTTCTTTGAATTGGGGAGTCTCCATACATATTTTTTGATTATATCGAGTACTATTTTTCATTAGATTAATGTATTTCAGTACAATAATTTTTGTTTGATCTTCCTTTGTACTTATTCATATTATTTTCAATGTTTGGATTATATCTCCTTTACTTTACTAGTTCTAGCCTGAAGATGGGGAAAAATATACCTAGCAACATCGCTATGTACACTCTATTATCTGTTTATTATTTGAAGATCTGAATAAAACATTTTTGTCTGTCAATGAAAAATCTGTGGCCATATTCAATTGAAAATATATACTAATTAATACACACAAATTTCTTATTGATGTTTTATTAACCCTAGGATGCATATGCAGGGCCTCCGAGGCCCTATCGGTTTTTATTTCTCTTGTTACTCTGCAATGCTGGAAATATGAGAACTGGCCGGATGTGTAATCTTCAATTGATTATTCTACTTTCATTTCATCTTCTCGCAAAGGAAGAATTCTTAGAAGTTTTATAGATAGTTACTAAAATACAATTCTACTACGTCAATGCATATGCAGGGCCTTTGAGGCCCTATCGTGAAAAAGTCAGATTTCGAAGCGTGGGGCGATAAGCAGGCTTCTACAATGCGTGGTTCATTCTGAGAAACAAAGTTATCGTGTTTTTCCATTGTTGACAAGCAATCTTGGAGAATCTTGCGTATTGTTAGTAAGATTTCAGCTGCGAAACAGTTTGGCAAGGAGTGGGAATTGCGCCGTGTGCTTTCAATTTGAAGTATGGCTTTTTCACGTGATAGACGTTACGTCTCAGCTTCAGCTGGTGATTTTGAACCTACGGTGGAAGAATGGTTGATTGAGGAGGAAGTTCTTGATGATGTAAACAGTGATGATTCAGATTTAGATCCAGAATATCATCCTTTAGTGACAGATATTGAAAGTGATGATCACAGCACAAGTTCTTGTTCAGAAAGCGACGCTGATATTTCGGTGAGTGTTACTAGCCCCCCTACTGCTGGAACATTTATAAGTAGAAATGGTACTGTTTGGCAACATGATTCTCCAGTTTCTTCTCGTACTTGCACATAATATTATTACATGGACTTCTGGCCCTAAAAGAGGAATAACTACTTCAACACCTAAACAGGCATGGGACTATTTTGTTACTCAAAATATTATTGATGAAATATTGCTATGTTCGAATTTAGAGGGAAGGCGAATTGCAACAGAAAAGGGTAAAACTTGGAGACAAATTACCGTTGATGAAATCAATGAATTTTTTGGATTATTACTTCTTGCTGGTGTGGAGAAAAGCTGGGATGTACCAGTTAGGGAACTGTTTTTAGATCAAAAGCAAAACCCTCTGTACAGAGCTAGTATGTCTGTAAATAGATTTGAAGATATTAGAAGAGTTATTAGATTCGATGATCGGCGCACCAGAGCGTCACGTGCCCAAACAGATAAACTTGCTGCCTTTAGATATGTTTGGCAAATGTTCATTGGGAACTGTCAAAATGTTATGACTCCTAATGCATATCTTACTATTGACGAGCAGTTGCTCTCATTCCGAGGTAGATGCAGTTTCGTACAATACATGCCCAAAAAACCCGCTAAATATGGCATCAAAATTTTTTGGCTTTGTGATTCAAAAAATTCTTACGCAATAAACGGAACCATTTACACTGGAAGAAAGCCAAACGAGCCAGTACAAAAGAACTTGGCAAGAGGAGTTGTAAATGATTTGGCAAAGATTGTTGAAGGTTCATCACGGAACATCACATTTGATAACTTCTTTTGTAGTGTTCCACTTGCTGAAGAAATGCTTCAAAAAGGAATCACAGTTGTCGGGACTCTGAGACATAACAAGCCTGACATACCAAAAGAAATGTTGCCATCTGCACTGAGAGAGATAAAGTCTTCCCTTTTTGGATTCAAGGGAAAAGTAACAATGGTGAGCTATGTGCCTAAAAAGAAAAGAGCGGTAATTCTGATAAGCACAATGCATCACGACAAGGCCATTGATAGCAACAATATGAAAAATAAACCAGAAATTATATGCTTTTACAACGAAACAAAAGGTGGTGTTGATCAAATGGATCAGAAAGTGAAAAATTACACGTGCAAGAGACAAACTCGGCGGTGGCCTTTCGTCTTGTGGATGAACGTTATGGACGTTGCTGCACTAAACAGTCAAATTATATTTTCAGCTCAAAATTTAGAGTTTTATCCAAGAAGAAATGATACAAGAAGATTATTCTTGAAAGACTTGTCGTTTGAGTTAGTTAGAAACCTCATGGAGAGGAGAGCGAATCAACCAAATTTACCCAAATCATTGCAACATGCTCTTTCATTGTGCGGTATAGTGCGTCCAGAACCCACCCCAGAAACATTTAGATGTGTGCAACAAAGAAGAAAATGTTCTTTCTGCCCATATGAAAGACACAGGAAAAGCACAATGGTATGTGAAAAATGTAACAGATCTGTGTGCAAAGAACATAGCCATATTGTTTGTTCCTCATGCTTGTAAAGATATTCTACAAAAATTCACAATGAATAAGTGTAATATTATGTGTTATATTAACAAATATTGCAATAAATAAGCATTTGTTGAATGGTGTGGGTTTAATTTTATTTAAATGTATGCTCTAAAGAAACGAATATTAAAAAAATTTTCATTTTTTGAGTGAAAATGTCGCAGGGCCTCGGAGGCCCTGCATATGCATTCGTGTAGTTTCATAGGCCCATGCATCCTAGGGTTAAGATGCATACCTAGCAGGTCCACTGAAAGGGTCATCTTTGAGCATTCCAGAAGCTTCTTCAAGTAATTTGGAGGCACCTTCAACTCTGATTAGAGCTGACGGCATATCTTGCTTCAAGATGGCATCATCACTACTATTAATGGTCTCTTTGCCCACCTGGAATATAAAATCAAAAATTAGAATACATACAAACTTAGATTTTCTAATTGTCGCAGCAAGCAAGGTTGTTAATGTAAAGCTTGTGAATATTTCAGTGAAATACCATTATAATGTAAACTCATCTCACAATAAATTTGAAATTAAATTTATGAAGTTCAAAGGAAAGTGTTTTACTTTGAATTTTTATTATATGACACAAACAAACAAACCTGAATCATTACCATTAACCTTCCTGATATAAAATGTCATTCAATTTAATCATTAATCTATATTGATGACATAGCAATAAATGACCATGACCATACATGAGCTACTATAGCATGACCATACTTATTAAGAAATAAATTGATCCAGTTTTATGTATTATTGTGATACAATTTGAGTGACTGTGAAAATACATTTTTTTGTCTGGGATAAAAATTAATTTCCCTTACTTTTGCAAACCAAAGAGTTAAATTTTTTATTGATTCAGTGATAAGCCATGCCACTGGGAAATTTTGCATCGAAAATCCTCTTTTTTTCCCTTTTTCTTTATCCCTACTTATTCATCTTTAATTGTTAAAATGACTTTAAAAGAACAACAATACACACACTTTTAACTAATTTTTTTTTCATAAACAGCCAACAATCTTCTTTTTCTAATGGTTCTTAAATAATTTATTTTTATAAACATTTCTGAAATTGAACCTCGTGATTGGATGGCAGTGTCCCCTCTCCTTCCAACTCACCATCAGTGCGACTTTAATCAGACAATAACAAAACAGGACTATGAATGATACAATAGCTACAATTGTGTACACTAAATTTTGGCCATCAGATTCAGGCCAAACCTTATTTCCCATACACGTATTTAGTACTTGTGAATGTGAATAACCTTCGAAACTTCCCAAACAATTCCATAATAATACATACTGATGAGTACATAGTGTATTTCTATCAATGATGTATATTTTTGTCTGTTGCTTCCGGGCATAGCTAAGTAAAATTTCTTGACATTTGGTTGGAATTGGATCCTATGCAGATTAATATGTCAGTGCGTATTTGTGCATATTTGGGCCGTTTTTCCTATTGGTGCATATGCATGTAAATGTAGGCACATATTATGTTAAAATCGATACATTATAAAATGTTTAATCTTTTCATAGAATCTATTTATTTGCGAGTGTTCATTGATTAGAAAGAGCTAAAAATTAAAAAAATAAAGTGATATTGCTAGATGAAACTACATTTATATTGCTATTGCATTTTTGTCTTTGGTATAGATGATACAAATATTTGTGGAAATGTAGGATATTACATGTTTTTTAAACCATTCAGAAGAAATGCACCAAGACATAGAATGTACATATTTCAGAATGAAATATGCAAAGTTATAAATGAATATTTTTAAAAAGCATTTTTCAAGATTTTTTAGGATATACCTCTCCTACTGATGATATATATATCTATAAGTAGTCAGCAAAATCTGTCTTCCCTAGGAAGAAAACCCAAACAACCTGATAGAGAATAACTCACTTTATTTATCACACAATAAGCTGAAACTCAACATTAAATCAAAAGTCTCAATATACTCCCAACTAAAATCCAAAATAAATCAAAACCTTAAAGTAACCAGAAATTATGACATAGTGAAGTTCAACATCACAAATTTTCGGGTATACACATAGATCAGTCTGTCATTCAACAGACAGGAAATTTATTCAAGAAATTAACCACAAAACTTCTTTTTACCAAAGTATTTCTCTAAATATTTTTCATTAAAGACACTTCACATTACACCACTGAATTATTCACTCCTATTTTCAATATGGAACTGAGATATGGGGGCAATACATAGCAGAGAATATAAACAGATTATTGCATGTTCCAAAGTAAAGTTTCATATGCAACTAAAATTTACAGTCTCACCAGTCAGGCAAGGGGCTCTTCCTAAAACAAAATCCTAATGGTTGTTGCCCTATATTGCTGTTGTATGCCCTGTATTGCACAACTATTCTATTTGCAGTCAGCATAATTACCAGAGTTCATACCAGCAGTAAATTGGCAGCGATAAAAGATACATACTTCAATGTAGCCACACTATTTAACAAACTTCCACATCACATTAAGATTACTTGTGACAGAACTTTCGAAAAGTTACTTTAATAATATCTTTTGGAAAAATGCCCCTACAACCTTGCTGAGTTATAACAGCTTCTTTTACTACTGTATACAATTATTGGGTATTCATTATTTAAACACACAAACCATTATTTATTTTTTTATGTTCGGTATGTTATATGTAGTATTTTGATTCCTGTTTTATCTTTGTTTCAAATGATTAAAAACCTGAATAGTTTACTTTAATATTTATAATTAATAATAATTTAAATATTAACTACTGGATATTTTAATATACAGTATATATGTTACCATACAAACCACTTGCAAAAGTACAGGTAATGTAAATGTGGTATTGTATTGTAAATGTAGTATTAAAGAATCTGTGTTAAGCAAATTTTTATCCTATGTTGACTTGCTTTACAAATTATATAGCTAATTCTATGGACAACAAAATATTAAAATTATTGTCGTCATTGTTGTTGTTATAACATAATCTCATAAACACTTTCAAATTTCTATTTTGTTTGTAAAAGAAATATACTATTCTTCTTTTATCTCTTCTAGAGTTTAAATATCTAACTGTGCAATGACTTCAATATGTAAACAACTACTGCATATTTGCTTGTCTAAATACTAATTCATTAAATACCTTAATGTAATTGTTAGTATTATAAACATAATTACCTTAATCTATGACGTAATTGTCTTTGTACATGATTGACTTTGCACTCATGAGAATAATCAATTTACTAATATTATTACTTAAAAAATAAAGTAACTGCAATAACAACAAGCAAACTTGTTAACTAATTTCAATGTCACTGAGACAAGTGGACTGACCTTTACAACATATGACATTCTAAGACATAAATGAACTTTATGTACCTTGACCAAATTGGCAACAGCTTTACTGACAGCCATAACAGGGCCGTTCCAGATCTGGCATAGCATTGCCATCTTCTGCTTCTTCATGAAGGATGACAAGACGAGACACCTACACCAAACATAACAGATGAATTTCAAATAAATAAAGATATTTTTTTTAATATTTAACCCAATAAAAATTCTTCATGAACATGACTGTAATTTTTGGAAACATTACAAACAAACCTGTTAAATTTTTAGGATGTTTAACTTGTGCAACTGTTTCTATTATTTCATTTTTAGCAACCATATTAAATTTTCATTGGAAATAATTTTCAAATAATGAAAAACAACTTTTAAATTTCAATCTACAGAATTTATTATCGAAGTATTTAAGTTTGTTTAAATATTATCATAACAACAAATCTCAGATATATTCTATAGTGTGATCAGACGAACCTACAAGGGTGGTGATATCTAATATAAAGAATATTTTTGAGAAAGATATCTATGAAAAATCAACACTAGTTATTAACGAAACAATTTTGATATCGACGTCATAATAAAAAAGTATCTCTTTTGCACCATGAGTTTCATCAACGTTATATCAAATGTATTATTCAAACTTATCTACAATAGTTCCAAATCAATTTTTAATTTAATTTGTTCCCTTATGTTACGTGAATGTCTCAGTTAAGATAATGCTACTCGTCTGTTTTTAACAACATTGTTTTTGTCTTTGAAATGTAGTGTTATAATGACGTCTTTAGTGCTATAATAAAACCATTAGATATTGTAATGAAGCTTCATGTTAGTTAATAAAGCATTACTGCATTGTCATAGATAAAATACTTTTTGACGCCTCACTGTAACTCCACCTAGTTTATTTTCTGCATTTACACTGTATTTGTATGCATTTATGAGAGAGATATGCCATACAAGAATATTTAACTACAAGCCAATAGTTAATATTTTAATGGACTCAATAAATTGTATAAAATTGAATAAAAAAAAATTTTCCTTTTATAAAGAAAAATAAATAAATAAATAAATAAATAAACAAAAAAAGAAAATTGAGGAAATATTGGGAGTTGATACACTAGGATGCTACTTACAAACCCAATACAAATCTGACACAGTCGATTTCAAGATATTATTGGTTTGTACAGATTGCTCTTAAAGAAGTAACGAAATATTATTACTGTAGTAATTTCACAGTAAAAATTAATTAAAAGGTATATCAAGTTTGAATTTAAAATATAATCACTTTGGAAAAAAATTATATCAAAATTAAAGAATTTAAGTTGGATACAGAGAATTTTCTTCAAATAAATATGATACAATTATTTTCAACTGCTATTTTCTGCAAGATGTTTTAAAGATCAAGGAAGAGTTTGAACAAGTTAAAACAGTTCTTTGAGAATGCTATCTTCATAAATTTAACTATTTTTCCTTTTTTAAACTGTTAGTATGTAAGTAATGTCCATTAAGGAAGTGCTTGCGTTTTGCAATTTTCCTTAGGCTCTAAACTTGTAAAATGTAAAATACTTCAATCGGTCAACCAACATGTTTTTGTTTATTTATAAAATATATTAATTGGAAATGCAAAACAAGCTAGTTGTGTTACAGAAAATCCATTTTAGTATGAATTGTACCAAAGAAATTTCTGAAAGTATGTTGAAAACCATTTATACATCCTCTTACTTAACAAACTTACTAAATATTCAAGATGTAGAATTACTTAACCTCTTTACACTCGTAAATTAATTGCTAAAATGTAGGCTATATTATTTTAAAACAAGACACCTTAAATGTTCAGACATGAATGTCTAGAATACAATTAAGACAAAAACTTAATGCCTTTGAAGTGAAATGTCAATTATTAGATTCTGAAACATCTTTTTTCCATTTTTCAATGTTGCCATGAATCAAAGTAACAATTCAAACAGGAATACAACATTCAGAACATCTTTGGTAACAAGCCAAAGGAATAGGAGTGGTAGGTTGGCACACACATTTGAAGGGGTAATAAAATGCTATTTCATTTTCAGAAATTTATTCCAAATTTGTATTTCAATAATTGGGACCTCAATGATCTTCACGGGTTACATTTTCCGAAATCAACAGGTCGTTTGTCAATACGAAAGGATATGTCAGTCACATTTCACAACAAGCAGTACCCATGCGCACACCTGAAGGTGGAGTCAACACATGTGACCATATAAGGCTGTGAAAAACGGTGACGTCACACAAAAATACAACTTAACACCAGTGACGTAATATCACATGACATCAATGCCGACAGCTCTGTCAAAATTTTGTGGCAACGCCCAAGTGATGTTTCTTACAAAGCTAACTCGTCTTGTTAAAGAAAAATTATTTCGTGTTCAAATTTGGCATTGCATTTATTAAACATCATTGCCAAACAAAAGGGGGCGAAATGCTTCGGACACACTTTCGAAAGTATTTATGAATACACATTATTGAACGTTATTTTTAAAATTAGTTTCGTTTATAAAAGAAGCACACCACATACCTGCTGGGCAACAGGTTCTAAAATGCTTTCTATCGTTTTCGTGTGAAACACCGGCATTTTGACGGAACTTTATAAATGCACACCAATTTCGACTTATAACATCACACACATTCACTATCAAGAAAACTGCCGTTTACTCAAACACTTGTACTCTTCCGGTGGATCTAAGTCCGTTCGTTGGTCTCGGCTGGCCTTCTCCGGTCTCTTCTCCCTCTACGTCTGATTAAACCGTAACGCGTTTAAACCACGGAATAAAAGTAATATCTGAAAATAACTCTCCGGAGGCAGTGGTGCTATCTGCGAAGAGAGCATTCAACTACTTGACAGACGAGATGGGCGCGGTCGGAGAATGAGGTTCGGGTAGGAGGACTGCATCATGGGCGGGGCTTTCCTTGGAACTTCTGGGAGAAGGTCGGCTTCCGCGCACGAACAGGTGCTTTGCCTTTTATGGTGAAACAAGCAAAGCAGCACGGAGAGTCATTCTAAATGATTCGTTCATAATTCGAGTTTACAGTAAATATTTTTTTATTAATATAAGTAAAACTCAATCGCCTACTTTTACTTCCTCGTATTCCTATAGAACAAGTATCGTACTACTGAAAAAAAATCCACGTCTAGATTTCGATGGAAACACATTTTGGACATGGATTATTATAACTTCCGTGGTGGTAGCTGATATTTTGTGGTAATCCATGATTCCAATCATGGATTATTACATTATATTTCTCCATGTTTCTGAGAAATTATTTTTGTATTTTTCAAAAACCTTTGACTGACAACATTCACGCCTAAACCATTCAAAAAATATTTTTTCACAAGCGAATGGTCCCACTCAAAATCCTGCATATTTGAATCGGATCTTCAATATTTATGGGTACTTAAAAAAAAGCCCCTAGAATATTTTCAAAATGTTGGCAAAAAAGTCTCTAATTTTATTTTTATTATTATTATTATTATTATTATTATTATTATTATTATTATTATTATTGCTCCATATCACGACTACAGATGTTATGAGTCGGCTGAGTATAAAATCCACTCCAGGTTGCAACCAGCTACCTAAGGAGCAGATCTAGGGACTGTCGGTGCCTCTACAATACTTTGCGCAAAATGTGAGCTGTGCCAAATAAAGCAATTTCTTGCACTTCCCAGTCCTTTGAATGACCTGAAAGTTTAGCCAAGTTCTTACACAAATTTATTATTATTATTATTATTATTATTATTATTATTATTATTAACATCATCATTATCATCATCTTTATTTCTCAGTTAAACTGGGCAAAAGGAGTCTGTCTTTTGGTGTCTTAAGGCGTGTCCACACGATGGATCTTTTCGTTCAGTTTTGCGCATGCGTCCAACGCATACGTCTACCGCACGTGGACGCATGCAATAGCACAAGCTTTCCAGAGCTGACGGGTATCTCGTTCGTCTTTCTCGTGCGCTTCCTCAAAAGAATGTGTATTTCATAGCGAAGTCACAGTATTATACCACAGTGTAACCAGTATGTTCACTCACGGCAAATCCCATTGAAAAGTTTTTTCGATCACATGACGTCCGCCATGTTCTTGGTATAACACCCAGCGCGTAAAATACATAATTACTACATTTAAAATGATTTTCTTACATTTATTTTATTCACTAGTTCAATTCATTTTTTATTCTATCCATTTTATTCAAATTCCACGTCCTCTGAAACAAATCAAACACATACACTCAGTTCTCATATCACACGGTGCATGATATCCGAATGTATCTGCTAAAATTCTATTAGCTGACAACCAAGAACATGGCCGAGTGTCTACCCAGCGCAAATTAGTTTTTGGAGCAAGTGAACATACTGGTTGTACTGTGATTATACTGTGGCGAAGTCATCCGGAATACCGAGTCGTAAGAGTTCTTTGAGTAGTCTTGGGTAATCTTTCGAGTTATTGTGTGATGTCCGCAGAGACGGGATTCAGGGGGGAGGGGGCAACTGTCCCCCCAATGTTGGGATACTTTTTTTAAAAATATACTTCGACATTTCATTAAATTTTGTATTAAAAAAGATTTACTTTTTTCTGTATTTTCAGAAGAATTTTAATAATAATTAAGGAAACAATAATTTGATTAAGCTTAACCCAATAACATACTACATAAATAAATTGGTGAACTTTATTTCAATATTATAAAACGCGCGGGATAATGTTCAGCCTTGCTGTGAATATCCCGTATTAAAAAATCATCCTTCAATTATATTTTGCTTTTAAACATTATTTACTTAGAAATTAAACAGTTTCAAGCCTGAAATCATAGAACGTTTGACAACTTGTACTTCCCACTCAATTGCGAACTTACGTGAAAGAGCGAAGGCTCTGGCCATTCGAAGCTTTCAACGCATCCACAGTGCATGTGGCCTGTGAGACGCAGACATTCTGTTAATAGGGAGTTTTTGCCACCTCGAAAGTTAAGCACTATCGAACTTCTGTGCATGCAATGATCCACTAAAGTGATGGGAAACTTGGACTGCGCATGAGCAGAACATCGATAATGCTTACCGTTCGAGGTGGCAAAAACTCCCTAAGGCCCGCAACACACTACACCGAGGAATGCGTTGCGAGAAATGTGCGACGAGAAATGTGGAAAGAGGCCGGCGAGGATGCATCCACACACTAGAAATAGGTTATTCGATGTCTCGAAATGCCTTGATGTGCCACATGCCGGAAGTGGGAGCAGTTAGCTATGAGATCAGCTGCGAGTTACATTTCTTGTTTTATTAAATGCTCTTGTGTAATGTTAACCCGTGAAATCCTTGTTTTGTTACCATAGTCGTAAACCATTTGTTTAACGAGCTCGAATTTCCTAGAGAGAAATACACTACGGAATTGCATACAAATCATTATTTAATAAAAAAATAAAATAAAAATAAAAAAAATTAAGGAACGGGAAATTATGTGACGTATAAGGGAGAAGTACATCAGGAAATTTTCTTGAGCCACATAATTTCTACCCTGCTCGTGTTTACTATATTTGTTGGTTGAATTATGAATAAATGGTGGATGATCAATTAATAAATTCTTTCATAAATACCTAATAAGTACGAATTAAAAAAAGTAATGAATTAATTCAATTCTTTCAACATATCCCTTCAAGTTTCTTGCTTCAAATTTTTATTTATATATTGCTCATTATGAGCGGGTTTCATACAAATAAGAATATCTTCCATACGTTTTTTTTGTTCATTTCAGTTTTAAGAGAAAATTCAAGAAAACAATTAAAAAACGGGTAGTTTATCGCACCTTTTACTGCGAAATGTTATAACCTCACTCAGTTCTACGCACTGTTTGGTGTTTTCCTGCGGCAGCTAATGCTAAATGTCATATAACAAGCGAAGGAGTAGAAATGTGTCCGAGAAAACTCGCTCGCCGACCGACTCGAGCGAGAAACTCTTTCGCCTCCGCAGAGGCGAACGAGAAAACTGTGTTGAAAGTGTGTGGGGGTCCATAAGAGTCCCTTGTTTCGATTTTCTACATTTCTCGTCGCACATTTCTGGAAACACATTCCTCGGTGTAGTCTGTTGCGGGCCTAATACGGGCTGCTTGGTATCCCGCAAGGCTCGTCTCAGGGGACCTTTCGGCACTCTAGATCAGTCGGGACTCGTCGGGTAAGTGACGCCACGACACGACACTCTCACACCACGACACTCTCACACCACGACACTCTCACACCACGACACTCTCACACCACGACACTCACACACCACGACACTCACAAACACACACACACACACACACACACACACACACCACAAATAAGCCCAGCTTATCGAAATGACTAACCTCATAGGCGCTGAAAGGGGTGGGCCGCTTGCGGTATGATTTACGACAATCGGTGCTGTTCACAAGCAATTCATTTAATTCACACTTTTGGAGAGAAATGTCTTGTAGATGGTGTGGAAAATTGATTCTTAGTATTTTTCTTATAGACGATAATAAATACCCGATTATTAATAATAAAATTTGAAATGTGTCAACGAGTCCTGTGAGTGACAGGGACAAAAGATAGCAAAATAAACCAATCGCTAACTATAATAAACCTGTTGTCCCCCCGTGTGGTTCTCTCATTTTTAAATTGTTTTTGCAGGCATGAAATAAATGTTTGTCCAACATGAATGCCCCTCAGAGGGCTTTCGGTTTAGGTGACGATGACATCTCTGCGACGTCCTCATGCACTGTCAGAGAAAGAGCTCACAGATCATATGAGTTCTTGCAGTTCTGGCAAACACAGGAGCTCATATTATAGTGAAACGAGCCGGATCAAGAATGTATGATTTCAGCTCTTGTATATGACAGGTGAGAAATTAATATTATATCATCGCGTTTAATTCAAATTAGTTTTTAATCAATAGCTGATTAATAATACAAGTGTTATTGTTTACTGTAGGCAATATGACTTTACAAGACGACAATCAAATAACAATGTAAGGGCAATGTAAAGGCTGTTTTGGTATTTACTCTTGTGGTCGGAACACCTATGTCTATTAACGAAATCACTCCACACTATGGAGAGATAAGCGGCACATTTCTCATAGTGCTCCCGCTGGGCCCCGGCCGCCCGCTGAGAGCCGGGAGCAATCGGCCGTGGCTCTACGGAGCGAAAACCTGATGAGCCCTGACTACAATCCGTATAAATGAGGTTCCCAGTTGGGACTCCCTCTCACGTAAAAACAAAAGTTGAGTTAGTTTTTATTTGCAAGTATTTAGGTCCTATTTTGTTATATACTGTAAAAATTGTTTTTTAGGTTGTATTGTTCTAACTTTTTCCATTTCAAACCTTTAAAGTGGTTTATCCACTTTTAGAGTATAATAAAAAAAACTTTCCTGCGTACTTCTCACGCAGTATAGAGAAAGTATCGTAATGCTGGAGGAACGGCAATTTTCGACAAAAAACTAATGTCTGGTCCCCAGAAATGAAAAACTGGATAAATCTTGTTCTTATCCCTATATGGTATTTGAGTAAACTCCTCGTGTGCGTGCGTGCGGATTTGCGGTTCCGTCTCCCGGGTTGCGGTTAGACCACTTCCCGTGCACCAATTGAGACATACGAGATGTCATTCGACGCGTCTCGGTCTTCTGATGGGGAACTGATAATTTGTTTTTAGATTCGGCCATACAATTCTAAGAAATTTCTAAAAAGGATTTTGTTTCGTGTTTTGGCGCTGTGATCTTGGTGAGTTTACCGGAAACTAAATCAACGTTACCTAATTAGATGTAGGTGGCGTTGATTAAACTCCAGGACCAATATCGACGAAGAGAAAGAGAGAGAGAAAGATAGTAAGAAAGATGGAGAGAAAGAGACGATGATGACGAAGACGAAGAAAACGAAGAAGAAGAAGAAGAAGAAGAAGACGAACAAGACGAAGACGACAACGAAGAAGATGGTGACGACGAAGATGACGACGACGAAGAAGAAAGAAAGAAAAAAGAAGTCAAACAACCGAAGATAGTTTAACACTAGAAGGACCGGAATTTCGTTCTACCTAGAAGGACCGTTGTGTGTCATTTTGACACATGATCTCCTGAGCACTTGAAAAGCTAATATTATAGATTTTTCTTACGCACTGCAATGTAAATTGAATAAATGAATAAATGCACGTATTTCTGGAACATTTTAATACATTATATTTCAAAAAGTTTGAATTTACAAAATTCAAAATTGTAGAAACTTTTACAGAACTTGAAATAATAGAGAAGATACTGAGCAATGAATGAAAACGTTGATGAATATTTATTAGTTTATGAAAATTTAATGTTCATATTAATGGAGAAAGAAAAAATAAACAGTGCAGGCATGCTGATTTTTTTCTCACAGCATTTTCCGTAAACAAACTTTCAACTCTTACAACACACAGGAGAAGTAAAGTTGCTATAATTGATTTCTCTTTGGCAATGATTCCTTTTCATATGATTAGGTGTAGCCGTGCTTTTTATCAAGAGTGAAGGGTAACATTTAACATTTTCAGGACGATACTTCATCTACTATCTTGCGAATAATTTGCAGTCTATAAGTAGATGTTTTTCTTGCATCTTTCTTGAACAATATCTATGCATTTGCTGTTGAGATATCTAGGATCTTCAATAAAATGAACAGGCCATCGTCACCTCCTTGGGCGCACTGTATATTTACGATCTGATGCAATGTATCTATCTCTGCTTATCCTTTTATAAAAAAAAACGTCGCCTACTTTTTCCCACAGTTCTGTGTGCTGATGCTGTCATGTAAGGTGCTTAGGATTCGAACATTTTTATTCATTTTTCAATAAAAATCTGTGAGAGTTTGACCGAAGTTTTGTTTGTCCAAAGTTGTAAAATTCATTATGACAAAACAGCCTTGATATTTTTGATGTGTGATTTTTCAAGTGTCAGATCTTGCTGATTCCTTCTCATTATACCTATTTTATTCATATTCAGCTTTTCTGCTAGTGACACAGAAGAAAAAGTTATTGGAGTTCATGTTCAAGCCCCCCTCCCCTCACTCACTAAGTTCCGACTACTGCTATTCCT
The DNA here is from genome assembly GCA_031308135.1 of Acheta domesticus. Lineage (NCBI taxonomy): Eukaryota > Metazoa > Arthropoda > Insecta > Orthoptera > Gryllidae > Acheta > Acheta domesticus. The sequence continues at coordinate 19,774,008 of JAHLJT010008446.1, forward strand.
ACTTTTGGATAATATTGGACATTTCTTCTTGTTCTACTTCTTCACTAGAATGCATACCAGAATCCTTGATTTCATCACCCATGTCATTTGCTCAAATGTCTCCATTGCTGTCACTGCCCCCTTCACTGTTTTCTTTAGTAAAATTTTAAAATTCAAGAAGTATTTATCCCTTTTTCTGTACTCATTACACAAAGTTTCACACACACACACACACACACACACACACACACACACAAACACTCAGACCTTGTAATTACTTTTTGCATACTGAAAGTTCTCTGTAACACATACTGTGGGTTCAAAAAGAACAGGATGTATCCGGCGATTTCAAACGGATCATTATCATCGTCATGCATCGAATTTCAAGAAGGTAACAATAGTCTTATCAATCTGAAAACCAGAGATATACTTCTTCCAATGGGAAACGGAAGTATGATACAAAAATGAAATATCAAGACTTGGAAGTGTATACTGTGTCAATATGACACATGGCGGTCCTTCTAGGTATATCTAAGATTTTTTCCATTTATATGAAAATCACAAGATTGAGCTTTACAGCACATGAAGTTCATGCACTAAAGAAAGCACTTACAAAGAACCAGCTTTCTAACTTTTAAAACTCAAGCACTACATTGTAGTATGTGTCACAAATGTGTCATTTTGACACACTCGGTCCTTCTAGTGTTAAGCGTCGCCGACGTCACATCCAGCTAGTATATAAACTAGCGTACCCGTGCGAGAACTCTCGCATGTTAAACCCCACCCTTTCCCTATATATTTGTCTATCCTTACCATTAAGAAGGAAATTTATTAATGAAACGTATTTATTTGTTTAAAAAATGTATAAATGTAACTTCTAATATACTTACAGAATATCAAACAAAAATAACAATGCAATAGATATTGGAACCAATTTTCAATAAATGTTTATTGAGCATTATAGAGAGAGGATCTCGGAACAATTCATACTTCATTAAAAACAACATTTGAAGAAATTATTCAATCTTTCTTGAGAGTTAGATTTTCGCTTTCCTTGATGTCACAAAAATATTAGAAAAGTTTTTACTCTTCATAGAGCCAAGTAAAGTAGTGCGAAAATAACGGATTGGGCAAATACAACCCTACTCTTTGCAATTTATTTAACTTTCCTTGATTTGTTATAAGGAACAGAGGGGGTTTTGGAGAGGCAGGGTGCCAGCGTGCCAGGTGCGAAAATTGAAAAATTATTTGTTTGCTAAAAAGTATTGGATTATTTTCTGCGTTCTTACGTACCTCAAGAAAAGCAATTCTGAGCCAAAAATAATCAAGCTAATATTTTCACCTTTGAGTACTAAATACCATTTGTTAGCATAAGAAACAATTTAGTAGGCTTACATGGTACATGGGAATGTTGCTCAAACGATGTTTGCTTATTAAATATCTTAACGAACCGACACATTGAGTTTAATATCAAACGGTGTATTATTTACAATATAAACTTGCAGCTGGGCGTTGATGTACATACTTTCAGATACCGCCAACATTTAAATTGTGCGTTTGGACTGCGATCGTTGGCAATGTCGAGTGACTTGCGCTATTCTTATTATAATTTTAAATTTAGTTGCTTTATTAAATTAATTCAAGTAGTATTCTAAGCTAGAGCCTTTTGATTTTTGTTTCATTTATTTCACGCCATTTTACTTTAGCTAATTTAAAAAGTTTGTTCTTTGTGTTGTGCCGTAGCACAAGTTTTCCCCTAATACCTCCGCGTACCCGTGCGAGAACTCTCGCATGTTAAACCCCACACTCATCCCTATCCTTTTATTTCCATTCTAAGAGAGAAAGTTGTTACTAAACGTGTTTATTTGTTTAAAAATGTATAAAGGTAACTTGCAATATACTAACACAATATCAAATAAAAATAAAAAACATGCAATTGATCTTAAAAGAAATTTTCAATAAACATTTTTTCTGTATCATGGAGAGTTTTCTTGGAACAATTCACAACACTTCCTTGAAGACATTTGAAGTAATTATTCAATATTCTTTAACAGTTAGTTTTAGCTTTTCGTGATAGTAACAAAAAATATTAGCTTTTTATTTTTGACCAGGAAAATCCGGCAGACTTTGTTCTGCCCTTCATCTCCCTCTTTCCCTTCCCATCTCCCTTTCTCATTGTCTCTCCCTCCTTCCCTCACCCTGTCCTTGTCTATCTCTGCCTCTCTCTGTCCCTCTCATTCACATTTATTTGCAAATTCTGGACGTCCTTGAGCAGGTGAGGTACTATCGGGAAGCGCCGGTCCAGCAAAAATGTAATAGAATGTTCGAGAAGAACTCATTCTGTAGATTACGGTGTGAGAAAAAATTCTTTGCGGCCTTCGGTCTCAAAGGGTAAAGGTATTTTCTGCGTTCTTGCGTGCCTCAAGAAAAGTAATTCCGAGCCAAAAGCTTTAGCCTTCGGCCTCTTTTGAGCCTTTGGCCTGAAAATTTTAGTTTTTTAGGCCCCAGAACGCCTTGTTTAGGAGTTATTTAACGATATAGATTCAAAAAAATGCTGCAGAGTGTGTTGCGGGTTGCATTTGACTAGACTATTTAGTTTTGTTCTACAGAGCCTGTAGTGTAATTAATGTAGTAATGTGTAGCCATGTAGTAATTTTTAAAAACAAAATTAGCAGCACTTTAACCTTGTGGGTGAAAAACACGTAGAAGTGCCAACTTTGATGGAGATCGGTCCAACGGTGTCGGAGTTTAGCTCTTATACAGTGGCGTGCATTCCATGTAATGAAGGGACTGGGTCATTTCCCTAAGCAAAGCACAGAAAAATCCTTTCTATATTTAAAATATTCTTTGAGTATGGCCAGAGCAAAACTGTTCACTCAACTCAAATTCTTAGCTACGTACTAGTGGTTTAACCGTAACAATCGATGTTTTCAAAACGGTGTGTAAATTCGTCTCGTGACGTCAGCGAAGCTTCGTTCTTCGAAGGTGCAGGCGCTCGTCATGCCTCGTGCAAAGTCGGGTCGGTCCGTGAGGGCGCGAGGATAATGAATATGAGAATTCGTTCCGTTGTGATCGACTGGTAGCAATTCCAAGTTCGAAATAATTTATTATTTTGGCTTTTTGAGGGTATTTTACGTACGTGCAATGAAATACATATAATAATACAATACATACAATAATACAATTATAATACAATGAAAGTATAAAGCACCTAATAATATCGAGAACGTTTATATTAAGTTAAAGAAAGCTAATTATTTGCGTACTGTTCTGCAGTTCTCCCTTGCGAGAAGAGAATGCAATCGGTGAACTCATTCCGCGCAGAAGTCATGGCATCTAGCGAGGAAAGTGGGAACCACCCGCGTTGACAGGCAAAGCCGACCGCGCGGTGCAACGCCCACGGATCTCTTGCGTTTCCGGTGGTACATTCGAAGTAGGCACGATCAACTTTCATAAGAATAAAACATTACTGATATTTCGAGGAATCGCCACACATGAGAATTGCAGACGGAAGTTTGGAACGTATTCCCCTTGTGCTACTAGGATTGTTACCATAAATAATACCAAAAATACCAAGTTGATACCAAAAATAATACAATATTTGCACTCAGAGCAAAAACAAGAAACATAAGATGCAAGAAAGAGAACTAATAGGACGTGAAATTTGTCCGAAGAATTTAAACCGCAGAGCATCCAGAGAATGTGAAAAGTGTAAGAAAACAGTAGAACGGAATCATATCTATTGTATAGGTCGTGAAAAACATTATTACTGAACTCTGTAGATACATTTTCAAATTAACATTCACCATATATTAAAGTTTACGCACTTATTTTTCATTTTATGAAAGAAAAAAAATATGCTTTAATGTATTGATGGATTTTAAAAATTTGTTAATAATTTTAAATAACTAAGTACTCGATAAATAAGGGTAAGTTGTAAGTCACATAAATATCGAATTATATTTGTTTATAATGCTCGAAGGCATTTAGCCAAAGAAATTTTCCCTGGGGTCTGTTTACTCCCGGGCGACCATTTACGTTCGTATGCAAGACGCCCGGGTTAATATTCACATTTTGTTATTCATCATCTTGAACTGTTTTACGTTTTTTATACCTTGGACTTCAAAAGTGCTTCCCCTACTAAAATTATCACCGCACGCCACTGCTCTTATATATAAGAAGATCTGTACCTCTAACACGTAGTGTAGACAGAATCCATGATTTGTGTACTCTTGATACCGAAAAATCGATTCTGGGCAAAACGTCTGTCTGTCCGTCAGTCTGTCCGACCGTGGTTAACGCTAGCGCCTAAACCACGCGATTTTATCCAAATCTGATATTCTTCGATCGAGCTGAACGAACTCGAGTCTCTGCGAGTTTGAAACGGACATTTTGATTTGGAGGGGTATTGTATAGGAAGCCTTAAAAACATTTTCAAAAATTTTGCAAAAAACAGCTTCGAATTTTGGGTTAAATTTTGTGCTTAATTAGCGTAAAGAACTATTGAAAAATGATAAGGGTCTCATTTTCGTTGGAGTCTCTGACTTTAGAAAATTGCAGTTCAAGATGTTCAACATTTTTTTCGGCGCCCACCTACTTTACTTTACCTAGTACTAAAACTTTAAAGAATAGAAACGCCCCGAGTCAAGATGAAATAAGAAAGGCGTTGTTGAAGTATGGAGGAGAGTGATTAAAAGAACAGCTGAAGAAAGTACTATTTGATAAAATATTAGAACTCAGAGTTATACCACGAGATTGAAAAATCAGTCTTACCATACCGAGCTTTAAAAAGGGAAGAGAAGTGACCCTAATAACTAGGGCTGTGATTTATATGCAATAAAAACAGCGAAATATGCACATATATATATATATATATATATATATATATATAAAAATATATTTGGTATTATAAGCAATTAAAAAAGTGAAATATGTGAAATCGCGAGACGTAACGTGTAAGTGTAAAAGTAAATAAAAAGGGTCATGTGAAAAAGATGTTTACAGCAAAAAAGATACAGAAATTATATAAATTGTTACAAGTGACAAACATTAAGTCAAGAGCTTAATATTTTGAAGAACACTCATTTCTTAGGAAAATATGGGAGATGCAGTTAATGTACATTTTATAAAATAAAAATATAGGTATTGCAACAATAATATGATTTCCTCTCAATTATAATAAAATCTGGAACACAATCAAATAAGTTAAAACTTGAAAAATGTTGATTCAATGCGTTTTACTTGTAAGCCGAAGATATTTGGTTAAAAGAGGAACGTTAGTAAATTGAGAAAAATCTCTTTGGCCTCGTAATCGCTTTAAACCGGCTAAATGACCGCTCCACATCAACTGAAGACACAGGCGCATATTTAAACACTGCAATTTCCAATGCATCCAGTTCAACACCAGAATCGTCGGTCACCACCTCCACTGGTTTTCCATACAAGATAACAGCTCTAAGTTGTTTATTTATTTATTTACGTCAAAAACAGTTAAAAAACTGCGTATGACGATCTATGGGCAAAAGTGAATTTTGTGCACGTTTTCATAATTCTGTGGTCTCTATCCTAAACCATATTCTAGTCGAATTTTGAATACAGAAAAGAGAGATTTTTCGAGTTTTGTTGACAAAATATTCTCTCCTATATAATAAAATATATTTTCAAAGATAAATTAGCTATAAATTCCTGCCCTGAACCCTCATGTTCTTCATGAAAGAATAATACTTTTTGCCGCGATAATATGAAAAACGATAATTTGAATAACTATATTTCCCACTGAATTTCAGAAGACGTGCACAAATAATGAAGTTACATTTATGTCCAGAAGCAAAACAAGGGACCATCTCAGCATTTGCTCAAGGATCAGGGAAACTGGACGAAAAACCTGATCGAGATGGGGGCCATCAACCCAGAAACTGTGGTACAATACTTGTTACAGGTTCTTTAGAATTATACAGTCCAAATGATAAATAATTACATTAACTATCATTGTTAAAATTAATTCTACTTTCCTTTTTGATGCTCGGTATAGTCTCGAATTGTATAGAAACAGTTATGCAGCAGAAAAGATTTTACTTGGGACTTAAACTTTTCTATGAATTTAATCGTTTAATGTCTTCTGGCAAAGTGTTGTAGAGTAATGTACATGAATTGTATGTGAATTTTTTGTAGTGAGCTGTTGATACTGCCAACTGGTGAATGTGATTACTACGTCGTGTGTTATACTTATAGACATCGGCGTTTGCTGAAAATATATTCCCGTCCTTAAGTAAGTTATTTTTGACAAAAGCTACTGATTCGTAAATCAGGAGACAAGGTAATGGTAAAATTCCTAGATTAATAAAGAGTGACTTACAAGAATCACGTGGGTTGGATTTGCTTATTATTCGTACAATTCTTTTTTGTAATCTGAAAGTCTGTGAACTATAAGATGTGTTTCCCCAAAATATTATGCCATATCTCAGGCGGGAGTGAACATTGGCAAATATACACAACGAGCTGTATGAAGGCTGACGGAATTTGAAAGAATTCTGAACGCGTAGCATAATGAGCTTAATTTTGTGTTCAATTCATTTAAGTGGGCATTCCATTTGAGGTTTGACTGAATTGATAGACCTAAAAATTTTGTTACATTAACAGCTGTCAATGGCACACCGTTCATTTTCAATGAAGTACAGAATTTTTATTTGATATTGAAAACTGCATTGAAACAGTTTTATTTTCATTTACTTTTAATTTGTTATTACGGAACCAATTTGAAACGTCTGATATTGTACTATTTACGGTTTCTTTGTTGCAAAGAATATTTGTATCATCCGCAAAGAGAACTGTTCTTCCGTTTCGAATCGCTAAGGGCATGTCATTTACGTATAATAGGAAGAGAATAGGGCCTAAAATCGATCCTTGCGGGACTCCACGTACAATTGGCAAAGAACCGGAAAGGTGTGTACATAAAGTTCCATCATTCCTGTAAGGCATTTCTACTCTCTGAGATCGTTGTTTAAAGGTACGAACATAGCCAATCTAGAGCAATACCACGGATTCCATACGAAGGTAATTTTGAAAGTAAAATGTTAGTGATCAATGACGTCAAAAGCTTTGAAAGATCTAAAAATATTCCAATAGTTGCTTCGTTTTGATCCAATGATGAGGCAACATCCTTAAGAAAAGAAAAAATGGCTGTTTCCGTAGATTTCGATTTCCGGAATCCATGTTGGCAATTTGAAAACGCGTCGTGTTTTATTGAGAAAGGTTTCCATTCGCACATAAAAAAGTCTCTCTAATATTTTTGAAAAAAACTGACAAAAGAGAAATTGGCCGATAATTTTGAACTTCATTTTTGTTGCCTTTTTTGAAGAGGCGGCTTAATCTTAGCTGTTTTAAAAAATATCTGGAAAAATTCCGGTGCATAAGGATGCATTAAATATGTGAGTTAACGGGTGTATAATGGCTGGCGCGCACGTCTTTAACAAACAATCCGGAAATTCATCTAACCGGCCGAATATTTATTTTTTAATTTACCGATTATTTGAGAATTTCATAGGAAGAGGTTCGGAAAACGAACATAGTGTCTAAGACTTTTAGGGAGGAAACGTCAGATATTGATGTTTGTTGCTGAAAAACCAGTAGGAGAGTTGAATGTCCTTCCAACCAGGAATTTTCTGCAAAACATCTAAAAATTTCTTCTTAATTTAGCTTCTATTCTCCCCTCGTGCATTATTCATTTTTTGATGGCTGCATTGACTACTGCAATACTATCTGCTAATAGCATATTTGGAGTCTAGTGACGTTATTTTGTGAACTAGAAACAGCATTAGAGTACACGTATGTTAGGTTCTGTTTTGAAGTTGAGTTTTCTATCAAAGATGTAACTTTTTTCCACTGCTGCAGAATCGACAGGAAACTTAGAGAGAACATCTTTTATTTGAGCAAATTATTTGGAATATAAATCAGCTGTCTTCAGCACGTTCACCCAACCTTGTGATGTGGTTGGGGGGGGGGGTAGATATGGGCCAGGGAATTTTTCTGAAAAATATCCACATAGACTTGGACCATCAAGAATACTTTCTGGACAGTTCGCCTCATTGCTTCAGAGCAGGTCAATGATTTACCATTGCTCGTGGTGGGATGAAATGTCAGAGCCGCTTACACGCTGACGGAACTGTAACTGTTGGGCTTCATTTCGCGAAGAGAGGGATATATAACAAAAATAAGAAAATATGGCCCAAAATATGCAAAAATATGCAATTATGGTAATACATGCGAAAATATGTGAAATAAAAAATAGCTTAAATTGATTCTAAAATGCCTCAAACGTATACAATTTGTTGAAATGGGGTGTTTAGTTAACAGAAAAAATATGCAAATGCATATAAAATCACAGCTCTACTAATAACTAAAGAGTATAATTATTACCCCTAATGATTGTCTTAATATTTTAGAATGAGGATTGATTTCCAATTTATTATTGAAAACGAATTCTTAAAACATTCACATCAGATCGCAAATTCAATGTGGAATGTAGAAGGCTACGTTAGTAGCTCATTTGTGACTACTCATCAGGCAGAAAAAAAATTGTGTTAAACATTTCAAAATGCAAAATTTAAGATAACATTTTTTAATTAAACGAAATCTGTCTAAAAGAAGCTCTTTAAGGTGCATGTGTACAACTTTTAAAATAACGAGTAGTTTTCACGTAATTTCTTATCGAAATGCAAATTATGAAAATAATTTCTCCAAAACTGCTCTTAATTTTGTTGATCTCCAGAAAATTGCGTGTTGGAAATATTGGGTTGAGCCATTAGAATTTTAAGCGTCGCGACGCGTGGGTCCGAGCGCGAAAGTCACGTGTGGTAAGGCTATCGACAAGTTAACTCGAGACCTGAGTTTGATATGGGAGCAGAAAAAATTCAGGTTGAAAACACTTGTGAAGGTTATGTGTAGTAATATAATGCAGAAGGACAGGTAGAAATAATGCGAGGAAATAAGCGTTGTTGTAGCGCCACTAGTTTTCTTGAACCAACAGTGTGAACAACACATTTCCTAAGTGATGGATGATGAAGGAAATGAAACACACTTAAAACATTTTCATTTTTGCGGGAGGGGGAGTGCACACTTTTCACTTTCTCGCCCCATACTTAGTAAGTGTGGCAACGTGCGCCGAAAAAAAAAACGACGAATGTCGGGAGAAATCTCCTTATTGCCGGGCGCTGGCCAGGAAAGGGTGCGTAATATGAGCCATGTTTATAATATGAGACCCAGGGAGGCGGTTTCTTTATAAGGTTCACAGGTTCACGCAACACCCAAAAAATGTAAGAAAATAGAATATACACTTCGTTATTACACTATCATGAATAGTATGACTTGTTTCTGCTTCTTTGTATAATTTTCATACCAGTATTACATTGACAAAAACGATGTGTCTACATGGAGGTTCACGTTCTCGAAACAACACCTTCCTCAGACTTCGTTTCATAAGGAACACTGGGTACCACGTGACTTCGCTTCTGTGTTATCATAGGGCGCTTTCATTGTATGATGTTCACACTTACGCCGTGAACTCCGCTTGGCGCAGCACTCGGGCATCACGCCCATCCTACTCGAGACGATGTCTCCGGAGCGCTGTTAGTAAAACAGTGTCCTCGATACGTTACTCCGAAACGCAAGTTTTGCTTCTGATGTGGATGGTGAAGGCCGTCTTAAAATCAGTGTAAAAATGTGTTTTACATCTTGGGTCAAATAGTATTTAAGTTACGGTGCCTGTGCATCCTAGTATTCAATATTTCTCTAAAATGAACAAGGTTGTTAATCTTATTGGAAAAGTTTTAGCAACGATGATATTCTTGAAATCACGAATGAAATGATCACTTGTCCGGATTAGCCTGTACTGAAAATTGAAACAACTGTGAAATCAGCAAAAACGAGAGTTTCGTCGACGATTCAGCCTGAATATTATTCGACATATAAGTGAACGATCATTTTCAACAATGAAGCGGATAAAAACATTTCTTAGGAAATAATGACAACGAGAGATTGTGCGCCCTAACAATGCTGTCATAGAGAAGCAACTTATCCGTGAAACCAGTAACTTCAATGAAATTAGTAATGGAGAAATTTGTGCATCGGCAATTGGATTTCAATCAAGTAAACAAAAGTAAGTTTATATTTCCACATCTGGTTGGATTGATCAAATATGATAAATGTCGTTCTGATGTTGCCTAATGAAACTTGAGGCTACATATAGAAGCGTAAAGTTAAAATTAATACATAGCAATAGCGAGGAAATTAAGTTTTATTTGAAGATTGGTTTTAATGTTAATAAATAGTATAATTTTTTACAAGCTGTCAGGTCATTGCTGTAGCATGTAAGACAGCGTGCTCCTTGACCGCAGAAAAGTCGGTCGGCTAACGTCCATATATCAGTCGTGGTGTATTGAAAGGAATGCGATATGTCGGACGTGCTGCGTGGGCCGACCTGTCGCCGACAACGGATGTTGCGCTGACCTCAGCTCGATTCGGAGCGGCCGAGCGGCCTCGCTCTCACGGTGCAGTTACACGTGGGGGGCGCATCCGAG
>JAHLJT010008446.1:19784660-19803936 GCA_031308135.1 Acheta domesticus
TCCCAGGACGTTGTGTCCTCTCGGGCAAAATGTACTCTGCTCGATGCTCGATGAAGGTAGTCGAAACGGGCGTTTGGATCGAGCCAACTAATTGACAATAGTACCATCAGTTATTATGTCATGTTTAACTTTTACAAATTATTTATTATGAGCACTTTTTATTCAGAAAACTTCGAGCACAAAATATCAATGTTAAAAAACTTCGATTTTAATATGTCGAGGTTTAAAACATTTATGTTTCTATGAAAACTTAGATTTTTTAATACGTCGACATCGATATATAAGAGAAGAAAATTTAAAGAAAAAGTTTGGAGAGGTTTTTGAGGTAATGTTTTCTTATATTTAACATTAATTTCAAACACAAATTACGCAAAAACTACTAGTTTTATCAACACATTTGCATGACCCTTCTTAAAGAGCTGAGTTTTAGAACACATTTTCTTTAAGGCAAATATCTCTATTTTCAATTTTATAATTTTTAAATGTTACATTTATACAATTTAAAAAAACAAAGTTAAGACTGTATTTTCGAAAATTACAAATTTGTGACGTTTGAAAATTATGTAATTGAAGAAAGAGATTTTTTTGAAATAACGAGGAGTTTCATGTAATTCGTTCTTTGCACTGTAATTTCTAAAAAACATCTCGAAAACCGCTCCAAATTTTTTCTTCAAATTTTTCCCACGGATAAAACAACGCTTAGAAGAATGGCGTAGAACTCATTTTCGTTGAACTCAAGGAATTGCCGAAAACTGCGAATTTAGAAATAATGCGAGAAAGTACGTGCTGTTATTGCACCATTAGTAATTGTTACATAATATTTAACATCACATTTTGCATAAATATACATGTATTATTAAGTTTTATTAATCAATGTATTAAGTAGCCCCTAATATTTAACATTTACATTATAAATTATGCTTATAGTATAATTTAAATTATTGTTAATTGACATCTTATGTTATATACATTTTTTGTTTATATTCCTATGACCTAGTTACTCATTAACGTATGCATCAATGCTGTAGTATGCCTTCTTTGGTAAAATTTTCTTAGTTCATTTATTACTTTTTGTGCTGTTACAACTGCTTCAGATTCTCGCTTAATAATTCCAATTTTTTAAATGTATACATGATTGGTCTTGTTGTACTGTACCTTGTCTTTTATTTTTAGATATTGTCTTCGAAACGCGTTGTCTCTTCACGACTTCTGTCACATTCTGCGTCTCTCATTTCATGTGCAGTAGCATCAGCTGTTCAAGGTCTCTTATTCTGCGTGTCTTGAATAGTTTTTTATTGCTTCTTGTTACATTTACAGTGTCTCTATTTCCAACTCTTACGGGCAGGTTTAATGACCATCCTCATAAATCGTGATGACTGATGACACATATTTATACTTTTGTATTCCGACTTTTGCTGTGTACGAGGCGACTTAAATGGAAGTCCTCTCTTTCCTTCTATGTGTCATAAAGTGTTTGCATATCAGTTTGCTGATGACCAACATGTTGTATTAAAAGCAGATTATTATTGTACCCTTCCTACGTAGTACTACATTATTATTATTATTATTATTATTATTATTATTATTATTATTGTTGTTGTTATTTGCGTATAGGCCATTTATGACCACGCTAAAAGTCATCTTCCGAGGCCCGGAGAGATAAGCATGTGTAATTAAGGTTGGATTAGCGTTACGCTAGATCCCATTTTTAGCCCCCAGGGTTGTTAGCCCTGGGGGTATGGACGATGGAATTATTATAATGAAGGGTGAGAGAACGACACATACAGATATACACAAATACACCCATGTCCGAGGCGAGACTCCAACCCGCGACCCTTTGGTCCGAGATGGCCACTCCTGACTTAGCGATCTCGGCCACGGTGCCTACTTATTATTATTCCTCTATATCACGACTAAAGATGTTATGTCTGCTGAATATAAAATTTACTCAGGTTGCGACCAGCTATCTAAGGAGCAGATCTAGGGACTGTCGGTGCCTCTACAATATTTTGCGCAAAATGTGGGCTGTTCCAAATAAAGTGATTTCTTGCACTTCCAGTCTTTTGATTTGAGTTTAGACAAGTTTTTACACAAATTTTGCGGAACAATTGAGCTCCGATAACTACCGGGACGACTTGTGCTTTTACGCCCCATATTCCGCTGATCTCGATTTCCAAACTCTTATATTTAAGACGTTTCTCTGCCTCCTTGGTAACGACGTTTTGATCTCAAAGTACAGCAACATCGACAAGTAAACACTTTTTTTGTCCAAATCCCGGATAACTATATCCGGTTTGTTTGCAGTCATCGTGCGATCAGTTTGAATTTGTTGGTCGTACAATATCGTACACAATCCAACAGACGTCACCGGTTTCGGTGACTGTTCCTACCAGTGGGGGCATGTGTTCGGAACTTCGAGGGCGGTACAGATCTGTCAGTGGTATTAGATACACACCCTGTCGTGTCTTTTCAAGTACTCGCTCTTTGCTAAGATTGGAGAAGCTGAGACAATATGATCAATGGTTTCTACGCGTTCCTGGCAAATGCGGCATCTTGAAATTTGAGAACCGCTTTATCATAATGTGTTCTCAACGCCTGATCTTGGGCAGCTATTACAAGTTCTTCCGATTCGCGCTTAATTCTTTCCATTTTAAGCCACATAAATGACTGATCTTTATTGATCTGTGCTCTATCCATTCGTTTCATATATTGTCCGTGGAGTGGTTTGTCTCTCCACGACTTATTTAACATTTTTTGTGTCTCACATTTAATGTAAAGTAGCATCAGAAGTTCAGTGGCTCTGTCATTCTGCGTGTCTTGCATAGTTTTCTTTGCAATGCGTCTTGCTACACTTACAATGCGCCCGTTTCCCATTCTTCGGTCAGATTTCGTGGCCTGCCTCATTAGAGGATCATCTTGATGGCTGACTACATACTTTCTCATTCCGACTATTGCGTTGTGCCAGGAGGCCTCAATTTGAGGCCTCTTCCTCCTTCCTCACGTGACACAGTCTATGTACATCAGCTTCGTTCGAGATGCTCTCACATTCTTCAATTCCCAGATATTTGTAAGTTTTACCTGGCTCAAGATCTTGAATCACAGTGTGCATATCAACTTCAATGCTCTGTGACGTCAGTTTGCCTCTTTTTAAATTGATTTTTGCACATTGGCAATAACTGCATGAAGTTTGGTCTTGACAAAGTCATTCACGACAGGCAGTATTTGGGAGAGAATTGCTTCATTCTTAGCAAACACTTTAAGATCATCCATGTAGAACAAATGTGATACTGGCATTTCATCACCATGGAGCTTGTAGCCAAAGTCAGCTTGCGACAAATGTCTAGATAACAGGATCAAACTAATGCAAAACAGCAGAGGGGATAGTGAATCTCCTTGAAAAATACCCCTGTTGATCTCAATACTTCTGATTTCTACTGCTTCCTTTCCGCTGTGTAGTAGTAACCTGGTACTCCACGACTTCATACTAGCCTTGCAAAATTCAATAAGTCTAGAATGAAATCGATAGATCTCCATGGTCTTCAAAATCCAATCGTGTGGTACACTATCAATGGCCTCCCATTAGCGGGGTACCAGGTATCTCCCACTAGCGGGGGCACCGCCCCATCCGGGACAAGCTGTAAACTCCCGACCGATCTTCCGGCATGTGTGGTAGTGTAGTGCATGTAAGTGTGTGTTTAAGGAGATGAGAATATGATAAGGAAGGGGAAGGAAAGATCGCGTGTATTCATTGTCCGTTTGGTAGGGTACTGCTTTGGTATTCGCCTTGTTGATCGGGGAAACCACGGAAAACTACCGATCAGAGCAGCCGGCCGCTATAGAATTCTCCTCCAGTCAGCGACTTAACTCGATCTAGCTATCTATTAACCGTTTACCCTACGAAAAAACGTGATGTAAAGAAACTGGAGAAATCTTTGCACTACGCTTCTGATTGGACAACTCCAAGCGCACTACTTTCGATGACGCAAGTAGCATGCCCCGCCGATTCAAATGGAATAAGATCTGTCATGAAAATGTCATGTTCATGCAACTACTTTACTTACGATCAGTCTGCTTCAGGAAGTGATTGTCAGTAACACGATGTTGTCAATTATTTGTATAAATTGTTACCCTACAATTCCGAAGTTTTGATCACAATTCACAAGCTGCAACAATTTCGCAAGCGTTGGTGTTTCGTTTCTGCACTTTTGTCCTTTGCATGCAAGGAAAGCACTTACGATTTAACATCACCGACTACAAAGTCATCGTATGCTTCACATAGGTTTCATCTCTGGCCTTTGTAGTTGTCTCTTGTCAGTGAGCTCTTTCCGGAATTTCAATACGCTGAATACGGATATTGCAGTAAACTCTTGCGTTTTGATTCATCGGTAACGACGGATTACTATGCAATAACGAATTGAAAACGTTCAGAACGATGCGCTTTTCGCTACTCCGAAGAAGCTGGGTCCTACGCGCCCGACCCATGTCAGTCGGCATGTTCGTGGGCGGAAGTATCAATGCATGCGGCTCTAATGCACACTGAGTTTTATTTGGCGTTTTGAACTAATGTATAAAAGATTTATTCCATTTTATGGAAAAACAAAGCTCAATTTCTCACTTGGCCATGTTTTAAATAATGAAGAGAATTGTTTAGATATTCCACAGTGAAGTAAAACTCAATGTGAAAAAAGTAAAACTTAAAAGAAACTAAAGTATTTGCTAAAGTCAATCCTGATTTACGTCCTTTATCCACACAATAGTTGATTCTTAATGATCTAAAACTAGTAAACCTTTTTTCTGTTGCTATTCAAAATTTCTGTTGCTATTCAACAAAGGTAATCAAAAATATATCCAATATTTTACTGTTAAAGAGGGTCTGTGTACCAAAATCTTTGATTTCTAAGTTGATTAATTTTAGTATTCAGTGTCGGTCCAGAATTAGTTATGTGACATACTGATTGAAAATAACCTTGAATGAAATTGTGTCTCAGCTTATGGCATTGATAATTCATCTGTTAATTATGGTGAACATGACTTGATGAATCAGAAGTTATTGTTGGAAAATGCTCGCATATTTCCAGCTCAATGTAATAACCATGTTAATCATAACTGTGCAAAGAATATTCGTGTAATCAATTATTAACTGTGTAAAGAATATTAGTATATTCAATTATTAATTATTGAGCACTGTACCATTGTTGGAAAAATTTATTACATTGAGGCAGACGATAGTGGTATATGTACAAATAATAATTATTCAAAGATAATCTTTGCCCCCGGTTCACTATTTTCTGAAAATATTTCTGGCAACTTGAGAAGGGAAAACCCATGTCCCTGTATATAACTTGCATTGCATTAACATTACATACACATACATTACAGGCACTTACAGCATAAGTAATTGCTGTTCCCAGAAACAACACACACTCTTTTCATCTATGTGTCGATGTGCTACGATTTTTTCGCGATGTTTTGATAAAATTTTATGAGGTGTTAGGACCAACACAAATTCGGGGTACATTCCAAATTTCAAGTGCTATTCATCTGCTCACTTAGCGGGTTTGATGATGAACGGACAGCGATTTTTCTTCTTTTCTTTTATCTTTTTATTCTTTCCTCTTTATCTTTTCTCCTTTATCTTTTCTTTTTCTTTTCTCCTTTTTCTTTTCTTTTTTTCTCTTTTCTCTTTTTCTTTTCTCCTTTTTCTTTTCTTTTTTTCTCTTTTCTCTTTTCTCTTTTTCTTTTCTCCTTTTTCTTTTCTTTTTTCTTTTCTCTTTTCTTTTTTTCTTTTCTCTTTCCTTTTTTTCTTTTCTCTTTTCTTTTTTTCTTTTCTTCTTTTCTTTTTTTCTTTTCTTCTTTTCTTTTTTTCTTTTCTTCTTTTCTTTTTTTTCTTTTCTTCTTTTCTTTTTTTCTTTTCTTCTTTTCTTTTTTTTCTTTTCTTCTTTTCTTTTTTTTCTTTTCTTCTTTTCTTTTTTTCTTTTTTCTTTTCTCTTTTCTTTTTTCTTTTTTTCTTTTTTCTTCTTTCTTTCTTTTCTTTTTTTCTTTCTTTTTATTCTTTTTTCTTTCTTTTTCTTTTTTTCTTTCTTTTTATTCTTTCTTTTTTTCTTTTTTTCCTTTTTTCCTTTTTTTTCTTTTTTTCCTTTTTTCTTGTTTCTTTATTTTCTTTTTTCCTTTTCTCTTTTTTTCTTTCTTTTTTTTCTTTTTTCTTTTCTCTTTTTCCTTTTTTCTCTTTTGCCTTTTTCTCTTTTCTTTTAATTTTTCTTTTTTTCGTCTTTCTTTCTTGAATGTTTTTGTAAGTATAGAACAGAATACACTGAATTCAATTACAGAGATATCATTTTTATTAAAACTTCAGAAATTCCAAAGAAAAAAGTTTTCTTTGTCTGAGATGAAGTAGGATAGAATTTCCAGAATTATAATATTATGTAACTGTAAAAAATAATACGAAAAAATGTGCTGTGGAGTTTTTCTTTTTATATTTTCGTTTTTCTTTTAGTTTAGTTTTTTTAATTATTTATTTAAGTTATCAGTTTTGACTTACTGTACCAGGGCATAAACAATTACAGTTCAAATTAATCTGTCTTTTTCTTTTCTTGTAGTTATATAAAGCATAGTTTTGGTATTTTCATTCTCATGTATAATTTATTTTACAGTTCTTTTTTATTTTGAGAAAGAAGAATAGTCATGTCTCCACCTTACATGTGATACACCATGGCATTATGCCGATGAGTGTCTGGTTCGGTGTCAAATTCACTCCAGGTAAAAATGTTCATATTATTTTTCTCTCTTGTTTCCATATTTGCATCAAAATTTAAAAAATGCAGTTCGAAATTTTCCTTTACAATTAAATATCATATTTTATATGTGATACAATTAAATATCATATTTTATATGTGATACAGTTAAATATCATATTTTGTATGTGATACAATTAAATATAAGTATTTTTGTGTCCTGAATTTCTAAGCATGGGTCCTTTGATGTTGTGTTCAGAATGCTTAGCTTTAAAATCTTCCTCCCTTAAAGAACAAACAAGTATTGTTGAATGTTTTTGAGAATTTTGTGAATCCATTGCTCTGAATAATATATTACGAAAAAAAAAAGCAGTTGCTCTTCAATTTACGACATTCAGATTTATTTTTAATTATATGTAGCTGTGATTTTATTTTTAATCTACATTACAAGTTGACGTGAAATTTCAGCTAATATCTTGTACCCATCTTCACACCTCTTGTTTAAAGAAAAAAACACATATTTTTTAAAAAGGATTATTACTGCAGTCAAAACATAAGCTCTGCTTCATCTGAATGTCTTAAATTAAGAGGAACTGTTTTTATTATCATTATCATCATCATCATCTTCCTTTACGGATTAGACATATTGCCTATTATCATTATTATCGTTATTATTATTATCATTATTAATAATAATAATAATAATAATAATAATAATAATAATAATAATAATAAGCCTATAGACATTGATCAGGAGAAGAAGGGAAAGTTTTAATATATTATTAATGATGATGATGATATGTCATTAGAAGTCCGTTGAGAAATATGGATATTTTTATTGAAAATCAACTTATTAATTAAAAATTGTCACTTGATATTTTATTTGCATATTTATTTGTACAGGTGGTCACAGCACTTTCTTTGGTTTGGTAATACATTTGTTCATATTGTAATGTATACATATTATTTATTATCCGCTATGGGACCTCAATATCAGAAGTTTTTGTGGTGGAAAAAGTACCTAACTACATTCCAAATGGTAAGAATTAAGATTAAATAAGATAATTAATTAATTTCATTCAATTCAATTATTACTGTGTCCTGAGTTTGTTGTATTTACTACTGTCTACACAACAAACTGATTTCTTCTCTCTAGGTGCAATTTGTTGCTATTATGGTGCATGCGTTCCAACTACTGTTCATTGATTGCAATTATCCTCGAGCCTTCGTTTGGTGGATTGGTCTCCATGCCGTCATGTTCTACTTCCTCTTCTCAGACTTTTACAAGCAGGCCTACACAAAGTCTGTCAGCAAACAAAAAGGCTTCAAGGTATGATTTGATTTAGTGCATCCTAATGAGCTTATCACATAATTTAATTATTTTCAAGAATGTATTGAACACTGCCCTCTTTCATGGAAAAAATAAAAATTATGCTTCAGAATACAAAATAGGTTATCTTAGAAACTATGTAAAGTTAAGAATTGTTGCTTAGAAATTGTATATTTGTGATGAGTGATAATTTTTTCTTCTTTAGTTCCTGTTTCACATTCACTCTGACATACATGACATTATTTTCCTGAATGTTTTCAATTTTTTTATTTCCAACTCAGAAAATTAAATAATGTTTGTACTTCCTGAGAAAATAATGGTCAAATATGCAATGCATTAAAAGAAAATAATCATTTTCAATATATACCTTTAGTATTGGATCTCTTTCTTACCATCTGCAACTTCTTTGTTTCTATTGGTAGCTTCTGTTCTGCAAGTTCCCAATATAGTGATTTTAATTTTATTTAATACAGTAAAATCTGTCTAAACTGGAACCTGTACAAGCCGGAAATCAGCCTTAACTGGAAAATCTCTTTGGCCTGTGAAGTTAAATGGCATTTTACATAGCATAAAACTGAACCTCTCCAACGCAGAAACAGAACTGTTTTTCTTGTCCTGCAGGAAAAAATCTTTTTAAAATGAAATTACTGCAAATTTAATTGACAGAGAGACAAGAGATGTTCTTAATGAAATGAATGCATCCGCAATCCTGTTTTATACTCTCCATCCCTGTGACATGCGATTTAGTCATGGCAGCCAGACATTGAAGGAGAGGGGCTTCAGCTGTTGGCATAGAATTTGACCTTGGGGTCTCAAGGCATAGGTCTTATGGGAACTTCCCAACTGTCTGCGCGTGGAAAGGTGTATGGGCATGGTTTCTATTCGCGCGTCTTCCAGCCCCACGTTGAAAATCATAATCCCTTAACCAGACACGCTCTGCTCAAGGTCATGCGAGGATTATTTACTACTTTCAGGGCAGAAACTTCAATATCACAAGTGTCATAAAATGGATATCCTTGCATAAAACGGAAACCTCTCTAAACTGGAATCTTTTTGTGTCCCAATCGTTTCTGGCTTACAGATTTCACTGCATATTTATACCAAATTATATTTTAGATATTTTAGAATTATATTCCCTATTCTTTTTTTGACAATTAAAAGCATCATTTTCTTTCTAAATAGATAAATAATAGAAAATAATCACATTTATTTCATATATAACCACATTGCAACTTGCATTCAATCTTTGCTGCACTGAATTCTAGATATAGTTAATGCATAATGTATTCAACCTTATGACTAGACCTCGGATTTTAGGACAAATGCCTTCTTAGATCCTTTAGGAGGTTGTGGAAAATAATTGCAGATGTTTACGAATCGTGAAAAAAATATATCTACTGAAAGCATCTAATAGTGACTAAAATATCCTGAAGCAGCAGTCGATGCCTATTTAATTTTCTTTTTTTTTTTACCTTCCCCTAAATCTGCCTTAAACATGTAATTTTGATTAATTATATTTTAATTATTCGTTTTTGAAACTTGTTTTACCAAAATGCAAATGCTTTCCAGAATTTTTCTAAATATTCCCTGATTGAATAAGCAATTGACTACGTACCAAAATCTCTCACCCAACGCACCGAACATGAGGAGCTCTGCAAGAAATATTGTATAATGCTCGTCTCAGATCAATTGTACTCATTCCCAGTGCAGCTGCACTGTTGACTGGTTCAGAATGAAAAGTGTGAAAGAATGAATGAATGAAATGAATGTGAATAAAACAATATGCATGTAGTCTCTCTCTTAAATGTAAAAATACTTGACTTTCCTGGAAAATAAAAAAAGCGCCTATTTTAATCCGTTTTTGTGATCGGTTTTAGATGCCAGAAACATAACTTTTCATGTCTAATGTATTTTAAATGCCTGGTTTAATCATTTTTAACCTAAAAACGTCATTTTTCATGCTTAATAGTGCCTAATTTCATAAATTTGTTACCCATTTTAGGTGCCTAAATCATCCCTTTTTGTTCCTAAAATTCCGAGGTCTACTTATGACATAAAAATTCTTTCATCTTCAAATTTTCTACCAGAGTTTTTGTGTGGTATTAAAAAACATTTTTGTTGTTCATGTAATTATCTACATGAAACGCCTTTCTCTTATGTGAATGTGTTTAAAATTTTTGTATAATTTTATGTCCAGGGAACAAATGAAAAATTGAGTGATGCCACCCAGAGAAAAATTGAGAGCCAGTCGCAGATCAAAGAATACTCAAAACCACAAGCTGCTGATTATTACATTAATGCTGTTACAGGACTTCACCTACGACAAGTTACGAGAGAAATGAATGAGAATGGTTTACAGTAGCGTTAGTTATTAATAAATGTAGTTACAATTCCATGTTGTGTACAAATTAGTATCAATGATCTTCCAAAGTTAGTTCAAGGTCCATGCAGATAAGGTTAATTGTCTCATTGTATTGTAATTGGGAGTGCCTTACTGTAATCATCATAAGTCACTGGAGTATCACATACTGAACAATTTTACTTTTGTGAAAGATTTTTATAAAGGTAGTATCACTAAATAATTAGTGAAAAAGTGGGTGAATGGTTCTGTGGTAATTATTAATAAAATCATTTGTGAGCTAAATGTTTGGTACCCAGTGATGCTGGCTAGAAGCCTTTTATACCACAAGGAGAAAGAAAGACTTTGATAAAAGCCACATTGGTGAAATACCTCTAATATGTACATCAGATACATTACCCTCACTTTATTTATGTATTATGGCAGTTTAGTACATAAAGAAAATAGTTTTTCATTAGATTGTTGAGTATAGAACAACAACAACAACAACAACAACAACAACAACAACAACAAAACTTTCAGAGATTTAATTTTGAAAGAGACAAATTTCTATGGATCTGATGGCAAATAATTTGATCAATGTGTAAATGGAGTGTGAATTATTTCCACATGTTAAATTACTGATGTGCATTCAGAAAACATTTGATATATCACTATATATTGTATAAAAAATAAAAACATTGTGCGACTAGTTGTTTTTAACACTTGTCTCACAAAGTTGAACTTCGTACATTTTTTGGTATTTATATATGAATGATTCTGTTGTTAAAATTTGAAATTTATATATTTTAAATGTTATATTATGTATATTATGTTGAACAACATTGGTATAATTGTTATGTATACATGGTGCAGTAATATTGAATTTTGTTTCATATAATAATATGATAATACAGCTGTAAAACTGGTCCAGTCGTATTGGACCTGTTGTCTTTCCTGTATAATTTGTTCTTATATGAAATCATTTTTAATATATAGAAAATGTTATAACTTAATACTATCTCTACCTGGTGCAATAATTTTAAAGTTTAAAATTGCTTTATTGGTTTCCTCATACATGTTACACTGCCACATGTATATAAAGACCAGCAGTATTTGAAATAATAATTATATCCAAATAGATTTCCTCTTTTTATTAACTTATTTCTAGAAGTATTTGTAAACTGCAATATTAAAAACAAATTACATGTTTCTTTTATTATTTCAGTAAAGAAAAAATTAATTTCTTGGTCCCTAAGGTAAAAGATAATTTCTCACTTCTCAAGAAACCTGAATCAAATGTACTGTAATTAGGAACACATTATCATCTGGAATGATATGTAATATGGTTGTGTAGTTTCTGCTGTATGTTTACATGAACTGGTTTCCTGATTGCTACAATTATGTGGTACAAAATATCCTCAATTTTGTTGTGCAATTTTGAGTATCTATCCTTCATTAACTTATTTCTCAAATATCATAATTTACCATCTCAAATAGTATTCATAAATTTTATTAACAAATTTGTTACATTCTATTGATGCCTGTTTCAATTAATTGAATCCTACTCTTTTCCAACTTTGATTGAAATATTTCTCAAAAACTTAATTATTCGAAGCATAATAACTATTTCCAAAATAATTGCACTTGAAGATTTGCAGAGACATTGTTGTGAACTTCAAGAAATAAGCTGAAAAATCTTTTCTTAGACCTGAACAGATACTGTGATTTATTCTAAACGAAAAAAAAAATGTGCTTTTTAACTTGATGAATTGATACCATTGTTTGACTTTCTGTGAATTACAGAATCAACTGAATTCTCTGCTAGCATTGGCTCTAATTTGGAGGGGGGAGGGGGGCATTTACTAAATCTTAAGACTTTTATGAAGATAAAATGATATGGTTTGTAATTGCCCTGTCAGAATGAATTGCAGGCTCAAAGTTGTTAGTCGTGGCTTTTATTGAAATGCAGGTTTTCATTAATACAGAATATTCCATATGTATATAATTTTAGTTAATATTTTATATGAAATAAACTTGTTTTTATTACATATATTTTCTTTACACAAGCTTCATGTTCTTCCTATACTTCTTTATTTATTGTGTATTATTATTTCTTAATTATCTTTAAAAGTTTATAATTAGGTTATTTGTATGTATAGTAGTAGTGTGTGTAGGGCATGAGGATAATCAAGGAAACGTCAAGAAAACTAAAATCACCATTAGTAAAATCACTGAAAAATATTTCATACACTTGACATTATATCATTTATTTCTTTAAAGAAAATGTTAGCCTCACTGTTGCAATTGCACATAAATTAATGTCCTATTCAAAACAATGGGGAATTCGTAACGAACATTATGAAGTGTGATTAATTGATTTGATTCATATACCTACTTAATAAGACATCCAGTAGGCCTACAAAAGGTAATAATCTCTGACATTATTATTTGCACATTGATCTATTGCACAAGGCTTTAGAAAATAGATTTTAACTTACTAAAAATACATAAAGCAAAAAACTTCATTCAAAATTTAAAGGCGATTACAAATGATATTTCTGAATGTAAGTAAAGATAAATTCAAGAGGAACATAAGAAATAGAACTTACAAGAATTTCATACATCTATTGCACAAAAATGGATGTCAGTACTAATATTTTATGTATGTTGGTATTTGGTACTTAAGGGTTGGATTAATCAAACTTTTGCCTGCAAGTGGTGTTCCCAGGTCTTGGGTTTGTTTTTATTAATTATCCGTACCTGGGGTAAGGGAAACGTGGTGAGAATGACATATTCCCATCACCATATCTAGCTTATTTGACCTGCCTGAGCTTTCATACAGCTACAGAAATGGAGATGATTTGAATGGCTTAGTGCATGAAGGTGTTAACTCAAAATTTTATGATTTTTACTTTTATAGTCAAGACAACTTTTCTGCGAGTTTCCTATTTGTTGCTTTACCAGTTTTTATAAAAATCACAATATTTCCGAAATATTTGATGTGAAAGTGTCAACTCGTCACATGTAGGAAATGGTGTATGCAAGAAGATGTTATCTCAGAGTTTACAAAGAAGACTGTGTTAACTAAACATTAGACACCTTTTTTGCACATGATCGTCAACAATGATATATCATTATCATATACATTGTTGATCGTGAAGCGGTGAACGAGTTGGCTCCAGTGAGTTGGTGGCGTTGCCGGAAACAGCAATTTTGGAGTTCACTTTCCTGTTAGTTTTTGTTTGAAGAGTGAACAATTTGCTATCCTTTCAAGAAAATAGTGGGAAGTGGAGAATATAAGAAAGAACAAGTTCATATTGCTCAGTTCCATAAAATGTTGACCTGAAAACGGATGGGAAAACAACTCTGCCTGTTGCAGCAAAAAAATATGACTATATCTTCAAACAAATGAAATTCATCCCTTCAGTTTTCCAGGGGGAAACCAGTCCCTGGAGGGGAGAGATTAATTTTTATGTTAATTAGTAGTTTGAATAAAGTTGTGAATAGAATGTGTTCTTTTATTTCTAATGAATTTGTTTCAAGCGAGAGGAGTTGTAATATTAGTGAGAAAAATTAACTTAATATTGTTGTTTGATATTTAACATAATTTTTTGATGAAATTAGCATTAAATTTTTTTCATTCAAATGAGTAATACATATTGTAATATTTGAAGGGCTTAGTGCAAAAAGGTGTAAACTCAAAAACTTGCCAAAGGGGATATTTGATTAGGTAAAATTGGATGGAATCTTTTTTTATATTATTGGAAATTACTTTTTTTACAACATATTGTGATTTTCATCTAAAGTAGCAAAACAACTAATACAAAACTAGGGAAGTAGGAAACTAGGGAACTAGGGAACTTAGGAAAGTAGTTTTGGTGGCAAAACTAAAAATTGAGTTAACATCTTCATGCACTAAGCTCTTCATTTTTAAAATAAGCACGGTTTTCAGATTTCTTTCAATCAGAAAATATTCCCAGAGTAGAGTTAACACCTTCCTGCAGTGTGTTTCTTTAAGTCTCCTTACTGGCAATAGGAGTCAACTCCATGAGTTGACACCTTCTTCCAAAAGGTATGTGAATATTTTGTAGTTATATTAGAGGTAAGAGCACAGATGGTACACCAAATAGTTAAGACCAAGGAAAGAAAGAAAATATAAAAAAGAAATTATTTCCAAAAATATTAAAAGAAGTTTACTAAACTTCAAATATCTCTTTTGGGCATTTTCTGAGTTAACACCTTCTTGCACTAAGCCCTTCATTTAAATTAGTAAGCTACAGCTTCATTGCTTGGCCAGAAATCAGACTAGCAACTTCCTCACAGAAAGCTAGCATGCTCTCCATGAGCCACCCATAGAACCTTGGCATCAAAAATGTCTAATTTTAGTTCAAATGTTGCTAATCTTGCACTTTTTAAATTGTATTATTTATTAAACATTTATTCTTCTTTCAACTGTTTATAGTTGAAGTTAACATTTTCATAAGGGATTCTGGAGCTCAAGAAAGCATGCACAGATGGTATCTCTGCCCCTTACGTCACACAGTTAATACTGTTCTTGGTCTAAATCAAGCCTAATATTTACTATGATTGAAATTACAGAAAATTTGTTTCAAAATATAGAGACCCACATTGGGACAGAGAAAGAGCAAAGCAATTTTTGAAAATTCAGAGAGGTCAACGAAAATGAGACCTTCGTCATTTTTTAAGCATCACTTGTTTTATACATAGGAAAAATTTGGAGTGTTTTTTGAGAAAAGGTTTTTTTTATAATTTGCATTAATTTCAACCTGAAATTAGGTGATATCTACCAGTTTTTTAAAAACTTGTACATGACCTTTCTTTAAAGAGCTGACTTGTTTTAACATTTCATTGAAGCCCAAAATATCTACAATTTTCTAGTTTTGAAATAACGTTTTGTAATTTACGAAAATGGGATGAGTTCGCCGAAAATGGGACTAGCCCCATAATTTTTACCGTCATTTGATACATACGAGGACAAATTTAAACAAATATTTGGAGCCGTTTTTGAAAAAAATTGTTTTAAAAGTAAAGGTTGTCTATAGTTCACGCAAAATTACGTGAAAACTACTCATATTTTCTGAAAAATTGTACATAACTTTATTTTACGATCTGTCTTTAGAGAACACATTTTGTTGTGGAAAAAATATCTAGCTCCAATTGTAGTTATATGAAGTCGCCCAAAATATTGCACTTTTGCAATTTTCGAAGAATTAGGGATTTCATAAAAAGTTCGACCTACATCATTCTTTTAAGCGTCCTTTAAGCTATCCGAGAAGAAAATATTTAATGAAAACACTTGGAGCGATTTTTGAGAAAATTTTGAAAATGAAGCTTCTTGAAAAGAACGTTAAAAATCAAAATATCTGTTTTAAACTCAGAAGGCCTCGAGTTCATTTAAACGGGTGGGGAAATATCAATTTTGAAGAAAATTGTCTGAACGGGTTAGATTGTATCCTTGACCATGAACGGACGGACAAACATTTTCCGTCCGATTTTTCGGTAACAAGAACCCACAAAAAAGGGATTGTGATAACACAACGTGATAAAGGAAGTAATTTACTGCTTAGGAACAAGATTTATCCACTTTTTCGTTAGAAGAGAAGGTGGTAATATGAGCCCCCACTTTTATTTCAACTTTAAAAAATAAATAAAATGCCCTTTTTAAAAACAAATATCGTATCTTCAACATTTGTGTAAACTATGAATTTTCTGTGTAAAATATGAAGTTTCTTAACTGTTCAGAAAGTGCATAAAAAATCAATAATTCCAAAGAAGTCGTATTTGAAAAAAAGGGTTTGTGGTGTATGATGAGCTCCCTCAATATGTTGATTAATAATGGATTTAGAGAAACTAATTACATGTTTACATATGTAAATGCTATTTTATTACAAAACTTGGAAAATTTTAAAAAAATCTTTTACAAAAATCACAAATATAAATATCCTTTTCGGCCCCAGCCCTCTCATTTCACACAATTCCCTGGCCTCCACAGTTCTCGGTGGTCAGCTCAAAATAGTCCACCACAAAACAAACAAGGTGTTCGGCCATCACAGGAACTTTCAACCCCTACTAGTGATTACAAAGCAGAGACTCCTTGACTGATAGTCGGATTCTCCATCTTCCAGCTTTCCAGATACCTCGTCCTCCTTCTTTTCATGACGAGCAAAATCTCGACTCTTTTTTTCAGCTCATCCTCAAAAACCTATCAATTTTTTACCTGATATAAACTGCTTCTTCGAAAGGTTTGTCAACATGAACAAATCTTTGAAGAGTAAATGCTGGTACGAGTTGGTAAGAAGCCTTTTTCAAATCCATTTTCTTTCTCTTAATTGTGTTGCCTTAACCATTTTTTCAGTATTCCAGTTTTTCCTTTTTGTTTTGGACCGAGAAACTTTTGTGGCATCTAAAACAAAAATAGTACGAACACAAGTTGTAGTGTATATAATATGAGCCCCTTAAAATTTGGGGCTCATATACCCACCATAGTTCAAGGCTCTTTTTACATCGACATGTTAAAATTCAGTGGCGTAGCGTCAGGGGACGCTGAGATGCTGACCATCCCCGTATATAAGAACCTTAAATACTGTATTGATAATCTTACAAGTGGTCTGTTGAGCGAAACACGTTTTGTATTAATTTAAATTGATTTCCTATGATTGAATTCGGCGGGCTGTTGAAGCTGGCCTCTGATTGCTTGGAAACTAAAATACTTCAGCGTCTGCCGCCAGATTGCGACGAGCAATGACGCATGCGCAGATGGCGAGGTTCCCCTCTCCCCTCTTCATCCCTGGCCCAGAGAAACCCGACTGCTTTACGCTAGCGTCTACTGCGGAAAGAAGCTCGTTTGTGCACGAGAGCGCAGCACACTTCAGGCGGTCAGTAAATTATCTTTCTCTCTCTCACTCGGGAGTCCCCCCCGCTTGGTCATGGGTACAAACTGTAAAAATAGTGCCTGACTACTATTTCTTAATTAATATCCAAGAAATTGTATTATCTCTTAAATAGATTACATATTATTTAAGTCTGCAATGTATAAATTAACAAATGGTCTTATTGCCATTCGCGTATAAGAATTAAAGCTGAGCCATTGTATAATTTGCTTTCAAGACATCGGCAGCCCTGACTGCTGTGAGGATTTTGTGGGAAGCGCCTACACCGTCGTAAGCAATCGAGATCGTGGAAGTAGTCCCAGTGTATATGCCTTGTGTTGCGTTCGCCTGTTAGACGAAGTAGTTGATAGTGACATTTTGTGTGTTATTGTTGAGCATCCCCAAACGTGTGAGTCACGCTACGCCACTGTTAAAATTCTGCAAACCAAAACCGGTGTTTGTTACGTTCGAAATTACAGATTGCGGGTCAAAAAATAATGTTTAAAATATATTGTATTTTATCTGTTAGGAATTAGAATCGGTATAAGCGAATGTAATTAAAACTCAAAACTTATATTCCAAAGTTTTTAGAACCGAGAAATAACGAACAATCCCTATTACTCATCAGCTCTCATTCACAAACTTTACCACAGAGCGATGATAGCAAAAGGAGTTACTAAGCTAGTAGTTAAAATCATTCCTGCTAGAATCTTTTCGATGTGTGAGCATATACTAAGGGGTCTCATCAGTGGCGGTGGGTGAGTTAAATTTAAGGGTGTTGCATACGCAATGGTCGTGAGGTGGGTCTTTCCAATATTTCCCGATTAATGGACACAATTATTAACAGACACAATTACTATTTAAATTGTTTAAGAACATTTCACCTTAAATTTCAAATTTACGGTATTTTAAAATATTTGGATTTTTGACGAATAATTGTAAATGAATGTAAAAACTAAAAACTGCTATATAGAAGGAATGACATGAAAAATTATCGTTTCCATTCCAAGAAACTGATTATAAACTTTTCTCGGATGCGCCCCCCACGTGTAACTGCACCGTGAGAGCGAGGCCGCTCGGCCGCTCCGAAATCGAGCTGAGGTCAGCGCAACATCCGTTGTCGGCGACAGGTCGGCCCACGCAGCACGTCCGACATATCGCATTCCTTTCAATACACACGACTGATATATGGACGTTAGCCGACGACTTTTCTGCGGTCAAGGAGCACGCTGTCTTACAATGCTACAGCAATGACCTGACCAGCTTGTAAAAAAATTAATACTATTTATAACATTAAAAACCAATCTTCAAAATAAACTTAATTTCTCGCTTATTGCTATGTATTAATTTTAACTTTTACGCTTCTATATGTAGCCTCAAGTTTCATTAGGCAACAATCAGAACGAAACATTTATCATTATTTGATCATCCAACCAGAAATGTGAAATATAAACTTACTTTGTTTACTTGAATTGAAAATCCAATTGCCGATGCACAAATTTCTCCATTACTATTCATTGAAGTTACTGGTTTCACGGATAAGTTGCTTCTCTATTGACAGCATTGTTAGGGCGCACAATCTCTCGGTTGTCATTATATTCCTAAGAATGTTATTTTATCCGCTTCATTGTTGAAAATGATCGTTCAGCTATATGTCGAATAAATATTCAGGCTGAATCGTCGACGAACTCTCGTTTGCTGATTCACAGTTGTTTCAATTTTCAGTAACAGGCTAATCCGGACCAAGTGATCATTTCATTCGTGATTTCAAGAATATCATCGTTGCTAAACTTTTTTTTCCAATAAGATTAACACCTGTTCATTTTAGAGAATAATTGAATACTAGGATGCACAGGCACCGTAACTTAAATACTATTTGAAACCCAAGAATGTAAAACACATTTTTACACTGATTTTAAGACGGCCTTCACCATCCACATCAGAAGCAAAACTTGCGTTTCGGAGTAACGTATCGAGGACAACT
>JAHLJT010008446.1:19804036-19855126 GCA_031308135.1 Acheta domesticus
TTTTTCGAACGAATAGTGCAAATTGCACTTTTTAATATGACGTGAAGGTCATTTTGTTTTTTTGTTTTTTTCAAAAATTACACTAATGTAATATTTGTGAAAGATCTCTCACACCTTTAATACGCACACTTCCAGCAATTTGTAAACACTATTGTATTTGTTAGGTAATATGCTTCAAATGACTTCAAATGAAGTTTTTCAAAAACTCAAAATTTTTCTGTGAAAAAGAGCTAAAAATTTTGTGTTTTTAGTAGCGCTTACATGCCATTTTCTTAAAAACGGCTCCAAATTGTTCAAAGAAAATTGCCATTTAGGACGAGGTTTTACTATTCATTAATATTATAAAATGAATACTTCCGTTCTACCATTAGGAAACCGAAAAAATTAAGAAAATGTCAAAAAAATGTAATTTGGGCGACGATAAATGGCAGCTTGCACGTATAAGTGGCAATTCCGAATAACTAGCCCAGACCCAAGGAAATAGAAAACTAATACGAGCATGTCTGTGTCATTATGTAGCACCACTAGTTATGGTCATGATCTTCTCTGAGAAAGTGCAAACATGTACGAAATGTAGATTATAAACCTGGTATTAGTGCATAGAGCGGATTGCAAATAAAAAGAGAAGAATTGACTTACATCCTTAATAACTGGGTACACTTCCGCTAATGAATCCACAACGTTTCGATGAACAGACGACACGTGGAGCGCACCACTAACTGTTTGAAGTGTACCTGCGCTAATTGTGGGGCCACATTGAATTCATATTCCGGCATTGCAAACTTAAAGACACATACGACACAGAGATTACATGTAGTGGGCCTCTCGCAGTTTAAAAATCTTATTATTACCCCACTTACAGTTGCTGTGCCCATTACTTTACTGGTGCCCACGACTGCACCATTTACTCTATACCAAGATATCGACAACTTGGATTTTTCTCGATCAAACCGAGTAGTGTTTTTTCTCGACCATGCGGTGGACAGTTTCGATATTATTTTAAATAAACATTTATTTAAAGCGCAGCTTATCAATGGTGCTGTAGTATATCGCACTTATTTGATGTACTCAGAAAGCACAGGTTCACTTTTTTGCATTCCTCGTCAACTATTTGGTGGTATAACGAATTTAGTAAAGGAATGATTTGACGATTGGAAACAAGGAAAAGACTCATTAAAACATGAAAATTCCGCTGAACATAAGTCTTGTATTTTGTCTATGAAAACAAGAATTATACTGATGGAAGAATTGGCACATCAAAGCAAGTAGATCATGAAAATATGTATTCGCGCAACATGTTAAAACGGGTTGTGGCTGTTGTACGTACAATCAGTGCTGTGGTAAAGCATGAGCGCAAAAGGCCCGGGCCCAGGACCCCCAATGTTCAAGGGCCCCCGATATTTCTTTAAAAAAATATTTAATACTAAATGTTTCAAAAATAAAGTAGAGAAACGTATTAAAAACGTGATGTGTGATTAAACTATACGAAAAAATTGGCATAACGGAGTGATGTGTCGTGCACCATTGGCTAATCTTATACATTATTTCTCAAAATGCTGTTTGATCTTTTCAATAAATTGGGCGACATACGAAACCGATCTGTATCAAGAAGCAATGGATTGAAAAATCGTGTTTCTTTTCAGCTGCACAAGGGACATTCGTCTTGAAAAAGTACGATAAAAATATGTAAATATTAAAAAAAGTAGTAATTCGGGATCTGTAATTTCCGATTGCCGCGCGATCTTTCGGAAGAAAATTACACTGTCGGACGGTGGCGGAGGACAAGTGAATGTTGCAATCTCAAGCATTTTTGTTTATTTTAGTTTAGTGTAGATGTGTAAGCACATGAACGTGATTTTCTACATTGAATAGAAATCTTGAAATAGAAGAGATTAGTGATCTTTATTTTTTTAACACAATACATTATTTTATTAACTGATTCCATCAACGTATTTATATGTAGCCTTTGAATGAAGGTTAGAGAAATACAGTATTTTTTTCACATATATTACGTGTACATTGTGTTTTCAGAATGTTGCAATCTCATGCATTTTCGTTTGTTTCAGTTTAATGTAGGTTGTGTAAGTGTGAACGTGATTTTCTACATAGAATAGAATTCTTGAAATATGAGAGGTTAGTGATGTTAGTGAGGTTAGAGGTTAGGTAATTTATAATGCTGGAATACAAAAAAAAAGAATTTAAGCAGAAAACAGTTTAGTTATTTGACTAACCGTGCGATTTAACCGCACGTATTCTCACTAGTATTTATTATACGGAATGTTGCCGGTTGATGCGTTTCAATTTTATATTGTTTGATTCAATAAGAATTAAAACTAATTTGTATACTCTTTTCATTGTAATTATAAATCTGTTATTCTTACTTACTTTAACTTCTAAGTTTAATTACTTTTGTTTAAATAATGTCAAATTGAAACACTAAGAAAATCTTTCAAACTATTTAAAAAAAAAATCAAATACAATGTGAATTGATAGGACTTTCTTTACATTTCAGCATCGAAATTGGAGGTGAAAGTAGGAATAAAAGAATTTCAGCATCGATTGGTGAATGTAAGAATAGGGGGCCCCCAAATTAACCTAGGCCCATGGGTCCCCAGTGCAGTTAAAACGGCCCTGCCTACATTAGTACTCACGGATTACATTTCAAGGGGCACAAGGAAAAAATTAGTTCTCACAACAGTGGCAACTTCATTATGTGTATGGAGATACTTGCTGAGTTTTTTCCATTCTTAGCAGATCTATATTTCCTATCTATCGTCGACTACATACAAACAGTATATTAAATTAATGACAGATAAAGTTACTACACGAATAATTGAGGAAGTACAACAATAGAAATACAGAAGAGATTATAAAAATACTGGCGTTTATTTAGGAAAGCTAGTTAGAAAAACCTTGTTTTGGGAACGAAGCCTCAGCAAATCTTCGACAAGTTCAACAATTTTCGACAAGTGGAAATTTATTCTGGCATTTTTATGGGTGACATCTTGGACAGATTTAACTGTCCCGTAAAGAAATTGCAAGCATCAAGCTGCCTGAAATTGCGATATTGATCTTTCTATCATTGCGGAACTTTATAATTCACTGCTAAATTATATTCAATATTTAAGAGAGAAGTTCTATTTTTATAGGAAGAAAGGTGTGGACAAGTCATCAGCCACTGAATATAAAGGCAATATGAAGGGGAAACGAAAGAGGAAACTTCATTTTGATGAAACAAAGTGAAACTGAGTTGTCATAATTTTCGAGTCAATAGTTTTATTGTCGTTATTGAGAGATTGACTGCAGAGTTAGATCTTCGAGAATAAAGCTTATGGTGAACTCAACTCACGATTCAGTTTCTTTACTAAAGGCTTTACTGAGTGCAATATACAAAGAGGAATTTGATATATATATGTATATATATGTATATATATATGTATATATATATGTATATATATATATATATATATATATATATATATATATAGGGTGTCTGGGGAGGAAAAGTCGAAACTTAGAAAATAAGCTCTTAAGACAATTCTAAGCATATTTTGTCGAATAAACTACATGGATATTCTGAATGGTTGAGGCCGCTATTAGCACTCAAAAGTTCGTTCGAAAAAAATATTTTAAGGCAAAAATATGCATTATAAAAGCATAGAAACACTCCAGAAATATGTAAATTGTTTATTATTTACAAAAGAAATGAACATATTTGTTCAGAAAGAAAAATTAAGCGAGAAATAAAAAAGCCCCCAATTTATAAAATTCAACTGCTTTTTTATTTCTCGCTTAATTTTTCTGTCTGAGCAAATATATTCATTTCTTTTGTAAATAATAAACAATTTACATGTTTCTGGAGTGTTTCTATGCTTCCATAATGCATATTTTTTGCCTAAAACTCGTTTTTTCGAACCAACTTTTGAGTGCTAATAGCGGCTCAACCATTCAGAATTTCCACGTAGCTTATTAGGCAAAATATGCTTAGAATTGTTTTAAGCGCTTATTTTCTAAGTTTCGACGTTTCCTCGCCGGACACACACACACTAGGATTATTAGAGTCCACTGTTGGGTTTAACGCAATAGTAACTGTGAATATGACATGATATGGTGATGATAGGGGTGAAAGGACGAACACAAATACAACCATGCCCGAGGCGGGACTCGATCCCGCGATCTTTCGGCCCGAGATGGCTATGACACTACTGTCTTACCGATCTCGGCCACCGGGGCTTTGGTCACCAAGTCCCGAAGGAAAGCACTGTAGAAATACGAATGATTTTGAATGTATGATCCTCGACATAATTTTTATCTTCATTTTAATCAAAATTAATTCAATGTTTTGTGCTACTCATTTACTCAATGATGACTGACAGAACTTGTAAAGAACAGATATGAATTAATAATTATTTTGTCTTTTAAACAATAAATTCATATTGTTAAGTCATTATAATGATATGAAGATACGTGAAGTACATATTAAATATCTGAATTTGTGCCATTAAATATGAAATACTATCTAGTAAAACATTTATTTAAATTAAATGTTTATTTCCAATCTGTTCATACACAAGAACAGTAAGTAAATTTGATGACTAGGTAATTAGCATTGATGGAAGAAAATACTCATGAGTACCTCTGCATTAATACGGTTGATTACACATATAACTACACTTCAAAATCCGAGGCAAATCAAAATGTTTGAATTTTTTAAAGGCTTAAGCCATAAATAGCCATGGATTTAGCCATCTAGTAAACATGCTTTCGAAGTTTGTCTCTAGTATCTCTGATAGTTTTCTAGCAATCGATTAGATTAAGATTAGTGTAATTCATTGTATAAAATCCAAGTATAAAATTTAAGAATACGTAGCAAATGTATATAAAGAAATAAAATATACTATTACTCAAATCATAATCCCTTTTTATATAAATAATATAAAAGGGGCGGCAAAATTAATGGAGCCCAAGGCGGCGACGCTGACATGAATAAATTCACCCCTTTTACCGACTGTGTCACTTTACTCTCTATGGACAATATGTCAAGGTTTAATTTTTTAATATTTTTAGAGGGGGCTCCTTGGAGGGTTCAACATATGACATTTGAATCCTTGGACTTGAACCTTCGTTTGTGATCTAACGAAACATTTTGCGCGTTCGGTAGTATAACGGTTAGTGTATCGGGCTCTTGCAAACACGTTTGCGGGTTTACGAGACAGGTTTAGAAATCCAATCGAAACCGCAGGTTTTTAAAGGCGCTAAAAACTTTCGTACGCCTTCCTTCGGGGGGGGTGGAAGTAAAGCCGGCTGCCCCATGTAGTACATTTACTGTATGTATATCCTCAAGTCTAAAAAAAGCCTTTGAGCTAAATTCAAACCGCCTGATTCGTCGCCCGGGATAATACCTTCTTTTTCCGCTAGATAGTGAAAGGAGCGTGTCGAAATTTGCATGGTCAGAGGGAAGAGCGGAACTGATGACTCGAGTCTAGCCACAAGTAACTAATGTTTCAGATCACGAATAATGAAACCCAGAATAGGGGCCCCCAAAACTTTAAATAAAACAAATAATTAGAGCCCCAGAATGTCAAACTATAAATTTGGTAAACATATTTGCTTTCTACTAATAAAATTTCTTATATCAAATTTTACACTAGCCGATTTATGGTAATAAACAAATTGCTTTCAGAAGGGGCCTTTAAAATGTGTTCAGTTAGACCAAAAAAATTCTTTTGGGGGCCGCTTGTGTCAGGGGGCCCGAGATAATTGTACATGCTGGGCCGGCGGTAGGTACACAACTGGTAAATGTATACAAGTATTTATAGTATACAATATCTACATTCTCTAGAAGCATCTCGTTTTCTACGAAACATTATTCCATTCATATTGCCAAGTTCTAAAAAAAAGTTTTAAGCAATGCCTGACACAAAAAACCTTTAGATTTTGACGCTTCCAATATCACGTTCCTCCACGATTTCACAGTGTACTAACAATGAAGCAAGACGAGTCTCCGTCAAAATTTGGAAGTTGGAGAAGGCCGCTTGACGTGCATTCTATTTGTTGTGGGCGTCTCGCATTGGCACTTGGAGGAGGAGGAGGAGCTGTCCCCGCAGTCGTCCCCGCCGTCGTCCCCACCGCCCCACCGCCGCCGTCGGCCCTTCGTCGGCCAATTCGCAGCTGCTGACTCCAGCGCGTCAAGGCTGACTTCGCACGCGCGCGGCGCGGTCGCGCCGAGCCAAGCGGAGCTGAGCCGAGCCGAGCCGAGCCGAGTCGACCCGAAATAAGCCGAGCCGAGCAGCTCGCTGTGCGGCCGTCTTCGCCGCCGCTCCCTCCCCTTCACCGCCCCCCGCCACCAACCCACCGCTCCCCGCCACGCCGGCGCTCGCACCCACCTGCGCGCTACCTGCCAAGGCGGCGTCGTGCGCATGCGCAGGGCGGCGCGCGGGAGCCGTACTTTCACTGAGGGCCGTCTACCAGCTCGCCGCCTTCCGGCCAGCCGCCAGTCGCCAGGCGCCATCGGCCGTTGTCGCTGCCGTCCCCGCCACACGCCATACGCCACACGCCGCCGCAGACGCGACCACCGCCGACCAACAGGTAGGACGCCACCCGTGCACGCTTTCTCTGCGCTGTGGGCACCCTGGCGTCATCGCTGCCTCTGGGGCGGGACTCGAGTATAAATTCCGACCAAGCGTTTCCACACCCATTTGCTACTGGGAGGCACACAATAGTGGAGAATTCGAGTGAATTTCCTCTGGTATTCCTACCTGATGTGGTTCACTTTGAAGTAATTAACTCTCGTTTGCTATAATATTCATTTTCATTGTAAGAATTCTGACAAATATATTTTAGTTCAGAATTCATCACTTGTAAATCCACCGTGACATTGAGAACTGGAAGTCCTTTGGAGAACGAATATATCCCTGACATGGTTAGAAGCGAAAATAATTTACCAAAATAAGGCGTCAAAGCAATTCTATTACCTTTTGGCAGGTCCCTGATTACGTCTCTTCTTAGCATCGGGCAAATTGTGATTATTTTCATATTTCGTTTACATAATTTTTGCGTTCACTTGCAGGTAAGGGCGATGTAAACAATGTTACAAATATGCTCTTTCTAAGCTTTTGGAGCCGAAAAATTGTGTGTTTTGATCCTAGTTCCATTGAATGCGAAAGGAACTCTATAATCTATCCCTTTGCCTTAATCGCTGATTGGTGAAAATATTTGGAATATGATTTAAATGTTAATTGGAGAAAATGGCAGGATGTTTAATGTGATTTCTTCGTAATCGTTCCATTAATCTAAAAATTAGGGAGGGATGGTTTTACCAGGAGGGTTTGAGGAATAGCTGTCTCGTTATGGCAACAAAGACGTGTGAATTGGAGTTGTACGATCTAGTGAGAACCGTGCACCGCCTGTCAGCTCACGGGCTTTGCACAAGCAGTCTGTTGCCAACTCGCGAAAAGTTCGCGTTCGTAGCTCGAACTCGAAGAGTCGTTCGTCGTGTGGGGTAGCTCTGGAAGAACTCTGGCTCTGAGGCGTTGTGGCGAGGTGAAGTTGATGAGAAGCACTTCTAACTGTACCCGCGTTTCACCCCTTTCTAAAGCTTGTCTCAACACCCGACGACGTACGTCCCGTCATACCGAATTCCATCGCGGATTGCTACAGGCTGGGACAACTCAAAATCCGACACGAAGATAACACTGAACACATCGACTTAATAGCAGACGGTTCTGTTTTTATAACACCAATAATTTATTTATTGTTTGGGAAAATTAGTAGTATTTTTAAAAAAAAGTCTAATAGTATTGAACATTTCAATGAACTGTGAAAAGGATTTCATTGTGTGGAAAATAGATATTAAAGCCTTTGAAGTTATTGAAGCATCCCAAGCTATTAGTGGGATGAAATGTTTAAAATGTCTTACATGAATGATGGTAAATACGGAAAAGCCAAAGGATTGTTGTAGTTCCAAATGAAGGAAATGCTTGCTGAAAATGCAGTAAAAGCAAATGAAGACTAGAAATTCACTAACTGTCATTTGTCAATTGTTCAGATAATGCAGTATTAAGATACAATATTCATTTTCGAATCTATGCGTATATTAAATTTTGTTAATATTTGCTATAGGACCATCATCAAAATTTCCTAACTAAGTTTTGCTCTAAGAATACTTGATCGGATTCAATATGTTACGCGCCTAATTATTGTTTTTAAGGATTCTAATGAAAAGTTCACACTAGAATCGTAGGGCAGTATTTTTGTAATTTCATTTTTGTTCCAACTATTTAAATTGGTAATTGAAACCTCATCATAAACCAGCATTTCAGCTTTTGAAAAAAAGGAGGTAATAATTACGATTGTCTTCTATTTACAACAATTAATTCTCATTGTTTACCGTTTTTAAAGAACTGTTAATATAATTCAACATAGTGGTATCCTTCTGAAAGTCATTTAAAACAATATACAGGTTTTAATTATTGGCATGATGTCATTTACTTCTGCATACTTTATGGTATATATTATGAATGAAAACAAAATTCCGATCTCCTGCAGACGCAAATATAATTTTTAAAATAATTAGTGTTGTACAATTGGCAGCTACTTGAAAAAGTCCCTCCTTAGAGGTGATTATGCGACAAGTGCTACACAACTTGCTAAGAGGCGGCATGCGAAGGCGTAGCGCCTATCTCGTTCAGGGTTTTCGTTAAGTTTCACTGATATTTTGAGGCAATGCCTTTACTAATGGCCTTCTTGTTTTGCTTCAGGACATAAATGAAGCTTCATTATCTGTGCACGTCTTCTTGAACTCATAGTGGAATATAGTTATTCAAAGAGACGTTCGCAGAGTTCTCGCGGCAGGAAGTCGATTCCGTGAAGATGGTATGATAAGGGATAATAGTCTAGAGCTGGTTTGCCTTAGCAATCACGAGCGCGAAATATCTTGGCAAAAACGCTCGTTGCTACATGCATCCATAAGTCTCGTATAGTACACAGTGCTTGATTTGTGAAATTTTAGGTCCCGGAACGCACCTTAAAAATTAATTATTAATGTAATAGAAATAGTTATAGATTGTATATTTATATTATAATTTAATAATTATTCCTGAGGTATCGGAATGCCGTAAGTTTGCGTTCCACCAAAAATATGCAGGTCTATGTATACCAGATATATATATATATGGCTTCATTTCTGGCGAAACGCGAAGGAACGTCGTTGCCGTACCTCAGGAATAGTTATTAAATAATTATTAATTAAATATATACATATATACACTCACACATTTACATACATACACATGCATACATACGGTAGGGATGCCAGAAAGCTGAGAAAACGTTGAGCACAATGCACTTCTCCGCATAGTACGTTCCAGTTTTGAACTGTTTTTTGAGGTTAAAGAAGTGTCGTTGCCGAGTCCATCCAGTCCTGGAGGATGTACGATCCGCCGTGAGGAGTCGCAGTCCGGAGGCGCCCTTGACGGGGCCTTCCCTGGCGTGCGTAACGGCGCGCGAATCGCGGTGTCGAAACGGCGCTGTGTGCGCGGGGCGGGGCGGGGCGGGGCGGGGCGGGGCGGGGCGGGGCGGGGCGGGGCGGGGCGGGGCGGGGCGGGGCGGGGCGGGGCGGGGCGGGGCGGGGCGGGGCGGGGCGGGGCGGGGCGGGGCGGGGCGGGGCGGGGCGGGGCGGGGTGGGGTGGGGCGCGTGCGGGCGAAGCGTGGCGGGGCGGTTGGCTGCAGCCTTCGGCCGCGCCGTCAGTGAAAGTGAGTGCGCGGGGCGAGGCTTGCGCAACTGCCCGTCCCCGCTGTCCCCACACCCACCTTCAGCCACCCGCCGCTGCTTTTCCCGCCCAATTCTTGGAAAACAACGTAGACTTGTTTTTTTTTTTTAACGTGGCCGATGACATTAGGACATTATTAGACCTCCTGCCTGATAAAATGAATCTTTTTAATTGATTGGCAAACGTCCTTCTCAATGGAGCTCGTGGCCTCAGAAATGTGCTTACCACTGTTCAGATTAATTTTGTAAGGCAAGAGGGGTAATAATGACATGTCATCGGCCACTTTAGAAAAAAACAAATATAGGAATCATTGTTTAATGGCTCGTATAGACTCAGAGTTGACGGACAGAAAGTAAACATTAAAAGGATGACATTGCATTGTCTTATTTCCTAAGTATGTATCTTAATTATTATGTTTAAGTTGCATGCCTTAACCCTTTTGCTATTATATTTCCATTAGAACTTGGATCTAATCGTTTACCAATGCAAACGATTTTCTATAACTTTGGAGAGAACATGTCTAATTTCAAATGTTACTAACCTTGCTTTTTTGGTTCTTTTAATCATCTTACAACGATTTCGGAGGGCACGGATTTCAGAGCATAAGAAAACTTGAGCAGTCACTTAGTTTTTCCTGATTATTTACGAAATAAGTCAATTGAATTCAAATCCATAATCTAATGCCTGCCGTCATATCTCTGAATACATATTTTTCTAATTTCAGCACAAATTCTCATATTCATAATCATAAACTTTAATTAGTTGTAAAGTCTGCTAAAAGTTTTGCCAAAGGGTTGGTCTTTTTCCTTTCTTCTTATGATTTTACTTTCATCCATCTTTGTTTTTCAATACTAAGAAAATGTTTCTGAAATCTTAAAAGATTTGGTGAATATCCATTGGTAGGAAATGCATTTTGGAATATTATAAAGTACAATCGATGGGAATCGCGGGATGAAGCGTCGACAACTTATTTCAATCACCGAGACGCACGTAGTGATTAACTGGGTCTCGTTCTTTCTCGTGTGGAAATGAAGTTTTCGATTTTTCCCAGAACCAAACAGTCGAGTTGTCTTTTTTCTCGCTCACTGAGTAAATGCCCTCTATTTTGCCACGCTACTTTCTTGGATGTTACTGAAAAGAAGTCATTTCAAGTTAAAAATTTTAAAAATTTAGAAGTTCAAAAAATACTTTACTTGAAAATAATATAAAATAAAAATTTGAAGTGTACTAAAAAGTACAAAATTTTTAAAAAGTGAAAATATGTACTAAAAGCAATGGCAAAATAAAGGGAAGAGTTCGGTATTAACCCCGAACTATTAAATAAAGAGTGCGTATATGAAGAAGACATGTCCAATAATTGTATTTTGTAAAACTTCGACCTTTTACAGATAAAATAACAAGTAAACCTTTATATTACAAGAAATTCAGTTCTTTAAACAATTATAATTGTAAAACTATGGGACGAGGTGCTAAAAGTCATATTTTATCGGAAAACAATAGGCAGAACATCTTATACCAAAAATGTTTCTGTAGCTGACAACTCAAAAGTTCATGGTAATAGAAAAAAATGTGTGTCACAAGGAGTTTTGTTTGCTTTCATTTTGAAGATCATAACTTTTTCGATGCTAGAAATCGCCTTGGGTGGCTCAGGGCATCAACTAATGTCACTGCAGTGCTTCTGACCGGGAGCTCTTAGGTTCGAGTCCCGACGGTGGCAGGATTTTCGACACAACCTACGTAGTTAGATCGAATTCAGCCGCTGTCTGGAGGAGAATTCTAGCAATCGGCTGCTCGCATCGGTAGTCTTCCGTGGTGTCTTCGATCACCACCTGGCGAGTGCACGGGCAGTACCCTAACAAACGAGCGCATCAGACCGCTCGCTTCCTTCTCTGTCCTGTCCTCGTCCCGTACACACACACACACACACACACACACACACACACACACACACACACACACACACACACACACACACACACATACACACACACACATACACACTCACACATACACACTCACACACTTACATGCACCAAACTACCTCACATGTCGGGAGCTCAGCCTGTTCTAGCTGGGGCGGTACCTCGCTGGTGGAAGATATCTGGTTGGGGAAAACCTCCGCCGACCGACGTGTAGGTTTGCCCCGGATCTCGCCATCCTGGTGGGAAAGGTCATTGCCACCACCCGCAATAAGAACATACGGGACTAATGACCTTGGCAATTGATGCGCCCAGAAACGCCAATCAAGGAGTTGATGCGAGGATGCATAGTTTTCGAGATGCACGAAGAAAGACGGCAAAAAAGAAAAAAAGCATGACCTATGTTTTCTTGTAGGTCAGGTGATTTTTGAATTAAGATTGCACGGGCACGTGGAAGGTCCCTGTATATGTTGTCACTTGTATCTCCAAAGCGGTATGCCGTAGAGAAAACGTTACTGGGTTCGAAATGTAAGCTTCTAAAATTTCATTGGAGGTTGTTTTATTATGTCTTTTTTAGTCACAAATGGTTTTGAGTTAGAATATTTTAAAAGTTTTTTGTTGCCTGATGGTTTTCGTTTCTAGTGCTTAGAATTACAGCAAAATCCTCTACACATAAATTGTAGGTAATTACATTTCCTATTAAATGAGTTTTTATCTTGAAATAATCTACAGTTATAGAAGTTGAAATTATTGAAATATTCAGTTATTGTTTGGAATATTTGTTAATCTTATTGTACAGAAAATGCTAGTGCTGGTTTTTTTAATGCCCGAAATAACTTTCGCTGAATTTTATACCTGTTACTTAATCGCTTACCGCAAATTACGTAATAACTAAATTTGATACACTTTCGAGAAACCCAAATTGTGGAACTTAGAGGATCTTTTTGTAGTTTACCTCCGACGGTCCTCTAGTATTTGCGCGGTCATGCGAAATATTCATTAGAGTGCAAGTGCCATTATGCATTCACTAAAGAAAGTCTTCTAGGAGAAAAAAAAGACCAGTTTGAATGAAATCTAGCAGGGTAACCAGTATTCAATACTGGTGTCTAACAGCTCATTCATGATTGCCAGATGGCGAACGCATTGATATTGGCCGTCGTTCCTCAAGGTTT
Source organism: Acheta domesticus (assembly GCA_031308135.1). Lineage (NCBI taxonomy): Eukaryota > Metazoa > Arthropoda > Insecta > Orthoptera > Gryllidae > Acheta > Acheta domesticus. The sequence goes on from JAHLJT010008446.1 coordinate 19,816,898, forward strand.
GTCGTCTTCACCTCCCCTTCAGTAGCCACGACAGAAGGGGGTTCTGTCGTGGCTACTGGAGAGAACTGCCCGTCTCCCTGCCGGCCGCGCCGCAGGCTGTTAGGCAGACGGCTTCGTAACAGGACGTGGAGCCAACATTCGAAAGGTTCGGGTGTAAAACACGATAACTCACGCTTTCTACACGCAGTGTAAACATTTGCGACCCCGTAGATTGAGGTGAGTAAAAATGAAAAGGCAAGGAAATCTACGAACTATTACATTGGGTAGAAATGATAAAGTATTGTAATGCTACCGCAGAATGTGACAATTTTTCAACAGAAAAAGTGGGAAAAAGTCTTTTTCTTATGTGGAGTGTACTACTTTCACCGATATGTTGTGTAGTAAGTATTAAAGTTTTGTTGGTCCTGGATAGCAAAGAATTATTTACTGCAAAACGTCTGTGTGTCCGCCCGTCTGTAGGTGGTCAACGCTAGCCCTATAACACTCTATTCAGCCATGTTTTGCTGTTCAATGCCCTCCCGGCATTAGTGGTTCCATCGAGGGACATGTAATTTCACTAACTGCGCTTTTTTCAAGTTCAGTGGCGATTTTTTTTAAGTTACAGTTCCCATGTTCTCGCGGCAGTAAGTAAACTCCTTCACGAAGGGTACGACGAGCTATAATAGCCAAAATCTGTTGCTGGTGTGCCTTTGCAAATAGTTTCATTGCGTTTCTAATAATGTGCTCCTTCTATTTGTCTTGCATAAACTCCATACTAAGTGAGGGCGATTAAAGCATTGTGAATTAATAATGGTTTTGGAAGTTGTTAAAGGATATCATTGAGTTTCGAAGGTTAAAGTTTTTGACGATTGTGGATTCATAAATCATATGTCCGAAAACAAATAAGGGAGGTAATTTTCATAATAACCACCTCCATGTCTGATTCGTTCCGAATGCTCTCTCCCAGAATTTGATTTTAAATATATGGCCAGCTCATCAGATGTGTATTCAGGGTTTGTAGATACTCTTTTTATAAAAATTATATTTGATTTCATGATTGATATTGTTGCATAATTTTAGATTGGCATTGATATCCAAGAAGATTTCATTGAACAAACTTCATTAGTTTGGTTACTGTTTATTGGTAGAGATATTAGTTTAGTCCTGAATATGATTCTGTTAAATACAATTACTTGCTGTCCTTACTGAATTCAGCCTCGCACATGTCTGATTCAGATGTTTAAGCGGTATCTTCCTAAGTCTTGTGAATCTGCGTATGAGGATTGTCAGTTATAGGAAGATTGATTGAGTATGTTAATAATTGCTGGAATGCCATTGGAATAGTCTTTAAGAATTGCAAAGGGGTGAGCAGAGCCCAAGGCATTTTCCAGTAATAATAGGATTTGTTTAAAACAGGACTCGGTATCCTTTTTTTTGTACCTGCTGGCCGCGTTTCCATACCTCTAATACCTCTCTGGCCGCACATATTTCCGACTTACTTTTCATTCAACAAATTTAAAATATTGAGTTGCAATTCCATACTTTTCGTAGTACTATGTCAAAAAGAGCTTGGGATCCAGGTACAATAACATACCAAAGAAACACTTGAAGGGTTCTATAACAGAATTTTATTTACGAAAACTTGTACATTATTTTACGATACATTGACAGATGACATTAAACTATTAAATTCGAAAAACAAGTTTAAGTGCCAAATAAAATCTTTTCTGCCACATAACTTTTCTATACAATTAGACTATGCCAAGCATCCAGAAAGGAAGTAATATTAATTACAACAATAGTTTTGAATGTATTAATGAACATTTGGACTATATAGTTCTAAACAACCGGTAACAAATATTGTAACTCAGCTTCTGGGTCAATGACCTCCATCTCGGTCAGGATTTTCGGCCAGTTGATCTGATCCTTTGAATATATGCTGAAATGGCCCCTTGTTTTGCTTCTTCTCGTAACTTCACTATCTCTTCGCGTCTTTTTTAGAGTTCTGTGGGTAATGTATAGTTATGCAAATTAACCTTTTTCCATATTTCATAGGCAGGAAGTCCACGATTCTTTCACGAAGGGTGTGAAGAGGGATAATAGCAAAAATCTATAGCTGATTTGCCTTTGCATATAGTTTTTATTACAATGGACCGCCCCTCTACTTCCCCTCCGAAGGAAGGCGTACCAAGGATTTTTTCGCCCATAAAAATCCACGGCTTTGATCGGATTGAACCCGCGAACTTGGGTGTAACAGTTCGATACGCTAACAGTTACACCACCGAACCCGCAAAAGATTGGGATGTTCTAGGGTTCGAATCTCGAGTGTGGCAGGATTTTCGTTTCTAGCTGTGTAGCTAAGTCGAATTCAGACGCTGTCTGGACAAGAATTCTGGCGGCCAGCTCGTTTATCGGTAGTGTTCCGGGGTTTCTCGGATCAACACCAGGCGAATGCCGGAGTTGATCAGAGACAAACCTAACAAAAGTGCCACGGACCGCCCGCGATCGTTCCTTCCTCTTCCTTATCCTATACAGTAATCCGTCTACATCCGCGAATTCGCTATTCGCGAGTTCCGAACATTCGCGATTAGAGAAATGCTAAGAGTTTTAACATTCGCAAGAGCGTCTTTAGGTTGTACAATAGTTGTTTTGAAAGTGAGCACATTTCATTTTCCTTTTCAGCGTCATCTTGGAATAGATCTTGGCAGACACAGGAGCCCAAAGTACCACGTTCTGCAATAATGTCAAAGTTGGAATGTCGATTCATATTAGTAGAATAACAAAATTGTAAAATAATTAAATTCAGTTCCGTCAAATTGGAGGTAACGGGTTTTGGCCACACGAATAGAAAGTCATTAAAGACCTCTGCATCGCTCTTTTTAATGAGTTCTCTGAGGAGAAGCTTCGGGAAATAATCAGCGAAGAAAACCTTCTCGATCGTAATGATAACTAACGGAAGCGAAACTGTGTCCTGGAGCAATTTCAATGTCAAAACTGTTAAAGGCGTTCTAAAACTTCAAGTTCTAGTGGAAAGGGCATTCAAATATGATCCGAACACGGAAATTACTTCGAAATTTAAGAGATAAATAGAAGCGGCAACAACTCTTCCACATTAAAATATTACAACAACGAGGAATGTGATAGAAAAACAACGAAATCCTATATCCAATCACTTTCAGCTTTGAAATCGGTTTCACTTTATTTCTTCTCTTTGGGATAATAATTGTGAATTCTGTTTGCAATAGCGCGTACTCAGTTCTACTGCAATCGTTTTTCATTTTTTCTTTCATTGTTAAAGAGTTTTTCGATATCCAGGTACCTAACCCACCTTTTCTCATTAAAAGATAGTCAACATTCGCGGATTTGACATTCGCGATGCATTTTGAGAACCTAAGTCTCGCGAATGTAGAGGGATTACTGTATATACCCCTTACTTCCACACATCAACTATACTAGCACACATACCGAGAGACCAGACTGAAGCGTAGACCTTGGCGGTGCCTCGCTGGTGGGAGATACGTGATTGGGGATATCCTGCGGGCCGACGTGTGGGTCGGCGCTGGATCTCACCATGACGGGAGTACGAAGCGGGCGAAGTCTGAGAGGCTGTGAGGCGCGGCCGTGTCTCGCCTTGCATACCGTCGCCGCTGGTGCGGCTCGGGGGGGGGCGCACATTGCAGGGTGCGTGGGGCAGTCCTTGAGGTGGGCGGGGCGCGAGACGGTGCCTGGGGCCCTCGCTGTGCCGCGTGCCCTCTGTGATAAGGTTATCGGCTGCAGAGCAAACGATGGGAAGATAAGTGGGCCGCGGAACCGGGCCGTGGCATGGCATGGCGCGGCGTGGCGGGGCTGGGCAGGGAGGAGCCGGGCGGAGCGGGGCGTGTCGGAGAGGAGCGGGGCGGAACGTGGCGTGTCGGAGGGGTGCGGGGCGGTGCGGGGCGGGGCGGTGCGGGGCGGTGCGGGGCGGTGCGGAGCGTGGCGGAGAGGAGAGGAGCGGGGCGGGGCGTGAAGGGGCGGGGTGCTACTCTGCAGTCGCGCGCTTCCGCCTCTGGCAGGTCTCCTTCGATCCCCCTTGCCAAGGTCGCTCTCTTTATCGTCGCACTATGCCGCCGGTCGCAGGTCGTAGATTTGAGGCTTATATGAGTCGTCGGTTATCTGAGATACAGGTTGTACCCAGTTATCTCGGATTTGCTGCATTCCCTTGGAACGTTTAGGACAATTCTGTGTGATGAAAAATCAGAAATATTTTGAACATTCCTTCAGTCTCCTGCAGTTCTAATATACTGTGTGGATGTGTGAATGTGAATTGGACGACCTTGAGAGCAGAACTCCGTGCCTCCCCGCCTCTGATGCGTGTTATTTTATTTAGTACTCGCAGGAAGAGTTTTGGCCGTACACATGTAGAATATGCCCATGAACATGTTTAAATGAACAGATACCGCGCATTACAAAATCCAAGTAGTTAGTAGAATCTTAACTATAAAAATATTCTGCAAAAAATTTTGACTTTTTTTGCACCTTCTAGTGTCTACAGACAACAGAGATCTTTAACTTGTAGCTTCTGGACACCATTGACAACCTGCGGATAACTTTACACGGAGGAGTGTGCGCTTAAAGGCATTTCGATTTTTCCGTTTCCTTCTGTGGGACGCAGTTGCAGCAATTCATCTAATCAACGCTTGCACAATGTAGTTGCAAATAATTTCGTGGAAAATTATTTGCGCAAACTAAACCTTATTTATTCGCAAATAATATCCTTATTTCGCAAAATACAAAATTCGAATTGAAGGCGTGATGGAATCGACATGCGGGAGGAGTTTGCTCGTTTCGTTCGCTGGAATTGATAATTAATTGGATCCAGGTCGCTGAGGAGTCACGCAGGAGCCAGTCCCCAAAGAGGCAAAATCAGAACCTAATGGCTCCACCTTATTCTTATTCTTATTCCTCTAAGTCACGAATAAAGATGTTAAGAGTCCGTTGATTATTTAGTCTGCTCCGGGTTGCAACCAACTTCCTGTAAGGGGCAGATCTAGATACTATCGGTGCATCTAGAATACTTTGCGCAAAATGTGGGCTGTTCCAAATAAAGACATTTCTTGCACTTCCCTAGTCTTTTGAATGACTGGGTTTAGACATGTTCTTACACAAATTTTACGGAACAAATCCCAGAGCTCCGATTACTAATGGAACGACCTTACGCCCCTCATTCGGCTGATCTCGATTTCCAAAATCTTGTATTTAAGACGTTTCTCTGCCTCCTTGGTTACGTTTTGTATTATTATTATTATTATTATTATTATTATTATTATTATTATTATTAAGCTATACTAGTATTTGTGAAAATTGCAAAACCACGGAGACATCATTTTACAATGAAATTTATTCCACAGATTAGGAATATAATATACAAATTATCAGAATTATAGAACTGTACCTGCATTTTCTCCTTGAGTATTTGGTACGGTGTGAAACCGCCACGCGTTGCTATCAGGGCCTCTAGACGTCGTGACATGGATTCATATAGCCTGGATATGCTGCTGAGGAACACACTGCCACGTGGTTTCTATGCGTGACCACAAATCATAGACAGTGGCAGCAGGAGGACCAGAACGGACAAGTTGCCGACAGTTTATATCCCAGGCATATTCGATGGGCGACATGTGAAGCGAACGTGCGGGCCAGGGAAGCAGTGATACCCCGCGATCTTCGCAGAAAGCTTGCACATTCCTCGCCACATGCGGTCGGGCATTGTCCTGCTGAAATATGGTATGCAGAGCTGCTTGCAGGAGGGGAAGTACCTCGGGCTCTAAAACCTCCCTGAGGTAGTGGTTGCTATTCAGATGGTCATCAATACATATGAGGACAGATAACACATTGTAGCCAATGTCGCCCCCAAACGATCACACTTGGCGTTTGTCCGCTATGGCGCGGAACAATGCTGGCTGGCAGATTGCGATCACCACGATAGTGTCGAACACGTACGCGGCCATCGCTTAAGCACAAATTGAAACGGGACTCGTCCGAAAACACTATATTTTGCCACTCAGCACACCAGTGAACACGTTTACGCGCCCATTGCTGTCTGAGGTGTTAGTAACTTGTGGTCAACGGAACCTAACGCAGTGGTATGCGTACCGCCGGGTTCAGTCTTCTGCAGAAGGCGTCGTATCATCGACGCAGATATCACTTCACCCGTTTCAGTGCTCCAAAGTCGAGCCAACACTGTGGGCGAAGCAATTCTGTCTGTTACGGCCGTGCGAACAAGACAATTTTTTTCTCAGCGTATTTCTGTGTTAATTTTCTCTGCTATTAAGCCATTATTACTTCGACAAATCGATCAGATTCAAAATATTTGAATAAATATTTCCCTTGCGATTCAAAAATTTCATTAGTTTCTGTTTTTCTGGCGGTAAGGTTTACAGGTGCGTAATTTAACTCTGACTGTGTAAGAGAACGCAAATGTTGTATTCTACAAAGTCGAAGTTATTAATTAGAAAAAAAACTGATATCGGTCTAGGGTAATTAAGATGAGCAAGGGGAGTGGCTACACTACTCTGCAAATCTCCAGCCACTCAACTTTCTGGGCTGTCTTTTGAGATCTAAGTTACTGGTTTGGTAGAATGCAATCAAGTGCCAAAGTGCGTATTTGTACGTCTCAAATTTACACGAGTCTTATCGTCACATAAACATCCTTTTGGTTAGCGTTAATTTTTTTTGCTGTGAGAAATTATAACATATAAATCGGGAAAGTCTGATTTCTGTGTTGTTTATTTTTTTAAATTTCTCTTGAATTCAGAGTAAGAGAAATGTTTCGTGATCTAGGTTGCTGTCCTGTTGGCTAGTCTTGATGGTACCGTAACATGTGGCCCTTGGTAAGCAGGACTTGCCGCGTATGGTCGGCGTGTGAGAAGCTCATCAGGGTATTGATAGAGCGAAATCGATACAGCCCCACAGCGCGCTCGTGAGCACGTACTATTGATTTCTAAATGTTGCGGGTTCGTAAAGGATTGTATCTAGTCAGGAAAGGACACATATGAGAGGTAAAAAAAGGCATTCAGAATCTTTATTTTTTTTTTAAATTATACCTAAAATATCAGTAAAGAGCTGAATGTAACCTTTGGGGAAGAGTTTTGTGTGGAAAAATGTTTTTGAAACACTATTGTATACTCGGCAAAAGAAAAAATTTTCTATGAAATTCAGTGTTCGCCACTGTGCAGCCAATCTTGGACATCGGTCGATGCAGGGGAGAGGTGCGTTGACCAATTTCTAGGGCTTGCAATGTTGGTATGTATGTGATTTGGTGCCAAATCGTAAGGGGAGGGGGCGGGGCCTCATATGAGGCGGAAATAACGTCATTTTCTCGCTGTCGACTAACAGATTTTACCTGAGCGTACTCCAAGACTGAAAAATATTTCTGAGCGGGTGTTGTCGGTATTGTAGTCAACAGAATTGGCATTAAAAAATTCGTCAGTGAATATTTAACAACAAATAATCTAACATTAAGCAATCTGTTTGCAATCTAATTTAAAATCTTCAACTCGGGCGTAATTTGCGGACCTTCCTTGGCCGTTCTAGTGCACATTGAGGAATTGTTTATAAAATTAATTGTTCGAAATTTGTGAATTTGCGGTTTTCGGCACTGAGACATAGGGGTGCCCTACCAGTTTTAGATTTACTAAAGCAGGAAATTGTTGATAAGTTGGTAAATGTTAGAAATTTGTCTTGTGTGAATGGCGAGATAATTTCGGTCGACGCTCTCGCCTTTTGTTCTAGAGATGTGTAACAATTTCCCACTTACTGAAACTCAATGAAAATTGTTGAATACTAACTCTAGCTTTTTAGGTTTCAAACTTTCGTTTTTATTCTAAACACGGCCAGTAAAACTCCCGTTTCAGTACGTTAATTCGTTTACGTTTTATTAGTATATAAGTTTAATGATACCCCAACGATCTATTTTTCGGCGAGTAAAATCATATCCTTTATTATTTATTTTTATCTCATCTATTTGACAGTACGACAAGCGTGGCGTATTATATCGACTAGCGAGAAAATTGATTACAAACATATTGTCATGCAAACTTCTTTACGTTTCAAACGTTGTTCTTCGAACAGTAGTAGTGCTATTGATAATTTCTGTTAATGGCGTGTTGAGCTATCGAATTGTAGCATATTCTGGAAGTTTCCAAGTGCCTAGCTTGCCCAGCGATAGGAAAATTAAACGAAGGTTCATTTGCCGATAACTTACAAAAAATTTGCCGATAAAACTAAACACTTCCCGTAAAATATATTGCGATTGGATGAATGTAGCTCAAGACTAATTCTTCAGGAGTCTCAGAAACGTAGACTACGTTCGTAGCGTAATGGTGTTTAGAAATACTTTTAAATTCTGCTTCTAAATATAATCCTCAAAATATAAAGAGAGTCGAAATTGCGATTTAACAAAATTCAGGTAGTAATTTCAAAAGTTCCACCCCTGAGACGAAAGTGCCCTTGTAGAACAGAGTAATGTTTATGCTAAAATTAAAATATTAAATTAATACATTTTTTATATTAAGATACCAAAAAATATATTTCAACTTGTAGATTTATAAAAAGTTTGAAAAACTAGTATTAAGTAAACTGTTATTCGTCAACAAGTAGTAGTCTACCCATTTGATATTCTCCTGTGATTCCGTTTCTGACTGAATCACATAAGGCCGAAGATGCTCGTGTTCCTCCAGAGGTTGAGGAACGTACAAAACTTTCACTTCTCCCGAACGTGTGAAAACAATAGTCTGTCTCATGGCTTAATTTAAAGGGTTTATATAAACTTGATTAACGGAAGGATCGCTCGCGTTATACAGGGTATTTCTTTGGCATTCGCCTCAAAGTGATTAGTGAAACGAGTTGCCGATCTCGGTAGTTGATTTACGAACTCGATACAGGATAAAATACTAGACGAGATAATTATTTAAGTATTACGTTGCAGATCGTTTAGAAAAGAAAATTGAACTGGTGTTGCATCAAGAACTTACTCTCTTGAATTATTTGTAACGTCTCCGCAATATTGTACTACTACATGTACTTACAGAAGTGTTTTCAACCTGCACGTTTTTTTTCCACGCAGAGACTAAAGTCGCCACGCCGAGATCATCCGTCCGCCAAGCGCTTTGGGACTCCACGGAGTCCTTGCACGTCCTCGCCGGGGGCTGCGTTTAAAATAGTAATTTGCCTCTCCTATTTAATCCAACACGAAATTTTCGAAAATTTAGAGACTTCAACGAAAATGTAACCTGCGTCGTTCTTTTCCGCGTCCTTTGTTCATGGAAAAAGTTTAAAGAAGAAATTTGGAATGATTTTGTAGAATCGTTTTTCATAAATTGCATTAATTTCAATCACAAATTACGCGAAAACAACTTTTTCAACAAAAAAGTACAGGTCGGGTTTTAAAGAGTTAACATACTAGGATAGATTTTGTTTGAAGCGAAAATCACTGGCTTCGTTTTTGTAGCTTTGAATTCCTACATATTAGGAATTTTCGAATATACGCTGAGATCGTCGGAAATGAGATTTTCACCGCATTTTTACAGTCTTTTGATTTATACGAAGAAAAAAATGAAAATATTCCAGCTTGTTTGAGAAAAAAACGTTTAAAAAAATATAAATTGTCTATATTTCACGCAAAATACCACCAGAGGATGAACAGACATTTTGACGTCAATCTGTTTTTCAGTATCAAGGACCCATAAAACGTGGATTCTCACTGCACGTGTTAGAGAAAGTTTTTTCATTATTAATAATATGCGACCATCATGTATCCAATTTTTTGTTGAAGGGCTCAGCAAGAAGGGGTTTTCTGACGAAAATTCTGTTTTCCGTTTTACTACCACTATGCTCTCTCTTCTTATTACGTAAGGGCGAAAAAATCAAGAGTGATCACTTAATTAATGTCAGAGTTGAAAATAAAGGATGACTCCAGTCAATTAAAAAAATATTAATATACATTTCGATCTCTATGCGTGAGAGCCTCTTCAGTGTTAAATTTTTTGAAAATACATAGTTTTTATAAAAGTGTTTTTAACAATTATTGTTTAGTCGAAATTGTTTCATATTCTCAAAATGCAATATTTATAATTAATTATAATTGTGTAGTTAAAGGAATACCAGTAAGTAATTAAGGGTAACACCTCACGTACAACTTTGTCAAAATGAAAATGAATATTGCAGGACGGAAAAATCAAATCTACAGTTCGTTTACCGATGCAAAAAGTTTTCTAAAACTCGGATCGAAATTGTCTAGCTTTTCAAATGTTGCTAATCTCGCTATTTTTATCAATTTTATTATTATTTTGTTTTATTTTTTTAAAAGTTTTTTCATCTTTCCACTATTTACAGGTAAAATATTGGGAAGAAATTCTGGAACTCAAGAAAATATGCGCCGATGATCTTCTCCATACGCCACACACAGATTTTACTTCTTTTTTTTTGTCTAAACAAATCAAATCAATCTAAAACCTGCCATCCAAATGACAATATGTATTAACCACAAGGTAAAGAAAGCCTTTCTTTGTTAATATGGACATCGCTGAAGGGAGAAAAACACATAGGTGGAGCACATATATTTTTAAAATTAACTATGTGCACCTTATATCCCAAGTCAGCAAGCATAATTGAATAGTCCAGAGGTACCCACTTGAAGTTAGTGACATTACGGCACGGACGGGTTTTTACTTTCTGGCACTTAGTTCGTAAGAAGATAAAATGTGCATGACGATAATAAAAATGTAGATGTAAATATATTACTTTTAAAAATTATCAACTACAGACATTAAAATATTCTGCGATACATTACAAAATATAACCAAGAAAGTACAGTAAAAAATTCCTTGAATTTAACAATGAAGGTATAGGGCCTCCCGGGGCCCTGAAAAGATGAGTACACCACGTCCCGTAAGGGTGCGTGCGTAGGCCGCCACGGGCAGGACGGGAGGATCCGCATCTCCTGCCGGTCGCAAAAAGTGCGATGGAAAGTTTTTCTGGGCATTCCGGCGTGCCGATGACGTCATCGGCACGGCCGAGACGGGCTTTCCAGCGTTTCAGTTGTGAGGTTATGTGAAGCGTGCGGAGCGGACAGGACAGCGTGTGGAGCGGATAGGAATGCGTCCAATTTCGTTATGATTGTCCAGAATTATCCTGAGTTGAACAACGTGATGTTTTATTTCATGTGTTTCGTTAGTAATGTAATTCGTTTTCGAATGTAATTTAGTTGGTGAGCAAAATTATCTGACTCAAGGTGTTAGACTTGCCAAATTTTAAATTACAGTTAAATTAAAGACGTGCAGTATTAGTGAAACATGGTATATATTTGTGCGATGTATGAATTATTAATATGATAGAAAGATAATTAATTGTTTAAAAATGAGTAAATTTTGCGTAATTTATCTGATAGTTATGAAATTCTAAAAAAATCTTTAAAAATACTTCAAATAATTTCTTTAAATTTTGTCCTCGTATGTATCAAGCAGCGTTGCCCGATTATTTTTCGTCAATATCATGATTTTTAATAAATTTTAGTAAAAAAGCGTGATTTGTTTGAAAAAAAAGCGGGACAAAATAAAAACAATAAGTAATATTTTAATTATATGTATCGAAACAGATACATTTATACAGATTTCAATCACAAACAACGTAGTCAGGATGTTATCAAATTTCAGCAGGTGATATTTTATAGGCAATTTTCGTAACCAGAAGACTTACCTGACGTAGCGACTTTTTTTCCAGCGTGAGAACTGGCGGTCTCCATGTAAGAGCTTGTTTAGAGTGCTTTACGGTATCATTTAGTCCACAATTGAGAAACTTTTTTTCTTAAACAGTCGACAACGTCCTTTATACTGATTTGAGTTTACGTCGCACAGCTAGTTATAATTACGTTCCTATTTAATGTTGTATTTTGTTAAGGCTTTTTTACCTAGTTTTTCTTAATGGGAGTCTCTTGCGCCGACAATTCCAAACTTTCCGAAGAACTATCTTCTTCTTGGGCATCTTTGAACAAAGCAAGTATAACTTATTTCCCAAGTGGGGTGTTTGCCAATCCAATATGCGAAACGATGATGGAACATTTTGTTAAAAAATGAACAGCGCGTTGTGATCTGCGATGGCGTAAACCCCACTGCCTCAACGATCCATGATGCAATCGACGATCTACTCGCCCGACGATCTGACTCGCCCGATAGCTTTATGCGACGACCGATTCACCTACTACTGTCACTGAGATTCCTTTCGTGTGCTTTTTTCTTGATTTCTTTTTGTTGTATTTTTTTTTGCATTGGGCAATTTAAATCGAAAGATTTTACAAAAGTGTTATTTTTGGCTGTACTGCGCGGGACATTCACTTTGTCCCAAAAAGCTGGAAGTATCAAAGGACGGTTCTACATATGGTACTAGTTCCATTTTCTGAACACTACGTTGAGAAAATTACATTTTTAAGCGTCGGCCCGAATCGAATCTCACGGCGTTTCTGTAGTGTAGTGTATGGATGACGACGGCCTGTAGATGGGTGATGGAGGCCTGTAGATGCAAAGTAATATTTTTAGCGTAGGAAAATGTACTACAGATATTTCAAAAACATTTTCAACAGAATACACATTTAATTCCGTCAAGGAGATACTAGAATCGAGAGTATTTCTATCGTTAATACAAGAATTTCCCATGTGCAGGACCTTTATGCGATTCCCTTTCTCAACAATTCTAGTCTGCAAGGTAAAATTTGAAATTTGGAAAATGCTAAGTTCGTTACGAGATAACCAATGTTTTGTATAACGAAGGACATCCATTTGATTGAAATCGTCTCTAGAGCTGCCTCGAAGAACTGTTTTATTTGAAAGGGAGGAAACATGGCGCAGAATGTTTATCTTTTGCAAGTACCTACATGAATGTTTTTCTGCCGCCTCTGACTGTAGTTACTATATATTTACTCCATATTTACCTCGAGCGTGTGGTCGAAGTTTGCAATGTGTTCCAGCAGAGACTGGTTGTGAGAAAATTGGCGCACAGGTGTAGATGAATTAGTAGTGGGAATGGAAGAAACGGGAGTAGGATCAGAGAAAGAGGTAAGGGGGCTCGAAATAGGGGTTGGGGGGTGAAGAACGTAAAGAAGGTGATAGGGATGGATTTTTGGCAGGGGACTGCATAGGACTGGAGTTGATGTTTTGTGGAGGACTGGAGTTGATGTTTTGTGCAAGCTTGTTACCGACTGCATTTTTTCCAGCAAGGTTCATTAGGAGACCATGCCGGGTGAAGGGTTTTGCATTTGTTTCTCTCAGTTGCAGTTTTAATTGTTAGTTTGCGTGCTTAATCTCTCTGCACAGTGTTGGTCTGTTTTACCATAAGGACAGATGGAGACTACAATGTTAGTATTTTGGGCTGCACACGTTTATTTACATGTTGTTCAGGTGTAAAGTCACCACCCAAATTAATGTCATTCTCTCATCCTAGGCTAATGACTGTCTTGATTGGTCAGTGTCTCCGTGTGTGTGTGTGTGTGTGTGTGTGTGTGTGTGTATGTCCAACTCAGCAGTCACGTCTGCAAACCTCCCGTTAGGTTTAAAAATGGATGAGACTGAATAGTTGTAGCGTAGCTTCCTACTTAGAATGAAGGAAAGATAGCGGCCATGGCTGTCAGCTAAAATAAGTAGGATTTTTAGGCTCAGTAGGAATTTCTTTGTTTTAAAGTGGGTTAAGATGTGAAGCTTTACGTGTTTTGGGTTTGACGCGCATCCTAGCCTGTTGGCGTTGGTTTGTGCATGACATGTCGATGAAAGAGAAGGATTGTGAGGATCAGGAAGGTGAGGAAAATCTGTTTCATAATCTAAAACACTAAATATGTTTTGAGTTGCTACTGGATGGCTGTTGCTACTCGAGTTGTTTCTGTGGCTTGTGTGCAATCATGGATGCACGGTTGGGAAGATTTGCAGTGTTGCTGAGTTGTACCCAACCGTTTTTGTAGAGAGAGACCTCTTCCAACCTTCGGATATGTTAATCTAAATTATTGTTTGTGTGCGATAGCTTTTAGAAGGACAGCTTTGAGGGTATAGAAAGTAAAAAGAATAGAAAGGTCAGATCCTTGTAAGGTTCAAATCAACTGAATCGTAACTCGTCAGAGAAATACCATAAATCTTTCAGTAATTAAAGGAGCACAGTAATAAAATATCGAAAATAATCTGAACTGTTGATAGGTTTGGACATTATGACAAACTCGTAAATCTGAAGTTTGTTAAGGTTTCCGTAACGGTTTAAAATTCGTAATCTGTTGGTTTGTCTTGGTTGTAGCAAAAAAGTCGAAATTATATTTCCAGCTAACCCGCAACCAGTCATAGATATACAGAGTGTCCGGGCAGGAAACTTCGAAACTTCGAAAATAAACTCATTTTGTCTAATAGAGTACATTGATATTCCGAATGGGTGAGCCGCTATAGGCACTCAAATGTTGGTTGAAAATATGCTTCTTGGGCAAAAATTTGCATTGCAGAAGCATAGAAACACTGCAGAAATATGTAAATTGCTTATTCTTAGCAAAGAAAATTAATGTATTTGACCACAAAGACTAATTAACCCAGAAATAAAAAGGCACTCAATTTACACAATTTGACTGTTTTTTTTTCTTTCTTTATTCTTGGTTAATTTTTCTTTCTGAACAAATATATTAATTTCTTTTGTAAATAATAAACAATTTAAACATTTATGGAGGGTTTCAATGCTTCTACAATGCACATTTTTGCCTAGAAAGCATATTTTGAAACCAATTTTGAGTGTTTATTGCGGCTCATCCATTGGGAATAGCCTTGTAGTTTATTAGACAAAATATGCTTAAAATTGTCTTAAGAACTTATTTTCGAAGTTTTGACGTTTCCTCCCCGGACACCCTGTATAGATATGAGCTTTATTCTGTAATTGGGCAGATGTTGCCCTGTGGCAGAAGAAAGGTCATGGTGGCGGATGAAAAGACTTCGACACACTAATACAGTCCAGTCGCTAAAAACAGTGAAGAAGTCGCAAAATTTCGAGAGCACGACCAGATGCGAGAGCTTAGGCTTCCGCGGCCGGAATCTGTACTTACATGGCTATCCGGGAGACGCCGCGTCCATGGCACCTGTGCCTCGGACGCGGCGTCTCCCGGATAGCCCTGCAAGTAACAACCGGATGCGTTCGTCTCGTAAGATCGCGTCCACCAGTCCCAGTCCACCGCAAAATGAGCAGTGTGTGGCGGGCAGAATGTCCCGCAAAGTGACCCGTGGCGCAGCCCACGCCCCCACAAGCACCTGCGACGCCGCGTGGCTGCCTCGCCGCTACCCGGACACCGTGACACCGTGACGCCGCGCGCCTCGGAGCAAACACGGAAAGCGCACAGTCCACTTCCCCGACGCGGTCCCGCTACCCCGCGCCCGAGCTCATAGAGCAGGGGGAGGCGGTCCGCCCCGGGTGGCACCATTTTAAAGGGGACACCAAGTAGAAGATTTAATAGTTGGAATTATCTAATTTTAAGGATTTATGTATATATTATATATTTTGATGAAACTGTAGATACGTTTGCCGATCTCGAATGTTTTTATAAAAACATGAGTTTGTTATATTTCGTTTTAGATTATTTATTTAAAATTTATTTTTCAATTATTCTGAATTACATGTAGTTTTAATATATTATAAATAAATGCCGCGTGCAAATATACTTGTATTTTTATTAAAAAGAATATAAACTGTTCAGGAATAGATATTTTTATATTTAATTTACGCGGGGGGGGGGTGATACCGTAAGCTTTGCCCCGGGTGACACCAACTGAGCCTACGCCACTGCATAGAATCCTCATAGAACGGAAGGAGAAGCAAAAAATGAAGAAGAAAAAATAATTACAATATTTATTTCAGGCGTTTTTTCGTATTAGTTTTGATGTATTTAGTCAAAGAACAGTAAAAACTCTTTGTGAGAAGTATCATCTGCCCCAAATTTTCTTAAGCTCTAGAATCGCTTCCCAACATTTTATCTAAAATAAATGAATGATGAAAAAATGTTTCAAGAATTGCGAGGTTAGCAAACGTTTTAAAACTAGACCTTTTCGCCTCCGCGTTGTAGAAAACTTATTTCCATCGGTAAACGAATCATAGCTTTGTTCTTTTATAGTGCTGAGAAACCCCACAACCCATACCGCCGGGTCTGCTCCTATCACAAAAAAAGTAGTGTTCAAAAAAACGTACGCGCAATGAAGCTACATTTTATTATTCAATCAGACCATTATAAAGAATTCGTAATTGTATTTCTTGTTACTATAGAACCTTTAAGTTATTTTTTGGCTTTCCGAGGTTCTTGTAGTTAATTTGTGAAGTGAAAGACCATTCGAATACTAAAATAATTATTTTGATAAATACATTATAAATTGATTATTTTGTCTCGTGTTGGTATCAATCTTCTTATTACATACGTAACGACACTTGCCACTTTAGTCCGCAAAGCGTCTCTCGCTAGTATTGCCAGATTTAAATATAGTGAGTTGTGACAGATCATCACCGGGACCCGGTCATTCAAACAGAAGCCTGGTTACGATTTTAATTTTTGGTGTCGAAACTCCCGATGAGATAACCCCGTCATACCTGATCTGTCAAATCTAAAAAAGGACAGTTTTTTAAATAATACGTTTATATAATCTTGTATAGCAGAGCTGTAAAGAGTGATTCTTGATTCCCTTCCTATTCAGCACCCAGTGGACTAAACTAGTAAGGTACCCAGTTTTAAACTAGTAAGGTACCAAAAAATCCCGCTTTTTAAGACTAAAAGTGAATGTCCCCCGCGGTACAGCCAAAAATCACGCTTTTGTAATATCTTTCAATTTGAATTGCCGAATGCAAAAAATACAGAAAAAAGAAAAGAAAACTCGAAAGAAATCTCAGCGACTATAGTGGGGGAGTCGGTCGTCATATGATGCAATGGGTGAGACGGATCGTCTGGTGAGTAGGTCGTCGCATTGCCCCATGGGTCGGAGCTAGCGGTGTGCACGCAATCGTAGATCGCAACGCGCTGTTCATTTTTTAACGAAATGCTGTGGGCTTGCTTCTCATATTGGATATGTCAAACACCCTATTTGGAAACACCCTATTTTGTACTGCTATTCCTTCACGCTTTGTTTGAAGATATGTAAAGAAAATTATAGCTCTTCGAACAGTTTGGATTTGTTGGCGCAAGACACGTCCGTGCAGAAAATTAAACGAGGAAAACGTTTGGTTAACAAATTACAACGTTATTTTTACTGCCTGTGCGAGGTAAAGGCAAACGAGTATAAAGCATGTCGACTGTGTAACAAAGATGGGAGCATTTCACATGGTGGACTAAATGATATCATAAAGCACTCGAAAACAAGTTCTCGCATGAAGATCGCGAGCTCTCACGTTGCAAAAAAATTAAGACTTATTTCACAAAGCCAGGCACGTCTTCATCTGATTACGAAAATACCTATAAAATATGAGGTGCTGAAATTTGATAACCTACTGATTAGGTTGTTTGTGATTGAAATCTGTATAAAGTATCTGCTTTGATACAATTAAAATATTACTTATTGTTTTTAGAGCAGTTAATCTTGCTTCGAGCATGTAGTGTTGTGTGAACATAGTGATGTTAAAACGTTTCTTATGAATATCAATTGGAAGTATTGAATGTACTTTCTTATTCATCATTATGTTATCAACTGAAAACATCAAAAGGTGGAAGTTCGATTAATTTATGCAAATTGTTTTTCATACATTTTGTTACATACCTTAAGGTAAAATTGATAGGAGGTTTTGCTCTTATAGACCAAAATAGTATCCATATGTACATGTGTAAAAAAAATCTTGATAAAATATATCTTTCTATGGATACGCAGTATTTTCTGTCGTAACTTTTCTACAGCGCATCCTTCTGTGCGAAGTAATCGCACGGGTTCAGCTAGTCAATTTCGAATTCTCGCATCCAGTTACAGGACATTCAACAGAGGAATACTAAACTTTATGACAGTATGATAAATTATGCTTTGTTTTTTGTCAAGATCTATTGCTTTTCATTTAAACGTATTATTTACTTGATGCCCGTAGGGAGGTGAAGTTACTTTTAGTTTCTCCTGTGGATAAACAGGTATTTTCGCATCTTAGATAATGAGTTACAGAGTACATTACGTGTAACACCCCCCTCCTCCTCCGAAGTGTACAGTCTCCAAAGAGTTGAGCCTGGGGTTTTGGTTGCACGCTGATTTTCTCTCCGTCGCGTCGCCCGGCGAAAGCGCCTGCATCACGTGGTCTGCTTTACTCCCCTCGTAGCTCCCACGCCCCCCCCCCGTTCGCCTTCATGCCACTGCTTCACCCCCCCCCCACTCGCGCCCCCGGCGAGGGCGAAAGATGCGCAGACGTTTCCCACAGCCTCTTCTTTACGATTCTTGAATGCTTCGATTTTGCGGTGGAACACGCTTTGGAGACATGCCCTTTCGCCTGCTTCCTTTCGGCGTTACAAAGAAATTCTCTCGAATGTGGGAACCGTGGGAGAACGGAAAAAGTGTTGGAGAATATCAATGGGAGTCCCCCCACGTCACAGGCCTCGTCACGTGGTACGTAAACCCTGGGGATGCGGCTGAAGCAGAATAGCAACTGTTGGCTTATCCCACAGATTCTCCGTCTTTTTCTTGCGATTGGAAGGATCATTCAAGGCAACCAGGAAAGCTTATAGTGCGATTTTAATAACTCTGCCCCTCAATCCCCTGTAGCCACGATGGAATATCACATGGCACATCGCGTCTTTCTCGCACGTGCCACTAATGTCGCATGATCGCAAATGCTGCTTGATACGGTCGCGATAATGCGATATCTAGCGGCACGATGAGAAAGACGCGAAATACCGTGGCATATTCCTTCGTGGAGGACAGGCTTTGGGAGGCAAAATTATAAAAATCGCACTGTAAGGTGGCAGGTTACGGTAATCTTCGACCCTTCCTCCCCCTCACGCACGCACACGCACGCACATACGCACATACGCACATACGCACACACGCACACGTACACACACGCGCGTACACGCGCGCACACACACATAGGCACGCACGCGCACACACGCACACACATACACACACATTGATATACGCACGCGACGCACCTGCACATCACAAATAAACACACCCTCTCTCTTTCGCATGCGCGCTCTACACTCCCATCCATGTCGGGAGACTGGAACTTGCACCGGCTGGGGCGGTCCTGTAGGGAGGTGCTTGCGCGAGGTTCGCTCCGGCATCACGGCAGTTAAGCCAAAATCCTCCAGATGGCAGTCCCGTGTGACAAGTTTTCGCTCGCCTCGACATCACAAGTGCAAGTCGCTCGGCCGAGAAAGCCTGGCGCCTCGCCTCCGCCAGTTGACTGGCTCTCGAGTACGGAACACAAAGTTAAAGGTACCCTGAAATGGAACAGTCTTAATCAGGGCTGTCTAACTTAGATGGGCTTTTGGGCCAATTATTAAATTCTAGTTAAGCCGCGGGCCGCACCGTTATTTAAGATGGTTTTTACCGTAACTACTGAGATTATACTGAAACATACATTAGACACGACTTTTATTCAACATACTGTGTTACTACATTAGTGTACGTACAATGAGAAAATTAATATATTACCGTAAAATAAGATGAATTATGCAGTTGTATTGTTTGGTATAATAAAATTTTTCAAAGCAGTCGCGGGCCTCACAAAAAGATTCGGCGGGCCGCCAGTTGGAAAGCCCTGGTCCACAAAGAATAGTGGAAATTATGTGAAAGTTAGGAAAGATATAGTTCATCTTATTGGCAATATTCTGAGTTCGTAGGTGATTTGTTATTCTGACGAGAGACCTCAGTCGCAATCAAACATGAAGCTACACTTAGAGTGGATCCTTGTGGAACTCCATTCTCAAGCTTGATTATTTCAGATAACTGGTTGTTAGCACGTACTTGTGTAAATCTATCACAGGTATAATTCATGATCAAACTCAGAATGTTACCATTAATTTCGATCTCTTGAAATAGCCATATTACTCGGGATATCCAGATCATATCGTACGTCCTTAGGACACCGAGGTTGACGGCAATGGCATATTGTCTGTTGTGGATGGCTTCAGTGATGTAACTGTCCACGCTAACAAGTTGTAAGTAGAATGACCAGGTCCAAAGCCAAATTGATTATCATCATTCATATTATAGTGATTTAAAAGAAAACGTCTTAAACGTCTATCAATAATCTTTTGAAGTATCTTACGTAGGTTAGAGATTAAGGAGATCCGGCGATAGTTAATCGGGTTGGAACTTGCTTTGCCTGGTTTAGGGATGGGTTGCTTTTTTCCATTTATTGGGGAAAATCTTATATTTAAACAAAATTAAAAATATTTAGGTCTTGTCTTTTACAGGAAGATTCCGTATGGGGATGTTGAAGATCCCATCTGGCCCAGATGTCGAGTATTTTGTCATATTGGTAACTTCGTTTACTTCCTGCATTGTGATTGGAACATTGAATAGGTCAGAACGTTCCGGTGGGGTTTGGAAGCAGTTGTTGTAGGAGATCTCGTACGGTCTTCATTTCCAACCTACAAGAAACTTTTATCATTATTCTCTGAACTAGAATTGGATTGAAAGGTTTTAGCGAGCATGTTGCAGGATCATCTATAATCTTGTTGTGGGACTGTAAAAAAGAAATTTTAGTTCCTTTTTTGCCATGGATGGTCTTAATTTTCTTCCACGATTTGGACATATTGTTTATGTTGATTGATAATACATAAGTAGTCATAGATTTCTTTTTAAATTCTCTGATAATCCTTCTGGCATGGAACATTCTTTTCTTGTAAGAAAGAAGAATATTGATTCGGAAAGAAGTCTATAGAGAACTTCTGACGATTACGTAACATTTGGTTTGTAGTGTATATTAATTCAAAATTTATGTTGTATATTAATACGAGTTGACTGATGGTATTGTTTTAGAAGTGCAATAAAATATATATTTGCAATGTTCACTATAATAGAATCTTTTAGTGTTTATTTATATGTATGTAGACCGAGAACAGTAACTTCAATTCGCTATAACCGAGACTTCATTATATTCAGAATGGCCTGCTTTCTAGGGTTATTATAGTGTATTAGTAGCCTGCAGAAGCAAAACTGCTTCTGATAAAATCATGCAGAGAGGTTTTACCAACAGCATGCACACTGCTTAAAAACAAGTAAAATATCCTCTTTTAATATAGCATCAACAACAAAAATACCAACAAAGTTACTGTTGCATAATGCAAAACGTTAATAGTGTTACCACATTAATGTTACCATAATGCAAAACGTAAATAGAAAATAGGTAATGTCGGGGCTCTTCCTTGGAGCCTTGCTGGCACATGACGCCTGCGCTGTCGCTAGCGGTGATACACGCATCGTCGCCTGTATTATTTCAGTTGTGTACCCTCCCTTTGCGTCTCTCACACGCAACCAACCTTTATAAATTAGGTCTCTAAAGAAAGAATTTCACGTGGACTTAAAAAATGTGAAGGATTTGTTTAAAAAACGCATTTAAATATTCACGGAAAATGCAACCCGCAATGCACGTCAGGATTTCTTAATCTATACCGTTAAATAACTCCTAAACGAAGCGTTCTAGGATCTTAAAAACTAAAATTTTGAGGCTGAGACCTTAAAGAAACGTTCCTTTCATCGTAATCTACAGGATGATGATTATCTTCTTGACCATTCTATTACATTTTTTGCTGGTTCGACGCTTCTCAATTCTACCCCACCTGTTCAGAGCCTGTAAAATCTGGAACTATATGTGAAATTCCTAATTACTTGATATTCTATGCGATTTAATGACACGTGTGTACCTCTTTACTCGATAATAGTTAAATAAGAATAGTTTGGATTGATAATGGTATATTAAATTGTTATCAATTACAAGGTGACGTATGGAACAAGTGACGGAGGATAAGAGGGTCTTGAAGAAAAGTGTATATTACAGGCTTAATACGGAAATTGAAAAATAAGGAAGGGGGTGTGGTATCGCACGGATACGCTAGTTCCGAGAATTCAGGACGTATGTGTGCAGTGAGAATAGGCAGAATGACTCAATTAGGTATTTCCGTTTTCAGTCGGTTTAATTTTTTCCTCAACGTTCCTGACCATCTCACGAAACCATAGGTAACTCCCAGGTGGCCGGACGCTCCATATTCTCCAATTTTCTGCACGCATTGGAAATTAGCAATATTTTATTGTGGGGTATCAAAAATTGTTTGATCAGCTGTTTTATCCGGAATATCTTTTTTACTGAAGAGACCTTGAACCTTAGCTTTCCTCACAGCGTTCTCAACGCCTTACCACCCAACCTCTCCGTTCTCGCTACCGCCTTCGCCACAGCCTTTGCCACAGCCCCATGCCACCACTACCAGACAGACAGAAGTTTTGCAGCCAATCGATGTTGCTGTACCAAGGGCCCGCAAAACGGATTCTGACTACACAACGTGTTAGAGCAAGTAATTTTCTCCTTTTAGGAACAAGATTTATCCACTTTTTAGACTTTTATGAACTTTGAATAAAGAGCGGGATCTGATCTATTCTAGGAGCTGTAAATTTATTACAACCATAATTCATATAAGAGCTCCAGGTATATCTATAGATTAAACTCCACTATTTATATCAGCGGTCGGAACTACAGCACTTTTACTATTATCATTATCATTTCTAGCTGGTGCTTTTACAATCCTATTAACAGACCGACAATTATAATTTTTCTGTAGACAATTCTCCGATTTCTGGCTCGCTATTACTATACTGTCTATTATTGCACAGTAGTTCGTTTCCGTCGGGAACCCCTGCCTAAGATTATAGACATGAATTGTTGCGTGGAAGGTGGATTCCTTGAAACGTTGCTTCGCGGGGCGGGGGTGTGGGCGGGAGTGTGAGCGGGAGCGGTCTATTCGCATGCGGCGAGTGCACCGTGAGCGGGGGGCGGAGGGTGGGGGTGGGGGGCGGGCGTGCATGCTGATGGCCACTTCTCCTCTCCATCCGCCCGGCCTGCCGGCCGGCCTTGCTCGAGCCTGGGCCACGCTAGCGACGAAGGAAATGGGTTGGAAGCGGGTATTTTTTCACAGGATGGCTGCGAATCCGGAATCCTTGAATAACGGGAATGTGAAAAAAAGTGAGAAACCGGGATTTGATTTGAAAACCGGGATTTTCTTCGTTACATTCAGATGGCCAAATTTTATCACAGATTTATAAGTCATAATATTCAGCATAGTCCATAATTCAAGTAGGTACATGATAATGGCGAGTGTTAAATTTGAAGTAGGCCTACGTGAGAAAATTGCTTATGTATGCTTTAGAACTGGAAAGTCTTTGCCTTCCGACGACTCTCCGGGCACACTACTTCAACGCTGCCGTGACTGCGATTTTTCTAACTTTACCCCTCAAGGCCCATCTTCGCGATGGAATATATCACGGTATTTTGCATCTTTCTCAGTCGTGCCGCTAGATTTCGAATGATCGCGACCCTATCAAGCAGTGCTTGCGATCATGCGACTTCTACCGGTAAGACTGAGAAAGACGCGAAATGCCGTGTGATATTCCGTCGCGGCCATAGGGGCTTGAGGGGCAGAGTTAGAAAAATCACACTATAATATGGGTAGCAGGTAGCACCAAAAGCCACCTGTATGGTTGGCTAATGGTAGCACGTGCTCGGAGGTGATATTCGCGGAACAACTGTTTCTCTGAGGACCGAATCATTGAGTTTCGGCTTCGGTGTCATCTCTTCTTCGACATCGTTCGTGTCAGTTTGCTGTTTTGCAGATCAAACGCTCGAGAAATTATCCCGCCTGTGGTACTCAGAGGGAACTTCACATTAATTCTTATAAGCTCGCAGGCAATACGGTCTTCGCTTATTACTCGGAAGATAGAATGATTTTTGCTTTTACTCTGAAGAATAAGCGACAGTGTCGGAATTGGGAGGGAGAAAGAAGAAAATGCACAGTGGAGTCAAATGCATCTCGACACGGTCGCGCGGCATGACATAGGCTCTTTCTCTGTCGCCATCTGGTAGCTAATGACACAGCCATTCAAAGCCATTCAGTCTGCGGTGAGTTCCAGTGTTGAGTAACATGCAGAGACTCCGAGAATCTCCAAACCGTGTTTAGTTGAGGAGTTGCTGGCAAATACACGTGTGTAATTAACTTTTTATTTGTGTACATATTTTATTCATAAGTGATTTCGAACATACGTATTGACCTTTGATCGACCAAGCGAACTGACGTTTTTGGAAAGCCGATGTAGAGAATCAAAACCTGCGTTGATTTAAGTGCCGAGATAGACTTTCATCGAAAATTTATTAGTAAACGAATGTTACATAGAAAAAAATACTAAGTATTCTTCAAAGCTGGTTTTTGTACGAAATTCTTCACTTCAGTTCTCGCTTGCGAGAGAAAATGAGCACGAGTAACATAGTATGGTTAAGTAACGAACAGAAAAAGACTGTGTTGTAACGTTGGCTACAGAACCTGGAATATTTATATCCTCAAACGTAAAAAGCGGCGAAAATTCTTGAATTCCAAAACTCCAGATCGTTGGTTCACCCTGATTGTACTGTGGTCGCTGGGCAGCACTTGAGATCGCTATTCGGAACAATGGCCTCCATGATGTGGGATGGGGCGGTCCACCTTTGGGTCGTCAGAGGGAGAAAGGGTTTAATTTTCTCTTCACTGCGTTTCCAGCCTGCCACCAAGGTCACTGTCTGCAACCAGTGGAGGACAACATAATCATTACACCACATCCACACAACCCCATATGATTAATTGTACAATGGGCATTGAAATAATGAAATTTATTTTTAACTCTGTGTAACAACTAATTATGGAGCACATCGTGGAGTTGTTAAAATTTTACTCTATTACAACTCCTGAAAAGGAAACCTGCCCACATTTTCACTCGCTCCGGATTTTCCGTACATTGAAAAATTGTATTGTTCAGAAACACGATTCCTTAAATCAATACATTTGCCGTAAATTGCTTTAAGTACTTAAAAAACCTTTCTCACCTCATTTCAATGTACACTTTTACCAGGAACCACTATTAAATATAGACAGGCTTCCGTATCGTGTCCTGTGCTCAGGGACGGTCCACAGCTACGAGAGCCCTGCTACTTGGGTCGTCGGTGGCAGAGGCAGAAGCTACCTCGTGTTCAATGTGTCTACCATCCACGCGTTCTTCGGAGAAGCAGGACGCGATCCACACGTCTTTCGCATTCCTCTGGCGAAAACGCTTCCGTTCAATGGGCATAACAGAGCCGAAAAAGTGAGCGTTAGCCGTCGGGGACGTGTGGTAAGAACGACGCACTCGATTCGCGCACGGGCGTTCGGCTTCTTCCGTGAACGACTGCGCCGGAGAGCAGCGGCCGCACAGGAGTGCTAGTGCTTTTGCCCCTATGGTGCGCAATGGGTGCGGAGCGTCGTGAGGTCTCCCCTGCCAAGGCCACCCGTCGCCCCGCGGCGCCGCCGCCGCCGCCGCCTCCGCTTTCGCCGCCCCCGCCCCGCCCCGCCCGCGCCCGGCGCGCACGTCCCATTCGGCAATGAATGACGAAAGGCGTAAGCGGTGAAGCAACGCGCGAGCTTTCTCCGCCCAGCAGCTCCCCTTCCCCTCTCCCTTCCCCTCCCCTCCCCTTCCACCTCACGCCGCGCCGCCGCGAGGCGAGCGCTAGGAGCGGGCGGGCCGCAGGCGCGACTGGGCGGCGGAGCGGAGAAAGAATGAGCAGAGTCTCGAGAGCAGTGTCGACGCTTCGTCCTCCCGCTTGCAGAAGAGCTTTGACGCTCGCCCCGGCACGGCGCGCAGCCGCCCCTCCCCGCCCCGATCCGATCCGATCCGATCCGATCCGATCCGATCCGACCCGACCCGATCCGATCCGATCCGATCCGATCCGACGCGTCGACTACCGGACGGCCACCGGCAGTGGGCGAGACAAAGCGTCTTTAAACGTCGCGCCGCGCACCAGTTTGCAAGAGACGAGAATGCAGATACTCAATCAAACCAGCATTTCTTACCGTTGATTGCTAGTGTACTGCATTGCTTCATGAACCAGTGATACAACAGTACATACTTTCTCGCATTATATCTAAAATGTGCAATGTAGGAAGACTACGAAAATATATTGAAGTTTTGAGACATTTACTGCACATACCTCCATTTTAAGATGTGTACTGCTGATATGTTAATTTTTTGAAATTTTTGAACATGCAAAGAAATCCCTATTGAACAAAAAGTGTCAACAAAATGTGCTTAAGCGTCCTTTGCTCTACCCTAGGAAAAAATTAATAAAGACATTTGGAGCCTTTTTAATATATGGCTAGATACAGGGAGAGGTAGCTCAGGACATCAACGGATGTCACTGCAGTGCCTACGGAGGTCCTACGTTAGTTACGATGGCGGCAGGATTTTCGACATAGTTTGTCAGCTGCTGTCTGGAGGAGAATTCTAGCGGCCAGCTACTCTAGTCGGTAGGTTTCCGTGGTTTCTCCGATCAATACCAGGCGAATGTCGGAGCAGTACCTAACAAAAGCACGATGGACCGCGCACGATATTTCCTTCCTCTTCTTTGTCCTTTCCTCACCTCTTACACGCACATTAACATGCATTACATTACCACACATGCCAGGAGACCGGTCGGGGGCTTAGAACTTAGTAGCCGTTGATGGGAGATAACCTGGTTGTGGGGAAACCCCCGCTAGTAAACGGTAGGTCGGCGCCGGATCTCACCATCTAGCAGAAGAGATCTCTCCCGATGGAGAAAATATGAACTACATTTACGGGACTAATGACCTCTGTAGTTGACGAGTGCAGAATCATTAACAATCAATTATCAATCGAAATAGTTTCCTGAAAATGGTACCAGCAACAGTTTTTAATACTTTCTAAGAGAAAAATTAAGAAAATCGTTGTAGCCGTTCATTAGAAAAAGGTTATTTAAATATTGGCTGATTAGAAGAAAATGGTGTGAAAAATTTAGGCGCTAGCGTTGTGCCCTCACGCTGACGAATGGACAGGAAGTATGTGTAAGTAAATAATGAGGATAGGGCAAGGAAGAGGAAGAAAAGATCGCGCACGTCCCGTGTCCCCGTGTGTAGTTTAGCAAATGCTAAACTACTGCACCGGCATTAGACTGATGTTGAGCGGTGAAACCGCAGAAACTACTGATCAAAGCAGCCTTCCACTAGAATTCGCCTCTAATCAGCTGCTGAATTCGACCTAGCACTGTAGCTATTAGGGAGTTTTAGCGCCACGCGTAAGGTAGCAGCGTTATGCACTAATAGTCACGTGACGGATCTTGAAGTGACGTGACGGACCTTAGGCCTAAGGTACGAAGTTATACCTTCATAAATAGTGCACGCCTGTAGGAATCTCTAAGGTCACCTTGGGGGCGGCAAAATGGGCGCCTAAGAACGGGAAAGTTTGAATTTTTTCCAACTTTGATGAAATGATTCCCGTATGTGAGGCAGCTACAATTATTCCTTACCAAATTCACAACACTGGCAAGAATTAATGGGAAACGTTGGAGAGGTGACAGGAAAGAAATTCACGAAAAAGCAGTTGAAATCATATCTTCGAGTTACGTTATATTTTATGCTCATAACGAACGCTGTTTTAAGATTCTTCCTACATTCTCAGGAAAAGCTGATTCAAAATTGCAGACCGCTTACTCATCGCGGAGGGCCACAAAATCTAAAACTCCATGCACAATGTAGGTTTGTTACACTCTTGTTTCGTATCGTGGTTGAAATTTCTCACCACTACCCTACATTCTTTGATACATTATGCAACTTCTTTGTTCAACGCTTGAAATGCTTCTTGGGTGATAATGCATAGCGCAATGACGCTATTTGCTAAAACTCTTCTGAACCGTGTTCATTACGACCGTATAAAGTCGTCAGTCACGTGGTCAATAGTGTTTACAGATGTCTCCTTACGCCTGGCTCTAAAACTCTCTATTGTCGAGAGTCTTACCACAGACGGGACTGTATCCCTAGGACCTCCCGGCCAGAGGCCCTGTGCTGACTTCAGTTGACCTCTCACCAAAGCCGGTTTGCACCGCTGATTTCATTATCAAACCAACAAGATATATCACGTATCAGTGATGACATCATTTTACATCCGGGTAACTCCACGTGAAATCGACCAAAACAGCTGACTCCTTCCGATTTGTCTAAAATTTCAGTGATCTCTTTAAGTGTGATGTATAAAAGTCCAGAAGCATCAAAATTTAGTTTATATATAGTGTCTTTTGATCTTGTTTTTATGTATACCTAAAATTAGCAAAATTTGTGACAATTTGGACAAGCTTTAGAAAAATTAAAATCTCATTAACATTTATTCTAATATCAAAAATGTTTCTCCTAATAATACCAGTTTCAACGAAAAACGTTTTTTGTATTGAAGCAGAAAACACGCTCGCGAGTAACTGGCTCCAAGGGTGTAAGCGAATAAGAGGGTGAAAACGTGTCCCCCCCAAACCAAATCGATAATCGCGATACCATATGAAAGAGAATGCAAAATGTAGACTACTTCCAAAGAATCAGCCTCCTAGGGCAATCTGTTGCAGAGATACTGTAAGAAACGTGATTTTCATGTTCTATTTTTTTTCTCGGCTGCTATTGCATGGTTCTGGCTGAAAATATTGGAGAGATGGAGAAAAGTAGTTGAATTTGAAGATATTTTTGACAACTAACTTTGGTGCCAAATTTAAATAGAAAAATAAATTATTTTGCTTAGGGTACCAATAGGGAGTTTGTTATATCGTCGCCGAAGTTCGTAGGGATTAGAGGCGTGAAAATCGCTATGAGAGTCATTCCACGTCAAATAGCACGTTAGCATAAAAAATAACTAATTTCTAGCGACTTCTAACATTTCTTATGCGTTTTTGGGTTGAAAATGGGTAACTTGTATTTTTTATTTCAACACCCACCCTTCCCAGAAATATTACCAATTACTTTTTCCCGAAGAACCATGCACGCGATAATATTTAAATGTTTTTGCGCAAATCCTATTTCCTTCAGAAAAAATAAAATTACGCTTAATTTAACTAAAAAGATGTAATTTCATGTGATGTAAATATAATTTTTGTATATTATTTAAATTTTTAAAATACATTTTAATTTTTAAAATGCAAATTTTTTACATTAGGTTAACACTTAACTTAATTGTAAAAGATACTCGTGTATTTCTTCTCTAATTTTGTACCAAATTTCAAAGTGAGACACACACAAACAATAGTTAAAAAATATTGTTCACTGGTGCACATAGGCAGCCCGCTGTCTGCCGGACTCGGCTCCAACTACGGGACGTGTAATGACATGACACATCGTGACGTCCTAACATAAAGCAACCGTGAGACTTACCCCATGTTATGAATCGCAGAAACAGACATAAGGTCTCAAATGGAAGTTTTCTGACGAAATGTGACTCTTAAGTTCATTTATAAACAACTGACGCTGCTAGGGTCTGCCTGAAACAGAGCAGCCTTCTTTCTCAGATATACCGAGTCAGTTGTCTAAACTGAGGAAGTCGCGAAATATGTGTTGTTCTGGACCAAAGATACATGTTCTGTAACCAAAGATAGTCTTACAATAATATCAATATTATTGTTTGCATTTTCTTAAAATGAAAATCCATTATTGCAGAAGTGTACGTTGAGGTTGTTGCATCCAGTATTCTTGAGAAGTTGAAAATTGAGTGTATGCCGTCAAGAAAAGTTATATTATTGGACAAACTAGTTTCAAAATTCCTTCCCGGGACGTCAAATGAAGTTTGTTTCAAGAAAGTGAGAATCGACCATACTTGTTAATGCCGCAAATATGTTGGGCAGCGACATTCATGGAAAAAAGGGCCCTGCTGGTTTTGCTCACCCTAACGTATAAATACGTATCCACCAGATAGGGAAATAAAGAAACTGACATAGTAAATTCGTCCTCTGTTTCTTCTGCTGTCTTCGCTCATAGTTTGCAGTCTTCTACTCTCTTCGAGACCAAAATAAAATTTGACGCTGGGAAGTTTTGGTGATTTTTTTTTTTTTTCGCTAGTGATTTTTTTGAAAATTATTCTTTTCTACTTTAAGATTAAATTCAAATAAAATTATTAGATAGATAAATTAAAATACATTTATTAGAAATTCAAATAAAATAGATTATAATCAAATAAAAATAAAATAGGTCCAAATGATTTTTTTAATTAATGAATTCAATACATACATCAAATGAAAAAGCATTTTTGTTCTTAATGTCGCAAAATATTACATTTCTGTCACTATTACAACAAGAGTTAAATATGATTAACTTTAGAAATGAGAACATTTTTCGAAAATTTTGAAGATTAATATAATCTCGAAAAATAATATTGCGGAAAAATGAAAAACACAGGTTTCATATTTATTGCTTATCCTCTTTACAGAAAAAAGTTTCAAAATCTGGGATATCACGTATTGACCACGGGCTGGCGGACGTTTTGCCATCAATCGATTTTTCGGTATCAAGAACCCGCAAAAATTGGATTCTGGCTTCACCACGTATTAGAGGATTTTCTTCTACATTGTGCAAAATAATTTTTCCACTTTTTAGTTACCAGGGCCCGGCAATAAAAGTTTTTGTGCCAAAAACTTCCGGTTTTCCGGCGCACGATGACATAACTCTTTTTTACGAAGTTCCTTCGTAAGGGCGAGAAAGTAAAAATGGAAAAGGAGTTATTTCATAGTTGTGGGATGAAGCCTCACAGTTGTGCAATATAGGAATTGACATGAGTGTTTAAAATAATGGTAATCATTCATTAACAAATGTGAAACTTGCAGATCCGACCACAACTCAAGGACTTCAATGATCTACATTGCCACATGGAATTAATTGTGTGTGCTCGTGGGTTCGTGCACCGTGAAAAGGTGCCCCTCCGTACGAATGTCCTTCCAGCCGCATGCAAGGCATGATTATCCCAGGCGATAAGGTGAAAAACTGTGTGAAGCCGTCTCGCATCTTGCGACACGTGGTTGGTGGTTTGTCCATCGGTCAAGGGCGAGGCGGACTGTTTGAACAGGTGCTCCCGTCAGAGTTTCCGCCACTCGCGATGCCGTCTAACGTTGGCCAAAGTTCGCTTCGCGCCTTGTGGCCGCCACGGACGGTTTCACATTCCACTCTTCGTCAAAACTTCCTCCACAATGATTGTTCCCAACTTTTCTTTGCCGAGCGTGAATTTGCTGTTTTAAAAAAAGCTACGAAATGAATTTTATCTTACTCGTTAATTATCTTTCTTCCATACGAAACTCTTGCGTTGGGTCGCGATGAACGAAGAGAAGGGCGGTGTGTCTGGTGAGCACTCAAGGGCGGCATCGACTTGGAAAACTGAATCGTCTTTGCTGATGGGGAAACCTCAGCTAAAACAGGCATGCATTTGGAATTCGCCTGTGAACGCGTGAATCCAGTGGGTCTGTGGAATATGCGTGAATCCAGTGTGTCAGAACGATATTTCATCTTTTGTAACTTTCTGGGCAAACTTGTATCTATTAAATTTTAATTTTTTCATATCTTAATTATAAATGTATCAATACCAAGTGATTTGCATTCGATCAGTTTGCTATTTTCTTTCAAATATACGCCGCTTGTTTTGTTTTCTGTATTTTGAATAGAGAAGTGTTACGCACAAACCCCTCGATCACGTTCTTAATTTAGCTCCAATGAATTCTTTTGTAGAACCAGTTTCCACTCGGCCGCCTCTTCTCCACTGTGCGTCATTGTTGAAGTAGTTGCAAAGCGATTGGAACAAGGATATGCGACGTGTCAAGTGCCATAGAGTGGCAAGATAAAATGGTGTGCACCAGGCATGTCAAGGTCGCAGGCAAAGTTACGAGCTTCCTGGAACTCGCGAGCATTGCGTCCAGAAAACGGCCGCGAATTTTAAATGCACGGATTGTACAATGGTTTGGGGAGGGGTACTTCATTCGATTCCTGGCCTATGAAAGTCGTTTGGAGAAGTCTGTTGAGGTTTTGTCTAAAAGTCAGTGATTAGATTTCCATTTCCGGAACTATAACTAATCCATTTCTATTTGAACTTTTGAATTAAGAATAAAATTAAATTTTTCAATCCAAAGGAATTTGACTTTGCGTTCACTTAGAGGCAATAATAGCTTTGACAATAGTTCCTACGTTCAGTTTAGGAATAAAGATCCATGTCCACCGTTAAGAGAGATATGCTAAAGCTAAGGAGAGGTTTTGCTTCAGAAGGGAAACTACAAAGGTGTTTCTACAATTTACTTCCCGTTATTGCTATATACGTCAAATAACACAATAAAATGGAACACAAATGTAAATACAAGAATTTTCAATTGAAAGATATTCCTACCAAAATTATATTATTTTATTTATTTTATTATATTATTAAATGGAAAAATATGATGCAAGGTAGAATTAAATAATTAAAATAAACATGACATAAATTAATAAGTAATTTAAAAAATAAAAAGAATTCAACTCTAGGTTGTTTAATGGAAAATGTTATTAAGTTCTGTGAAAACTTCTTTTAATTTTCACTATTTGTTTCTTTGAAATTTCAACTCTAGTTGGTAAAAAAAGTCGTATTATACAGGGTGAGTCACGTAACTTTAGCACCTCCTGTAACTTTTGAACGGTTGAAGTTATTGCAATGCAGTTTTCACAAAAGTGCATGAGGGAATGGGGTTAATTGATACATGAATTCATTTCCGTTTTATCAGTTGTATTTTACGAGATATTTGAGGTAACTTTGTTTTTTCAAATAGAACTATACATATTTTTACAGTCTATCATGACGAGCGTAAAAAGACGAATCCAATGATATACATATTGTCATATGTTAGATAAGCATTTTTTTGAGTAATTTTGATTTTTGCGACTAGGGTTTTACGGAGATTTTGAATGTACTTGTAGCAGTCCGCCATACAAGGTCACGCAGCCCTCCACCGATAAACGCGCGCTCGAGGAAGGGAAGGAAGTTTAGTACTTGAAGATACGAAAATATTCCAAATATTCACAAAACTGTTGCAGTTTTTCCTGAACTCTGCTTTCAGTCCTTCTCCATTTTCATAAGTAGTATGTATTGAAATAAATTTGTTTCCATCCCTAATATATTATTATATCCTTATTAATATTTTAAGTGTTTGCTCAGAATATGCAATATTCTTTGTACAGTCTTAATATTTATTCTGATAGTGTTTTGCTTCAAGATCCCATTAATATCCTGTGATATAAAGCCTCATTAAAAGAAGTTGAAGTAATAAACAATTTTATTACAATACATAGTTATGACAAATCTTTATTTTCAATCCTTCAATTCCATGAACCAAAGAAGACGAAAAAATGTAATATGTGGAAGGATGGAAAGCAGAGTTCAGGGATAAACCTGCAATAGTTTTGTGAATATTTGGCATATGTTTCGTATCTTCAAATACTAAGATCTCTTCCCCTCACGTCCCCACGAGCGCGTTTGCCGATGGAGTGCTATGTGACCTTGTGTGGCGGACTGTTACTAGTACATTCAAAATATCCGTTAAAGCCTAGTCGCAAAAATCAAAGTTACGCAAAAAAATGCTTATCTAACATATGACAATATGTATATCATTGGATTTGTTTTTTCACACTCGTCATGATAGTGAAAAAATATGTATATTTCCATTTGAAAAACAAAGTTACCTCAAATATCTCGTAAAATACAACTGATAAAACAGAAATGAATTCATGTATCAATTAGCCCCATTCCCTCATGCACTTCTGTGAAAACTGCATTGCAATATCTTCAACCGTTCAAAAGTTACAGGAGGTGCTAAAGTTACGTGACTCACCCTGTATATGTGTAAAATCTGATGAACGTTTGGCAAATTTTAAAAAATGTCTTGTCATACTAGTTGACCAGATGATCTAAGAGTCTACTTACTATATGGCCAGTGCCTTTATGTTGACAATTTTGTATAAAATGTTATTTGAATTTTTATTGTTTCAATCCACGTGGACCCTAGTCACAACTTGTTTTTATTGTTATGGTTTCAATATATTTTACTCTGTTGCTTTGTTATTTACTATTGTATTTTACAATTTATTAATTTTATATCCATCACATGAATGTAATATCTTTTATTATTTTTAGATTTCTTTTAAAAAGAACCCAACTGGGGTCGAAACGCCAAAGAAATAAATTATTTAAAGATAGGTTTGTTTCCATAAAGTCAGAAAACTATTACAATCATCCAAAATATCTTTCAAAAGCTGGTCAAATGTATCCGTATCAACACATCTTAAATTTGGAAAATGGTAGAAGTCGTTACTCGCAATCTGATTTTTTCACAAGAGCGATTTCACTCCAAATCCCTCCGTAGTTAATTATACATCAGATGTCAAGTGATCAATTGCCTGTCATTCCATATTTAATCTATGCAATTGAACCATAAAATCTGTCCAAAAGGCCAGGTCAAAATTCCACTTGTTTCTGATTTGAGGAAAAGTTCACCCTTGACATCCTGTCGCCGTCGATACTAAAAGTGTACTGTCAGCGCTTGTACACCCCGTTGTGGATTTGGAGTCAGGGCCGTTTTATCAGCTTTGGGGGCTCTTGGACCTACGTTAATTTGGGGCCCCCTACTCTTACTTTCACCGATATCCCTCTCGAATTTAAAGACAAGTTTTGTTTAAAAAAACTAAACTTGTTATCACTGAGTGACATTCGCGCGACAACCAGCAACATTCCATATTATAAATATTATCCCATGTTGCGCAAATCATCACTCCGTTATGCCATTTTTTGCGTGTAGTTTAATCATTCGTTGCTTTTTGACTGCTTTTTATTAATTTTTTGAAAAATTAGTATTAAATATTTTTTTAATAACAATCGGGGAGCCTTTTTTACATAGGTTCGGCCGTATGTAAATGCGGACCAAATAATCCCTTCATCTTATCTCGTGGAACTTACATTCTAATCCTGTATGTAAAATACGGACCGAACCATCTCGGGTAAGGAACAGGACTGAGGAAAAGGAAATGCAGGTAAGGGGGCCGCCGCCGTCGGCGCTACTGTTCAGCTTTTCCTTGTGCCGCTGGCGTATTGAAAATCTTACAGATTTGCTCCTACATCAAAACGGAAAGCAATATAAAAGCACTAGAATGACGTCCGAATTTCAGGACGTTCGCAATATAGAATATTAGCCGAGTACAGGGAAGAATATAAAAATGGTGAGATAAGCAGCACTCATTCAGTCTACGAATGATTCAGTTGAATAAAAACTACCTTGAACCAAACAATAGTTAATAACAATAACAATAAAATATGCCAGTCCTAAGTCTGGAAATTTGAGTTGTGTTTTAGGAAGAATGACTATAAAAATGTACTTCGAAAAAGAAGTGTTACCTTCCACTTTTACCTGGAACGGTAGGTAGTCGGTCCGCAATTTACGTATGGCATTCTCAGGGCCAGTTCGCAATTTACAAATGGGTTTAACTCTTGTTTTCTTCGTGGTCCGCAATTTACATACCCCGCTAGGTTCCCAGGCGAGTGGACCCAGTGTGGACGACCGGCGTAGACGCAAAGAGGTGTGTGCGACCCGCGGCGGGCCCCGCGCCCGCAGGACGCGGGGAATTCCCGTTGCCAACGGCCGCAGGGCGAAGCGCAGCGGAAGGGCAGAGGAGCTGCCCACAAGTGGAGGGGGAACAGCAATCGAGTTGGTAATGCCGGCGCAGGGGAAGGAATTTTGCCAACATGACCGCTGCTGCCGATGGCATGATCGCTTGCTGTGCGAACGAGTGAAGTTGCCTATGCGTATGAACTCCAGTGAGGTCAAGGTCAACTACTGGAGGCATACTACGAGTTTTTATGTGCAACTAGCGTCGTGAAAGGATACTATCAGTAGTAACCCTATTCTCAGAAGCCAGTGTAATAAACGTTTACAAGGTACTTGATAAACCACAACATCCAAATTTAATAGATAATGCTGCTCGAATAATAGCTATTGTATGGTAACAAATATTCTGAAAGTATTTTCAGTAATAAAATTGCTCAAAAACAAGCACTGGGTTCGATTAAGTACAGTAATCCCTCAACATTCGTGAGAGTTGTGTTCCTAAAAAACATCGCGACTGTCAAATCCGTGAATGTTGAGTCTCATTTAATGAAAAAAGGTGGGTTAGGTTTTGGATATCGAAAAGCTGTTTAAAAAGAAGGAAAAAATATGGCAAACATTGCAGTAGATCTGAGTAAGCACTACTACAAACAGAATTCACAATTAACATCTCAAAGAGAAGAAAGAAACGTTATTTGAAAGTTTTCAAAGTTGAGTGATTGGATATAAGATTTGGTAATTTTTTTGTTTCATCACCTTCCTCGTTCTAATATACAAATAAGGGAGAATTGCTGCTTCTATTTCTCTTTTAAATTTCGAAGTTATTTCAATGTTCGGATCACATTCGAATGCCCTTTTCATCAGAGCTTGTTGAAGTTTTAGAACGCCATTAAGAGTTTTGGCATTGAAGTTGCTCCCGAACGCAGTTTCGCTTCCGTTACTTCATCATTACGTAAGAAGAGGTTTTCTAAGATTTCCGGAGGCTCCACTTCAGTGAGATCATTATTATGGGTGTTCCACAGATCCTGAATAGCTTTTCTGTTCATGTGGTCAAAACCTTTACCTCCAATATAACCCATCGAAATTAAAGTATTTTACAATTCTGTTAATGAGAATTGACATTCCAACTTTACCATTTTTGCTGTATGTGCTGTACTTTGAGCTGTGGTGTCTACAGAGTTCGTTTCCGAGATGACGCTGATAAAGAACATGAAACGTTCTCTCTTTCAAAAAAAGTCTAGGGATTATTGTATTGAAAATTCGAGAAATAGTTTACGAATTTGTCTCTCGAGACCTCTAGAACCTAAAATTACCGACATGGAATCGAATGTATTACTAACATGGAATCGAAACAAGAAGATATACACAGAAAAATCAAAATATAAATAAATAACAGACGTTCTTAAATTAATTTATCTAAATCCCTTATAATCGTATTTCATGTGTAAATCGAAAATTGCGTTCAGGGTGACTACCTACTGCTCTCTTGTGGCGAGGTGATTAACTGCGTGGAGGCATGATTTGAGGGAGGTGGAGGGAGGGAGTCGTGCTACCCGTACCACTGACTCTCCCTCTTGGCATCGACCTTGACATCACTGAAGTAAACGCATGATATCAATTCCAGCGTTTCACCACGAGCCATCCACAATTATTAGTTCTCGAACAGTCCTATGGTCATTTAGGTGAGATTAATATTACTTTGGATCCATTGAATATTGATGAAAAGAATCTTGTTATTATCCCTAGCAATGTCAAGATTGCGTTTGCACTATTGTTGAGTGAAGTGGCATTTGTTATCCCGTATGTCCCTCTGCTGACGCCCTCGAAACAGTCTACCTCAATATTGTAGTTGTTGGAAGACGCCGAAAAAACGTTTGCAATTTTCTGAAAATCACTGATTTTAACCAAAATCAGATCCACGTCATTTTTAAGTGTCCTTTGCCCCATTCGAGAACTAAGTTTATTAAATAATATAAAGATATTTTTGGAAAAATTTTGTAAATTTTGGAAAAAATGTAAAGTCTCTCCTCGTCCCGAATCAGAATATCTGCTTCTAACTCGGAGGGTCTAGAGGCCGTACTAATCGATTAGAATATATCAATTTTGAAGAAAAATTGTCGGAACGGTTAAGGCACTAGATTTGTCCCCAGGCAAACAGACGGGCGGACTCGCAGATAAACAGATGTTTTCTTAGTCGATTTTCTATATAAAAGTTCCACAAAACCTTAGATTTGGCTACACAAGGTGTTAAAGGAAGTAATATACTACATGTATAGGAATAATACTTATTCACATTTTTGTGTTCAGGGCCCGGAATTAAGTTTTCCTGCAGAAAAATTGTCAATTTCTGCCACACGAATACAATACTTTCTCTTCTTACGAAGTTTGGTGAGAAAGTGAAAATGTTAAATACTAAAATAATTCGTTTAAGTAAATAAAATGTAATTATGTATTTGTTTACGAATAAATGTAAGTAATTTTGTACAAGCAATTAACAAAACACTAATGAAACGTGTTGAGGCGCATTACATCATCGATTATTACTTTCTCTTTCTTTATGGCTTCGTAGATATTCTTAACACAGCATTCAAGTGTACAGTTAGTAACAGTCTTGTTTGTACA
>JAHLJT010008446.1:19856126-19944943 GCA_031308135.1 Acheta domesticus
AAACGTGACTGTATCGGGGTGGCGGCTCGTGAAAGTGTCTCAAGAGGAGGAAAGATGTCATTGTCAAATACAACTGCATTAATGAAATGCACGACCCATTAGTTGTCATTTAATTACACATGCAGAAAACTGTACTGCAATAACTTCAAAGGAGACTCATCCTGTATGTGTACATGTGTGTGCGTATACAAACGCACACATACATGGGTACATACATAATGTTCCATTCAAAAGTGCTTTTGGGAATTTCTCGAAAAGTTCGCATCGGATCAAGAAAAGTGGGTAATGAAAGTTGTTGGTATCGGCGGGGCCCTACGAATGGTACCAATTTTACCTCCCCCCACTCCTACACCTCGTGGGTAATGAAGGAAAATAAAAAATTAAATGGGAACCCCCGTTTTTGATTTCAGATTCGGATTCTGCGGGGAAAGAAATCAGTGTTAGGTAATCCACTGCTTCATAAATAATCAATTTTTAAGAAAAAAGATTATGGAATATGCTTTTAGCATTGCAAAAAAGTGTATTTAAGTACAAGAAATTATTAATCTTACTCTAATGCTTGTGTCAAAACGAAGTTCTTTCATCGTTTATTTCTGTAACATGTTGTTCAATGAATGCCAAGTTCTATTTTTATCTTTTTATTGGATTTTTTATCCATATTTATGCACATATTTAGGTTCTCGTTCCTCCATACTAATGATTTCTCACGCCCTAAGCTTTATATATAAACATGAGGAACGTAAAAGCAGTGTACCGAACGTGTATAGTGCGCGTGGCCAAAGCTGTTGTTTCTGCTTGAGGGCAGAGCCTGAAGCGTGTGTTGTGCGTGGCTCAAGCACAAGCGCAAAAGCCCCCGGGAACAGTGGAATTGGAAAAATAGTCACGCGGTGCAGTTCCGCCAGCGAAAGTGGCGATTGGCTCCGGCGGAGCGACTCCCTCCCCCCCCGATTCGCCACAGCTGCACTCTCGCTTGTCCCTCCTTCCCACAGCCAACGAAAGCAGCAACATACAGACATGACAGCTTAACCCCGGCTGACGGGGAAGTAAAAAATGCATTATGATTTATTATATGCATTATGGTTTTTGATCGACATTTTATTAATATCGATGTTTTAATACTTTTTTATTCTTTGTTTCTTGCTTTTTTTATTTACTGTTCGGCCAGAAGGCCTTGAAAGAGCTTGAATAAAATTTTATTAATAATCACAATACAGATTTGGCACCATCCCTCATTTTAATCTTAATTTTAACTTTAAATTTGAACATCGCTGTTTTGTTATCAATCTCGCATCACTAACTGGCACCACCAACTGAATTCCGTATCTGTCATGCCGCCACTGCTTGGTACTTAAATTTTTGTATCGAATTTAATCGTTTAGTGTCATGTGGCAAAGTGTTGTAAAATAATTTACAAGTATTATATGTGAATTTTTTGTAGTGAGCTGTTGATACTGCCATTGATGAATATGATTAATACGTCGAGTGCTATAGACATTGACGTATCCTGAAAATATATTCACGCCCTTAAGTCATTTTCGGCAAAAACAACTTATTTTTAAATCCAGAGACAAAGTAATAATAAAATTCCTAGATTAATAAAACGAGAATTACAAGAATTCCATGGGTGGGATTTGTTTATTATTCGTATAATTCTTTTTTGTAATCCAAGTGTGGGAGCAATAAGATATATTTTCTCAGAATATTATGTCATATCTTAGGTGGGAATTTCCGCGAAATAAGCACAACGAGCAGCATGAAGGCTAACTGAATTTGAAATAATTCTGAACGCGTAGAATAATGAACGTAATTGCGTTCAAAACATTTAAATAGACGTTCCATTTGAGGTTTCACAAAATTGAGAGATCTAAAAATCTTGTTTCCTTACCGTCAGTCAATGGCACACAGTTCATTTTCAATACAGAGTACAGATTAGTATATTTAAAATGGAAAACTTCATTGAAAGTTTTCTTTTCATTTACTATTAATTAGTAAATGCGGATCCAATTTGAAACATCTGTTGTGGTACAATTAACGGTCCCTTTATTACAAATATTATTCGTGTCATGAGCGTAGATACATGTTCAATAGTATCCAATCGTCGTGGACATTGTTTACGTATGTATCATTCTTCCCGTTTTAAGCCGTTATGATTGATCTTTATTGATCTGCGCCTTGTCCATTCTTTTTAGAAATGGTCCATGAAGTGGTTTGTTTCTCCACGAATTCTTTAATATTTTTTTTTAGTCTCACACTTCATATTTAGTAGCATCAGAAGTTGTGTCTGTGTTATTCGGCGTGTCTTGCATAGTTTTCTTTTCAATGCTTCTTGCTACACTAACAATGCCTCTGTTTCCAATTCTTCGGTCAGATTTCATGACCTGCCTCATTAGAGGGTCATCTTGGTGTCTGACTACATACTTTCCCATTCAAACTATTGCATTGTGCCAGGAGGCTTCAATTTGTCTGTGGCCTCTTCCTCCTTCTTTACGTGACACATTCTACGTACCTCAGCTCGAGGGTGGGTGACACGATGCATTGTTAGCACTTTTCTAGTTTTCGGTCCATTTTTCGAATTTCTTGCTCAGTCCAGTCCACTTGTCCGGAACTGTACTCGAGAACAGGCAGCGCCAGACTACCAATTGCAGATATTTTATTCCTGGATTTCAGAGCAGAACACAGGACAAGTCTCACTCTTCTGTTATACTCCTTGCGAATTCTCTCTTTCATTGTCGTTTGAGATGGTCTCACATTCTTCAATGCCCAGATATTTGTAAGATGTACCTGGCTCAAGATCTTGAATCACAGTGTGCATAACAACTTCAATGCTCTCTGACGTTATCAGTTTGCCTCTTTGTACATTGTTTTTTGCACACTTGTCAAGAGCAAACTTCATGCAGGTGTCATTGGTAAAGTCATTCACGACAGACAGCATTTGGGAGAGAATCGCTTAATTCTTAGCAAACTCTTTAAGATCATCCATGTAAAACGAATATGATACTGGCCATTCATCACCATGGAGCTTATAACCAAATTCAGCTTGCGACAACTGTCTAGATAGTGGGATCAAACTAATGCAAAACAGCAGAGGGGATAGCGAATCTCCTTGAAGAGTACCCCTGTTAATCTAAATATTTCTGGTTTCTACTGCTTCCTTTCCATTGAATATAAGTAACCTAGTACTTCACGACTTCATATAAGTAGCCTTGCAAAACTCAATAAGACTAGGATGAAATCTATAGATCTCCAGGGTCTTCAAAATCCAGTCGTGTAGTACATCAAAGGCCTTTTGGTAGTTAATCCAAGCCAGGCTCAAATTACGCTTTCGTTTCTTTACGTCATTCAGGATGACTTTATTCAGTTGTAAGATTTCTTTACAGCCATAAGAACCTTTACGGCATCATTTAGTTCAACTTGCATCAGATGGTTCTTTTTTAAGTGTTTATAAATTTCGTCAGCTATGGCTGCAGTAATAACTTTGTGCAGTACTGGCAGACAAGTGATTTGCCATTACTTCTTTGGCGAAGAACTGTCTCTCGCTTTGGGTAGCTAATACACGATGCCGCATGTGAGCCATTCCAGGAGTTCCTTCGGGTTTTCTAAAATTCTATTAACAGCCTTCGGTAGATGAGAATGTATTGCTGTTAATTTCTTAATTCAATGAACCGGGATCTTATCAATCCCGAGGGGTTTCCAGTTTCCCATGTTTTTAATTGCTTGGAAGAGGTCCTCTACCGAAAATTCGTGACCATC
This sequence comes from Acheta domesticus, assembly GCA_031308135.1. Taxonomy (NCBI): domain Eukaryota; kingdom Metazoa; phylum Arthropoda; class Insecta; order Orthoptera; family Gryllidae; genus Acheta; species Acheta domesticus. The sequence continues at coordinate 19,859,877 of JAHLJT010008446.1, forward strand.
TTCCACTGTTTCCACAACTTCATTGGCAGCATTAACTTCAGATTGAAGCCAAGATGCGTCTTTGTTGTAGGATCTGCTCTCCTCCCAGATTCCTACCCAAACTGCTTCGACGTAATCTTTCGAAGGAGTGACAGCATTGCCATTCGGTTTTTGAGTCATATTGCGATAGAATGTCTTCGCGTCGGTTTCAAACAACAGATTCTGCACTCGAAAATCTATTCTAAGTTTGTAACGTCTAATTCGTTGAGCCCATGCGTGAATTTTCTCTTTACTACCTCAAATACTATGAGTCTATTTGTGTCATTTTCAATTTGGTACTTTTGTTCAACATTGAATATTTTTCGTTAAACTTGAGAGGTGTGCGTTGATTTAGAAGATATCGGCTAAGAGTGATATTTCGCACAGAGATATTTTCCGTTTCATAATTCTCTTCGTCCATGGGGGTGCAGGGCTGTTTACTCTGTTTTGCTGTCGGCCGTCGGTGTTCTTGGCTGGCGCCAACATTGTCTGAGATACTCGATATCCAGTTGCATATATGATGTGATTGATTTCAGTAATATCTAGATCTCTACGTGGGGTCTGTACCACCTCATTTATGATAAAATTTGCTGTCTCCATCACTTTCATAGCTTTGGCATTTTCGTATATTCCCCTCAACGGTGCACGAGATTCAAATGGAAGTTGACGAAGTCTTTCTGTCTCGCGTCGAAGGAGATTTCGCATCATGTCCTGATCGTGTAATTCATTGCCAGTTGAATTTTCAACACTGACGTATATTTCATTGGAAAGAGATGAACCTTCAACGGGATTATCGTTTTCAAGTGATACATGTTCATGTGGGTAGTTCAAGCGAAGAACATACTCCGCATGTCTCTGAATGTCAGCAAGTTGTTCTGCTGTGGATTTTCAACTGGTAAGTATGTATCGTTGTTGACTGGTAAGCTTCTGAGTCTATGGTAGGTCTCTGGGTATGGCAGGTATCTGGGTTTCGCTCTTCCCACACCTTGAAAACTTGTATTTCCGAACCCCCGTTTATCGCTTTTGCATTGTAAAAGCACCACATCACCTCTTTCAATTCATCCCATGTCCATCTCTGACGATGGCTTAGACCTACAGCCGACTCTGGGTGCCTGGGTCTAACATCCGTGGGATGGACAGATGTCGACGAAGTGACAGCTCGGTTTCTGAGCAGGTGTGGGACATTGGTAGAACAAGGTACGTTAAGATTCATTACAGTTCTTGTTCTATCAAATTTTCTTATTTGTTTTAAGTAAAAGTTTGCTGGACGCAAATTAGATTTCACAGATCACACTTAACTCTTAGGTTATTTCCTGCCATTCGTTACTGCGACCCACAGTGGCCTCGGGACATCTTCCCGCAGGGCTCAGCAAGGGGTCTCCGATCGCCCGTCGGCATTACCAAACCCTAATGGATTTTCACTGACTGCAGAAGGCAGCCTCCTTGGCTTTGTTGTTGTTATTATTATTATTATTATTATTATTATTATTATTATTTTATTCGTCACAGTTTTTACTGGTTGGTAAGTCAACCACTCGGAGGTATGATGGCCATGTGTGCGGTTGCGTTATTGAAGATTCAGATGGCTTCTAACAATACGGCATGTATTCAAAATAAATGCCTTCTGCATACTTTTGTAATTCTGGCATCCAAGTGAAGACAATCTAGTGCTCGAAGTGTCATTTTCGGCATCACTCCTGTGGCTGATATTATTATTGGCTCCGTTGTCACTTTGCTGAAGTTCCACTGAGCAGCGAATTCATGGGCGTGATCGGTATATTTCTGGATCTTCTCTTGATGTTTTACCGATATGTTGTGAGTGGTAGGTATTGATATATCAATAAGGAAAGCCTACCAATGGTTTCTATCGATGTATGTTATATCTAGAGACAGCAAAAAAGATGTAGTATTAAACGTCAAAATATGTACATAAATATGTAATGAAAAGAGTAAGGATATGTAATGTGTAAAATCGGATATAATATGTAATAATAAAATTCTCTAATTAAAAACCATTTACATAGTAAGAAATTACAATTAGAAAAACTACTCACTTTACATCATACAACTTTCTCGTAAGTAGTAAAAGCTTAATCTATTGTAATCCAGGACCGTAGTTTAGCAGCCGGACTAATCGCAATAGAAGCCATCGCACAAACTGGCGAGATCTACGACCAGGAAATATACACTGTTGCATGTTCATCCAAGTGTTACACGTTGGCAATCGCGAATTTTTCTCAGAAATTAAGGTTACAGATCACAAAACGCAGTGTCAATGATATTTTGGACACCTAGATTTTCCCAATAATGTAGGGAAAATGATCATTAAAAAAAAGCACATCTTTTCATAAAAAATATGGGATTAAATTGAAAAAAATTGATACAGTAAGAAAATGTATTGTGAATACAGCAAATACATAATGTAATATGGTCCTAAATATGTAAAAATATGTAAAGAAAAAATTTATATTGTGCTAGGAGAGCGATGATTTGCCAAGATTACAATTTTGAGAACGGTAAGAAGAAATGCAAAATATATGTAATTAATAAAAATCCGGTCTCTTGTTATATCTATTGCCGCCGACTTGTCTGTCAGTGACAATGGAGCGATCCCAGTAGAGTGTGTGCTCATTACTTTCAAGCATGTTCTGAGGAACATATTTGTAATACGGCAAGGAAGTGGCGAGTAAGCCCGTTTTCATTGCTAATAATTGGTGGACCTGCTTCGCTACTTCATCATGCCTCTTTTTATATTCCAACTTTGCGTGGCCGCTACATCCACTTGCCACGTGTTGTATAGTTTCGCTTGTGGCGTCACATCTCCTACACGTGTCGGATTGGATGGTCGAATCTCTCAGAATGTGTTTGCTGTAGTTCAAAGTTGGCACCACTTGGTCCTGGATAGCTATCATGAAGGCTTCTGTCTCCGGAAAGAGATCCCCATGCTGGAGCCATGCGTGCGACGCAGAGATGTCGACTTCTTGTTTGCTCAGCTCATGGGGGTACCTTCTGTGTAGTGTCTTCGCTTTCCATGAGGTTATCTTCTCTTCGGTTTCAATGACTGGCTGAAGAGATGGATCAGATGAATCATCATTGTCAGGTTCAGAGGACTAAAGTTATTAATAACTGCTCTAATTGCTTTCTGAAGTCTCCCACAATGTTCCAAGAAGTATCTTCTGAGTGAAGCAATTTGAGAGCTATGTAGATTTACGAGATCTAAAACACTTCGCTCTCCTTGTGATCTTGGAAGGGTAAACCGCTCAATACTTGAATGGGGATGATGTTTCCGGTGTTGAAGTCATAGCGGTTCGAATTATTACATCATAATATTATATATTAATTATATAATATAATGATAATAATAATATCCATAACATTAATAATAATAATTTATTATTATTATTATTATTATTATTATTATTATTATTATTATTATTATTACATTCAATACACGACCACACTTGCCGCGAAACCAGTCGGGACTTCTCCCATGTGGGGCGGTGCCTCGCTGTTGTGAGATATATTGAAAACCCTGCCAGCCGACGAGTATGTCGGCGCCGTATCTCACCTACCAGGTGAGAAAAATAAATGCCACCTTTGAAAACACATGCACTATACTTACGGTAAGGAGGACTTTAGCACTTGACGTACCCGGAATGAGCTCTGTCGTTTTAAATATTTGATCGTGAGTAAATATTCTGGTAACGCAGAGTCCTTGAGCTAGTTATAAATATTATTTTCTTACTTTATTATTGTTACTTATCACAAACGCTGTAGTACTATTTAGTCCGCAAACAATACAAACCTTGTTGTAAACGCAACTCGGTAGCCAGTCTTCTCCTATTGACTGCTAATCGTTGTCAAATAAAACTAGTCGCGTGTCAAAAAGCTACGTTTAACTAATTAAAAGAATTCCATACACTTAGTAGGTAGACAGTAGTGGCGATCGAGGCATACAAAGACTTTGATTACTGAATGATTAGAAGACAGATATTTGATTTGATTACTGAATATATCTAAGATTTGATTCGTGAAATTATCCAATTTAAGCTGTTTTTTAAATGTGATAAATATGTATTCTTTTTATGTAGATTTAGCAAAGATGTAAATGTAATATTTTTCCCTTCAGTAACCACTGTCAGTATTGATTAGTTTATTGGTTTATTGGTGATTCGAAATATTTGAATAATAGGTGACATACCAATATTTATTTCTTGTGAGCAGAGTTACTTACGATTAGGGGATGGATTTTGAAGGCCTAAAAGATTGCCAAAATGATCAATTACTCTGAAAATGTTTTAAAACTGCCATAAAAAGGAGAGAAAAAGGACGTAAAAAATGTTATCAAAACCAGTTCGAATGAATTCAAGCTCGATATGTTACTGATGTAATCGAGCCTTTCGTTCAAGTGCACTCGGCTTGCAAACTTATGGTTTGGACTGTTTTTTACCAGAAAATCTTTCTTTAGTTATCCCGCAATCGATCGAACCGACAGTGGCGCTGATAGGCGTCACAGGAACTTCAGATTTCATACAATGGCTGCCATTACAATTTCTGAGTGAAGAAATCGAATAAGCCACTCAGGAATTCTGTGGAGAACATTTGTTGCATTTCGTAAATATTATTTGAAACGAGTATCATTAAAATATTAAAATTGATGGGATTATCGAAAAATGCATTAAATGAGGGAAACGGGTAAAAGTGAATTATTTATTAAACTCGGCGAAAAATGAAAAAAATGACATATAGGTAATTTCCTTTTGTCATGACGTAAAATTAATTTATATACTAAACGGCGTAAAAATGTTCTAAAGTGCAAAAAAAAATGACTATTCATTAAAATCCGCGAATACTTACGACTGCTTAGTTATCATTGGATCTGCTTTTTAGAAGGCATACATTTCGCGAAGGTACTTGCAATTGTTCATAGTTTATTTATTCGAAAATTTAAAAGTCTTCGCTAAAAGTGTTTTTTCTAGGCAGGGGTGTTTTGAACCAATTTCGGGCTTCCGCGATATGACGCAATATTTGCCGGTACACACTATGTTAAGCTTTGTGAATCGAGGTTCCATATCTCACGGAGAGTAATTGGCGTACTTTCTGCTGCTGGGAAGAGAGCGGAGCGAAGGGAAGTAGTGGTTCGAGTGCGTTCCGCTTGAGGCGCTGCTTCCTCCTCGACGCCGAGGGGAATCCCGTTCGCGAACGTCACGTGCTCGCTTTTCCGGTGGGCGTTTGTGAAGCGAGTGGAATGCACATTGTTAGTACCCTGCAGCGGAACGTCATGTGGAAACTGCGTTTGGAAACTGGAAGGCATATATGACTGAATGGAGGGCACATGTGAGAACATATTTATGTTGCTGTGCGGAAGAAGTTGGGCGTACCGTGCTGCGAAGAAACTGGTACAGGCTTTGCCCTGCATAGAAATGGGGAGCGTAAACCGGTAATAAGTCGTCATATGACCGTTGAACGTTTCTTGTGCTCATTCCGTTGTAAAGCAAATTTGTTGTTGTTAAAGGTTGTGTTAATGGCATCTGTTAACGATAGCGTGCACGTCATACTCGGATGGCTCATTTAGGTTATGTTGGTTCGCGCTTCCCATCTCCGTTGTTTACTCGTGCGACGAGCTTGGCTTTCCCGATGCACACCTTGTGGCGTTACTACTACTGCTGCCCGCTCTCGTAGGGGTACCGTGTGTGACGCAACAGCCCTCCCCCGCCTCCGCCACTACTCACGCCCCGGCGCTGCCCGTGCGAAAGGACGCGCGCACGCCTGCAAACAGCGGGGGGAGAGGGAGCGGCGGCCACGGAGCCCATTGCGCGCGCACGCGATTGAAAGGGAAGGTGGCGACGGAGGCACGAGACGAGATGACGAGACCAAACGACGAGACGCCAACCCAACCCAACCGAACCGAAGCGAGGCGAGGTGAGGCCGCGCCCGCGTCCGCCAAGTAGGGTACGGAGGAACCAACGAATTCCTCGCTGGACTTTCTCCAGCGCGCCCGCCGTTCCGCCCCGCCCCGCCCCGCTCCTCCTGGCCCCGCCCCTCTCCTCCTGGCCCCGCCCCTCTCCTTCGGCCCCGCCCCTCTCCTCCCGGCCTCGCCCCGCTCCACCACGCCGCGCTTCACCTCGCCCCGCCATTCCCAGCCCCGCTTCACCTCGCACCGCCCCCACCACGCCCCCTCCACCACGCCCCACCCCGGCCCGTTCCGTCACGCCCCGCCACGCAAAGGCATGCCTCGCCCCGCGCCGTTCTGCCTCTTCCCTTATTTTTTCCGGTATTACGATCTGTAATATATAAACGTTCTGTCAATTTTTTAACAATTATTTATTATAAACTTTATGTAATAGTAACGGTTATGTGGAAAAAAGGGCGTGTAGCACTCGTTTTCTAGTAGCACTTAAGAAGTGTCCTGGCGTTGCCGAGTATCTATCGTAATTATCTATTAGTTAAAGGTATTAATTGTATCTCGAATGTACAAAATAATTAATTTCCATTCCCGCCACTTGAAGCCTGGGGGAGCTTCAAGTGGTGGGAATAGAAATAAAATTACATTCCCCGCCCCCGCTCCTCCCCGCGCCACCCCCCGATGCGTCCCGCTTCATCCCTGCCCGCCCCTGCAAATCTGCAACCCGTTAGGTGTGTGCTGGGTCTCACCATCCGGCGTGGGCGCAACTCCATAATTTCTCGTGATGAAACACTCACTACATTTAATGACCATAGCACTTGAGGTGCCGGGAGTCTCTCCGCCCCGCCCGTTCATGGCGACCCCCATTGCCACTGCCCCGCCCCGCTCCTCCCATTGTTTCGGAAGTAATGCTCAACGTTGACCGTGGCTTCCTCCAAGTCCGGTCTCAGTAAACATATTTGCTGAAATTGATCTCATTGTAACATCGCAGTTTTAATTTCACCCTTACTACAAGGGACGTAGTGTATTAAGAGGTGGTAGATATGATGATGTGCGTTGTAGTGCGAATTTCCGAAAGGAGGGAAGTAACAAAATTATAGTAGTGGCTATTACTCGAATATTAATGGCGCAAATGGAATCAATCCAAATGTATTTAGTAAGAATTATTATGGGCTTTGATAAGTCTATGCTATTTGGCCGATTTCTCCATTTTTTTTTTTAGGTAATCGTGAAGTGTGCTCCGTTTAAGCATGTGTACACAGATGTTTTAGTTTGGGAAGTCATCCACATTGTAGTTAAATGGTAAGTATAGCATGGCACGGACATTTGAAATACTATTAAATATTATAATTATATTGCAACTTGTATACTCCTAAAATTTCAGCTAACTCTTGCAAAGCCATTTACCAACTGCTAGACACCGTCCATTCCTTAATCTCTTTTAAGAGTCACATTATAAACGGAAAAAGACCTTGTCTCTTAAGTACATAATGCACAATATTTTTATGAACGCTGAATGACGTTTAACATATCTTGACACCATCGGTATAGGAGTAATGATAAAAAACATTTTCCTTAAAATTCCAAAACTATAAGAACATTTTATAGAGAAAACTGAGTGAACATTAATGTGGCCTGCGAAGGCTTCCTTGCTCTTCTGATTGGGCTGATAAGCTGCATCCAGAGAAACTGGCTTTCTGCTCAGCAACCCTTCCCAGTGTATTCTCCGCGCCTTTAATTATTCCAAACGATTATTTAGGCTTCCACAGGCCGAATACACACTTCAGTGTGGGAAGAGGTATTTGCGACGCAAAGAGTGCGGCTCCTTGATATCGGAGGTTTTTTTTAACTGGCCAGTTCAGACCACGTAGACCTACAATTCATCAGCGGGATCAGCATTACGTTCGATCCTATTTTTACTCCCTAGGGTTTTTAGCCCTGAGGGTATGGAAGATGAATAATGATGATGATGATGATGATAGTGAGGTGTGAAGTACGGCAATCACACATAGACATACACGAATACAACCATGTCCGTGGCGGGGCTCGAACCCGCGACCCTACGATCAGAGATAACAACAACACTATTGTCTTAGCGATCTCGGTCAAGGGCTGGCTTGATATCGTAGTTATGAAATTTGTATGTGTGTGTATTATGAAACTAGTACACATTCTAGTACACCTTGTCTACCCCAAGGAACTGCCACTGATTCCAGGATACAATTTTTACTTATTTGACCGTCCTTCAAGAAAGGCAGCGGGAGGAGGGGCGATAAAAGTTAAAAACAAAATTCACTATGTTCAATTACCTCAGCAAATCACTCCAGATCCAGAAAAAACTACAAAACTTTCAAATGAAAAGTTTTCTCAGCTCTTCGTTCGTGCAGTATATAAACCATCAAATATATCGTTAAATCCACTACACATCGAAAGTCTCTACTCCAACCCAACACTACCTACAGCAACTGGCAATTTGGGTAAATACGCCTATTGGAAAAGTTCTTTTACATTTTTCTGCAAATTCTAATTCTAACGTAAATGTCATCCTCTAACCGAATCCCTATCCATTTAACCGGCTCATTACCCGAGGGAATCTAGATATTGGGGATAAGTAAACAATTCAATGCTCCAAATCACAAAAGCACCCTGTGCCACATGAGTGTTTGCGATAACGGGCATTAAGTAACGCGCGTCGTAGATTAATCTTATGCGAAACTGCACACGATCGGCAGTTCCGCATTAACAGTTTTAATCTACGACACGCGTTGCATAACGCGCGTCAAGGCAACGCTCGTGTGACAGGCCTTAACTGAATGAAATCATTACTTCTGTCCGGTACTTAAGTTTTTCGTTTATACCTGCTCACCTGAAATCACTCCAAAAAGTTTGTGTGTGTGTGTGTGTGTGTGTGTGTGTAAATAACTCGGAATGTCTGCACGAGTCCGAGCATCCGCACGTGCGAGCTGCCAGGTTTTCCTTCATGCAGGAGAGAATAACGAACGGCCTCGGGAAAGCGATACGCATCACATAGATAAGATTTTCGGGCCTGAAGATGGTCGTTTTAAGCATCACAATGAAACTCATCACACCTTTTTACGCTATATAACTTATGCTTATAACTTATGCTTTCTCTAATTTCTCTTCAATTCACTGAGAGGTGCGTGGTTGCTCGGAGCTGCGCGCCCCTTTGTGTGGCGCTGGGGTGCTGCCCGTCCGTCCCCACTCTAAAACTCCCAATCAGGACTCGATGATAGGTGCGAAATCCATGTTTGCGAAGTATTTGATGTGTAGGTAGAAGTCTGGCAAGGTGAAACTTAGGTTTTGCCTCCGATTTTGAAAGTAATCTGTAATAACATCGCTTAGAGACTGCACTTGCTACAGTTAAAAATGATTTTTTTTGTACAATTATTGTTATTTTATAATAAGTCAGCTTTGCCGTGATAGGGTAAATATATTCATTTTGTAAAAATTGATTATGTATTACGTGATCTCTACTGCCACCACAGCATTTAAGATCGTTTCTTTCTTTTGTGTAACGTATTTATAACTACTGAGAAAACTCTACCGCCGGAAATTTTCTATGTATTCCTAAGTAGCAAAATAAATATTCTATTCTTTCTATTCTATCTTCTCCTCATCCGCACGAAGCGACAGTAAATCGCTTACTTAAACTGCAATTTGTTCTGTCCTAGCGTCTGACTGAATTCACTGATGGTTTCAGACATACCACACTGTTCCACTTCAGAATTTCTTCTTTCCTTCCTAAAAATAAAAGAACCAGACTACACTTTCACTAAAAGCGTGAAGGAAGTGGATATCTTGATTAATGTGTGAATGATTTGGAGAGATCTCTCTCCCTCTCTCCTAAACAGCATTTATAATAAGCTTGTATTGTCAGCAATGCCAGTAGATTTATTTCTTCGCCTGTGATAACACATTGATGACACCAAATATGAAGCTAAATAGAGAGCAGTATTGAGTATCCCTGCTTTTGTCATCTATTGCTACATCCTAGGCAAATGTCATCTACGTCATAAAGGCAGAGGTATTCGATCTTCCAATGAGGTGTCGTGTACTAGTTATGGTATCAGTAGGGCTACGGGTAAAACTAGATCGTTTTCCGATGGAAATACATTTTCTAAATCTAGGAAGCAAAAATGTCTAGTTTACAAATGTTGCGAAACTTTCATTGATGGTACTTTTATTAATCATTCAACTATATATCTTATGAGAGTGAGGAAGCGATCCTCGAGTTCGGGAAAATTATACATCTGCCCCATACACCTTACAAGTGTTCACCGTTTTGACGAAAATAAGTCATATCAAACATTTACAATCAACTTTTTTGTATTAAAAAAATCACTATGTGCACCGTCAATGGCGATACACATTGAAAACGTGAAAACTTCCTAAAGCTGCTTTAATTTACCTTTTATTTTATGCCTTCGAATTTTTTCTGTTTAAAAGTATCTTGCAGTTGACGTGGTTTCCAGTCTTAAAGAAAATAAAGTGAAATGTTAGTGAAGAATTTGCACAGATTTTACTTCTTGGCCTTGCACTATTTTTGACGATTAATAAATCAGTAAAAATAATAAATATAATAGTAAATAAATGAATAAATAAATAAATAAATAAATAGAGAACAAAATTTTTCTGTTACTAATATTTTTTTCTTTCTTGCAGGTATGCTCAGATGGGTATCAGACGTACGAAGAAGGGTACGCTGTTTCTTGAAGGTGATGTAATATTGAAAAGCAACTTAATGGAATTTACTTGAATACGTGAACTCTCATTTTCCTCAAAGTTCATTATAAAAAACGTTTAGCACAAGCAAACCAAGGTGGAAATTGTGCTTAAAATTGACATAATGACCCGATTTGATGTAACATTTATAGTTTTGCATTTTTACATTTTATAACTTAAGTCAGTTGTTAGGGTAAGAGGTAAATGACAGTTAAATTGTATGTTTGCATGTAAAAATGTTTAGTTTATAACCTTTTTTGAAGAATTACCCCAGAGACCGATTGAAGCTTTATTCATTTATTATTTTATTTTTTATTTATTTAACGCCATAAACAGTTAAATTCCATGTGTGACATACTATGGCGGAGAAGTTTCATATTGGAGTGTTTTCAAGATTGGCAGAGTTAAAACATTCGAGATATAAGTAGTAGGTCTCGTGTATAAAAAAAATTGGGACACAAAATTTGGATGTGAATCTTAAATGGGAAATTATTTTCTTAAAACGATTCCGATGTATAAACATGAAATTATCAAAAAAATTAAGCATTCCAATTCTTCATTCCATGGAATGTTATAATATTAAGTAGATTATTTTTGCTTGTAAGTAATTAATTTATTTAAGTACAAATCGTTTGAAGAGATTTGACCGAAAAATAAGAAAAATGCTAGTTACTCAAAGTATTCCGACGTGGATTTTAACCTTTAGACCACTGAGAATATTCTTGAGTAACTAGTTTCTCTTCAGAGATCTCACCGTACCATACAAATCAATTTAATACAGTATAAGAAGTAGGGATTTCAGAGCTCAAGAGAAAGTGCGCAGATTGCATTTCTCCCCCACAGTATGTACCACGATTTTAAGCTGTTGACATTAATTAAAAATTACAATCATTGTTTATTCGCCATTTATTGTGTAGAATTCATTAAATCAATTTCATAAATTTTCATCACATAGGTTTTGGTTTATCCCAATGTGATTTAGAAGAGTATGATATTTGTAACGTGTTAATATAATGTTAATTTTATGGTGCACTGCTAATGTTGTTTCGAGAGTAACAAACTCAACTTGGAAAGCACTGATAATTACATGATTAATTAAACATTAAAATTAACAGATTACTACCCTTGCAGCTGAAATGGATATTAAGTACAGGAACAATGAAACCATTTTAGTAATTTCTTATTTGATTGTGCTCTTGAACCTTCGATGCTTTTTCAGTTTTCTAGAACGTTGGTAACGTTTCACACGTATTCTATATTGAAGAAACTAGTTACAACATTCGAGGATGTTCGTGTGTTGTGCTACAATTCTGTGTGTGTGTGTGTGTGTGTGTGTGTGTGTTTTAGTTTTACGATGGTACGTGGAAATCGTGAAAAAGACACTGGGTGGCCTAACTACCCAGCGTGAGGAATTTTTACTCACTGAAACCAAACGTCCCTTCTCCTCCATCCTCGCCGCGGAACAGTCTCTACCGGTAGTGTCAAGGTCTTCTACTGGTGGCAGTGGTACGCTTCGTGGCACCGAAGCATGCCACGAGCTTCTCTGTAACACTAACGTCTAGATGGGAAAGTATTAGTAGTAATCCCACCATTTTACAATAGTGGTGGTGTTCTCTCTTGTGATGGGGTGACGAACTCTGTGGAGGGGCGATTTCGTCGTGCTAGTGGCTTAGACCTTGACAACACTTCTGTAGGCATGACATCGCAAAGGGTGGAAGAGTAACCCAATCACATGATGTTAGTCGAATGAGGGATCATGAGATACCCTCCCTTACTCCAGGTGTCCCAATTCCGGCAATACTACTTGTGCGCAGTTACTCGCCGACCTCCAATTGCTTTCAGAAGCAAGCATATTTGCAAATAGGTGTTCGGGAGTAGTTTGGCCTTTACGAAGCAACTCGGCGGTAAATCGTCGTTCAGGTGCGAAACATGAGCACTGAAAAAATGTGTGTTCGGCTTCGTGGACGGCAGGTTCGCACACAGGACAGTGCGGGATATCGTCCAGTTTGCATCTGTGAAGGCAGGCTCTGAAGCTTCCATGTCTCGCTAGAAACTACCCGAGGTAATAATTTACCCCATCAACTGATCCACGATTCAACTGTAGGAATCCGGTCCATCTTCCCTTGAAGGAAGTGTTCATTTCTGTTGCCTTTCCGATCCTTGTTCCAAGCAATTTTGCTTCCCGACCCTTTTGTCGTAACGCCTCTGCCGGTCACGGGCTATTATTTGTATCTATTGGGATCATTCCCCTGATTAAGCACACTGCTTCATTTGAGACAGTGCGGAACCCACATGCAACCCTGAGCACAGATAGCCAATATACTGAAGCCATGTCTCTTACGTAGCTTCAGTGCCTCTTATCAATTAGTCATCCCAAGGACATTGTACTGTCTCCCGACCTGCTCTTCGAAAATATACCAGATTTAATTCAACGTATAATTAACGTATTAATTCCTATTATCCAATCATGCATTCCATCAACTCTTCAAGCCTATTCCAATTTTCCTAGTCCTCACTACCCTGCACACGAAAATCAAAAAGGTCAGAGATCGAACTTCGTTAAATTGGAATACCAATATTATTCTTTCTAATTTTTTTTTAATTTCTGTTTTCCGAACATAACAATGACATGGTAATTATAACTGAAACGCACTGTAACCTCCAAGACGCGTTTTCTTATTTCAGGAAAGATACGAAAATTGGGCAATAAATAGGCTTTAACATTTTTTGGTTGCATTTTCGAAAGCTTCAAAATCTTGCCTCTCTTGAAATAATCATTATATTGAAAATATACTTTTAAAATGTAGTACATTCACAATTCATCCATTCTGCTTTGGCGCCCCATGAAGACTATTCTATTTGCTAAAGTTATTTCTAGAAGCGGCAATAGCACAAAACATGACAAAACTAAACCCATTTTTCCTTCGCATTTGGTGCTTTCTAAATGTTCATTTTCTCCTATATATCTTACCCTCGCAATACACATTCATATATATTCATAGGAAAGGCAAACAACAATTAGATATAATTGAAAGAAATTAGAGAACAATTAGGAGTAAGTTGGTTATTTGGATAGACACTGTGGAACTTAATGTGTCGTACATAGCTCTGAATACACTGGGCAATCCATAAAGATATTGTAAATAGTTATTGGGGTATTACGCGATATGCAAAGTGGTGGAGATTCTTAAAAATGTATGAGTGGGTAATCCGGTTACGTCCTACGCGAAGTCTCGCTAGAGTACTTTCTTCTTTACTTGTTTGAAGGGAGGAGCGTCATTATGAAAAATACTTGTGCTGATTTGGTGGGGATGACTAGGAAAAATTATACCATGTCGTGTTCTAGTGGAGCTAAAGGCGTGGATGGAGTTCTTTCTTTATATCGTAATGTGAAACTGTTTTATCTCGGAGTTCAGTTGCTTTCTTAGCAACTAAACTTTGGAATTTATTCGTGACGATAGTGGCATTAGCGGGGAAGTTATGGACTATATGTTTAAGCACTTCCATAATTGCATGGTTAAACATGTTTTCTTTACTAGCAATGTTTGTAAGCCGGAATATTACCAGTCTTGTTGTCCTTCTTTGGCTTCAGAAAATATTGTATGATTGCATCCGTCAATGAGGATATTATAATTATTTTTATAATTGTCAAAGACTTCATAGTACTTTAGTGTCCATTCGTCTCAGTTAAGGTTGTTAAGCTGAACTTTCGTCAGTGTTATATCAACTTCAAAGATGTTGATGGTCCAGGGATAGCGGTAATTCTTTGACTTTGTACAGGAAGCCTCGAAATGTTGAGGGAGCTGAATAAAGAAGCAACTATATTATAGAAATGTACAGAACACAATGTCCTTTTACTTCTAATTTCAGGAGATACACAATTTCGTATTATCTTATTAAGAGATGTTTTGTCTTTGATTGCGTATATCATTGACAGAGTTTGTCTTCGAATTGCGAGGTTAGTTTCAGCCGCTTCGATGTGGATACCAGTGGCGTAGCGTGACTCACACGTTTGGGGATGCTCAACAATAACACACAAAATGTCACTATCAACTACTTCATCTAACAGGCGAACGCAACACAAGGCAGATACACTGGGACTACTTCCACGATCTCGATTGCTTACGACGGTGTAGGCGCTTCCCACAAAATCCTCACAGCAGTCAGGGCTGCCGATGTCTTGAAAGCAAATTATACAATGGCTCAGCTTCAATTCTTATACGCGAATGGCAATAAGACCATTTGTTAATTTATACATTGCAGACTTAAATAATATGTAATCTATTTAAGAGATAATACAATTTCTTGGATATTAATTAAGAAATAGTCAGGCACTATTTCTACAGTTTGTACCCATGACCATGTGGTGACTCCCGAGTGAGAGAGAGAAAGATAATTTACTGAACGCCTGAAGTGTGCTGCGCTCTCGTGCACAAACGAGCTTCTTTCCGCAGTAGACGCTAGCGTAAAGCAGTCGGGTTTCTCTGGGCCAGGGGTGAAGAGGGGAGACGGGAACCTCGCCATCTGCGCATGCGTCATTGCTCGTCGCAATCTTGCGGCAGACGCTGAAGTATTTTAGCTTCCAAGCAATCAGAGGCCAGCTTCAACAGCCCGCCGAATTCAATCATAGGAAATCAATTTAAAATTAATACAAAACGTGTTTCGCTCAACAGACCACTTGTAAGATTATCATACAGTATTTAAGGTTCTTATATACGGGGATGCTCAGCATCTCAGCGTCCCCTGACGCTACGCCACTGGTGGATACTACCATTTGGGCTAGTGTAGAAACACCCAGTGCTTCTTCTGAGTCCACAATTGTGCAGGGTGTTCAGTTTTGAGTTGAATTGCACGCTGAATTTTATACAATAGATCCCTAATCTATTTTACTTCTTATTAAGGCTTTGTATGTAAGTAGTGAAATGTTTTTGTCTGATCTCCAGTTGCGATGAAGTCTTTTTAGGATATTAAGTCGTTTGATGCATTCAGCGTATATTGTGGAAATATGTTCTTGCTATGTGAACCTGTAGTCTAATATATGGGCCAATATTTTTGTATGCGTGAGAGTCTTGATAGCTTTGTTGCCCAGGAATAATTTCGTGCAGAAGGAGCTTAGTTTTGTAGAAGAAGAACATACATTCAGATTTGTTTCAAGAATTTGAAATCAATTTTCATTGACAATTTGTAAATGCAGTTTACTGCAATTTGCATCGTTTTATTCGTTGAATCGATGTTCCTTCTTTGCATAGTAGCACCATGTCATCGGCGTATTCCCGCACAAAAACTGGGCTTACAATGTCATCGGCATCATTTATGGCGATTAAAAATTGGGTCACACTGAGCACTGATCCTTGCGGTAGCCCACTATTGAGTTTATTAATTGTTGATAAATTGTTATTGATAAGTACTTGTCAGCGGCGTGTAGTGAAAGGCTTAGTTTGGGTAAGTAATAAAATATATTCGGCCGGTAAACCATTCACTCGTTTCAAAAAGTTGGCTATTAAATTTCCGTAAACACGTTTTCGGTGTTGTAGTTATACTGCAATTTTTTTAACTTTGCCCCTCAAGGTCAGTCTTCACGATGGCATATGTCACGATGTTCTCAGTCGTGCCGCCAGGTACCGCATGATTGCGACTGTATCAAGCAGTGCTTGCGATCTTGCGACTTCTATCGGTACGAGGGAGAAAGACGCGAAATGTCGTGTGATATTCCATCGTGGCCATAGGGGCTTGAGGGTGTGGCGTCGTTTAATTACTCAGACACAGACACGAAGGATTCGTAATAACAAAAGTTTATTTGTAACTAAGAAATATAGACAATGTTGCAAAAGTTATTTACACTTATCCGTGCTTTACGGAACCCTCCTAAGAACAGCTTATCTTAGCCGCCACCCGCGACTGCCTTGCGAGTCCCCCACTCGCCCTTGCTTGACCGCAAGAAACAGCGAACGCTTGACCGCGTCGCTAAATGCGATACTGACGTCTCCCCGGACAAGTCCGGCCGCTCGCCCTGGAGCGCAGTGCGTGAGAACTAAATGAAGATACCAATTCGGCGCCGTGCCGCAAATGTATCCTGGCTAATATGCCCTTACCCTCACCTTAAATAGATTCGATTACATGACCGACCGATCACATGATTTACTCCCACTCCGTGCCTGAAGTGACATGGGTGCCCCACGTGACCTCCCTCCCACAGAGCTTGGTAGGCGCCGTCTGTGACGTATACAACCGACCACTGTGACGTGTCTTGCCGCCCCCTGGCCTCCGCGCCCTTTCTACTTCCTGGCTCAGCCTAAACCCATCTTGGACACGCCCCCTTCCTGCTCAACCTAATGGTCTATTTGTGGCTTCCACAGACAAAAGCACATCCTGTCTTTTATGTATACAGCGTCACTATACCACAAGGGTCGGAGTTAGAAAAATCGCACTATAATGTCCGGCGTTGGCTTTCGCACTATGTTTTCCTTATCTTTAAAGTTCCGCGAAAGAAAATCTTCATTAATAAATCTCAAATTACGCACGTGTGTCAGTTTTCGCCGCTGCCTGTAGTAGAAAGATGTATTTTCGTGCTCTTCCTGCCGAAACACTAGCGACGCAATATTACGGATTGCGTACCCTAAGTATAACTCGCATGGTAGTTTGTTATAACGATAAACCAAAATCTGAATTAACACGTATAAGCATGATCGTATACTACACTCAGAACTACGCCCTTCAGGTACATCCGCCTATACGCGTTTATCATTAAAAGTCAAGATTTTAGTTTGAAACAGCATTCCATTCGAACTCTGCCGATTTCAGGTCCCACGGAACGCTCTGAGCCCACCCGATCGCACCCGAGCTTCCTGACGCCTCGCACACACTGATGGCAAAAGCGGGCATGTCATAACTGCTTATGTAAAACGACACCAAGCTTTCGATAAATTAGATTTATTTTATAAATAAAGTAAGATATATTTTCTGTTAGAAAAAAATTACTTTGTTTCTAAGTTACAGGGTATGCAGTGCGTATCTTGTGTACATGAAGGACACGCCACTGGTACTTAAATACTTCCGTTGCTAATAAAGTTGGTAAGAAACTTAAACATGTCGCCCTTCATTCCAATACTAAGCAATTTAGTAACTCTACGGTGTGTCCATACCACATCTTATGCTTTTTTAATGTCTAGATTTTCTAGGATAACATGTTGTCCGCGAAGATAGGCTTGGTGGATTAACGTTGTGGTGCTAATAAGATGAGAGGTGGGGGTGTCAAAGTCTAAAACTAAATTGATTGTCTTTTATTAAATGTTGAGTTTCAAGGAACCACCTTATTATTTCATTAATGATTTTTTTTCTAAACGTTTGTAGAGATTGCAAATCCATGAGATTGGTCGGTAATTATAGCTATTTCACTGGTCTTTGCCAGGTTTGGGAATTCGAATTACTGTGGCAGTTTTTCAGAGTTGAGGAAATACATTATTTAGCCATGAATGGCGCAACCCGGTCCCTAATTACAAGAATATTAACTGGCCGGAGTACAAAAAAAAGATGAGGATCTCAAAGAACAGGATGTTTTCAAGGACAGTGGTAATTATGCTGCTAAATGTGTAGTTGAATAATATGGTTGTATATTTTTTAATAATATTTCAGTGACGCTCTTCAGGAGATTTTTAATTAGGCAGTTATTATCAGGACTATTATCAGGACCAGGAGCCGAGTTGTTGATCTATTTTAAAACTTGTAGATCGTGCACGATCATCTTCGTGCGTGCTGCTATCTGCCTATCTGTCGTCAGGGTTTCAGTTGCATCGGAGGGCATCAAGCAGGGTGTAAAAACGGGTGTTTGCATGGCAAGTTTGGAAAGACGAGAAGGTCGAACACATGCGTGAATAATCCAAATACATTTATTGCAAAGATATGAATCCCTGAAAATGTTGTCTCTATATGGGACATAAATAAATATATTTCTCTCTCGCTTAGAAACACAATTTTAAAAATAATGGCTTCTAATAAAAAAGTGTTAAAACGTAGGTGCAACAATGTCAAGTGCACCGTATGTAATTTTATTTTTCGGTTTTCTTAAAATTAGCATTGGTTTACACGATATCCTTAGAACTGACTTCGGTAGAATGATTAAGAACGCGTTTTACTGAGCCCTTGAAACTAAAGAGACCAACGGATATGACATTTGCCATAAGTCGTGAAAGAGCGAACGCGCTAGAAATTTGACTCCAGTTGATAAGACGTTTCTGGCGCTGCCGATGCAACTTTGCTCGCCGCGGGAAGCGCGGAAGGTCTTGATGCAAAAGGTTTCTAAAACACTGTTTCTAATACTCCATAAGACTTCACAATTTGAATAGTAAGTGGGTTTTGTATGCCGTTCTACCAGTTGGCGAAATGTTGTGAATGTTCGGTGCACTCGCTTCCAACACAGGATGTCCCGGGAAAGGGGAGCTGTCTTCCCATGGAGGACTAACATCGACATATCAGGGTTTTGCCTGTCTCTGAGTGTGAAGGTCACGGAGAACAAAGCTATTTTTCCTACGTTTGGATTACAATAAATAAAATGGGATTTAGGTAGGGGGTCTCAACCCTTCCTCAGATTTTGCGTATCACTTAAAAGCCTGGAGAAAATTCGCGTACCTCTTGAAAAATCACTTCAAAACGTTTTAAGTCGATGATTAAATAATAGAAATTGTTTTTTAAATAAAAAAGATGTATTGAATTATTTGTAAAAAGCAGACCTTGAAATGAATATACAAACTGAAATATCAATAGCAACGCAAGACTAACTCCAGGCCCGTTATGTTTCCATCAAACACTAAAAAGAATTTAATTGTTTTGCACGAATCACGATATAGATATCATGATCACTGTTGCTAAGTTTCAGTCTCAAGTAATTTTACACGTCCAATGTATTTACATTTTTTAAAATGTAAAATAAAGGGAAAATTCTCATTTATAAAGATGAGAGATATGAATGGAATCAAATATTCAAGACTTTGTGTGGGCAATGCATATTCTTTTTGAACATCCATCTGGATGAAATTTGTCACATCTTCGCATTTAAAGCACATTTGAAGACAATTACTGGTTGAACGACTTTGGCGTTAATATTGTTAATTGTAAAATTTCTAATTTATTTTCAGATATTTACATGTTTTTTCTCACTTTTTTAACATGTGAAATTTGAAAATAAATTCTTTATTTTTCCTTCCACATCGTCAGTTGAGAATCGCTGAGAAGTATTGAAGGTCACACAAGGACCTGAAATGTTCGTTCCGAGCGTACTAAATATTGTTTTTATTACCATCTAACACAAGAACCATGGATTCATACAGAAATGTGGTGGGTCTCATATCAAAATTTGAACTTCCCGTGTCATTTAATCCGCTGGATGTTTTGTGATTTTCTTCTATAATAAAAAGTGGTGAAAATTTCAGGATGTCAAAATGTAAAGGTAAACACTTGCCTACAATTTATAATTATTTTTTTTTCGAAATTAAACCATTAAACTCAATTACAAAATAACCATCACATTCGCAAGAGTTCTGGGAATAGCTGATAAAAACTCGGTTATCTAAGACAAACCCAATTGAAACTATCTTCGAATAAACATGCTAAATATTTGAGCGTAAAACAGGATAGACGAGCCGAATAACCCCGAGTCTTGGTCAATTGGCAACACAGCTTGCGGTGGAAAGATAGTCTCATGTAAAATTGAATTGCTTAGAAAGAGAGGGCAATACTCCGTAAGGCTCCGTATTACAATCAAATGTTTCGGATGCACAAAAAGTACAGACCAAAAAGGCTCTCAGTAAAATATTTGAGAAACAGGCTTACCAGTCGTAATGCCATCCTCTCTAGAAACAATCCTGTCAAAACTCTTCCTGTAAATTTGGTTTCAAACCGAGCCACTCAGACTCGCCATTGCTCAGGATTATAGACAACGTAGCCCACACTTTTCATTCTTACTGCAGCTTTCTTAGACTTTGCTCAAGCAATCGACCGTGTATGACATCCAGAATTATTCTACAAGTTTACTAGCATAGGAATTTGACTATTTTTTTAAATATAATTCACAGCTTCATATCCGATAGCAAGTTTTCCAGTAAAATATAAAATTACAATCTCCTCCATCAACAATTCACGCTGTGTCCTGGAAGGCTCCACTCTTTCCCCAGCCCTGTTTAATACCTTCACAGATGTCTTCCTCTCTGGAGCTAACCACTCAGCGGTATTATATTCTTTAAACTTGCTACTATCTGACGCCAATTCTAACCTTGAGTTTGCTTTAGTCTTTTCAATATTGGGCCTGTCCTGGAGAATACATCTCAACGCCTCCAAATGAGAGGCTAATATTTTTGTGTTACGACGAATGAATTACCAATTACATTTATCAAATAATACCCAAAAATATTTCCATAAATAATTCTGTCGACCCATGGACCGCTACCAAATTACTAAGAGTTCTTCTTGATACCCGGTTGTCATGGAAGCCCCATAGCGTAAATAAAATCAATCATTACACTTTGTTTTTATTTCGACATAACAGCAACGTAAGAGCTGAAGGTACGTGGCATTGTAATAGAATGATCGTTTCTAATTTACTGCTTGCATCGTAATTACATAATAGTTATCTAAAATAAGATTTCGCTCATATCTAGAGAAAGTAAAGGAATACTGAACGATAGCAACTGATAAAGAAATTACATGTGGGATTTTAAAGGCGGCCGGCACACCTATTTCGTAAGGTAGCAGAAGAATTTCGTATCTAACGCAATGTAATTTATGAAGCACGTAATTTTACTCAGCATAAGCAATAGCAAATCTTATTGCAGTTTAAACATTGGAAACTTAAATAAAGCAATGAAGATCATCAGATTTGAATTTCAAAGTAAAATGTTCATTGTAATTGTAATTACAATGAACAATGTCATTGTAATTACAATGTAATTTCTGAAAAGAGGCAATAAACATTTACGTTCGTAAATAAGATATTCGTAATTAAGATAAAACTTCAAAAGTTAATTGCAATTGAGGATTACATTGTGGAAATTATCATTCGTTTATACTACATGCGAACTTTCGACGCAGTTATGTAGTGTTAAAACCAGTGGTGCTACAACACTACCTACTTTCTCGCCCTTATTTTCATGCAAAAGTACGCGAAAAGCATTAAAAATTTCGAAAAATTGTGTATGATCTTATTTCAAAATCAATTGTTAAGGAACAGATTCCATTGACGAAAAATATATCTTCTCTCTATCTCTATCTATCTCTAATATTTTAGTTGTAGAAAGACTCCAATTAACTTTGAACTTTTGCAGTTTTCGAAAAAATTAGGATTTTCAGCGAAAATGAGACATGCTCTTAAACGTCCTTCACAATGTCCAATAGCAAAATTTAATAAAAAATGATGGAGCCATCTTTTTAAACATTTTGCAAATGTCCAAGGGGCCCGAACATTAAAATATGTTTCAAATTCAAGAGGCCGCGGCATCAGCGAGATCGATTGGGGAATATACATTTTTGAAAAAATCAGCTGAACGGTTTCGCCGCTAATGTTCACAGATGGATGGACGGACTGACAGACGGAGGGACAGGCAGACGTTACGCTGTCATTCGATTTTTCGGTATGAATTCTGGCTACACTTCATGTTACAGGATTTTGTTTCTAAATTTAGCTACTGGATTTATCCACTTTTTCGTTACCAAGGCCATGTAATAAGAGTTTTCCTGCCGAAAATTCGCAGTTTTTTTTGCGCAGAATCATATGACGGTCTCTTTCTCCGGAGTGAGAAAGTAGAAAATATATGTTGAGATTATGACGGAAATACGTGTTTCCGCGTCTTGATACATAAAGATTTTTTTTGTCCTTTTTTGATCAAACGGTCTAGCTTTTCGTCCATCTGCATTTGGGCACATTAGTGGCTAAACTATAGCCAGGTTTCGTAAGCATGTGGCGTCTGCTCTCGTAGCATCACTCGTTTTTAAATATCTCTCACATCTTTATTATTTACATTACCGCCGTTTTTACATTCTCGCCCGTACGAAGGTATTTCGTAAGAAGAGTTATGTAATCTTACGCCAGAAAACTGTGTATTTTCGGCAGAAAAACTCGTTGCCGGGCCCTGGTAATAATGAAGGGGATAAATCCTGTTACTAAATATAGAAAAAATTCTCTTGGATGTAATGTAGCCAGAATCTATATTTTGTGGGTCCTGATACCGAAAAATCCATTGACAGCAAATAGTATCTCTCCGTGTATGGTCAACGCTAGAACCCCAACAGTTCAGCCCATTTTCTCCAAAATTGATATTTTCTAATTGATCTGGGTGAAGTCGTGGTCTGTCGAATTTGAAACAGATTTTTTATTAGGAGGAGGGGTAGTTTAATGTAGCTCCTGAGAGATTTTCAAAATGTTCAAAAACATAGCACGAAATTTTTTGATTAATTTTGTTGTTGGATAACGCAGTGGAGGTTCAAGAGAGTGGCGCGGGTCTAATTTTCGTTGGAATGCCTGATTCTTCAAAAATTGCAAATATTGGCAAAGTTTTCCACAACTTTTAATACTAAAGTATTAAAGATAGTTTGGATAGTAAAAAGATAGTAAAAGGATGGTCCTGGTCGTATTTTCGGTCAATCCTTCAGTTTTCTCGAAAATTGCAAAAAGTTAACCTGCCACAACTACGAAATTGAAGATGGAGATTATGCCTCAGTCTGTTGTAAAAATGTAGCTCTTTACAGGAGGTAAAGTACAGTTTTTGAAAAAAGCGTAATTGAGCTGGAAATTTACGCAATTTCTAACAAAAAAATTCTCAAAAATTGCAGCATTTTTTAAAAAAGTTTCCACGGATAGTAGGAACGCTTGAAAGAATAGCGCATTTTCGTTGAACTCTCCGTATTTTTCAAAACTGCACGAACATTGGTAAACTAGAACCCGGAAGATAGAGATTTTGTCTGAAACAAGTTGTTCTAAATCAGCTCATTAGAAAAGGTCATGCACATTTGTTTCGAAAAAGTAAAATATGCGCAATTGATCGACAACCAATCTATACAACAAACAAACTCGCAGTATTTCGGCTTGGTATGCTCTTAATTTACTCCCTGAAGACAAGGTATCTCCCAACAGCGGGGCATCGCTCGAGCTGGACAAGCTCTAAGCTCCAGACCGGTCTCCCGGTATGTGTGGTAGTGTAGTGCATGGTAGTATGTGTGTGCAAGAGGGTGAGGATTGAACAGGGAAGAGGAAGGAAAGATCGCGTGCTGTCCGTACCCCGTTTGTTAAGGTACTACTCCGGCATTCGCCTGGTGTTGATCGGAGAAACCACGGAAAACTACCGATCAGAGCAGCCGCAAGAATACTCCTCCAGACAGCGACTGAATGCGACCTAGCTGAAACGCTAGTGTCAAAAATCTTGTCACCGTCGAGACTCGAACCTGGGACCTCCCGATCAGAGGGACTGCAGTAACATCAGTTGATGCACTGGTCCATCTCTCCCGGTAGGAATCAATAGAGAATGGGAAACGAGCACGGGGTCGCCCAAAGAAGAAGTAGAGAGATTGCGTTAGAGATGATACGTTTCAGAATGGTGTCACCGTGTGTATGGCACAAGATAGAAACAGCTAGAGAGTAGCGATACGAACAACCTACCCCAGATAACTGGGATAAGGTTGAGAGGAATAATAATTTAGTAACAAGAAATTTTAACATTTCTATTGTACTAGCGGAATTAGGCCCCGTCGCCATCTTCCCGCTCCGTCAGCACTGCCACTCCAGCATTGCGCTGGTTATCATCGTTCTGCAATCGCCCCGCGCTGTCATCTCCTAGCTCAGCATAGTTGCCATCGCCCCGCGCCGCCACACGGCAACGCCCAGTAACAATGAATCCCTGGTGGATTGGGAATTGCATGGAACTGAAGCGCCATCTCGCACTATAGCGTCATTAGTGGAGTTACAACAAAATGAACAGCATCAAAACATTCTCCATGAAAAATAGATGTACTTTCATGGAAATGTCAGTGATATCACTCTATATTGGAACGTTTTTCTTTCTTTCTAACCCCTTGCGTTCGGAAGCGTTTGCCAACATAAACCTCTCACATGTTGAAGGCACATGTAAGATGACATGACGTAGACTGCTCTCTGCACGCAGCTCTGAGGAAGATGGTTCGCCCTACAGGTCGAAGGTCATCTCTCAAATGACTGTGTCTATTCCCTAATCCATTTGGAGGGCATCTTAGAGATGACAGCTGCTTTTCTTTCATATTTCAAGAGATTTTAGTCCAACAACGAGACAGCTTCGTGAATCGAAAATTGTTGGTCTATCAAAATATGTACGAGCGCCATATGATCCAAAATGTTTTTCACACGCATTCTTGTCGTTTTTTAGTGTGTTCCTTGTGTCACAACTATTAAGAGCTGCAACTAAGTAACAAATAGTTTGAAGGACGTAGATATACAAAATGTGTCAAAATGATTTCTGTAAACATTAATCTTTGTGTTAAAAAAACAATTGTTTTCTTGCATTGCAATGAGTTGTTTCTTTGCGAAATTATACAATTAATAAAAAGTTTACTAAAGTAGAGCAAATTGTGGCATGATTTTCAAAACTTAAAAAATGTCATTTTTCAAAATGTATTATTCGAATAATAACAAGAGTTCAATTCTGTTTAAAATGTAATGCCAGTTGAATAAAATGTCACACGTCTGCTCGTGAGACCGCGAAACAATGGACGACCTGACGGAAGTGCGAAGCACGGAAATCCCCGAATTCAACACGCAGTTTTCCTATGTCATCTCAGATGCACTTCGACCTATGGAACAACACGCTGCGTGTAGGCACGCGTGCTGAGAAATCAATTCAAGATGTCATTTCAGACACGCTGTACGAGGGCAAACTGTTAAATAATTTCACAGAATTTTGGTATTTCACAGATCCACAGGTCTCGCTTCCAGCAAGTTCGAAAAAGTCCTTCTGAAGGTATTTTCAATCTTAAGTGTACTCTTACATCCGCTTTCATCAAATACATTTAAAATATGACTTAGGAAAGTCATCCTTAATTTTAAGACTCAAGTTTTCAGTCGTGCTTTGTTGTTAGTCGTTTCACCACCCTCTTCGAAGCACTGCTTAGTGATGTATAACTTAAATGCATCTGAGAATTGGTTGGCAATGCTGGACCCTGGAGAACCAGCCAGTGACCATAACCAACCTTGTTTCTTTTGGCTCTGGGTGCAAAAGTTATTTTTAGTAATTTTTCGTAATGGGGAAAGGAGAGAGGCTTGCGAAATTTTCATCTTCAGAGAAAGAAGTGTATGAGAATAGAATGTACGAGAAATACATACATTCTATTTTACAAAATAAAGCTACTAATGGAGCAACATACCGACAATAAATAACTGGGGGAGCGTTGAACGCGGTTTTAAAGCAACGAGCTATAAGATAAAATATCAAACATTAAATAAAGTTGTGGAGAGGATTAGGTCTATGTGAAAAAGGACGTGCAATACAAAATTACTGAATGTAAAACTTGAAATTGAAAGT
Source organism: Acheta domesticus (assembly GCA_031308135.1). Lineage (NCBI taxonomy): Eukaryota > Metazoa > Arthropoda > Insecta > Orthoptera > Gryllidae > Acheta > Acheta domesticus. Next base: position 19,886,073 of record JAHLJT010008446.1, read on the forward strand.
AGATACGGGACCATGTAAACATAAGCTAAAACTACTGGTTAGACAAAATTGTAACTTGCAAGGAAATTATAAACCAAAATATTAAAATGTTCATTTCGTTAATAATTAACAATGGAGTAAACTAGGAAATTCCAGTTCGTCTTAAATTACCTCCAAAACGTGTAGTTTTGTCATCTTCGATACGCGAAATCCGGTGTCAAAATGCCTTTCATCGAGCTTTCCGCCACCTCTGGGAAGGGGATAAGGCAGGTTAACTTCCAATTGTGAGGTGGATAAGGCAGGTTAAGTGACATATAAAGTGACAGAAACGTTTCAATGCACTTTGGCTAAGAAAACGTAAACTAAACTTCGCCATTTTGTTTATTTTCAGTCGTGGAATGATACATTGAACGAGTTTGCTTCATTTTCGTATTAGTTTAATTTAACATAAGATTTTTTCTTGGACAAGGGTCCTTTTGAAATTGTATTGTGGACAACGGCAATTTTGTAACTGTACGGAATGGACAAGAGGCATTTTGTTCTCGCAATATTTTGTTAGACGTTAGAGTTGGAAAACTTATATTTTCATCTAGCCATTGACAATTTACAGATCTGCCATGAAAATACTTTAATTTTCCTCTTCAGACAGCAAATAAAGTTGACTGACACAGGTCATCAGTAAATATGTGTAAATTGCCACATGTCGCTGATCAGCCCAGCTCTCTCCATAATGCAGAACCAGTAAGCGTTGGAAATCATTCCTCTTCCCGAGTTTCAATGGCGCCAAAATATTAATTTTGAAGGGGTAATGTCTTGTGTATCCATTTTCTGCCGGCAAACCTTTTTTCTTGTTGCTGCACGTAAGTTATTTATTTGTCAAAACAGTAAAAACTGTAAATGACGTATGGGGGAAGATATTATATTATGATGTATGGGGGAACTTCACATTGTACTTAGGTTCTCCCTGGAAGATCACTGTTGCTGTAATTGTGTGGTCTTACGTTTCACTATAAAACTCAAATAACCAAGTAAAATAATAATAATTACTGAAAATCTAAAATGCCATTGCTTTGGTGGTTTTACAACTTTCGTAAACAGCTATTTTCAAGTCCATTGTGTCAAAGGCTTTTTCAACTTTAAACACTGTAGTATACTTTTCTATTTTATACTATAGTATTCCTGTCGTGTTGCAATCATTGTATAGGTTTTCACTCCTCTCTCTCTATTCTACTGAACACCCGATCGGGTGACATAAAGGGATGTCCGGGTTTTGGAAGAAGAGTTATAATTCTTTTATGTTTGAGAGCGCCTATGAAACACGTTAACTGTGCTGCATGATCAGTTTAGAACAATGAAAATTATTCCTATTTATATGTACATGCGTTGGAAGCTTGGTAAGATTGTTTGGAACTTATTACCATATCTCTATCCGTTCAATATTATTTTGCTCTACTTCGCCCCCACGCTAGGATACCACCTGCAACAGTTCAATATTCTATTAACAAAAATAATCTTATCCACCAAGATACTAATATCCTGTTTTCGTCGTATGTTTATAAATACAAATGGCACAGCATGTGACGTAAAATGCCGAGATGTAAAAAAATGTATTTGGTCGTAAGGTCGGAAGCCCCCTGTATACAGAAAGGGAAAATCTATCATCGTAGAATTTATACACGAAATTGCCACCCCCTGTTTATCCCAAAATCAATTCTTTTGGCAACTGTCACAGCCAATGTCGGTGTCATTTATTACCTCTGGCGAGATCATCTATTGTCGCCGCCCCTTCTCTCCATCAACAGAACATAGAAACACACACACATACACACATATACACATAGACACACAGATACACACATGTACACATTCTTACCCCCGAGTGTTGAATCTCGAAATTAGTAAATGAAAAGTTTAAAATAGCCACTTTCCTTTCGGAGTCTTCCACTGCTTTCTGCAATTCCCAATCGCCAGCTCCATTCCATTAGAAAACCCGTTTTCAGTTCATTCCATCTTCATATTTATATCTCCCGCGAAATTTCAACATCCGCCATTTGCACTATTTTAACACAACATTTTTCAAGACGTGTTACCTCGGTCAACTTTCAAACCCGTCTGTCTGTCTGCGTCTTCGCCTCGACTAAATTTCTTTTTACCAAACAAAACGCCATCGTTCACTTTCACTTTTCTCGAACCTATTTCCCACAAAATTGTTTTTTTCCTTAAGTTCTTTCCCGTATTTAAACGTGTACAGTTCGTAAATTAAACTATGGAAATTTTTGTAATCTTGCAAAGTTCAGTAACCTTCTTTACACTAGTTTCCCCCAAAATTCAACCAAAAATCCATTCGCACTTTCATCAGCTGTGCTCATTTGTTTCCTGAGTACGTAACTTGCAGTTTCATAAAGTTCTCTGTCACATGTTGCTAAGTTAAGAAAAAATCTCTAACGCGTAGTGTAGCCAGAATACCCGGTTTGTGGGTCCTTAATACCGAAAAATGGAATGGCGGCAAAACCGGGAGTCTTTCTCTCCGTGCGTCTGTGAACCTTGTTAGCGGCTAAATCGTTCAGCCAATTTTCGCCAAAATTGATATTCCATTGTCGTTCTCGCGGATATCGTGACCCCTTCAATTTGAAATCGAAATTTTAATTTTGGAGAGTTCTTTACATGAAGCTCCTGGGACATTTTCAAAATTTTCAACAAAGTGACGCCAAGGTTTTTTTTATTAAACGTTATTGGATATTGTGAAGGACATTTAAGAGAATGATGCAAGTTTCATGTTCATGGAAAACTGATCTTTCGAAAATTGCAAAAGTTATCATTTTTTTCGGAGTCCTCGCACTACTAAAATATTAAAGTCGGGGATATTTTCCCTCAAGAATCTGTTTTTTAAAGATAGATTTTGAAAGAAGGTCATGTACAATTTTTCGAAAGTTTATAATTGTTTTCTTAATTTTCCGTAAAATATAGGCAATTTTTATTTTTGTTTAAAATGTTTCCCTCAACAACGGCACAAACAATTTCGTTTAAATTTTGACCGCGGATAGCGCACAGGATGCTTAAGAAAATTCAAATTTTTGGCGTCTTTCTACAAATACATTTATTAAAAAAAATGTGTTCATTTAAAAACGTCTTCAAATAATGTTAGTTTCAATTTCTGGAAAATAAGATTATTTTTTCGAAATTGTGTGTCAAACATAGGCAATTCTTGTTTCCTTTGAAGCAGTTTTTGTTAAAAACAAGGCATAACGTTTTTTTCATTAAATTTGGATCTTAGAGACCGTAAAAGACGCTTAAGAGAATGGTGCAGTTCTCATGTTCTTGAAATGCCAAATTTTTCGAAAATTAAAAATTTTTCAGCATCTTTGTACAACTACAATATTGTGAAGATAATATTATTTTCTTAATGAAATGTGTTCATCAGAAATAGATCTTCAAATAAGGTCGTGTTTGATTTTTCGGAAAAATAAGTATTTTTTGAGTAATTTGACGTCGTACATAGTCTTCCGCCTCGAATTTCCTTCGCTTCGTGAACGTAAGGAGAAGTGATTCCTGGTAGTTTACTTTCAAGCAATCCGCAAACCTTAATTAAAATTAGCCCGATCAGGTTTTCTTTATTTAAAAATACGATTTAAATGTAACGTGAAAGAATAATTGTTAGCCTTCTGGGAATATCAGGCTGGAATTCAACAATGGCATTCCGCTCCGCGTGACAGCAGCTGAATTCCTAAAAATTCCGTCTCATTGTTGGAACATAATTTAGCTGTACGAAAGGCAGTTTTAATTGTCAAATTTGTGTAGATGTTTGCTTGAAAATATTGAGTTGTCGCACCAAACGTTCTAGGATTTGTAATGAATTTTACAAAAATGACGGAGATGTGTTAATTGGAAGTGAAATTGTGGTATATTACATAACAGTTAAGTACGTGCACGTATTTTATAAAAATGACCGAGATGTGTTAATTGGAAGAGAAATAGTGGTATATTACATAACAATTAAGTACGTGCTGTGTTAGCACCACTAATAAACGACCAATGATTTCTGTATTACAAAATTTAATTTATAAACGAAATATTATATACATTTTATATTGAAATTATTTACAACAATTACAAGACTCCAAAATTGGACTATTCGACGCACTGGAGAACCTGAAGTGGAATTATTGAAGTTCTCCCAGGGAATTGAATGGGACTCGTACGTGTTTCAGATAAATTTCATTCTTTGTGATGACTAAGAATGTTTATTAGAATAAAACTGGCAATTTACTAAACATCCGATGCCTAAAGGCTGTCGGTATATACGTAAGAATAATGAAAAATTAAAGAGTTCTGACGAAAATTTTTGTTTTACCTTTTCTCCCATAAATTATTTTCCAGCGTAAGGCATATTTAAATTTCTAAGCCTTTTTTCTTGATACGTACGAGTATTTTAATTTTTTCTAGTCTCGGTTAATAATGTATGTTTAAATCATTTTCACGTTTACTGATCCCATTCGATCGGCATTGAGCCTCTATTTTTGACTAGTTGTAGACTGAAAATGTCATTTATTTATCTATTTATTTATTTACGTCAAAAACAGTTAAAAACTGTGTGTGACGAGCTATGGGGATTTGTGCACGTTTTCATATTTCTGTGATCTCTATCCTAAACCATATTCTAGTCGAATTATGAATGCAGAAGAGAGGTTCTTTTTCGAGTTTTGTTGACAAAATATTCGCTCCTGTATAATAAAATATATTTTCAAAGGTAAATTAGCTATAAATTCCTGCCCTGAACCCTCATGTTCTTCATGAAAGAATTATCCTTTTTGCCGCGATAATATGGAAAACGATAATTTGAGTAACTATATTTCCCACTGAAATTCAGAATTCATTTCGTTTGAATTCGACATTCTGCTTCTTTAGAGACCAAGAGGTCCCTTTAATCTCAATTATTCACACAAAGAAAAGAAGTAATGGGTCGTAGGTGGGTCATGGGTGAATACTGGGTTCAGATTCGCGATACAAACTTATCACTCGCGTCTAAGGGGCATGTTAATAACCACGACTTCGACATTGCTATCCCATCGTCCCAGATCTTCTCTCAGGAAGGTGAGGGGAAGGGAAGGAAGGTTCTGTTATTTAAAAGAATTACATGTTTGGTGTCTTTCAAATGCCAGTGGCACCACTGGCATTTGAAAGAGACAAGACGGACAATTAAAGACAATTGCATCTTTTGTTTTTTCTAAGTTGATACGAATTACAATATTAGACATTTACCTACTGCCCAACAATGTAATGAGTTCATGAATTTCCCCTAATTTTATATGGTGTATAACGTATGTATATGATAATAAATAATGCGTTTCAAATTATTAAAAACTCTATCCTTGTGCAGCGTTAGGGCAAGAAGTGGAATATGCTGATTTGCCTTGGGCGCCGTTGTTTGGCCGCAGATTGCGTCCACCAATTCCGAGGCCATGGCGGCTAATCAATTGTTTCGCAATAAATTATACCCCATGACGAAAAACCTTTGTCACGCAAGGAACCCACCCCAGTTTTGTTTAGTATTTGCGGTTTTATTATATAGTTATGAAATTAAGACCTAATGTTAGTTGTCTTTAATACATATGCCATACATTCGGATTTGTAAGCAATATTTGTTATTTGACAACTAAAATGGCATTACAATTGGAATGAAACGAATTATTTTTCTCTTAACACACTTTTGTTGTGCCTTTGTATGTAATGCTGGAATGTAAACTTTTTGCCCTAAATTGTATTTTTTTTGCTCACTTGAAAATATACTGCAGGTGCATTTACATTATTAGGGCTTCTAGTTGATAACCTTGTATTTCAACAGTGTAATAATTCACCATCTAAGAATTGAGGAAAATTATTTTTTATTGTAATTTATAGATATACAGTAAACCAGACCTGCTCAGCATTTTGCACTTTCACTGACCTCAGGAGCTGTGTGCGGGCATCTCAGGGGCAAATGAGAAAATCGATGAAGGGTGGCGATGAGAGTCGATCTGAATGCGCAATTCGAAAGATAGCGCGTAAATTTAAAGAGCAATCGGCAAGAACATGACGGTCATATACAGTTAAAATAATATTGTCTTTTGTATTATATTGCAAATGTTTGTTCTCGGTGTATGATAGGGCGAAATATGAAACTACAACGAATTATACATATTAGATTTCGACAGCAAGTATTATAATTGCTTGTAGGGCTTATAATGTAATTCGCTTTGCTACGATGTAATCACAAATTTAGTATTGTGCTAAACACAAAATTTTGATACTGAATTGTTTTTGTTTGATGATGACAGCAATACACTATTTTTTATTAACTACGTTTAATTGAATAAGACGGTTCTCTCAAAGCAAAACATATTGTTCTTAAAAAAAAGTAATGATTATTTTCTTTTCCAATTTCTGACAAGTGTAGAGTCGTTTATGACATCGTATAAAAATATAAAGCCCTTTGCATTCTATTTAACAAATATCTATGATTATCTTATGATTGTCCCTAACATATCGTCACAGAAGTTTTCTCGTTGATCTCTTTTATTCAGTTTCATAATGGGGAAAAATGGTCACAAATGTGCTATTTAACATTACCCTTCTTGGAATTGCCACATATTCTATTTTATGTCAATCTTGATGTGAGAGATTGCCCTCATGATTTTGTTCATTTTTCTATGATTTGGAGATTATAACGTTCCTGGTGAACAATCAATTATTCAATTGCAATTTTGTGTTAGATAGAATTAAATAATGTTTTCCTCATATATAAGTATATATTTTAAAGCTATTGTTTAAAATAATGCTTAAGAGTCACAATGAGCATGTTTTCTTTAAAAAAAATTAGAAAATTAAAATACATACAGTGGTGGATACAAAGGTGGATATACAGAAGTGCACAGAACGTAAACAGTGAATTATGACCCTGGTAACTTGAAATACTAGACATAATCCATTTAAACAAATGGGCATTTAATTTTGAAGCATGGATCATTATTAGACGCCCAGGCATTCAATCTACGCGCCGCGTCGTGCTATCTCAGACTTCTCCCCTCCCCGCAAAGCTTCCTACTCCCCACTACTTGCACTTTCGGTGCTGCCACGGGCAGACGATCGGCTCGCAAGTGCAGAATACCCGCGGGAGCAGGCGTTGTGCAGGTCTGCAGTAAACCCTCGTTATCACGAACTCGCTTGACACGAATTTCGCCGTAACACGAACGGTAATTTCTTCACTTCGGTACCGGCAAGGGATTACGGTAATACAGACATTTATAATACTCGGATAACACGAATTTTTGTAATACGAACCTCGATTATGTCGGTCCCTTGGAATTCGTGTTAATGAGAGCTTATTGTAGTTAAAAAGTATATTTTAAATTACATTTCACACTCTTTGTTTGCGTTAATTATTTCAAAAACTGTATTGTTTTGTTTCACTAAAACTCTTTCCAATTGATCCAATATTTATTTTTTTCAACCAATTAATAGATTAATTGAAATTGTATTTCTTTTCAATTATAGTTAATCAATTACAATTAATTGAACGGGTTTTGCAATCGCTGCGCGCAACAACTGTAAATCCCGTAGATGCCTCGAGCGGCCGAGCCACCGTCGGCGATCGAACGCCGGTTGTCGAGCGTTCGTCAAACAGCGCGCTCTTTTTTTTTTTTTTTCCGAACAAGATCGCCCCTTCCGCCCAGCGTCGGCGAGAGACTAGTGGTTGTTTTCGCCCGAATGCAGAGCTCTAATCGCCACAGCCAAAATCTGACGGCGAGAGATGAGGATTCCCGCTTCATACGTAAACAAACGATGCTCTTCCCGTGATAGAGCGTCATTCCTGCCCCTTGGAATTTTGCGCCCAATATGTAGACACGAAGGTTCAAAATGTTAGTGACTGCTTAATACACAACTTCTCGGATGGAGGGTTTTCCAAGATTGCTCGTGCACTCTATAGAATTGGACGTAAATCCTTTAAAACATTTTACATTCATTAAACTAACTAAACTAACATTCAACTAAAACATGTTTTCGTGGTGATATAGTAGAATTTGGCCTTTACGAGCGATAAAGTACATTTTGTCATAAAATGTATTGGATTTGTTTCTCTTTCAAAAAAAGAAAAAGGAAGAACTTTTAAGAGAACAACACAAGTACACGGCTACGACGGTGCCAGATACATAATTGATATTGAACTTTGTTATTTAAAGGTTTCCCTTAAATTATTTGTAGTTCAATTATGATCTGATTTATATTGTGGTAGCTTACTAAAAAAATTTTAAAGGATCGTTCTATTAAACACACAGTTCAGTGTATTGTCAAACAAATTAACAAATTAGCAAGCCATAAATTCTATATTTGCAATGTGTCATTGACAATGCAAACTATATCTCCATAGTACCAATTATAAAAATTAAGTCAATAAGAAATAAAGTTAGTGTATTCATGAATTTAATAAAACTACATGAACATGAGTGGACGCTTCGAGTTACCGAATTCAAGACCCTTACGAAATCGCAAGCATTAAAAAAAGAACTAGACTTTCTACCAAATTGAAAAAGATAAAAGAACATCTTAATAGGCAAATGAAATTACAAATCTTTGGTTCCTTGTTAATACAACACAAGTGTAAACCATTGTAAACCATTTTCTGAGATGACGTGAATTAAGATAACGTACTTCTACCGATTGTGTTATATTCTCTTGCAGTGTTACATTCTCTTGCAAAAATTGTGGAGAGCTAATGCAATATTTTTTTCATGAGTTTATTTTCTTCTTCTTTTCAGTAGCTTTTTTTCCTAGTTTCGTATAAATAACTAATTGCATTTAGTGGCCAGTAAATTAGCATATACTCGATTGCGTAGTAAAACCCACAATTAAGAGATAATGGCCAAAGAGTTGGATTATCATAAAACGCCTGTTAGTCGCGCTGAGTTTCCTTATCCAGAGGATTGCAGTCCAGCAAAAGAAATATTAACATTCCTTTGTTTCCGAGCTTAATTGTTTCGAATCAGATTGCGGAAGAGCGCATTGCTGTGGTGGTCCTCAAGATCCGTTATCGGCCCCCTCCTACGCACGTTTTTTTAATTGGCTTTAAGGTTTTCCTTAAATCATTTGTAGTTCAATGATGATCGGATTGGTATTATGGTGGTAGATTACTAAAAAACTTTAAAGGATCGATGCGTCATCACTAACTGGGACCGATGATTGTCGTAAGAAATAGTTGAGCAAAAATAATTGTTTTTATCTTTTCATGAAGGATTGAAATTTTGACATTTTAAAGGCTTTAAAATTATTAGTAAATTTTGAAATAATTAGGACTTCAGTACGCGCACGTCTCTTGTGCGTACGGTAAACCCGCAATGATCTAAGTTCAAAATAGCCTAGGGAGTCATCAGAAAAACTACAATGAAACAACCTATTGCCCAACGGCGGCTCATGCGGCGGACACAGTTGTCACCAAATCGAAGAAGATTGGGACTTGCAATTCGAAAATCGTCTGTTTCGCCTATCACTCTAAATGTCTTTATAAACATCAAAAAAGAAAATTGTGCCGTATCACTATCATTTAGTATATTAACTGGATTTGGATTTGGCCACAGGGTTTACTTACAGTTTGTATAAAACAATAACCTTCTTAGATTCACATCTCATCTCAGTAACTTCTTATTTATATTTTTTATAAAATAGTAATAGTTTCTTCCTTTACACAGGGTAGCCTGAAAATTGGGAAAAATGCATATCCCCGAATCTGCAAATCATAATACACTTTTTGTAATATGAATCTAAAAAGTTGTTTTATGTATCTATGTGTAAGTAAACCCTATAGGCAAATCCATTTAATATACTAAAAATCTTTTCTGATTGCCTCTCTCAGTTGCACAGTTGTATCTTTTTTTAATTTGTGTATATTTTACATTTTCCCTCTTGCTGCCTATTGGCCTTGTGAACCAAGCACTGGTCCTTGAGCGTTACTTCTGCCCTAGTACTTAGTTCACTTACATATAATATAATTCACATCACGTTACTACATTGTTCATAAATATTTCTGCTTTTTTTCTATCACTGTACGATTTTCACCAACTCCATATTGTCAATCGTCCCTTCTCCGGACATCTCGTTTTCCACCATTTATCTGCCTTGGCCTTGCGAAGTCTCGGCCGCGACGTAGCCCATAGAACAGAGTACAATAACAACATACAATATAGCAGGCACGTCAAACCGCGCCCGCACCTGCTACTTTGCCGCCTGGGGAGTTGGGCGCTCCTAGTGGCACGGCCAACTTCCCCTAACTCCGAACTCGTTTCCCCTTAAAATCCAGAAAGGAGTGTACATTCAGTAGCTGAAGCAGCGCGAGGCGATGAATAGTAGCTTCGTACGAAGAAATGTGTGCCAGATTTTTTCTATCAAAGAACCTAGAATTGTTATGTTTATATTCTTCACCACTTTTTACTGTTTTACCATTTCATGTTTATTTTCTTACTAAATTCTCCGTTATATAAACATCTTTGCTAAGTGACGGGTATATGATTGAATGGAGAATTCTTTCCTTGTCTTCATTTTGTTGTTATTAAATCATTCAGCTATTTAGTGTATTTAGCAAGAATGTGAATTAAATTACCAAGTCTATAAGTTAACAATTCTTGCTTACTGACGGACAGAGCTTTTGACAGACCGTAGAAAGTTCATGTTTTGATATTGATATTTACATTTTTTAAATTATACTCTCAATTGAATATTTGAAACCAGACTGTTTATTTCATTTTAATGGATTATTTCTTTGCCTGAAAGAGAAAATGGGAAGTAATATAACCTAGTGACGTACCGCTACTCGGGAGGAATTTGTGTAACCTTTACTTTAAATATCACGCGAATTTTTTTGGACGCAGTGCCCGTGTCCTTGATACCTTGCCCGCGACCTTGACATGCCTGCAATATAGTACGTCGTTACGTATACAGAGCATAGAACATAATATAAATTAATACAGAAATAATATACATGAGTGCATACGAGAATACAAACAATATACAGAAATGAGCAGAGTGTCGGTATTAAATCAATTTCCATTTATTTGGAATTTGTTGCTTATTCTGTGCTGCTTTATTTTCTTAGCAAAAATTTCAATTTCTTTATAATATCTCGCTATGGATAGCAAGTTGGGCATTTCTTCCATTCTTATTTCAACACCATGCCTTAACTCGATCTCAAACCGCGTCCTTAGCCATCGTGGACAATCGCAGAGCAAATGCACTGCAATGTCCTCCATTCCAAATTCGCAATTGGGAGAGTCTGTTAACCCTAGTGTATACAATTTTGATCTAAACGGTCCATAACCGATTATAATTTGAACTAATGCACTTGAGAGCTGAAAATGCCGAAACTCCTTACATGATCTGACTGTTGGCAGAAATGCATATGTGTATCTGCCTGTTCCGCCACTCTCCCATCTGTTCTGCCACACCGCCACCGCGTTTGCATACACAGATTTTATATCTATTACAACGTGCAGTATCGTGCCGTTGAGATATACTACAGGTCTGTTTGATCTGATGTAATACTTAGCTGCCGCAAGCTGAACAAATATGTCTAGGGGTATCTCCCCGGCTAACACTTGTATTAATGTTGCTGCAATGCGATACGCCCCTGGGCTTTGTCCAATTGCAACAGTGCTGCTATCTGGGCTTTGTCCAATTCCCGCCTAATGAGAACTTAATGGCTTTCTCGCGCCCAAGCCGAGGCGCAGTAGGTTACAATTGGAATGTAAATGCTCCTTTATATATAGGATGAGTCACGTAACTTTAGCACCTTCTGTAACTTTTGAATGGTTGACGTTATTGCAATTGACGTAGTCGCAAAAAATAAAAAAATCTAAAAAAATCGCTTATCTAATATGGCAATATGTATATCATTGGATTCATCTTTTTACGCTCATGATAGAATGAATAATAGTTCCATTTGAAAAAACAAAGTTACCTCGAATATCTCGTAAACTATAAGTGATAAAATAGAAATGAATACACGTATGAATTAGCCCCATTCCCTCATGCACTTCTGTGAAAAATGCATTGCAATAACGTCAACCGTTCAAAAGTGACAGGAGGTGCTAATGTTACGTTACTCACTCTGTATATAATTTCCAATGCATGTTTACTTATTACGCTCTGAGATCCAGCAATTCTTCGAAGTTTCATGAATAATGATTTGGCTTTTCCACACACCCTAGACCCGTGTGCATTGAACTTCAGTTGTGGATCAATGTTCACTCCCAAGTAGGTCTGGAACTGTGTAACTTTAAGCTTGCCATCCATATACCGTATGAAAGGCGGCCTACCCTTTGAAGGGTTCTTTCTGCCAGGAGCTGTTTTATAAGGTTGGTCATGACCATAAAGTTTGATATCTCAACCGAAATGTCTAGCTTAACTGCCTCGCACCAAGTGGATACCAACTGTAAAGCAACATTTGATTTCTCTTCTGCATCAGCCCGTGACCTACCTCTAATGACCAGGGCAAGGTCATCGGCGTAGGCAATTGCCTTTACATGCTCGTTTTCAAGTACCCGTAACAGGCTACTCATTAATGTGTTCCAAAAAACTGGCCCTGAATTAGATCCATGTGGACACCCTTTATTCAGCTCATGTTCGGCCGGTGCAGCGGCCTTTTTTATTATAGCTCTTCTTTCCTGGATGAAGCTTTGGTATATGTAATAGAGATCTTTGGGTATATGCTATTCGGGCCTTAATTCCTTCCACAGGACGGACCTCTAGGTAAAATCAAAAGCACCTCTTTTATCAGTGAACACAGCCAGGATGTATTTCTGGCCTTCATATCTCTGCTCTTGAAGAAGAGCATTGACAGAATCTTCGGTAGACAGTTTAGATCTCAACCCATACTGTGAGGCCGAGAAGACACCCCGAGACTTTATTCACACTTATAATAATATATTCACACTTATATATATATATATATATATATATATATATATAATATTATTTTACCTAGAACGGGTAAGAGACACGCAGGTCTAAAAGATTCAGGATCGGTGGTTAGTCGATCCGTTTTCTTCCTTAGTGGGGTATCTTCCGCTATATTCCATTTATCCGGAAAGTAAACGTATTTCAGACATCTATTGTGTAACTCCAGCAGCATTCCTCGTATAAAAAAGAGCCGCCCTGATCATCTCAGCAGAAATGCCATTAATGCCAGGCGTTCTACCTATTTGTCCTGCATCAGTATCTTCTAGTCCTTTTATTGTGAAGTCACCTGTGGTTTCTCCCTCACTGTTCTCCTCCATTGCTTTCGAAATTCTGCTTGTTGCTTGTTATCTTCTGCCGGGTTGTCCCGTGGCAAGTTTTCTTTTAGCAGTACTTGGCAAGTTTCTTTCCAGGGTCTTGTAACGCATCTTCCATTTTTATAGTGGAAAATGCCTGTTATCCTGAGTTTTCCAGCCTCTTTTTTTGTAAGGTCCCCCATGGGTCCGTCTTAGTGGCTTTGGTAACGTTGCTCTGCCAAGATTGTGTTTTCACTACCCTGCTTTTCCTGGTCACTTTATTTTTGTACCTTTTATCCTCAGTCAGAAATATTTCTGTGAGATTACTCATTCTTCTTTTGTGCCGTTATCTTCGTTTAAGCCGACGTGCTGCCTTCACCATATTGGTAAGTTCATGAGACCACCAGTCAGCCACCTTCGCCCTGGGAATTGGACCATACAGAATAGTTATTTTAGCAGCTGCTTCTATGCATAGTTACTTGTACCACACTCTCATCAATGGAGGATTACCTCTGAGAATAGTCCACATTGGCAGCCTCTTCTCATATTGCTTGTGAGAATTTAGCCCAGTTTGCTCTAATTCGAAATTTATGAGGGTTCTCAGTGTCGTTCACCAGCGTATAGTTTCTGTATTCAAAAACTATATCTTTGTAGTCACTATTGATCATTTGGTATCTCACTCCTCACCGCCGAAGCCGGGATATTGAGGCACGGTTAGTGATTGTGATATCAATATTTGATCCAATCTCCTTTAGGGTTGCTCCAATATGGAGACTTCGAATAAATGGTGTTGAGATAGTTGTCTCGCTGTATCTGCGGTAAATGTCTTTTTTGTTTACTAGCATTATAAACGACCTTTTCTGTTGCAAGAAATCGTTCATAATCGGGCATTTTACGGCACAAATGGTGACGTATTAGATTTTACGGCACGAATGATTGCGTCATTACAGGTACAGTTGCAGCGAGAGAGTCGGGAGGGGGGGTAGAGGTAATCGGAACAGCCGACCTCAGTTTTCTCGTACAAATGTCAAATACCCGAGACGTCACACGAAAGTTGTTTCGCAAAATGAAGTTTGATACTCTAATAAATGTATAATGTTGTTATACAAAAAAATAGCGTATGCAACTCGTTTATAATGTTGCTTTATTGCATTCGCACAAATTTGAATACTCGCTCCTGACGTCGCTCGATTTCAAAACATATACTCGTGCAATAAAGCTTAACATTATAAACTAATTGCATACGCTACTATTATCCACTATTTTGTGTTGTGCCTCGGAGGCAGTGCGGTGGCTAACGGTGGCTGTGCTCCGTAGGGACCTAAGAGCTGGAGGCTGCGGGCGCCAGCGGTGGCCAGTGACCAGTGACAGCGATCTCCTCCACCAACGACGGTGAGTGTGCGCGAGGAAATCTCGTTGGCGTTTGCATTCGAATTTTTAGAAAGGAAGAGACAGGATGGGAGTACGTAACGCAACAAATCACGCCATTTGCGGGAAAATGAAGTACGTGAAAAGCTGTTTGCACTTGAGCCGTGGCGATCTATCTTTTCTCCTGTATGAGAGGCGCTCGAAGTGGACCGTCCCGGAGGAATCGGGCAGCCTGAGGGCGTGCGTCATGGGGGGGGGGGGTTCTTGGCTCGCATGGCGACGTTAACTCCCGCTGCAGGATGAAGTGAAGAGGAGTAAATATTCGTTCTAAAGCGTCCCCCAGAGGTTGTCCTCAAGATGATTCCATTTGGCCTTGGGGATTCCCACGTGATGCGCTGCCGCCATGTGCACTGGGGAACGCTGAGGAGCTTGGGAGCGGTGCGATGCATTATGGGGGGAAGGTGTTCCGTGAATGTAGCTTCATTATGCGCACGTTCTCCTGAGCACTCCTTTTGCTTGTAGAGTTGGAGCAGAGCTGAGGGTGAGTTAATATTTTGTTTGCAATGCAGAAAAATGAAATCTGTAGTTCGTTTACCGGTGCAAAAATGTTTTCGGGAACGAAGATGTCTAGGTTTTCAAATGTTGCTAATCTCGCGCTTTTTTAAGTTTATTATTATTTGATTTTTTTTAAGCTTTTCATTTTTCATCTATAGTTTTTATAGTTTTAAATGTTGGGTAGAGATTCTGGAACTCAAGGAAACATGCGCAGATAATCTTCTCCCCCATACGTCACTTACAGTTTTTACTGTTGTTTTGACGAAATAAATAAAAAATTAAATCAAAACCATTGCAATTTTTCGTACATTCGGACATTTAGTACATTCCCGTCCGGCCTTCCGGTGAGGACACATCAGTTTATATATACACGAAAACTGGATGGGTCTTCGTGCGGTACCTTTCCATAAAAACGTTCATCGTTTATAAGTTTTTCATTTGGAATTAAAATACACTAATGCTGTAATATTAAGTATAATGAAATTTACATATACGTTTTCTATAATGCATATTTTTATTTGAAGTGCAGCAGCTGTTTACTCAAACAAAGGCGACCAATTCTACAAACTAAAAGGGGTTATTTTCTATCACGTATGTTGTATATGCATTACACAAACGGCTAGGTGTTGCATATAATGTATTATGTATGGCATTAAATAAGTGGTGAACATAGAAATGCATGAGAATGCAGACTTATTTTGACGTAAATCATTCTGGGTTCAATAAACATTCGCTTTTCAAGACAAAGTAAAGAATATCCCGATATACAAAAGCTGAACGGCCAGATTTTGCCAGTGAAGAGAAAAGAACTAGCTGTGCTAAAGCACCTTACAGTTTCTTGCGCTATTTGTAACTGCTGTCCAATATTTCAATATTACATGAACTTGCAAAATTGTTTCCAACCTGGAGAAAAATTCTTCCGTGCTGGGGTTCTATCTCAGAATTGTCAATAGTTAGCATACCATTCACGTTACCCCACACACTAGCTTCACAGTAAAAAACGTCCCCCTGCCCGGCGGTGAAAAGAAACCATTTGCATTTGCCGTTTTAAACTAGTGGTACTACAAATGGCGCAAACTTTCTTGTAATATTTCACTGGTTTATTTGGTCTGAATTAACCTTACGTTCTTACTTGATCTTCTTGACAGCGGCCATCTATTGTCGCCCAAAGTACATTTAAAAAAGTATCTCAGTTTTCCGATTTTCTAAAGATAGAACTCAAACATTACTTTAATAATATTGTAGAAGAATAAATCTTCATACTAATGGAAATTTCCGTTGAAAAATTTAGAGCTGTTCTAAGAAAATTCTGTTTATGGTTAGTGTAAATCCGAAATTTCAAGTTCTTTTGCCAAAGAAAACATTTGAGTTTCCAAAATCTTCATTGAAAGTCATTTGAAGCAATTCTCACAAAAGCAACAATGTATAAAAATAAATGGAAATTAGCATATTGAGAGCGCGAGAAATATTTGAAAACAATTACATTTGCGTAATTTTTTAAAACAAAATGCAGAGAAAGCACTTCCTGTAATCTTAAACAGGAACACTACCCGTATTAAACCTTAGATGCCACAAGATTCAGAAGATAAAAATTGAAGACTGCTTTGAGAAAATGGCGTTTGATGCGGAATTTTGAGCTAATTTTCACAAAACTTTTGAGTTTTCGATAAACTTTTTCAGACATCATTTGAAGCACATGTACTCATAAGTTCAATATTGTGAATAAATCACCACTAATATACACATTAACGACGCGAAAGACTAGTAAAATATACATTTTTCTAATTTTTGAAAGACAAACAATAGAATACAGTAAAATATAGTTTGTCATCTTGAGTAGTACGTTTAGCACTATTTCTATCAAACTTTCAAAGCAAAAATTTGGAACCGCTTTTGAGAAACTCTTATTTCAGATATTTTTTAAATATTTTACGAAAGCTAATTACAACGTGACAACGAAAGAACTAATTATGGAGAACAAATGTCATTTCGAGGAAAAATCTCTATTTTCAATTTTGTAGTTGTAGGAAGTCGCCGAAACAATTTCGCGCTTTTCGAAAATTTAGAGTTAACAGTGAAAATCGTACCTACGCCATCTTTAGATGTATATTTAACTCTATTCTGACAAGAAATTTAAAGAAAAACTTGGAGCCGTCTTGGAGAAAATTTTGAAAATGTCGTGAGGATTTCATGTAAAGCACGCCCAAACATTATTTAATGCTTTTCAAAATCTCAGAGCTTCAACTGAGGCCAGATAAACAAAGGTTTATTCAGTTTGGAAAAAATTCTCCGCATTGTCGTAGTAGACCGACAGAAGTACCGACAATCGTGTGTATACAGTAATCCCTCAACATTCGCGAGAGTTGTTCCCCAAAGCATCGCGAATGTCAAATCCGTGAATGTTGAGTATCTTTTAATGAAAAAAAAGTGGGTTATGTTCCTAGATGTCGCAAAACTGTTTTACCCTTCTTTAGTCGCGTGAATCTATTTACCTTGAATAGTCACGGCACGGAGGAAACCTCCGGGTTCAGAAATCGGACGCAAACAAAAACATTTGAGTCAAAAATGTTTTAATTCATATAGCTTTTAATGCACATTAATCTATTGTTTAGTTTCGCATAAATATAAATTATAAACATAACAATATTTTTATAATATGAGGTTTTTTTTAAATTGTACAAAATGAAACGCCTATACTTGTAACATCTGAGGTTTGACGATTTTTTTTCCAATCACAGAAAGCAAGACGTTGAGAGATTACACGCAGCTTGTGATTTTGTGACTTGCAATTGCGCAGGGATGTCTGCCAGTGATACCTTTTTGAACGTAATAAATGGGAGTTCGGATGCAGCAACAAGTACGGCTCCTATTTCAGACACATTAGTGCGTTCCGCGTCCCTTTCACGACTCTAGTGTGATCGGTCCACACTGATTGAAGATCGATCTCTAGTTATGAATCAGGAAAGAAGATATCCCATGCAGCAGCTACGGTTTTCATAGTGCGTGCATTGCTAGTAAACGCAAGACAATACTATGGGGAGGCGTACAAACGTTTTGAGGCGAATTACACATATGCCACAAAGTTTTCTTTTGTCTTTTCCTATAAATGAAGGGCAACCAAAAAAAGAATTGTCGAAAAAAGTTGCAGCGTCATCAAATTCAAGAACTGCAATTTCATGTGGAAGCTCGGTTGAAATACTGTTCTTTACAGCCTACCTTGCATGTATTTTATTACATTCAAATTTTCATTCAGACATATTTGCATATTTCTTTGTTTCTGAACGCAGGGATTAGTTGCAGATGAGAACCGAGTGCTGAAGCTTCATCGCCTGGTTCTTCCGAAGACTAATTATGATCACTGTCATGTAGATAATCATCTTCCTCTGTCAGATTAATAACAAGTATCAAAATCATTTCTTTCATCGGGCATATCGAAAAACATTTTTCTGAGTTGTTCCTCTTTATCGACCTTATTGTATGATAAAAATACAAGAAGAAGCAATAAATGCTCCAAGCAGTATACGGCATTCAAACGTCAAATCGAACACGCGGCAATGGTCGCGTCACAGAGATAACCTCGGGGTCAGCGCACGGGGTTAAGAAATACGTTGTCACCGGTCAAGGCATTCACTCACACCGCTGCGCATCTCCCAATCGACTTGAAGGATGTTCGCAGAAAGGTACTGAGAACAGTGTGGCTATTCTCAGTTTGCAGCAAAATGACAAACAAAAAGAGACCCGGAGCTCCGTGACGCGACTAAAGAAGAAAAGAAAGAAAAAAATACAAACAATTTCAGTAGAACTGAGTAAGTACTACCACAAAGAGAATACACAATTAACATCTCGAAGAGAGAAAATAAAACAATACTTGAAACTTATTTCAAAGTTGAAAGTGAATGGATATAGTATTTGGTTATATTTTTTTTGTTTCATCACTCTCCTCATAGTTCTAATTACCAATTATGGACGAGTTGCTTCTTCTATTTCTCTCTTAAATTTCGAAGTAATTTACATGTTCAAAACTTATTCAAATTTTCCCTCTTCATCAGAGCTTGTTGAAGTTTTAGAACGCCATTAACAGTTTCGACGTTGAAGTTGCTCCAGGATGCAGTTTCACTTCCGTTAGTTCGTCATTACGTTCGAGGACGTTTTCTTCGCTGATTATTTTCCGAAGCTACTCTTCAATGAAATCATTACAATGAGATCCTGAATGGCTTTTCTGTTCGTGTGACCAAAGCCCTTACCTCCAATTTGACGCAACTTCATTGAAATATTTCACATTTACAGAATAACACAATTGTAAATTGATATTTCATCTTTGAAATTTTTGCAGAAAGTGATATTTTGAGCTCCGACGTCTGCCAAGTTCATTTTTCAGATGACGCTGATAAAGAAAATAAAATATGCTCGCTTTAAAAAAATGTGTTGTAAAAGGCGCAGTCGCGAATGTTGAAGCCGCGAATGTTAAAACTGGTAGCATTTCTCTAATCGCGAATGTTCGGAACTCGCGAATAGCGAATTCGCGGATGTCAAGGGATTACTGTATTACATGCATGGTTTGTTCACCAAATAATAGTCCATGCAAGGCCTCTGGGTAGCTCCGGTGGCTGGGCAGTGGCAGTGAAGAAGGCGGCGGTGATTAGCGCTTCGCTTAGAGCCAGCTTGCGAGGCGGCTGCTGTGGCCAGGCGCGGTCACCAGCTTCCTCGTAAGATCAGTGAATGGACTGTACAATTGTTTATTTCAGACGGAAAACTGCATTAAAACAGTTTTCCCTTTCTTTACTTTAATTTTTTGTTACTGAATCAATTTCAAACATCCGATATTGTATTAGTCGTTTCTTTATTGCAAAGAATATTCGAATCGTCAACGAATGATTTTTTATTTCGATATGATTGCTTAGACTTCTATGGCCAGAGTTGGTATTGTCTAGACTATCCGGGACGAGCCGCGACTATGTCGTGGTGGCGGACGTTTCGACCAACATGTTGGGGACGTCCTCGTGTCGTACTTCCTAAACGCTGCTCTACAATAGCCCGCGAACGGGAACGGCAACGCGAAGGCGAGGACGGGAACGGGAACGCGAGGTACGTGCGCTTCACAATAAACGCCAACGGGAAGACGAATAGCGCTATGAACCTGTAGCGGCAAAAACGAGTACTTCAGGAAAGAGTCGCCGAAACCAAAGCACTTGTAGCTGCGCTACTCTGTTCCCCCTTTGCTTTGCCAACTGTCGGTGTTTTGCTTGTGGTAGTATGAATAATGAATACTTTAACGAAAGAATATTAATGAAAAAAATAATTCATCAGAATGGAAAAATGCAAAAACTACTAAGAACTTATGGAAAATACAACTAACGAAAGTTTAATCAATAAACAAAAAACTCACTTAAATGAAACCTAAAAAAATATTTTGTGGGAAATTTTAATACTATATATTAATATGAATAGAAAACGAAAAATACCGAAATCACTAAAAGGAACTAAAACAATTCAACAACGACTAACCTCAAACCCTAACCTCGCAAATCCACGCTGTAACCTCAACTCCGCTCCAGACCAGTTTCGCGCGCAGACGCGCGCTCGATCAGCTGGAAAGCTTCGCCTCCATTTGCTATACTCTCATTGGTCGAGAGACTTCCCGTTCCCGGGCCGAGATAAATGTTGACCATATTTCGCGTTCCCGTTCCCGTCAAGCTTCGCGTTCCCGTCGTGTTGTGAACGCTTGCCTGAGATGTCAGCCTTTCAACTTTCTTTGCGTTCGCGTTCGCGTTGTCGTTCCCGTCCACGGGCTATTGTGCCTTAAGGCAGTGCTTCTGAGGAAGGCCACATGTTGGCCGAAACGTTAGCCACTGCGACAGAGTCGCGGCTCGTCCAGGAGAGCGTTGATAATAGGAACTTTTGCCGCTTCTAATCGCCAAGAGCATATCGTTTATGTGCTGCAGACAGAGAACAAGGCCTAAAATGGAACCTGGCTGGACCCATGAGCATTTGGAATTGGAAAGATGAGTAAATGATGTCCCTTCACACCAGTACGGTATTTCTACACTGAGATTGTTTAAAATGATTGATCGATTAATCAGTGGTGTCAAGGTCTTGTATTGGTGGCAGTGGCACGCTTCGTGGCACAGTAGCATGCCACGAGCCTCTGTGCAACTAGCGTCGGGAAAGAAAACTCATTAGTAATAACCCTGCCGTTTTACAATAGGGATGGCGTTCTCTATTGTGGCGGGGTGATGAACTGCGTGGAGGGCCGATTTCGTGCCACTCCTGCCACTGAGGCTCGCTTGTGGCATCGACCCTGACAACGCTGAATTAGTGTTTCTGGGCGCGTCGACAGCTAAGGTCATTAGTCTCGTAAGTGAACTACTTGTTATTGCACGGGATGTGGCCGTTCTTCGCCCGCTTAATGGCGAGATCCGGCGCCGACATACGGATATTATTTTCCCCAAACCAGCGTTATCTCATAGCGGCGTCGCACCGTCCGAGTCGGGACAAGCTCTAGGCTCCCGACTGGGAAAAACGTATCACTCGGCGTAGTCCACGTAGCGGGCATATTAGCGGTCACTAAGCGTACTCAATCTCCCTCACAAACTCTTCTTTCCGGACGCCAGGCCACCCATTATAAACCGGTCGCCGACGCCGCCCCAGACTCGCTCTTGTGGCTAGGGTAGAGCCTCGTTGCTCCGTGGACGTTAATGTATAGTGCGATTTTTCTAACTCTACCCCTCAAGCCCCTATGGCCACGATGGAATATCACATGGCATTTCGCGTCTTTCTTCGTCGTACCGCTGGAAGTCGCATGATCGCAAGCACTGCTTGATACGGTGGCGATCATGCGATATTTGGCAGCACGACTGAGAACGTCGCGAAATACCGTGATATATTCCATCGTGAAGACGGGCATTGAGGGGCAAAGTTACGAAAATCGCAGTATAGAGCGCGCGCCCACTTCAAAGTAAGCTGTGCACACTGCAGTTATGCTGCGCGTTCACGATTCTTTCAAATCAGTCAGCCTTCATACTGCTCGCTATGTATATTCCGCGAATGTTATTTTCCACCTGAGATGCGACATAATATTCAGGGGAAATGCATCTTATAGCTCCTAGATTTTAGATTAGAAAACAGAAGTGTGCAAATAATAAGCATAGCCCATCCATGTGATTCTTGTAAGCCTCTGTTTATTAAGGTAGGAATCTTGCTTTTACCTTGACTCGTGATTTATCGAATCGATAATCTTAGTCGCAAATGGCTTACTTAAGGAGAGGAATATGCAGGGTGTCCGGGGAGGACACGTCGAAACTACGAAAATAAGCTCTTAAGACAATTCTAAGCAATTTTTTCTAATAAACTACGTGGATATTCCGAATGGTTGAGCCGCCATAAGCACTGAAAATTTGTTTTGAAAAATTTATTTCTAGGCAAAAATTTGCATTATAGAAGCATAGAAACGCTTCAGAAACATGTAAATTGTTTATTATTTACAAAAAAATTAATATTTGTTCAGAAAGAAAAATTAAGCGAGAAATAAAACACCAAATTTATATATTACGACTGCTTTTTTCTATCTCGCTTAATTTTTCTGTCTGAGCAAATATATTAATTTCTTTTGTAAGTAAGAAACAATTTCCAAGTTTTTGAAGTGTTTCTATGCTTCTATAATGCAAATGTTTGCCTATAAATCAATTTTTCAAACGAACTTTTGAGTGCTCATTGCGGCTCAACCATTCGGAATATCCACGTAGTTTATTAGACAAAATATGCATAGAATTGTCTTAAGCTTATTTTCGAAGTTTCGACGTTTCCTCTCCCTGTATTTTCAGCAAACGCCGATGTCTCTTAACTATAACACTCGGCGTAGTAATCATATTCATCAGGTGACCGTATCAACAGCTGACTACAAAACATTCACACATATACAATATTTTACAGATTCTAAAAATTCCCTGAAAGTGGCCTAAAAAGTGTCTTAAAAATGTGAAAAATGAAAATTAAAAAAATACTAAAATTTACTAAATGTGTGTGAAAATATTTTCTTCAATAAATTTTACAATTTAAAAAAAATTATTTATATAAAACTATATTTAATATAAAGTATTTTAGAAGAAAATGTAATCCATGGCTTCCGATCTTCCAACCGTCAGGTTTGAAAGATCGAGGAAGTTACCGAAGATCCCTGTAATTTTGAGTTCGAAAAACAGGGTTCACTGGAGTAGTGAATTTCGTCATGAACTGATGATACAAAAAAAAACTTTAAAAACAGTTTTAGTGTGTCGTTATAAATTCAAGAAATATTCACGAACAAAATGCCTAAATATGACAAAAATAATGCACAGGTCCAAAAAGGACTCAAACATTTAAATGGCAAAAAAAATGACAAAATTAACCCACCCTATCACCTTTGCCGTGATGAACATTCCTGTGTGTTAGCTACATGTAAAATGCACCAATGAATAGATTACATGTGATTGGAATGCGTGCCCTGATAATGACCGTCCCCCAATTGCTCAGTGTTTCCATGTGGTGTATAACTGCAGTCACGCCCGCAAACATCCCGTTAGTTTTAAAAACAGATGAAACTGAGCCACTGGAGGGTAACTTCCTACTGAGAGTAGAAGAAACATGGCAGCCATGTCTGTTAAATTTAATACGAGTTTTCTAGGCTCCGTAGGAATACCTTTGTTTGAGGTAGGCTAGAATAACAGTAAATGCCCCCTGGTTTGTCAGCAATAAGACCCTCCACAACGATCTTGCAATAGAACAAATTACTTTCTTTATTACAAAGCTGGCACATAATTTTTTCAATAATTTAAATCATGTACAAGGAGCAGTCACTTACGAAATAGGAACCGATCAGCCCCCTCTCTCCCGCCTAAGAAACAGACTCCCATTCCATATTTTCCTTCAATATCTCTCTGATATTAGATAAGGTAGGAATATTTCTAGCAATTACCTGTCCCTCCCATCGTATTTTCTTTTTAATCCTGTCATTGCTCTAACATAATTTCCTCGCAATAACCTTGGTTGAAGGTACAACAAATGGAATCACTATCAGGGAGGTAACAAACAGTTACCCCCTTCACAATTTTCTGATGCAAAGTTGCTCGGCCAATCAACTGAAGAGCCTCACGGCTGAACGTTTGTACTGTCTTTAAATGTAAAATAAAATAAAAAAAAGGTAGGCTAGGATGCGCAACTTACGTGGCTTTGGTTTTGCGCGCATCTCAAGGAGTTTGTGTTGGTTTGGGATTGTAGTGGGAGAACAAAAGGAAATTCTATTTCAGAATTTAAAAGAGAATAGTATATTGTTCAACGACCGTAAAATGCGCCCTATTATTCACGAATTGAGCGCTACCATTCATGCTTAAATGAGCTATTATTCACGACTTGATCGACACGAGTGATATAAGAGCGAGTGTCGGAATTTCTACGAGTGAATAATAGCCATTCTACGCCAGAAGACTATACTTTCTCTCCGACTTGAAATTGATGTTTTAAAAACACTAAAATGGGAGCCTTAACCTTACGGTACGGCTACAGAACACTCAATGTTCTCCGACCCTAACAAACACCATCTCGCATACTATTTCGTGGTTCACCTGTTTTACGACAGTTGCAACCTGCCGCGACAGAGCACGCAGCGCCTCTGTGGGCGACTGCAAGAACCCTCGGTCGTGTATATTCAACTAAGACGAATGTGATCGAAGGTCGACAGCCTATTCTCGCACGGCTTGTGGAATCGGCATCATTACTGCATCAGATAGCGTGCAGAAATGTAAACATTCTGGAGTAGTCGTAGAGAAAATTATTTTTTGAATTGTGACGACGTGGTGTCGGTGACCTTGTGTGCATTCACAGGTGTACAGTTGGGAAGATTCGCATAGCTGCCAACTTCTGCCTATCTGTGAAGAGAGACTGCTTCCATCATCAGGATATTTTGATATACTAAATGGTGTGTCGAGGCTTTCATAATTTCGTTACGAAGTGTGCAGTGGATAAGAATAGAACACGCAGTAGTCATGTCGTGAATCCGTTTTAATGTGCGTGATAAAAATTGAAATAAATATAATTATTTATTTATTTATTTATTATTTATTTGTCAAAAAAACAGTAAAAACTGTATATGACGTGTGGGGAAAGAAATTTATCTGCGCACATTTTCTTGAGGGCCAGAATTTTAAAAAAAAAGAAAAAATGAATTTAGAAAATAATTATTTAGAAAAATAAAGATATTTGAAAAATGTTTTTTCCCGAGTTATAGAAAATCAATTTCAACTGTAAATGAACTACAAGCAAAAGGATGTGCTCAACATAACGTGCGCACAGTGAAGCTACATTTACGTCCAGAAGCAAAACAAGGGGGCCATCTCAGCATTTGCTCAATTGGATCAGGGAAACTGGACAAAAACCTGATCGAGATGAGGGTCATTGACCCGGAAGCTGAAGTACATTACTTGTTACAGGCGTATTCAATATTTTTTTTAAATGTATACAATGCAAACATAAACTAATTCATTATATATCTTTGTTTTGTTACATTATTTTTCTTTTTCACGATCAATATAGTCTCTAATTGTATAGAAACAGTTTTGCAGCAGAAAAGATTTTACTTTTAACATAAATTTGTATACCGACTTTAATAGTTTTATGGCATCTGGCAATGCGTTGTAAAGTAACGTACATGTATTGTATGTTGATTTCTTGTACTGAGCTGTTGATACTGACACTTGATGCACGTGATTTCTACGGCGTGTGTTGTGTGTTGTAAATATCAATATTGCATGAAAATATGTTCCCTCCGTTAAGTAGGTCATTTTTGACAAATATTACAGATTCATAAATAAATAGACAAGGCAATGGTAGGATTCCCAGCTCAATGAAAAGAGGCTTGCAGGAATCACGTGGAAGGCATTTTTTCATTATTCGAATAATTTTCTTTTGCAATCTGAAGGTCTGAATACTACAGGATGAGCTTCCCCAGAATATTATGCCATATCTCAGGCGGGAATGCACATTTGCAATATAAACGCAACGAGCTACATAAAGGCTGACAGAATTTGAAAGAATTCTGAATGCATAGCATAATGAACTTAATTTAGTGTTTAATTCTGTTATATGTACATTCCATTTGAGGTTTGATTGAATTGAAAGACCTAAAAATGTTGTTGCCTCAACATCAGCTAATTGCATATTGTTCATTTTCAATGGAACATGCGATTTCCGATTTGAGATGCAAAAATGCATTGAAACAGTTTTTCTTTCGTTAACAATTAAATTGTTATTATTAAACCAATTTGAAACTTCTGAAATTGTACTATTTACTGCTTCTTTTTTGCAAAGAACATTCGTGTCATCAGCAAACAGAACCGTTCTTCCATTTTAATAGACGAGGGCATATCGTTTACATATAACAGAAAGAGAATAGGACCTAAGATCGAACCTTGCGGGACCCCATGCACAATTGGCAAAGAATTGGAAATATAAGTATGTAAAGTCCTTTCCTGCCAGTATGGTATTTCTACTCTTTGAGTCCGATGTTAAGGTAAGAAGTTATCCAATCTAGGGCAATACCAATCTAATCCATCTATCCAATCTAGGGCAATAAAACTCAGTTTAGAGTCAAGTACCGAAAGTAATATTTTGAAAGTAAAAGGTTTGTGGTTATTCAATAAATTTAAAAATCTCATTCGTTACGAATTTGAGAAGGCTGTTTAAAAATTTGGTAATTGGCAGGTTTGTTTTATTTGTACAAAAATTCTCGGATTTTTTTCTTCCAGTTAACTTGCAAAAAGAAATGATGGAACTTCACCAACATATACATTAAGTCTTTAAAAATAGACAAATCACGAAAGTGCAAGGAACGGAAGCAGATCTATCTCATATGATGGAGTCAACCAGTTATCTTCATTCTCATCTTCTGCCACTCATACCACATTGTCCACATAACAATTAAGTTTATATTTTCTCGTTCTGTATCGCCTATTAAGATCTTCCTTTTTTCGTTTCAATCTGATATTTTAAATTGGCTCATAACATGTCTTTCGAATGATTTTTTGTATGCGAAACTTTTGAAATATCAAAAGGCATAGACGGGGCAAGGCCATAGCCAGCTCCATGGCCACAGCATGTGTCAGTTCGACGAAAATAGAGAAAAAATAATTATTCCGAAGTAACATGAAAAAAAACTTCGCTCCCGGCCCAGGGATTACGGTAATACGATCATTTATAATACTCGGAAAACCCATACATCGGATATTTTTAAAACAAACTCTCCGATTATTTTTGTCCCTTGGAATTCTCGTTAATGAGGGTTTACTGTAATTTTCTATCATTTACAAAATTTGAGAATTGATATTGAATATACTTTAGTGCATGAAACATTAAAATAGTAATGGAATTAAAAGTGTATAATTAATAATTGAAATCTCTAACCTTGTTGGAAGTAAACAGCGCGGTAGGTTTGGTCGAGCCCCCTGAATTTCTTACAATGTTTTCTCCTTGGCCATGAAGTCGACGTGTTCGTAATAAGAGGAAGATGATTGACAATGGCGGCGAGGAGTGATCTGCAGGAACCGTGACAGAGAAATTTGTTGGTGTCCCGCGTTGATTGGTGAGGGGATGCGAAGAGCGCCGGAGCTGCGCGGGCCGAGGGCGCCGTGCGTAGGCATCTGTGGTAGTGAAGAGGGGGGGGAGGCGCAGCAGAAAGCGGCCACGGGCGCGGCGCGAGCCGCTCAAGGTCGCCGCCACTTTCCACTGGCGACGTCCAGCCCCAAACTCCGGCCCAGGAATGACGAAGAGCTGATTTAACCTTAACTGTGCTGGTGAAAAATACTAACGTAACTGTGCTGGTGGGGGTATCAGAGACCCAAGATAGAAAATGATTCGCTGATCGCAATATTTTTCGACGAAAAGCATATTTAATGATATGCAGCATTATTAAAAGTTATATATTTCGGTGAAAGGAAATAGATAGAATATAAGCATAAAAAGGCATCAATATTGATAAATACACAAGAACAAAACAAAATTATTAGAATGTTTTTGAATTTCCGAAGCCGAAGACTTGGAATAAAAACGTTTGAGCGTTGCAAACAAATAAGTTAGGGGCAGTCAATACAAAGATGTTTGTTTTTTTTTTTGTCAGAGCCTCGTAGGCAATATTCACAGAAGGTTTTTGTTTTCTTTGGAACTGCTGAGTGTGGTCTAACCCGGGGTTGATCCCGAAACTTGTTACTACTGTCCAACAACAATCCCAGGATTTTTGTCGGTGATTGTCGACATTTCGCATGTAAAACTGGAATTGAAATTAAAAATTAAACCTTGATATACACACAATGTATTTTCTTTCCATATTATAGTGAACGACGTTGCTATATATCGCTTATTAGGAAACGTGCATTTAAAAACTTACGTAACTATGCTGGTGGGGTCTAGGATACACAGCAACGTTGAAGTTGAATAACTCGTCTCTACACAAACGTGACAAGATGGTGGCTCATCAGATAGCAAACCCCACGATTTGAAAGGAATACACAAGTCGTTAAGAAATAATCTTCTTAAATATTTAAATGATTTAAAAAAATGTTAGTATGGGTCTCGGAGACCCCACCACCACAGTTAAAGGTTAACGAAACAGACCTTTTAACATGGATTTTCGCGTCTAATCTTGTGAAAAAACAGCAGTTTCTCAATTTAAGTAATTTCCTCGGTTTATGTATTATTATGAATGTATAGACGCGGAAAAAAGTATTCAGACTTGAATTGTAGACGTATGGGACTGTCAATTTTGATTGATCCACAGACAATTGGATGTGCGAAGGTACGATACTGCAGGCCCAGTGTACAAAGACGTTGGCTATGTCAGTGCCGTCGTACAGTGTATGTAGTAACGGATATTTCCGTTTTCATCTCATTGGCGTGTTCAACAAGCGTGACAAACTTATTCAGACACCGCTTCAACTGATAAGAAAAGTTCGGTCAGAAAGCGCGGTTCGGCGACAGAAAACATCAGTGGATGTGAGGCAGCTGTCCCATACATTAGGCGTGCAGAAGGTTCGTCAAATTAGTCCGAAAGACCGGCATGGCCAGGAAAGGTAGGGAAACGTCAGTGGAAGAGAGGAAAAGTTGTTAGTCTGTATAGCTAGGGAAAATCATATGCTGAAATAGGCAAGATCTGGTCTGCACAACGCCCGTTCACGCTGGCATTCTCCAGTTTGGAGCCGACAGTCTGCCGGCGACAGCGCCGAAAGTGCAAGTAGTGAGGAGTAGGAAGCTTTGCGGGGAGGGGAGACGTCCGACGTAACACAACACAAAACGGCGCGTAGATTGAATGCTTGGACGTCTAATACAATGATCCATGTTGCAAAATTATATGCCTACTTGTGTAAATGGATAATGTATTGTATTTCAAGTTACAGTGACCATAATTCACTGTTCACGTTCTGTGCACTTCTGTGAATCCACCTTTGTAACCACCACTGTATGTATTTTCCTTTTTGAAAATAAAGAAAAATTAACATGCTCATTGTGACTCTTAAGCGATTCTTAAGAGCAGTGGCCTTTTTTAAAACTTTATTATTTAATTCTAACTAACAAAAATTACAATTTAATAATTGTTCATCTGGAATGTTGTAATCTGCAAATCATAGCAAAATGAAGAAAATTGAGAGCATTATCTCTCATCAGGATTGACATGAAAGTGGAAGATGTGGCAATTCCAAGAAGGGTAATGTTTAACAGCATATATATTTGTGATTATTTCCCCCATTATGAAACTGAATAAAGAAGATCAACGAGAACCTCTGTAGCGATATGTTATAGACATTCATGAGATTATCATGGACCTTATTGAATAGAATGCAAAGGGCTTAAAATATTTTTATACAATGTCGAAAACGATTAATAAAGAGTGTGCGTTGATTTTAGATATATAGAATGCACTCTTGTCACAAATTAGAGCAGAAAATAATCATGATTTTTTTTCTTCAAGAATTGTGTTTTAGCGTTGATAGAATCGTCTTATTCAATTAAACATACTTAATGAAAAAATAGTTTATTGCTGCCATCATCAAAACCAATTCAGTATCATAATGTTGTGTTTAGAAAAACACTATATTTGTGATTACATCATACAAAAGGGAAGTACATTATCAGCCTTATAAGCAATTATACTTTGTGTCCAAATCAAATCCACCATTCGTTGTACTGTAATTTCACATTTCACACACTGTCATGTACTGACAACAAACATTTACAATATAATACAAAATGCAATATAACTTGAACTGTATGCGACCGCTATGTTCTCGCAGATTGCCCTTTCAATTTACGCACTATGGTTAGAATTGCGCTTTGTAATTGGTGGTCCCCATTTCTAGAATGGGTCTCATCCTCACCGTTCATAGATTTTCGCATTTGCCCCCGAGCTGCTCGCGCCCAGCTCCTGACGTCAGTGAAAGTGCAAAATGCTGTGCAGGCTTGGGCAAGATGGTAAACCGAAGCCGGATAACCATATTTAGTATTGTTAAGAGATGGAAAAAAGAGAAAACGTACGTTAGTAGCCCACAGCAGGGGCGTCCGCACAAACTGACGAGTAGGGACAAGAGGCACAAAGTGAGAATGGTGCACCAATATTCACAGGAAACGGCCTCTGCAATAGTGGCAAAAGTGGCAGCAGGCATTGGTACCGATGTCACCGTTCGAACGATTCGCAGTCACTTGATCAGTACAGAGTACCACTCCACAGTTGCACGGCGCAAACCATTCGTGAAAAAAATAATCCAAGAAAGCGTAAAAAAGTAGAAAACATCTGGAATGAACTGAAAAAGTGACTACACAAAGGACATGTCACCAGTTTAAAACATTTTCGTGAGGTACTATAAGAAGAATGGAAGAATATCGGTTCGGATATCACGAAAAAAGGTTGTGTATTTCATGCCAAAGCGACTGAAAACTGTTCTACAGATGAAAGGAACTATTACAAAATACTGAAAGTTTGAATACTTTTATCCATTACATATTTCTTTTGTTTGTTGTACGCAACATAAGATGTGTTTTGTCAGCATTTGTTATGAATGTGTGTTCGGTGTGACTTTTTTTCACACGTAAAAAGAACGAACTAAATATTTGGAGTTTTCAATACAGTAAAGGTTTATTTCTATTATTTCCTCCCGTGTCTAAGTACTTTTGTCCCCCTCTGAACCTACACTATTAGATATGATATTGCAACAAAAAATTTAAGATACAATGACCACGATGCACAAAATTCTTACCATTACAAGAATTCCAAACACTAACACAATAAATAATACACGCACGAGTAGATTGTAAAAGTAAAACAAAATTATTCATTGGTTGTATGCTGCAGGAGTCTTGGGTCGCACTTTTCAATACTGTTGATTCAAACGATAATTGTTTTCATTTAATTTTAACGTTTTTTCCTCTTCAAAAAAGAAAATTAAACATTTCAAGGACAATTTTTGAATAACACAAGGGATTAGATCATGTAAAATCGATTTTTTTTTATTTCTAATCATCATAACGTATCTTATGATTTCCACCTTTACTTTTAAAAAAAATACAAATCATTGTTAAGAAAAGTCATAAGGAGGGCTAAGATCGTTATTAGTAAGTCTTCTAGAAATCTGTGGGAAAATATAGTTATTCAAATTACCGTTCTTCATGTTGTCGTAGAAGAAGCATATTCCTTCCCGGTATGATGAAGGTTAAGAACACAAATCTAGAGCTGATTTGCCTTTGAAAATAGATTTTATTACATCGCAGCGAATATTTTGTTAAACATTTTTGCCAAAAACGCTCATTTCTTTCTGTATTCAGATTTGAACTTGTAAATAGCTTAGGATAGGGATCCCTGAATTAAGAGGACGTGCACACAACACACTTCTCCCCGTAGCACGTCACACACAGTTTTTAACTGTTTTTGACGTAAAATAAAATAAACAAACGACTTTCGGTGCAGTTTTTTTTAAATTTCCAATAAAAAATTAATACTCCGTCGAAAATGAACGGTGACTGAAAAGTAACTTAGTAACCTGTTAAGGTAACTTGTTAAATAAGACGTTAATTAAACCGTTTTGGGTGACTCACTTGAATCAAATCTCAAATAGAACTCCCATTCAAATGA
This sequence comes from Acheta domesticus, assembly GCA_031308135.1. Lineage (NCBI taxonomy): Eukaryota > Metazoa > Arthropoda > Insecta > Orthoptera > Gryllidae > Acheta > Acheta domesticus. The sequence continues at coordinate 19,918,389 of JAHLJT010008446.1, forward strand.
ATGGAATACAAAATTAAGTTCAAGTTCGTGCTATGCATTCAGAATTCTTTCGAATTCTGTCCCCCTTCGTACTGCTCGTTATGAATCTAACGCGGAAAGTAATTCTGCCTAAAATGTGGAATAATATTCTGGACAAAAATTCCTGTAATTCCGAAACTTTTAAATTACAAAAAACAAATCTCGCTCAATATGGATTCTTGTAAACCTCTCTTTTGTAATCTAGGAATTCTATCATTGTCTTGTCTCTTGATTTACGAATCAGTTGGTTCTGTCAAAAATAACTTATTCAAGGGTGGCAACATGTTTTCAAAGAATAAAGATATCTATAACTATAGCGTTTTGCATAGTAATCTGGGGCGGTGGCGAATGACGTACCCTTAATAGTAAAAGTGTGATGTAATTTATTCGGGATATTTTAAAATTAATTCAGCGAGCAAATGCCAGTAATATTGCTTCAATCAAATTCAAATAAACTTTTAAGCTTTTAATTATGCACTATGAATATCTGGCATGGTTTTATAACTAACAATATTTATTTTTTAAATGGCACCAGTTATAATTTCCTTTCGAGTACTAAATTAGTCAGTAATGTGAATTTATTTATTTATTGGGTTTTTACTTGATTGTGCCGGCATGTACCCTAGAACCACACACTTGTGGTCACATATCTCAGACTCCATTTCAATAATATTTGTAATAAAAGGGAACAGTAATACATTTCATTTTTTGGTAATAAAGTAATAATAATAGTACAAAATATTCGTATTTGTTTAATCGATTGTGCTCGTTTTTTACAATTCGGTTGTGCCAACTTGGCAGTGACGCCAGCAAAACTACATTTATTTAATATACGGCGAGGGTAATAAGTTACGTTGTGTGGTAACAAATTATAATTATAAAATTAAATAAGTTTTAAGTACTAAATATACCATTTGCTTTAATGTGATCGTGCTATAGTGGTTGTGCCAGCTTGACACACCCGAACTGTTGGTACGAGACATTAAATTGAAGGCCACGTTTCTAGAACCTTGGCACCTTCCGCGGGAAAAGATATTCCCTTTTGTGACTTCATGAACGGACACGCAGCATCCTAAAAGTGACCCTTGTGAATAAACGGATCGAACGGTGTTGGCCATAAATAAGCGTTAAAAAACTTCTCACCAGGTTTTGTGTCGCGGGTGGCTTTCATGACGTAAGGATCGCCCAACAGCGAAGCAATGTGTTACAGCTTTAATGCTTCCACGAAACGCAAGATCGCACTGCAAATACGCGTGAATGCATGCTAGGAAGCGGTGAATGTTTATGACAGCACGACGACGTTTGGCGTGGTGTATCGACCAAAGACGCCCATTATTAGAATAAATGAATGGACGTAATTTGCGAGGCGCACGTGCACACGACTGGGCCAGGTGTAAGGCGAGCGCGCAGTGTCTGTCGTGTGTGTGTGTGTGTGGGGGGGGGGGAGGCTGAAGGAGACGCCGCGGCGACCGTATCTGCAGATCCTGCGCGTGGAGTGGAGCGCCTGGTCAGCGGAGCGAAGATGCGGGGGGGGGGGGGGTTCAACGTCCACAGACTCGGCCTGGCAGACCCGCGGCCGTCAGCACGCGGACGCAAAACCTAGGGAAGATACAATTCCAACTTTGATTTCAGTTTTTTTCTTTAGAATCTGACTATGAATTTAGAAACATTGTTATTGTTTTTATTGTGGTTGTTACTAGTGCCGAAAGTGCTGCTTAAGAAAACCACAAAATACGGTTTTACAAGAGCACGCTGACTGCCCGAGAACAATTAATAAAATACTCTTGTGGAACACTGCAATAAATTAAATTTTGAAACGAAAACAGAATTAAGGAATAACACATAGTGCATTGTACAGACTGTGCAAAAGTCCTTTCCATATCAAAAATCTCCAGGGTTGCGACGCCACCACACAACACAACACGTGAATGGAAAATACTTTAACCCTGCAGTATTTTATCACCCAGATTTAGACTATTGTAATCCAGGACCAGTGGCGTGCATTCCATGGAATGAAGGGAATGAGTCATTCCCCTAAGCAAGCACAGAAAAATCCTTTCTATATTTAAAATATCCTTTGCTTATGGCCAGAGCAAATCTGTTTACTCAACTCAGATTCTGAGCTACGTACTAGTGGTTTAACCGTAACAATCTATGTTTTCAAAACGATGTGTAAATTCGTCTCGTGACGTCAGCGACGCTTCGTTCTTCGAAGGTGCAGGCGCTCGTCATACCTTGTGCTAAGTCGGGTCGGTCCGTGAGGGCCCGAGGATAACGAATATGAGAATTCGTTCCGTTGTGATCGACTGGTAGCAATTTCAAGTTCGAAATAATTTATTTTGGCTTTTTGAGGGTATTTTACATACGTGCTAACTACATTATAATACAATGAATGTATAAAGCACCTAATAATATCGAGAACGTTTATATTAAGTTAAAGAAAGTATTCTAAATTAGCTAATTCTTTGTGTACTGTTCTGCAGTTCTCCCTTGCGAGAAGAGAATGCGTCGGTGAACTCATTCCGCGCAGTAGTCATGGCATCTAGCGAGGAAAGTGGGAACAATCTGCGTTGACAGGCAGAGCCGACCGCGCGGTGCAACGCCCACGGATCTCTTACGATATTCTCAGTTTCCGGTGGTACATTCGAAGTAGGCACGATCACCTTTCATAAGAATAAAACATTACTGATATTTCGAGGAATCGCCACACATGAGAATTGCAGACGGAAGTTTGGAACGTATTCCCCTTGTGCGATTATGAGACGAGTTCTACTAGGATTGTTACCATAAATAATACCAAAAATACAAAGTTGATACCAAAAGTAATACAATATTTGCACTCAGAGAAAAAACAAGAAACATAAGATGCAAGAAAGAGAACTAACAGGCCTTGAAATTTGTCCGAAGAATTTAAACGGCAGAGCATCCAGAGAATGTGAAAAGTGCAAGAAAACAGTAGAACGAACATCATATCCATTGTATAGGTCCCGATAAACATTATTACTGAACTCTGTAGATACATATTCAAATTAACATTGACCATATATTAAAGTTTACGCACTTATTTTTCATTTTATGAAAGAAAAAATATGCTTTAATGTATTGATGAATTTTAAAAATTTGTTAATAATTTTAAATAACTAAGTACTCGATAATAAGGGTAAGTTTTAAGTCACATAAATACCAACTTATATTTGTTTATAATGCTCGAAGCATTTAGCCAAAGAAATTTTTTCTGGGGTCTGTTTAGTCCCGGGCGACCATTTACGTTCGTATGCAAGACGCCTGGGTTAATATTCACATTTTGTTATTCATCATCTTTGACTGTTTTACGTTTTTTATACCTTGGACTTCAAAAGTGCTTCCCTGTTAAAATTATCACCGCACGCCACTGTCCAGGACCGTACTTTAGCAGCCGGACTAATCGCAACAGAAGTCATCGCACAAACTGGTGAGATCTACGACCAGCAAGCACACACTGTAGCATCTTCATCGAAGTGTTACACGTCGGCTATCGCAACTTTTTCTCGGAAATGAAGGTTACAGATCACAAAACGTGGTGTCAGTGACATTTGGGACGCCTAGATTTCCCCAATAATGTAGGAAAAATGCTGATTTAAAAATCAACATCTTTTTATAAAAAAATATGAAATTAAATTGAATAAAATTGATAAAATTAGAAAATATATTGTCAAAACAGCAAAATGTGTAAAATATGTAATACAGTGCTAGATATGTAAAAATATGTAATGCAAAAATTCGATATTGTGTTAGGAGGGCTATGATTCGCGAGGATTAAAATTTTGAGAACGGTAAGTACAAAAACAAAATATATGTAATTGCATAAAAATCGTGTCTCTAGTGATGAAGTCCGCGCAGGCGAGAGAGAGGCGCGGCGGCCTCGCTTCCCGCGCGCGGCCGCGTGGGGCTGATGCGACAGGAACTGATGCAGCACATCCGCGCCCGCCCCTTCTCCCTCCGCGGGAAAATACAGCACGCGCGACTCAGCGACGAACGTTCTCGTTGAACGAACGCGGTCGAGTTAGACGTCCATTGATTTCAAAGTGTGAGGTGCGTGAAAAATATTTGAGCATGTTCGTTGGGGCGAATACACTCTTGGACAACAAATTGGAAGATCAAATTAAGAGTCAAATCTGTACACGTAAACTTTACAAACAAGAGAAGTGTAAGCACCCCCTTCTCTCATGTTAAATGGCCTTAAAGTACATTACGCAAACACTGGTAAATACTTAGGCATGTCATAGGATACTAAACTGCGGTGGAAGGAACACGTGAAAAAGAAAAAAGAATGAATTAAATCTTAAATATAGACAATTGTACTGGCTTTTGGGACTTCTCAACTGTCCATACACAACAAAATCTTAATCTACAACCAAATCTACAATCAGGAGACTAAGGAGGACCAAGCCCTTTGAATTAATTTAATATTGACAATACATTTATTTTGATATTGTAAATTAAATACATACTACATTACTGAGTGAACATGTAAATAATATTTTAACTTAGATTTAAGAATGTATGTAAATTGATGGTTTGTTCATTTGTGACCAGTTTCAATCTTTGACGCTCTGGCGTATTAAAAAAATGTCCGATGGGGCACGTTGGCAGCGGGCGATGTCGTCTTGATGCTGTAGATGCGCGTTCGTTCGATTGCCCCATTCTGCTCTTTGCTATCGGGCGCCTGGACTTTTTGCTTTTTGGGAGTCTGCTGTATGAGCCAATACAAGACCAGAGGTCATTGCTTCTGACTCTGCGCCTCCTCTGACCGGGAGAGTCGAGGGTTCGAGTTCGTTCTCGAGAGCCAGGACCACCTTCGGCCCCTATCTGGAGAAGAATTTTCGCGGTCGGGCTGCTCGGATCAGTTGGTTTCCGTACTTTCTCCGATCAATACCAAGATGTCTAAATGCCATGGACCCTGAATGTCTAAACATAATCCTATACGGTCCACGGACTGTGCGCAATTTTTTTTCCACTTCTTGCGCGATCATCTCCCCTTACATACATACATACATACATACATACATACATACAGACACACACACACACACACACACACACACACACAAACTGGGAGAGGTGGCTCAGTGCATTATGTCACTGCACTGAAACTGATGTCACTGCAGTGCTTCTCACCGGGAGGTCCTAGGTTCGAGACCCGACGGCGCGCGGCAGGATTTTCGACACTAGCTTGTCAACTAGGACGAATTCAGTCGGTGTCTAGAAGAGAATTCTCGCTGTCTGCTACTCTGATGGGTAGTTTTCCATGGTTTCTTCGCTCCGATCAACACCAGGCGAATGCCGGAGCAGTACCCTAACAAACGGGCCATGGATCGCGCGCGATCTTTCCTTCCTCTACTTTGCCGTATCCTCATCCCTTACACACACACACACACACACACACACACACACACACACACACACACACACACACACCACCCTGACATGCACTTCATTACCACACAAACCGAGGGACCAGTCGGGGACTTACAACTTTCCCGGTTGGGCGGTGCCTTGCTGGTGGGAAATTTTTGGTTGAAAAACCCCGCTAGTCGACGGTAGGTTGGCGCCGGTTCTCTCCATTCAGCGAGGGACGATCACAGTCACCTCCCAATGAACTATACTTACGGAAACCAATGACCTGAGTAGTTGACGCGCTCGGAAACACTGACAATCTATCAATCCTTACGCACGCACACACACACACACATACACACACACACACACACACACACACACACACACACACACACTACAACTACCGTGGTTCACACTACCACGTAAGTCGGGAGACTGCTCTAGAGCTTAGCGATTGTCCCGCTTGGGGGGGTCTGCTAGGGGAGATATCCGGTTAGGGAGATACGTGTAGCCAGAATGCACGTTTCGTTCTTTCTTGTTTCCGAAAAACCGATTGACGGCAAAACATCCGTCCGTCTGTGGTCAACGCTAGCGCCTAAACCGTTCAGTCTGCTTTCTCCAAAACTGATCTTCTCCAATCTGGCTGATGTTGCGGCTTCTGGAATTTGAAACTGATTAGATGATAGAATTGAGATTGACAATTTTGTGTAACAAATTAACGACATAAAAAGCGACAAATTAAATTCATTTCAATTTATTTTAAAATATAAAAAAATTGACCCTCCTGTGTACTCTGAATATCATGCAATCGAACACGGTTTGCCTAATGGTGATGGTTTTGGCTCTACTGGCAAGCTTAGGAAACATTGGAAATTAAAAAAATTGCAAGCACAATACGTAAATATCATGGTACGTTTTTTCAGTCCCCAGTGGGACAAAGCCATTGTGCACTTTTCATTGCTCCACGCAAGGGGAAGCAAACCACATTATCTTATAAATTTCCGACCCTTACAACGCTCCACTTAGGCATTCATGATTCCAACGACATCAAGACAAGTTTTATGGAGCAGTTTTAGAAATGCATTCTGTATGTGTAGCTTCAGCTTTTGTCTCATAAAACAGTCATGACAGAGGCAACATTTGGTAATCCCTTACGAAATGTCCAAGGTTTCGTTTTCGCTTGATCGCCAGTATTGAGCGTCTCAGTAGTTAATAATGTATTTAATGAAGATATTCTAGAGTCAAAGAAATGTTTTTTCCTGTCAAGGTAACATTTGTCACAAGGTCATAACATACATATCGTGCATTGTTGGAGGCACCAACGTCCGTTGTTCCAGATGACACGGAGTTATTAAGTTTCACACCACCAAAATAGCGGCCTGCGTCAAGAAAGAAATTAACTAACAACTTAGATTACTTTTCTCCTTTCTGATAAAAGTTGTTAACGATGTTATTTTTGAACATGAATTTCTGTATCCACCGCAGATTGTTTTGTGTTTGCTGTTTCGTCATTCACAGAATTTTTTAAGGAGTATCGCGATAAAATGAAACGCACCAAATTTGGCTATTAATAAAAGTTTGGTGCGTTTCAAATTTGGTGCGTTTGCTGTAAATATTTTCACTGGAGTCGAACTAATGTGACGATGATGCAGGGTTCATATGAATGACTAACGAAGCTGGGTTTTGAAATGTTGCCGGTCTGAATTACTGTTTAAATAGTATGACGTGAAAAGTAAACATTGTAGGGAATACATTAAATTTCACAAGAGATACTTCGAATTATTAGCACCTAGGAATATTTCATAATTTTTTTGGTCACACATACTTCAGAGGGACTTTGCATTCGGACTTATGAATGTCGCTTTATTTTCACATGACGTACGAAGCATCTGACTGAAAAAGTAAATATTAAGCTGACGTCATTTATGTAGACTAGTAATTGGCAGGGAATTCATGGAGCAGAAAGTACGTGTTTCGACGAATACTTTCGACAATAAAGTCACATCAACACTAAATTTCATCGTATCTTCATAATCATTTTATTACTGCACCCTGAGTAAAGCCCAGTTCACCCATTTTGTTTAGTTTGAAACGTTTCGAACGTCATGCAAACAAAAGTTTATATTTTATCTTGAATCATTCGCCATCTCGTGTTATTGTTGCGAGTTTATATACAGGTTGAGTCACGTAACTTTTGAACGGTTGAAGTTATTGCAATGCAGTTTTCACGGAAGTGCATGAGGGGAAGGGGCTAATAGATACGTGCATTAATTTCTATTTTATCACTTGTATTTTACGAGATTTTTTAGGTAACTTTGTTTTTTCAAATGGAACTATACATATTTTTTCAGTCCACCATGACGAGCGTAAAAAGACAAATCCAATGATGTACATATTGTCATATGTTAGATAAGCATTTTGTTTATTAATTTTGATTTTTGCGACTGGGGTTTAACGGACATTTTGAATAGTCCACCACACAAGGTCACGCAGCGCTCCACCAGCAACGCGCGCCCGGGCAACGGAAGGGAGATTTGACGATACGAAACATATTCCAAATATTCACAAAACCATTGCAGATTTTTCCTGAACTGTGCTTTCCATCTTCCGCATTTCAGATTTTCGACTTTCTTTAATTGAAGGAATTAAAGGATGGAAAATAAGCATTTGTCATAAGTTTGTATCGTAATAAAATTGTTTATAACTTCAACTCCATTTAATGGGGTTTCATAAGATACGTATTAATGGGATCTTGAAACAAAGCACAATAAGAATAAATAAGAATATGAATGAATGAATATGAAATGTTAATAAGAATATAATAATATCTTAGGGATAGAAATAATCTTATTTCAATAAATACTACTTAAGACAAATCCGTATTTTCAATCCCTAAGAAACACAAAATATCTGAATCTGGATCAGGATGGAAAGAAGAGTTCAGGAAAAAATGCAACAGTTCTGTGAATATTTTTCGTATCCTCAAGTACTAAAATCCCTTCCCTTTCCCGACCCCGCGTTTGCTGGGGGAGCGCTGCGTGACCTTGTGGGGCTGACGGTTACAATGAAAATATCCATTAAATACTAGTCGCAAAAAAATCAAAATTACTAAAAAAAATGCTTATCTAACATATGACAATATTTATATCTTTGGATTCGTCTTTTTACGCTTGTCATGATAGACTGAAAAAATATGTATAGTCCCGTTTGAAAAAACAAAGTTACCTCAAATATCTCGTAAAAAAACAAGTGATAAGAGAAATCAAAACACATATCAATTAGCCCCATTCCATAATTCAAATGCTTCATTATCAATTTGAATTGTTTCACATTTCTGTACGTGTTCGTTTATTTTTTGTTGGTAAAATTCCCAATTCGCTTTTTTCAAGTTCTATATTTTGATGTTTGATTGAGTATACACCTGTTGGTTGGTATTTTCGCTGGTTCATGTACAGCAGCGATGGATCACTATCATTCAAGTTGTCTGATATGGGTTGCATTTAGGGAAAAATTTAGTAGAGCTGCAAGTAAGGTCAATAGAGCTGAAAGTTCTAGTGCTAATATTGAAATGTGTGGATATAATGTGAATAATCGTGAGAGTAGATCATTAAAATTTAGTGTTATTACAATACCAACATTTCGGCCATTTATTTGGCCTGCTTCGGGGATATAAATGCACAATAACAATACAAGACTAATATACAGGAAGCGCAATTGCAATGCAACGATTTATCATTGCATAAGAGAATAGGTATGTCGAAACTTCATTTTGCTACGAAAAAACAAGGCAAAGATAACAATAACTAATTACCTGTAATTATAAATATGTTGGGTGACCTATAGGTAATTAGTTGTTATTGCCACCTTTGCCTTGTTTTTTGTAGCAAAATGAAGTTTCAACATACCTGTTCTCTTATGTAATCGTGTGAACCATTTGCACTACCTGTATATTCATCTTGTATTGTTATTGTATATTTATAGCCCTGAAACAGGCCAAATGTCGCGAGATAGGTGAACCACTAACGCCGTTCTGGAAGGTTAAGTCCCCCATTTCGTATCTTTAAAATATTAATTTCAAAGTCGTAGTGAAAGTATAGCCTTCTACTCGCGTAGAATGTCCATTATTCACTCGTAGAAATTCCGACACTCGCTCCTACGTCGCTCGTGTCGTAAACACCGACTCGTGAATAATAGCTACCATTCTACGTACTACTACGATCGTTGAAGAATATACTATTATCTAATCCGATTGCCTTTATCTACTGTTTACTAACGCGTTCGGAGTTGCATGTAGAAGAGAAAGTTACGAATCGTGCGCCGCATAACAGTCAATTTTCGGCAGAAAATATCTTACTGCCGAGCCATGGTAGCGAAACGGTAAATCCTGTTCCTAAATATAGTAAATTACTTCTTCTAAGACGTGATCTAGCCAGAATCTGTCTTTGGAACCGAAAAATCTATTCACAATAAAACATCAGTCCGTTCGTCCGTCCCTGGTGATTGCTATCACATAAATCGTCCTTTCAGACAAAATTGATATCCCCGATCGATTTGAACGATCTCGAGGTTTTGGGAGTTTCAACGGGATACTTTTTTTTATGGTACTTTACATGGAGCTTCAAAAACAGTTTCAACTTTCCTTCAAAATATCACCCAATTTATTTATTAAACTTTGTCCTCTGATAACGCAAAGGACGCTGCAGAGAATGGTGCTGGTTATGTTCATTGAAATCCCAGATTTTTTAAAAATTGCAAAAGTGCGATTTTTTGGGTTGTGTTTCTACAACTATAATAGATGGATATTTTTTTCGTAATGAAATTTGTTGTTTAAAGTCATCTTGAAAGAAGGTCACGTTTTTTCGAAAATATTATTAGTTTTCTAGGGCCTTAAAAAGTAAAATTTTGATCTTCTTGACCATTCTATTACATTTTTGCTGGTTCGACGCTTCTCGATTCTACGCCACCTGTTTCAATTACGAAGTGACAGAGAAGTAGTCACGGAGGATAAGAGAGTCTTGAAGGAAAATATATATTGCAGGCTTAATACGGAAGTGAGAAAATAAGGAAGAGGGTGGGGTATAGCATTCGAGGGTTCTCGCACGGGTAAGCTAGTTGTAATTATTTAAGTAGTCCGGCAAGCAGTTTGACGTTTCAACAATTTTAGTATCGAAAGTAAATAACGTTATTGTTTTGAGTAAAATGGGACCATTCGCCTAGCTTTTCTGTCGTGTGAAACTTTCATAGGGGGAGGGGACGCCGCTTGGCACAACCTCTCTTGGCCCCGAGAGCTTGTTGATTCTCGCGCGAACATTTCAAATTATTGCGAGTGACGTTTATCTTGACGAGTTAAAGCTAATCTTAACTTCCAGACACATTTTATGGAAAAGGATTCTTTGAGTTTTGGCGAGCGTTGCTTTAATACTGCGGTTTTGCTAACTTTGCCTCTCGAGGCCCGTCTTCACTATGGAATACATCACGATATTTCGCGACGTTCTCAGACGTGCCGCCAGATATCGCATGATCGTGACCGTATCAAGCAGTGCTTGCGATTATGCGACTTCTAGGGGTGTGACGGAGAAAGTCACGAAATGCCGTGTGATATTCCGTCGTGGCCATAGGGGTTTGAGGGGCACAGTTCAGAAAAATCGTAGTATAGTAGTATGACAATTTTGTCACTCTTGGTTCTTTGAAAAGCGCAATAGGCCTCTGTCGTTTTCCCCAATCGACGTCATCTCGTTTGTTTTCTTTAACTCGAGGCCGTGGGAAAAATGTAAAAGTGTGACGCCATTCTTAGCGGGGGATTTGCTGTGTGGCCCTCGCCGTCGTGCCGCCTTTCCGTTCGCCCCTCATCAGTCGCCTGAACCCTAGGTCAGGTAGCGCTGGGGGGGCCTCATCTGTGGCATATTTTACTGCACTTTGTCTTCCAAACTACAACGTGCAAGGTTTCCGCGTGTTTTCTGGTCACCTCGTTACGGAAGATGTTGCACGAGAAATGCAATGGTCCATGCGCCGCCATAGTGGCAAGTGACAAGTAGAATGCCCATGTCCTGGCCCGGAGTTACCCATGGCTCGGAGTTTAAAAAAAAAAACAAACGAGGTTGATCACGAAGTAAACAACTTGTGTGCGGTAGAAGGTTGCGTCGCAATGACCTTGAGAGAGGTCCGTAGCTCGTAAGGAGATGCTGGAGGTGACCAGTACATTGTATCACTTGATAAAACCTGTTCTCTCGCGCCGCCGACTCCCGCGTCTGCAGAAAGAGTTTTTGTCCCGCTGTGAGAGGTCACGTGCTGTGAGTGCTCTTGCATTCCTGACGGACAACTTTAGGAAAGCTTCTCTGGTCCCTCAAATGTTACAATATCGATTATATATATTTATTTACGTCAAAAACTGTATGACGAGCTATGGGGAAAAGTGAATTCTGTGCAAGTTTTCATAATTCTGTGATCTCTATCCTAAGACATATTCTAGTCGAATTTTGAATACAGAAAAAAGAGCGGTTATTTTCAAGTTTTGTTGACAAAATATTCGCTCCTATATATAAAACCTATTTTCAAAAGTAAATTGTCTATAAATTTGTTCCCTTAACCCTCATCATGTTCTTCATGAAAGAGTAATACTTTTTGCCGCGACAATATGGAGAACGATAATTTAAATAACCATTTCTCACAGAAATTTAGAAGACGTACACAAATAATGAAGTTACATTTATAGTATATATTTCAAAGTTTCAACATGTGTCACACAACTCTTCCACATTTTTTAGAAGATATAATTGGTGGTTGAAAGCGATACAACATTTTCATTGCTGTTAATCGCAATTCCGTACTCGGTAGCGTTTAAAATATTGCTCAAGGGATACATGCACAAAATAAAAGAGGACGTACTAGATCGCCTCGCAGTGTTCCCGGTTTGATAGAAATCACACCAGTATTCATATTTTATATAAAGCTTCATGCTCCAGGTGGTTATACGTAACATGTAGAAATGATAAGACGGATTAACATTGTAAAGGTGAAGTATTGCCAGTATGCAATCAGGGAGCACAGATGCGAAGGCTTCCTTAAAATCTACACATGCCATATATAGGTTCCTATTCTTTTTTAGACGCAATCTTACATGCCACTGACTATTAGTTTTGAACCTTTTAAACCCTTCCTCTGTTAAATTATTTTGTTCTTCCGCTGTAGTTCAGTTTCGTTTACAATTTGTATGAAACATTTACTAAATATAATTCTTATTTTTCTTTGCCTAATTAAACCAAATCATGGCACGAGAAGTAGTTGTAGTATATTGGAGGGCGCTATTGGACGATATTTACGGTGTGAAGAAACGATGCAGGCAATGATGGACACCTTAATGTATCAGATAAGTAATATAATATCTTGTGTGGAAGTACAGGATGAAACAAATCATGGCATTTTATTTGGCTCTTGTACGAAATGCTAATCGCATGTGAACTCGGGGGAATATTTTGTACCGGACATTCTAGTCCCCATCAGGCTCGGGAGGTCTCCAGTTCAATGTGCTTTCATCATATTACCAATCTCATGGGTGGCGATTTCATAAAACTGAATAAGTTGATTCCTACTATTGCCGGCTTTCTGCTAGCTGGCGGTTGCGTTGGCTTTGCGCCAGTACACTCCCTTGTGTTTTAAGTCGAGGCAAGATCCCCTCATACGTTGTCCAGTAGCTTGCCCTTTGGAATGAGATTAAAAAGATGCATTCCTCGCCGAGCAAAACATGTTCCAAGTACGCATTAATTTATTTTCATTTGATTAATTTCGTTAAAAAAAAAGGAAATGCAAATTTCAATGTATGGCGAGGGAGAATCATCTGCGTAATCTGTGGGGAAGGTGAGAGGGGGGAGGGCAGGGGGAGAGGGCGAGAGAGGGGGGGCTTAAGCGCTGAGAGTTGGAGGGGGTGGTACATCTTGTGACCTCTGCCAACACTGGACATATAGACTCCGTTAAACGTTGACATAGCATTTACCTTAACAGACTATGTAGTTTGATTGGCCATCTAGCAAACGCGTTGCTTGCTGGTACAATCGCGTATCGTGTAAATGAAGTAGTTGCAGCTTTCCCCGTTAAGAGCATGGCAATTCGTGGTTTGCCTACAACATGTATATTCTTTAAAAAGTTAGATTCATCCGTTGAAATGTAGATTCGAATAAATGCTCCTTAAATTACATAGGCGTACAAGATAAAAAAGTCAGATCCAAAGCCTTGACCCATGTTTCTCCGTGTATGTCGACGCACTGAATTCGAATCTGAAGCTCAAATTACGCTACCATCCATCAGTTTCTTTAAATCGCGAAAAAACACTGTCAAATTGTAAATGTATTGTTTTTTTTCTGCTATTTTAAAAAAAACTGGAAGGGTTTGGCGAAATTATGGCTTCGAATTCAGCGCGTCGATATACATCGAGAAATACATGTCAAGTGTTTGGGTCTGATACCTTTTTACTTTCTCGCTACGGAGTGGAGAGAAAGTTCTGTAAGGCTGCGCGAAAAAACGGCGAATTTTCGGCAGAAATATTCTTATTACAGGGCCCTAATAACGAAAAAGTAGATAAATCCAGTTGCTAAATTTAGAAAAAAAATCCTCTATCACGGCCAGAATCCATTTTTTGTGGGTCCTTTATACCGAAAAATCGAATAACTGCAAAACGTCTTGTCAGTCTGCGACTGTATTTGAAATTGATATTTTAATTTGGGAAGGTACTTTACATGAAGCCCATGGGACATTTTCAGAATTTAAAAAAATGACCCCAGCGTTTTTTATTAAATTTTGTTGGATAGTTTAAAGGACTTTAAGAGAATGGTGCAAATCTTATGTTCGTTGAAAATTTCAATTTTTTTGAAAATTGCAAGTGTTCAAAATTTTTTCGGAGTCTTCTTACAAGTAAAATATTAGATATAGATTGATTTTCCTAATCAGTTTCGTAAATATTGGTTTTGAAATAAAGGTCATGTGCAATTTTTCAATTGCAATGTGACAATTTGAGTACTTATCGCGTAATTTTGCGTGGAAATGTAGGTGAGAAAATACGTGCTCTTTTAGCACCTAGTTTTATTTTGTGTGCATGGGTATTTTCTTAAGTTTTCATTCTAAAATGAAATACGTGACTTCGCTATGAAACAAAGAAAATACTTGCACTTTGGCCAAGTGTTGCGCGGAAGCCATAATTGAGGCTCTTCAGTCGTCACTCACCGACGGAAAGTCACGAGCGCCACTAGTGGGCGCGTGAGAATTGCTATTGCGAGATTTCTTTGTTTGGAAGACTAGTTGGGCCACTGTCATTGAACTTGCAGCCGCGCGCTCAGTGCATAGTGTGATTCCGTGCCATTCAGAGTCCAAAGCCCACGGGAGAGAAGTGGAGGAGGATAAATCATGTTGCTATACATGGGCTTTTATTTCTTGTCGCGTGGGGTCTTGTCTTCAGGATGGAATACCTCACGATATTTCGCGTCGTTCTCAGTCTTGCCGCCAGAAGTCACATGATCGCGACTGTATCGAGCAGTGCTGGCTATCATGCGACTCCTAGCGTCACGATCGAGAACGACGCTAAATACCGTGAGATATTCCATCGTGAAAACAAGACCCCACGCGCCAAGAAATAAAAACCCAAGTGTATATCTAGTAATCTATACTCAAAGTGATGTAGCCAGAATTCGTGTTTTTTCGGTTCTTGATACTTAAACATCGACCGACTGCAAAACGCAGGTCTGATGGTGTCTGGTCAACGCCAGTGCCTATATCGTCTAGTCAATTTTCTCCAAAATAAGCAGACATTTGATTCTCCGAGTAAGCCACATTTGATTTTGACAAGAGCTGTAGATGCTACTCACCATTCTACAATTGCTCGTATTGTAATAGATGATACACGTATCATGTTCGCAATGCGTCTTGCCACACTTAAAATTCCTGTTTCCCATTCTTCGGTCAGACGTGATGACCTGCCTCATTAGTGAGACCATCTTGAAGGCTGACTATATACTTTCCCATGCCTATGTATGTAAATGTACCAGGAGGCATTAATTTGTCCTAGGCCTCTTCTTCCTTTGTTACGTGGCACTAAGTCTATATACATCAGCTGGAGGGAGGGCGACATGATGCATGTTAAACAGTTTTCTGTTGGTTTTTTTCGATCAATGATTCGAATTTCTTGTTCAGTACAGTCTATAATTCCGAAACTGTATTCGGATGCAGGCACCGCCAAACTACCTATTGCAGATGGTAGGTGGAATAGGTGTTGTCTGACGTCATTTTGCCTTTCGTTAGGTTCATTTTTTTGGCCGTCGCCCGTCTGTCCGTCCGTCAATCTCTGATCAATGCAGGCGCGTAAACCACTATTGTCAATGTCGATGCCACGAGCAGAGTCCGTGGCACGAGTGCCACGACGAAATCGCCTCTCCACGCAGTTCAGCCCCGCCGCAAGACACAACGCACTTACTATTGTAAAACGGCGGGGTTACTAATAGTTTCCTCTCCGCGAGTTTGAAACTGATTTTTTTCGGTAAGTACTTGACATAAAACCTCTACCACAATTTCAAAAATTTTACGAAAAAGCTTCAAATATATTTGTTCAACTTTTTTCTTAGATAGCGTAAAGACTGCTTAGAAAATTTCGCAGGTCAAATTGTGTTCCAATCTCAAGAGTTTTTAAAAATTGCAAATGCAAATGAAAAAAATAAACTTTTCTGCGTTGGGGAGTGTGAGTTAAGCTGTCGGCTGGTGGTGTTGGGGTAACGAGCCTGTCTCAAAAGACCTCGAACCTCGGCGTGTACCCAATAATGTTGCTGGTTGGAAACATCTTTTCAGAATAATGTATTGTACTGTAACATAATCCGAGAATGTATGTGCTGTTGTAGCTGCAATCATTTTAGATTGATTTGGTTTTTAGTTTCGGTCACCTTTCACTTGCGCGCTTGACCGATGTGGATGTGTGTGGATGCGTCCATGTTTGTTACTTGAGTATCCCCGATGGGAGGGAGGGACTAGTAGACATCGCTTTCATCGTGACTCTTACAACTAATGGACATCTGTAGAATTGCTAACATTTAGGTTTTGAGGATTTCGCAGAGATTCGCGGGGGAAATAAATATGAAATGGAGTCACCGTATTCTTGTAGAGTATCGCCTCCTACATTATTCCAGTTGTATAGTTTCCCTTTGCAGCTCTCACACGCAACCAAACTTTATAAATGAGATTTCTAAACAAATGGAAATTCCAGGAGACGTGACTTTGACTTAAAAATATGAAGGATTTGTTTTAAAAAAGCATCTAAATATTCATGTAAAATGCAACCCGCAACGCGCGTCAGAATTTGTTAATCTATATCGTTAAAACCTTGCTAAACAAAGCGTTCTAGGGCCTTAAAAACTAAAATTTTGGGGCAAAGGCCTCAAAGAAACGTTACTCTCACACAGGATGAAATCTTCTTGACCATATCTATTACATTTTTGCTGGTTCGACGCTTCTCGATTCTACCCCATCTGTTCAGAGCCTGTAGAATCTGCAACTGTATGTGAAATTACTAATTACTTGATATTCTATGCGATTGAATTGTACGCGTGTACCTCTTTGCTCGATAATTAACGTAAATAAGAATAATTTGTATTGACAAGGGTGCATTCTATTGTTATTAATTACAAGGCGACATATAGAACACGCGACGGAGTATAGGTCTTGAAGAAAAATATATATTACAGGCTTAATATGGAAATGGAAAATAAGGGAGAGGGAGGAGTATAGCATGCGAGAGTTCTCGCACGTGTACGCTAGTTCGGTTAGCGCAGCACACGTCTAATGAAGGTCTTTCTTTGTTTACAGCTGAGTGCGTTCTTCGGAAACTGGTTTCATCAAGAACTTCCTTGGTGGTACTGTGTCCCTTGAGGTGAGTCACTTGATTCCGTAAATTTGTCTTTTTTTTTTTTGAATTGGTATTCTGTTCGAAAAGTTTCGATCAGGACTTGAGTGTTGTACAAATAGTTTCTAAAGATCCCAAAATATATTTCATATATGCTATAATTATAAACACACTACATCATTACTAAAATTATATTTGTGGCGCAATTTATAATGTTATCGCTTTGTGTGCTCGTAGAATGTAATGGCCAACGTCTTTCTGATATTGAATAAAGGCGATGATGCTTACTCAATATTATTTCTTTTATTTTTCGTAAAAGAACTGTGAAAATTGATTGTGACGCATGTGGAAGAAGTACATTCTGCACACGATTTCATGAACTCCAAACTCTCTTTCCCACTCGCGTACATGTACTACAATATTTTACATCACATTGCCAGAAGACAGTCAAAGATTAAATTCGATATAAACGTTAAACTGCCTAGTAAAATATTTTCTGCGGCATAACTGTTTCTGTACAATTAGATACTATAACGAGCATCAAAAAGAAAAGTAATATTAATTTCAACAATGATATTGAATGTATAAATTATCATTTGGATTGCATAATTCTACATGAACTAAAAAGTGTTTTACTTAAACTTCTGAATCAATGACACTCGTCTCGGTCAGGTTTTTCGTCCAGTTTCCTTAATCCTTTGAGCGAATGCTAATATGGCCCCTTGTAATGTAACTTCATTGTCTGTGCACATCTTCTAGACTTCTGTAGACTATATAGTTATTCAAATTATCGTTCATGTTCTCGCACAGGAAGTAAAGTCCTTCACGAACGGCACTGGCCAAAATCAATAGCTGATTTGCCTTTGCAAATAGTTTTTGACACACTAGAAAGAATATTTTCTTATCAATTCTTGCCAAAAATACTCATTTCCATCTATATCCAGAATTCGACTTGTATATAGGTAAGGATAAGGAATTCAGGGTTTAAGAAACGCGCACCGGATAACTGTTCCCCACAGTACAGTTTTACAGTTTACACAATACAGTTTTTAATTGTTGTTTCCAATAAATAAATAAATAAATAAAAACGAAATTGTTTTACTACATGTAGTTGAATGACAATCCAACCTGGCGAGGTTAGTAACATTAAAATCGTAGATATTTTCTATGAATTGCTGGATACTGGATAGACGGCAAAACGTCCGTCTGCCGGTGCCCCCGTTCGTCGTATGAACGCTCAACATTTTAAAATGCTTTCTTATCAGTGGTTCCAAAGGTTTTGATTAATCTTAGTCCTATTGTGGCATTTATTAATTTCATCCCAAACATTAGATTGCTGTACTGAGCCTTACGGAGTATTTGCCCTCTTTTTCTATCCAGTCAAATGTTGCATAAAACTTTTTCTCTTACCGCCAACTGTTTTGCCAATTCCCGAGGCTCGGGGTTATCCGGTTCGTCCATCGAGTTTCACGCGCATATATTTAACATGTTTTCTCAACGATTACTTCAATTGTGGTATCTTAAACACTTGAGTTTATTTACCCTGATTTCCAAAACTCTTATGAATGTGATGGTTATTTTATAATTAAGTTTGATGGTTTAATTATGCAGAAATTAAGTAGAAATAATAGCGAAGTGTTTATTTTTAGCTTTTGACGTCCTTAAATTTTCACCAAGCGAGAAAACCTTTTTATTATTGAAGAAAAGTGCAAACATCTAGCGGATGAAATGACAGGAAAGTCCAGATTTTGATATCAGACAAATCACATTTTTTTATGAATCGTGGATCTTGAGTTAAACGGTAATAAAACAATATTTCGTGCGCTCGAAGCGAACATCTAATACCCTTCTCTTATCTTGAATACTTCTCAGCGATTCTCATCGATGTGAAGGGAAAAATTGTGTATTTATTTTGAATTTCACTTATTAAAAAAAGTGAAATATAAACATATCTAAAACTGAATCGGTAATTTTACAGTTGTTAATAATAATAATAATAATAATAATAATAATAATAATAATAATAATAATAATAATAATAATAATAATTCCAAAGTCATTCAACAATTAATTGTATCTTAAAATGTAGTTTAAAATGCAAAGATATGGCGAATTCAAAAATATAAAGAGAAGATTCAAAAAAATTATGCATTGTCCGCATAACGCCTTGCAGTATCTGATACCATTCATGACGTTTCACCTCTGTGAACGGGCATTTGAGTTTACATAAAAATAAATATATGAATAAATTGAAAGCGCAAAATGACTTGTGACTGAAAATGAGTAACACTGATCTTCATATACATGTCATTCGTGCAAAAAACAATTGAAGTCTCATCAGTGTTTGAAGGTTAAACAATGTTCACCTTGAGTTGGACTTGTGTTGCTTTTGATATTTCAGTTTTCTCATTTAAAGGTGTGCTTTTTGCCAATAATTCAAGACATCCTTTGTATGAAATGTCTTTAATTTCTCATGTTAAGCTATATATTTAAATATTTTGAAGTGATATTCGTTAAAGTGGCTCGTTAATTTTCTCCAGGCTTGTGGTTAGTACGTAAGATCTGAAAAAAAATTGAGACTCCCTGCCGAAATCCCGTCTTGCTTATTAATACAAAGTGGGGGAAAAAGTTGGTCGTCCTTGACCTTCACACTTAGAGGACTGGCAAAAACCTTGAGATGGCAATGTCGGATGTCAGTCGTCCGTCAGCTTTTTCGCCGGGCATACTGTGTTGGAAGCGTGGAACCAAATTTTCTTAACATTTCGTCAGCTGGTAGAACACCATGCAGCACTATGCACCATATACTAATTTTGAAATGTTATGGAGTATTAGAAGTCGTGTTTTTAGACACTTCCATAAAGACCTTCCATTACCTCCACGCTTCCTGCAGCGAGCACAGTTGCATGGGTAGCGCCAGAAACTTTTATCAACCGGGGTCTTATTTCTAGCGCTTTTGTTCTTTCACGACTGATGGCAAAGTTCATATCCGTTGGTCTCTGCTTAGTTTCAAGGGCATAGTAACCCGCGGTCTTAATAATTCTACTGAAGTCAGTTGTAAGTATATGGCCTAAGTCAATGCTATTTTTAAGAAAACCGAAAAATAAACTTATGTACGGTGCACTTGATGGCATTGTTGCACTATTTAACACTTTTTGGATTATTTACGGATGTGTTCGATCTTCTCATCTCGTCTTCCCGAACCTGCCATGTAAATACCCATTTGTGCACCCTGGCATGGCCTTGAGGATTTTTGTCAAAAATGCATTTTCCTAAAACATTAGCTGTTTAAAAGTTCATATAATATATTTTGGAAAAACTAGTAGTTTTCACGGAATTTCCTGTTTAAAGTGTGAGCAGGTAATCACTTCCCCAATACGTCATACAGTTTTTACTGTTTTTTGACCAAAAAAAATTTCTGCAATTTAATAAAAACCATTTCTCAAAGGGCCCAATCTTTTTCTTCGAATTATTCCACGGGTGGAGGAAGGGATTCATAAAATTTGGCACGTGACTAATTTTCTAGGATCTCGTCGGAACGTTCGCAAATTGGGGCGTGGGGTGGGGTGAAAAAAAATTGAAAGGCCATTAGGTTTTTTAGCGTCGGCAAAGTGAGTACGACCGAGGGAGTGCGTGAACAGCGAAAAGCGCATGGCAAATTAACTGGACGGACCTGAGTATAGAAGAATTCACGTAAGAAAAATCAATTGACAGCTCGCTAAACAAGTGAACATCACATGTAATTCAGAGAAGTATCCCTCCGCCGCGGCAGCTGTTTCAGCCACGCTCTTCGAACCTCACTTGAAGGGTTTGTTTATGGCTCCCGTGAAGAGAAACTATATATATGCAGAAGTCTCAGAGTTTCGCTCATGTATATGCACGCCGCAACGCGAGTCCGCGAAATATTGAAATTTAATTACGCATGTGAAAAATATATTAACATACTCTGCATATGAAGTGAAAGAAACTGCCACGAACGTAAATAGAAGAGAAAAAAATTTTTCAGAGGACGTTCAAATACCTTTTCTTTGAGTCTCACAGCGCAGCAGAAAGGTCCCGTGTATTTTTGTAATAAAGAGTGGTTTATTATAATTACAACACGCCCGATTTTCCATACTTAGTACAATTGCGCTCATACCTCAAATGTGACTTAATTGTTTTTTATGTTCAAAAAAACAAAAAAACAAAAAAAAAGAACATTCCTTAATCTTAGTATGTCTATTTTTCATCTCTTATTTCTTGGATGAATATAGGCACATCTTTAAATTCACTTACTATTAAAACATCTTATCATATGAACGCTATCTTGACTTGAATTTCTTGCATCCTCAACATTCAAGGCTTTACTAATTCTTCTCCAGAATTGTTTCCTTACAAGCATCCACTTAACAAATTAATATCTATTTTAAATACTTAATGTCATAGAACATTCTCAATGTAAAAGAATAGATGGGTTTGAAAACTGTCCTATAAAGGTGAATAAAAAAAAAAATTCCAAGAACTTTATTTTATCACTTTGACCAATGGGGTGGAATTGCCATGACACTTGAGCTCCAAATTTGGATCCATCCCAGCATTATGTATAATATAATAATAATATATTAATAATAATTATATATATAATATATTCATTCATTTTCCCATAAGTTAATGAATGCAGTTCAGCACACTAATAATGAAAACAAAAACAAAGAAATGGTACAGAAACAACAGAATTTGTAAACAGGAAGTTAAGGTTGGCAAAACAGTATCCTATCATTATGGATATATTATATAATATATTTGTTGATACAAGAAACTGTCACAAATAATATACAAATTTAAAGAATAAAAATCTACAATTACAATACACAACACAACTTTAAAATACTATCTACAAAATATACAAATCTTTACAATATCAATCTATAATATACACTATATATTTTTATATATATCGTATGGTATTTGTAGATTGTATTTTGAAGTTGCATTGTGTATTGTATTTGTAGATTTTTATTCTTTAAATTTGTGTTATATAAAATTTAATATTTTCTTGTGTCAGTAGAAGTTTCCTGGAACAAAAAGACAATAGCATTAGTATTCTATTTAGTTAACTGTTAATTGTATATTCTGTTTTTAGTTGAATATTTTCCTCTCTTAAAGCACCATGGCTTGTCATTATGGGGATCAAGAAAATACCTCCCTAGAAAATTATATATCCGTCTCAAAGGTACAATCTGAAAGATTGTCCGGGCCAACTGTTTCATTCTCAGGCAACCAAAATGTGGATCTATTGAGATAAAGTGAAATGTAATAGACGACAAAATTTATAGGTCATCTAATTAAAATATATGGAAACTATACTACAACAGGATCATCTTTGTTACTTTACCCATAATACAGTACAGTTCTGGTTTTCCTTTACAATACTACTACAAAATAAATATACAGGACAGTGATATAATATAAATTATAACTTGCCTTTCACCACACATCCTAAATCATTTTCCTGATGATGCCTTTGCAAATTCCGTCCACTTTGTCTATTACATATGCTCTTCGCCTCCTTTTCCCAGGAGTTTTCAATTCACAATGTGTCCTTTTTATAATACCTAAATAAACAGAATTCCTTCAGTTACACTTATATCAACATTGCACAACAACAGCTATTAAACGTAATTATACAAACTTACTTCGTGACAGTAATTTTGCTCAAATTCAGCTATTCCATTATGAGCTCACAGCACGAACCTGATTCTAAACCTTCTTTCCTTTGCATTTCTGGATTTTTCCGCGAGAAATATATCTCGTGTCGCTGGCGTGAACAAGGATTCTTCCCTGCGACCCTCCGACGTTCCACGATTCGCAATGGTGTTATTATTTAAAAAAATAAATAAAAACGCAAAGCACAGACCGCGAAACGCTCACAATCAACACAAGAGCGTTGCCAGTACACGTGCACCATACGCACCTATACATTCAAAACTCGTTTTAAAATAACATAATACTTATCACACAAAACGTAAATTCCATATAATGTGTATAAAAAAGAAATTTTACAGACGAAGCACGTAGCACTGCACTTCTAATTCAATTATTCTCGGGGCGCACTATATTGTCGCGGACGAGGACATCACAAAAAGAGCGTCGAAACCATTTACAAGTTAGCCAACTGCAACGAACGATCGAGGAAGGAGATTTCAATGGGATCAAGAGAACAACGACACGAACCAAAAAAGGTTATGTTGCGCGAGCACTAGCTGTCAAAATTGCTTGTTCTTACATGAATCTCTCTTTACAGACGTGGAGAATGTGTTTCTCTCTTGGATACACTTTCGCATGTTCATGCAGTAATATATCATTGCCACACGCCATTACAAATAGTGCAAGAAAGAATGTACTCTTAATCTCTTGTGCTATAATTTTGTAACGAATTAAAGGGAGAAAAAATGTTTGTATCAATAAACTCACAACTGTTAATGTTTAGTATCACTATTGCAACAGGCCACGTCAAATACTCGACGTATCTGGCACAAAGCAACTCTATAGGTGATCGGCCGCGTGATCGGGTGTCGTTTACCCTAAACATCCAGATACGAGCGAGTTGTTACTTGGGTGTCTAACGTCCTCACATTTAATTCACCCTCAGCCCGTCAAGTTGATTTCTCGTCCTATTTCCACAACTATGTCCTGCTTAGGAATATTTAGGATGGATCACACACACAAGCATACCACAAATAATTAGATGATTTGAATGGAGGTAAAAATAAAATGTATTCTCCAAATAATGTTCCTTGGTACAAGTTTACAAGTTACTGAGCTTTCACGTGTAATTGTGAGCTCGTTGCTGCTAATTTGGAAGTGAGCTTAATCAAACATAAATTATTTATTCTATGTAAGTAAGAAATGATCGATATTCTTCATACAGAATTATTAAATTCCCTCAAATTATTCAAAACTTCCTGACACACTTCGTAATATTGGTTACAATCGTCTAATGACAATCACCTGTGACTGACTACTGTCCCCCGGGCGCCTTTTCATGTGTCACTGCCCTTAGAATTGGCATACACCCAGATTGTTAATCTCTCTGGTTCAAACTTAACCATAAGAAAATATGTCAAAAAGAAAAAAGGTAGAGCACACGAAATATTAGTAAAACAAACACAGTAAAATTAGTTACCAAATCTTCCAATATTGTTCACATTAACTTATTTACAATGCAAGACATTTTCCTCGTTCTTTCGAAATCTGAGTTCTTTGGATAATTGTACTCGTCAATGATAATTTGAATAGACGCCTTTTTTTGGCGTTGACCTAGTTTTAATTAAGAATCCATTTTCACGGGTACTCACGCTTCGTTTATCTTCGGGCGGGTGAATGACCCTTGCAGTACTACTACTCCCTGACGCCTGAAGAACGGGACGCGCGACGGGACCCCTGATGCTTTCTCTGTTGACCTCGCCCTGTACAGGTGACCGCGTCGCGGTGCAACGTCTGTGACAGCTGCCGGCCAGCGGCGCTCCTGCGATGCGGCCCGCTGTTGCGGTGCAAAGATCGGGCGGTTGACGCGGTGCTGCGTATGTCTGGCCTCGAAGCTCTGTTCACATATTTTTTAAATTTATTCTTCTCGTTCGACGTACTTGTCTTTCGTGGAGGTTAAATTATGCAGTACCATGAGTTCTGTGTCACGGGGTAAAAGTTCTTAAGTCAAAAAATGTTAGTTTGGAGAAAACAAAGGGTTAGATTTTCGAGCTACCGCTTGTTCCTACACTAAACGCGCCGTTTCTTTAATGCTTTTTTTTTCTGGTTAAGGAGGCAACATTGAATTAGGTCGTTTCACTAAAATAAAATATAGATAATTAACTTGCAGTTTCAGTACTTAGTCCATTTTGTCAAAAATTGACTTGTAACTTTTACCCCGTGACGACAGAGTTATGCTTTTTAGGAATGGCCATCCATAAGCAGCCATCCATACTTGGAAGAACGTAATAATTGCGCTAAAGTGTTGGTAAGTCTGTTTCAGTTCATCAATTGACAGTTATGGAGGATTGCGGTGGGTTTGAAATCGGTCTTTGGGATACCTGTATTGTAACCGTCACGTACCTACCCGCAGACTGGTAGTACGCCGATTACTAAAGTAAATCTTAATTCACTTATTTCGTGACGTGTGGCTGCACCGTCACGCAACCTGGGAATATCTCAATTAAAGGATAAAATTCCCTGTCGGTGGTGGGTCGTCTTTGTCAAACTAATTACTAATTAACAGGTAAACACAATTTAGTAGTTTGAAATAACAGTTACCATATATTCTGACGAGTGAAATTCTTGTACAACACTGAATTTACAAATTCTCCTATGTTTTCAGTCTTTTATATTAAATTATGGTAGCTAATTTCCCTACCTAAACTGCAGTTTTTCTAATACGATCTTACTTCGATCCCTATTTGCGAGTAACAACCTACAAATACATATATACACTTCACACAAACAAATCACTGATGAAACACATAAATACAGTTCAAGTAATTGTCCTGCAAAAAATACATACACACAATGCTCCAAATTCTCTAACACCCTTGTAACCATCAACAATATTACACTTAATGTTCACAGTTTGAAATTTGGCTCTACGTAGCCTTTCAGTATAAATTGCGTTTAACAACGCCTTTTGGCCTGTCCTTCAAATAATATTGTGAAAGAAATAATTGACGCTTTCCCTCCCGTTCAGAATTTCACACAAATAACTTTTGTTAAATGGTTTTTACACCCTTGAATCAATTACATACGAATCCAGTCAAATAATATATACAAGAACAATTTTACATTAACCACAAGGAATATCCTGATCTGATTCTAATTACGACTATACAAAAAAGAAATGACTTCACTAGCTAGCAAGACTACTGTTCCGCGTCTTCTAGATTGAAGTTTTAGTGAATGTTCTTTCAGTTTTGTTTGACTCACGGCCGGCGAACTCCCGAAGAACGTTCCGCGCTGCGTAGTCGGCTGCCGAACGGTGTTCACAGCCTCCAGGGTCGTTGGATTGCTGCAACACTCAGTGTGCTGTCCGTCGCGTCGAAATTGGAATGCCTCCGAGCGCCGTCTCTCCTTGCTCAGTGACGCTTTAACCACTGCTCACTCAAAGGCGATGTCGCATCAGAATGCGAGTTCGGAACTTCCAATTATGACTTTGTGATAGCAAAAAGTCAAGCTAGTTGTGGTGTCAATCAGAATTTTTCGAATCTCAGATTCTATAAGTGGATTTCGCGAATGAAATTCCGGAAAATAATAAAAACTCTTATTA